>CM076607.1:52893181-54093181 GCA_038502775.1 Hippodamia convergens | reverse complement strand
AAATTGTTCGAACTTGAGTTTTTCCAAAACTTTTTTGCCTATCTTTCAGTATTTTACTGGTTTCGATCATCACAGATTAGAGATAATTTTTTTTTTAATTTCGAGGTCATGAAATTTCAATCTTTTGAAAATGTTTTCCTGGTTCTTTCAGTTCTATGGAACAATCGGAGATACATCGATGACTTACATTTGGGCTTTCCTTTTCTGCCTCTTTTTCGAAATGCCCATAAGTGCTCTGCAAAAACTCTGGATACCCCAGAAGCCGAAAAAGGAAAATGAACTTCTGAATAAAGCAAACTTACCGAAAATTGTTATCAATAAGGATGATGTGTGATAAAATATTTACATGAAACAATACGTGTTTAGTTCTTTCTGTTCCTGCTATTGCTATTATAAAACTACCGTGAGTTGAAAATCAACGTTTCAATATTTTGGAAATAACTAAAAAGTTCGATAAAAACATAGGATCGCAAATGAGGCGTTTTGGTGATATGAGCAGAAGATATTCGAGTTATTCTTCACTACTGGTGTTTTACAAAATGTGTTCTATGTGACCACAGTCCAATTACTCTCTGAAAATCGATCATAGAAAAAAAAATGAGTTTTTTCAAAGAAGCATCAATCCCTCATTTTTAAGACAAAATTTTTTAATTCTCTTCTAACGATTTCTGCAAAAATGCAAATTAATCATCAACAATCTCGTCTCGAAATAATTGTTGCTAATGTTTTGGCAGTTTAATAAAACAATTTTTAATGATCTCGACTATATGAATCTTTCGGTTCATTTTTCAACTTTCTTTTCATAAACTGCAGAAGAATTTCTATGTAAACTATAATTAGAGAAAGTGTATGTAACTTTGCGTTTCTTCGAAAAGGTACTATTGCTTTTTAATGACAAAAGGCCCAAGTAGGGACCGACCAATGAGTTCATTACATTTATTTTACCTGAAGGAGGTAAGGTGAGGTACATAAATTTGATTTTTGTAGTTGAAGTTCAGTTAGTTTTGAGACCAGTTGAATGTGAAGTGAATAAGTTGTTGGTGTAACTCAGGTGTTTTTAGGAGTAGGAGTAATATCGTGAATACAGAATATGGAAACCCCAAAAATGAATTATTTCGTCGAGTTTGATTCAAATGAGGTATTTATGTTGAAAAGTTAATTCATTTAGTTTTCTGAATCGAATCAATGCAAATTTTTGATCTAAATGAAAATTTTTCTTCGCGGAATAATTGATAAAATTGTTTTGTTCTTATGATATTTTTGTTCATGGTAATACCTACATATGATGTGTTTTTTCAGTTAACGTTGTTGATAAGAATGATAAGGCTATTTTGTGCACAGGTGGAAAATCGAAATTCTCATAATGGGACCAGAATATTCTGATCCAGCGGAAATTTTTTTTTTTTTGAATCGCGGAGTTCAATTCATATTCTTATACTGAGGTCCTTAGTTATTTTTCACGTGGAAACGATTTGGTACATCAGATTTTGAGCTAGATGGGGCCTTATACGAGATATGAGCGAAACTTTGATTTTTGAACAAAAAACGGTGCATAGGGCACTTAATAAAAGGACGAAAAATTTTAATTTCAACCAATTCGGATGTAAAATCTCCCATTGAATCTGAATCTCCAATAAAAAAGATGGGTTTGCATTTAAAATTTCAAAGTTGGGCCTCATATCTCGTATAAAGCCCTTTTGGACCCAAATTCTGATGGGCTCAATCAATTCATTGAGAAAAATTACTATAAGGACCTCAGTATCAAAATTTGCTTTTTGCATCCTGATCTGAATGAATGCCCTCGGATTTTTGAACAAAAACAGCTGCATAGGACAAAATATGTACGAAAATTTTTTGGTTTTACAAATTCGGATGAAAAATTTCTCGCTAAATCCGGATCTGCAATAAAATATGTATTTGAAATTTCAAGGTTGGGCCTCATATCTCGATAAATGCCTTTTTGGGCCCAATATCTGATGGGCCTATTCGATTACTAAACACCCAGTATAAGAATTCCGATTTTCTTTACCTGTTAGCGAGATAAATTCACCGTTTCCAAACTTTTGAACCACCCGATATATCTGATTTAAACGTATATTATGTTGAACTATTTTCTGGATCTACTGATTTTTGATGTGTTTAAGGTCTGAAATTGACAAAAACCAATGCAGTTAATGACTGTTTTGATGAATTATCAGGGCTCTTGAGTATTGTAAAAAATTCTGAATTGTTTTTCCTATTCAAAAAATCCTATGGGTGACTTTTCCACAAATTTTTCTGAAATACATGAGAAGAAACTAAATTTAAAATAATTCATTTGAAATTGAACATTATTGAAGTCAAGGGGGAATTTTTTTTTGAAATATTAAGGTTTCTTATGTACAGGGTGAGTCCTTGACTTGTTCATATATTTCAACAGAGGTATTTGAGGTGAAAAAGAATTTTCCTCTAAAAATAATTTTCAGAATTATCCCAGGGCATGGTTAAAAAGCCAAATTAGTGTGCATCAAATGTTGTTTACATCCGAAAAAACACCTCGTAAAACAACATGATCTCCGATAACAACGTTTATTCACATGTGGTCGAGATTTGAAAGTCGACGTTGTAGCGTTTATTGAAGAATTCGGATCTAGTCAGTCTCTCGAAGGTTATGAAAGCCATGGGGTTCTCTTCAGCATAAAAATTAGTAGATTTTCTCCCTGAAACTCAAGCAGTATAGAGTAGATTTTTATTTTCCAAGTTTTTTTAAGTTTCGGGATTTTGAGTTCATTTAAAGCCGTAATTCCATGGTTTAGCGAGGAGCGAAACTGTAAGTACACATATTTTTGACGCTCATGCAGAAAATAGTAGAAGAATAGGCTCCTTCCTCTATTTCCTGACTATTTCAGTCAAGTTTTGTGATATTATATCGAAATTCAATGAAAAATTCAGATCATATACATCCTAGTGACTTTTGTATTGTATCCTGTTACAATGAGACTGTTACAAAAATGGATTGAATACGGAATTTGAAAAGACGTGTGTTTAAAATCAATATGATGTCAAAGTAGACAACCACTAAACGAAAAAAATTACTGAGAACAATGCTGTAATGAGGTCATTACAGCACTACTTTCAGTACTGTTATGGACTCATTATGATACTGAAATGGTTTTCGGAATACAGGTTCTTATTGATCTTCTACGAACACAAAATTCCACTGATATGACTTGGTTTTTTTCATTGTGACTACAACATTCCATAATTATACCAGAATTATGAGAAAACTCGAGTCTTAAGAGTAATTTGAATGCTACCTAATGAATATTTGGCCATTCTCGGAAAAAAAGCATTCTTCCTAAAACGTCATGAAATTCGTATTTTTTGAGTAAATTATGATATGAATGAAATTTTATCGGCGAACTTGAAAAAATTGGTTACTTAGGCTGAATGCAACTCTGTTCGAAAGATTCACAAAAATGAATTTCTGCTACATTTTGTCTATGGTTTAAGTGGTGAATCTAATGATTGGAAAAACTTTAGTGGCATGTTTCCAAGGGTGGCATAGCTCATCATTAATTTTTGAAATGGTTATATTTTTTATTTAGGCTCAAATGTGATTATTTTAAGATTTTTCAAGTTTTTAAAAAGCTGTGCTGTATATTATTAAAATATTTCAACAATAGATACTTGAGGTCAAAAGAATCACAATTTTCATCTTAAAAGAATCACATTTCTGAAAAAAATTCATTGTTTTATCATGCTCACAATTAAAAAAATTAGATCTACGTATCTCGGGAAATTTTTCCAATCACTACGGTATAAAAAATATACGGGGTGGCTCGTCTGAGAACAAACACCCTGTATATACAGGGTGGGCAAAATTGGAGATAATTGAACTACAACTTTTTAACCGTGAGAGATAGAGGAAAATGAATGACACGTTACGGTGGTCTTTTTTAGAGAAACTGATAATTCCATCAACTACATTCCTCTATCTTCTTTTGTTTTCGACTTATGGGCCAAAATTGAAATTTGGGCGATTTCAACTTTGGCCATTATCTCCGTTCCTGTTTGTGCTGGGATGTTGAAATGGAAACATGATACAGGCACTTTTTTCATAGCAATCCTGTAGCGTACTTTGTTTTTTCCCAAGAGATTTCCTTGCTGAGCTATGACATAAACTTGTGTTTTTTCTTATGGAAACAATAGTTTGAAATAGCTTAGAAAGAATGGCCATTTTTATCCCGTTTCAGAAATATATCATACATTATACATTGACCTCAGATTATTTCAGATATCATGCAAAATAAAGGTAGTATTTGAAATTTGAATTATTGAGTATTAAGTAGGCTGAATCACATAATAATATGTCTCTACGTCATTGCGATTGAATACTTGATTCAATTCTCCGTGGTTTGATCTCTGTTCAGAACAACTGTCAATTCATTATTGCCGCTAAAATAAAATATTTCAACATGTAATATTTCTTGTAGTTTTCTTACATTTCCATATTGCCGGCAATAATGACTTCGAATTCTAATAATTGACAGTTGTTTTGAGCAAAGATGAAATCATGGAGAATTGAATCAAATATTCAATGGCAAAATTATAATGACACCATTCACCATTCTGTGATTCGGCCTACTTAATACTCAATAATTCAAATTTCAAATACTACCTTTATTTTGCATGATATCTGAAAGGATCTGAGGTCAATGTATGATGTATGATATATTTCTGAAACGGGAAAAAAATGGCCATTCTTTCTAAGCCATTTCAAACTATTGTTTCCATAAGAAAAAAAACAATTTTATGTTATAGCTCAGCAAGGAACCCTCTTGGGAAAAAACAAAGTACACTACTGGATTGCTATGAAAAAAGTGCCTGTATAATGTTTTCATTTCAACATCCTAGCGCAAACAGAAACGGAGATAATGGCCAAAGTTGAAATCGCCCAAATTTAAATTTCGGTCTATAACTCGAAAAAAAAAAAGATAGAGAAATGCAGTTGATGGCATTATCAGTTTCTCCAAAAAGACCACCGTAACTTGTCATTCATTTTCCTCTATCTCTCACGGTTAAAAAGTTGTAGTTCAAGTATCACCAATTTTGCCCACCTTGTACAAATCAAAGACTCACCCTATATATTAAATCGGAATAACGTTCGTTGGGATTTTTTTGGGAAAGAATTGAAATTCAAGTTTGCAATTTTGGACGCAAGTATGCCCAGAAATATATGACTAATTTTTTTTCATTCGAGTGAAATCAACTTTCGTTGGTCATTTTTTATGAAACAAATTAATTCCTCATAAAATTCTGGGACCTTTCAATTAGAAATTTTCGTATTTCCGTCAGACAATTCCTCTATAACCTGAAAACACGAAGAAAAGGTTCACTTGTTTTTTTTTTTTCGAGAATTTCGGCCGTCGTAGTGGATTCATTCTCGCCGTTTCGGCAGGTTGATTGTCTGGCATCTTCAGGAGATGTTTTCGCTGAATTGAGCTGCGTGATTTTATTCAGGATTCATTTATTACCTGTCAAATTTATGAGATATACAGTGAATCTCCTGCAATTCATACAAAAATCTAATTAATCGAAAAACCTTTTGAGAGATGAACACATTTTTCAGCACACATTTTTTTGCAGGATCTTCCAACCCTCTACCCCCTTTATGAAAAGAGACACGAGAAAATTCCACATATTGAAGACAACAAAATACACCACGCAAATGAGACAGAAGAGGAAGAATTACAGATTCTGAACACAATAGAGAAGCTACATGTTGATAGAAATTTACCCAAGTTTATCCTCGACGATGACAGCGCCATCTTCGCTCGTGGTCATGTCACACTGGACGAAGATGAAGATAAAAACGAAGAGGAAGAAGAAGAAGAAGAAAAGTCACAGATAAGCACGGAATTATGGCACGATCAGGTTTGGAATTGCAATCAGGGATATGAAGCAGATCATTACGTTTACGATAAGGAGTTGGAGGAAAAATATAGCTTGCCTCGAAATTTCTTTGAGATTACATCCATAACTCCAGCGCAAAGAGAAAACGCCCTAGATTACCTTTTGAAACTGAGCGATATCTTCAAGATAACCACAGAAAAGCTTCATATGACCGTGGCAATCTTCGACAGATTCCTGCTGAAAGCAATGCAGGTCCCTGCAGAATGCCTGCAGTTGATCCTAGTAGCAACTGTAAGGATTGTCCTCAAAATGGAACATCTAAGAGTCGATCAGCCAGATTCAGACGATCTGGCGATGATCTGCGAACAAATGCTCACTGCAAGACAGATCGTTCGGATGGAAATGAAGATCTGTCACGTTTTGCAGTTCGACCTGATCTGTCCAACTTCAATCTCGTTCCTGCGGACTTATAACAGCGCTGCAGGAGTTTCGGCTCTGCAGGATAACTTGCGCATGTATCTGCTTGAGATCGGTTTTCTCAACTACAGGACATGCGCGGTTAAGCCGTCTCTCCTGGCTGCGTCCGCCGTGTGTTTATCTGTGGCTCTTCTGGCTCGTGAGACTGATTTTGAGGATGTTTGGTGTTTGGAGATGGAAACCGCAACGTCGTATAAAGTGAGTAAGATGAGGCCAGTGATGCGAGAGATGGTTGAGGCGCTTGAGGTTGTCGGAAAGGCAGGTTTGAAGTCGTCTTTGTACACCAAATATTCTCAAGAAAGGTATTTTTATATAAGCACTTTCCAGCAGGTGCTTGAGCCAGAGTTCCTCAATCTGTGATAGATTTAACTGTAATGTATTTAACTGTGATCGAGCTGTTGCCAAATATTTATCATTCCAGTGATTTAACAATGTGATATTTTATTTTTCCGCGATATATTGTGATAATTTTAATAATGAATGAATTTCTGATATTTTTACCATGTACCCACCTTTATTTCTTTTAAATTGGTCAAATTAGTCTGAAGTTCCATTCTTGTCATTCCTTATTATTTTTTTATTGAATTTTCTTGTTTTAAAGTTGTGTTATAAATTTAAAATTGTTTTCAACGTCCATTAGGACGGAAATTAACAGTGAATGTTTTTTTTTTCGATACAGGCTGTTGAATGAATGATAATGATGTGATAAATAGAGTGAAACGAGTTTTAGAATGTCTTGGGTTTCATTTGCGTCCTCATGAAGTGAACCAGATTATTACATAATTTTTGTTCCTGAAGCTTTTTTAGTATTTTGACTAAGACAGCTTGTGAACGGTATATTTACATGAAAAATAAATAGGTACTATTCTCATGAGGAAACACCGTTTCCTCATGAGAGGAAGTGACATCAACTTTCGTTTTTCAAATATGAAGACCCATTTTTTATTGCATAAATAGATTCTCCATTGTATTTGATTCCAAAAGCGTGATTTCCAGAGTATGATACAGGAGGTCACAAATTCTTTGTAAAAGTTAGAAGTGACGAAACATCAAAAAATCGTTTTTTTCAACGTCCATAATTAACAGTGACTGTTTTTTTTTCGATACAGGCTGTTGAATAAATGATAATAATGTGATAAATAGAGTGAAAGGAATGTTTTAGAATGTCTTGAGTTTTATTTGCGTTTTCATGAAGTGAACCAGATTATTTCATAATTTTTTCCTGTAGCGTTTTCAGTATTTTGACTAAGACAGCTTGTGAACGGTATATTTACATGAAGAAGAAATAGGTATTTTTCTCATGAGAATACACCGTTTCGAAGTAAGAGTGGTATCCAGAAAATAAGTGTACTGAAACACTCACAGCCGTAAGGATTTTTTTTCTATGTTGGCTACACGTACTGTTAGTACGAGAGCTAGTGAACCTTTTGAGTAACGGTTTGCCTGTAAGGATAGAAATTTTTATAGCGATAGTTCCTAGCATGCTGAGGACGGAAATCATCGCCTGGCATCCCTCATCCCTGCACGTCATCAAGATCTATATCTTTGAAAGTGTTAAAAAAATAAAAAAAATAAACTTGTTCCTGTAAGCTTGAAACTTTCATACGATTTTGTTCGTTCATTGTGAAGTTCAAAAAAAAATTGACAGGCGATTTCGACGAGCACAACTACCTGCCAGGCGACTCGAAAAGGGTGTAAAATACGAACAAAAATGAACTTTTTTATGTAAGGCTGAAATTTATATGTGTGTTCGTCTGAGGGAATGAAAAAATAAACTTTATTATTAATCTTTATCATCATCTGATATGTTATCATTAATTTTTCATCATATAGTACAGTCGTTTCAAGCGTAGTACACTGTGTCTTAAATTGGTTGAGACTGCATCATATCTCAGCTATTATTGAAAATAGAGTCATGCGGTTTTCGAGACTCTTTGTCACTTTTTTGTAAAACTTTTAAATCCACAAACAGAAATATTCCATCTTCTTTTGTTTCTGGAATATAGTGCGAAAATGAAAATGTTCACTTTTTGAAGATGTTATTATTTCTCGGGCTCTGCATAAGAAAGAAAAAAAATTAAAATTTCTTATAATGATATTTTTACGTAGAAGTCAGTGGCGTAGCTAAACATTTTTTCAAAGCATTATTTTTGAGATTGAATTGGAACGGAATGAAATTTTTCATATGGAACACCATGTTTATTTTAACGTCAAACTGTATCACGACCTATGCTTCAATAAATTTCAATTGAAAAAAATATCCCACGCATTTAATCAATATTCACAAGCATTTAATCATTACTTTTTCACAAAGCCATGTGATCTAAACCCATTTATTTTATCCTATTTTGAACATAATTTCAAAATATCAACTGAAAAATGGTTTTTTGATGCATGTGTGGAAGAATTCATGTCTTACTTTAAAAAAACAAACAAGAAGAAGAAGAAATACAGTAGGCGCTTGATGCCGGTTTATCGGAAATGCCGGATTATCGAATTTGTACAGGAAAAAAAAGCTAACTTCATATGATTTTCACTACTATCCAACTTTCGCAAAATAAGACCGCTATTTTGTCAAGGGACGCTATGAAACAAGAGAAAACAAATACGTGACATCACTATCGAGGTTAGGTCCGGACTGCCGAGCGGGAAAAACTACTCTCGGTGATCCGGCGTTCTGCTGTATAAAATGCCGGATTATAGAGCGGGTTACCTGGGTCCCAAAGTGCCGGACTACCGAGCGTACCGGATTGGCAAGCGCTGGATTATCGAGCGACGACTGTATACATTTTTCGGATGGTTGACGCTCAAATTTATTAAAGGTAAGGTTGTGATACATCGATGTATTCAGAAAAAAATGAGAAGATTTGACGTTAAAACATACGAGGTCTTCCATTTGAAATATTTCAAGTTTGAGCTATATCTTAAAAACATTTATTAGATAAAAATTTTAAGCTACGCCACTGACTTCTCCGTAAAAACATGATTATAAACATTTTCATACTTTTTTTTTCTCATACAGGGCCCGAGAAATAATAACATCTTCAAAAAGTGAACATTTTCATTTTCGCACTATATTCCAGAAACAAAAGAAGACGGAATATTTCTGTTTGTGGATTTAAAAGTTTTACAAAAAAGTGACAAAGAGTCTCGAAAACCGCATGACTCTATTTTCAATAATAGTTGAGATATGATGCAGTCTCAACCAATTTAAGACACAGTGTACTACGTTTGAAACGACTGTACTATATGATGAAAAATTAATGATAACATATCAGATGATGATGAAGATTAATAATAAAACTTAATTTTTCATTCCCTCAGACGAACACATATATAAATTTCAGCCTTACATAAAAAAGTTCATTTTTGTTCGTATTTAACACCCTTTTCGAGTCGCCTGGCAGGTACTTGTGCTCGTCGAAATCGCCTGTCAATTTTTTTTTGAACTTCACAATGAACGAACAAAATCGTATGAAAGTTTCAAGCTTACAGGAAAAAGTTTATTTTTTTTATTTTTTTAACACTTTCAAAGATATAGATCTTGATGACGTGCAGGGGTGAGGGGTGCCAGGCGATGATTTCCGTCCTCAGCATGCTAGGAACTATCGCTATAAAAATTTCTAGCCTTACAGACAAACCGTTAGTCAAAAGGTTCACTAGCTCTTGGACTATGTTTTGTATCTTTATCCTAACCTAAGAACAAAACGAGTGGAGTACGATAAAAACTGTAGTGATGTGTTTCCAGAAATAATGAGGCCGTAGAATCAATCATGTAAGGATGAGAACTACAATTGTAACTTTTTTAAATCATATATCGGGTGGTTCCAAAGACTGGAAACGGTGATTTTATTTATTTCGGAATTCTTATATTAGGATCTTAGGTAATTTCACCCGAGGAATCGAATGGGCCCATCAAACTTTGGGCCCAGAAGGGCTTTATACGAGAAATGAGGCCCAACTTTTAAAATTCAAATGCAAATCAATCTTTTTCATTCGAATTCGTTGAAACCAAACATTTTTTTGTCAATTTTTGGGCCCTATGCAGCGTTTTTTGTTCAAAAATCCGGAAGCGTTCATTCAGATCAGGAAGCAAATATTCATATTCTGATACTGAGGTCCTTAGTAATTTTTCTCGGTGAATCGATTGAGCCCATCAGATTTTGGGCCCAAAAGGACCTTATAAGAGATAAGGGGTCCAATTTTGAAATTTCAAAAGCAAACCTATTTAATTTCAGATTCTGATTCAGCGGCAGATTTTAAAATACATACCTCATATCATATCAAATTTCATATGGCTTGTCATAGAAATTGACTCATAATTAAACTGCTCTACATGAGTTAGGAATATTGACTCAAATTGCAAAAAAATATAATGTAAATGAGATTTTGTGATGAAAATTCATATTAATTTGATTTCAAGTTGCACAGGATATAAAATTAATTTTAGCCTGTAAGTCTGCAGCTTATACAGGTGGTTAAGAAAAATCCACAGGCATCAATAACAGCTTGACATCTTCTTTGCATACTACACACGAGGTTATTGAACATTTCTTGAGGAATTTGGTTCCATAAACGGGGCAGAAGCTCTCTCAGATCATTTTGAGGACTCTGGGGTAGGTTGATGTTTATCTAATCTTCTTTGGAGCATATCCCATGCATATTCTATGCAAATCAAATCTGGTGAGCGCGGAGGTATTGGTAAATGTGGAATACCAAGCCCCTCGGGCGCATTCTCAACTTTGGCTGCACGGTGCAGTCTAGCGTTATCTTCTATAAATTGAAAAGTTTCACCAAAAGCAGCGTGAATATTTGGCAAAACATTGTCAATGACATGCTTCCTATAGTGTAAGGCGGTCATATTCCCAGGACAAATGTGTAGATCTGTGCGCCCGTTGAAACATATCCCATATTAGCCTCAGCGTTTGTTAATTTACGTCGTGGCATTTTCAGAAAACTCGTTTCAAATCGAAGCCGTTGATAAACTGACTCCATTTCAAAATAAGAACATTCATGAAGCATATGCAAAGAAAAGAACCAAACTTCAGATAAAAGGCGAACAGATTGACGAAATGTCTCAAACTGATTTTTATTGGATCGATTGTTGTTATTGAGTTTTAAATGATTATACAGCGATTTTCTCGAAGATTACATACTTTTCAATACGATATCCCTAATTCTTGTGGAGCAGTATATTTGGTAACTACCAGAAATGAAACTTAGTCAGGATTTGCATTTCACATTAAACGAGTAGTATCTTAAAAAAACCTTGCCCTCGAAATGTTAACTTTTCGAACGAATGATTTCATAGCCAAACTGGTATTGTATAGTTAAAAAACTGCTGATTTCCTGCTGTCTGATGTATTTTACTTGGTTCTCCATCTAGAAACCTACATTGATACTAGAAGTTTTCAAATGATAGTCCTCATTAATTAATAGCCTTCAATCTGCATCTAAAACTTGTTGCATATGATTCCTTCTCAAAACAGCTTGCAGAAATGTGAGGGCTGATATGGTCCTTTGACCTATCTGGAATAAAATCATGGTTTTTCTCCTAAACTCAAAATGTCACCGAATTTTACCCAGATCGTGAAGGATATATCCAAAGCTATCACTCCCCCAATCGTGATGCTTATGTACTTTTGACTGTACATCATGAGAATTAAAAAAGTTTTCTTATTCAATTCGCTCCATTGGTACCAGTCACACTTGGCCAGGGTAAGAAAAAAATGTTCACCCTACAAGATACGAAAAATCATGATGTATGTATGTACTTCATCAAATTGATTTCACAATTACCAGATCCACAAAATGCTGGCATAAAACACCAAGCGTTAATGAGATTTCTGCAAACATGAACAACAAGAAGCCCAGCGCAACAATGTTTTCGAAATTTCGCATCTGAAAAAACACCGATACTTCAATTCGATGAATAATTGCAAAAAAAATTTTATGAAAGTTCCTTGTGAAAACGTGAAAGAATAACTTTTTACATAGGTATACATTATGCAGATCGAGTAAAGACCTTTTTATAGAGAATATATACTTACAACAATCAAATGATAGGCTAGAAATAGGGATAAGCCAAGTGAATTCCAAATAAGGAAAAATGAAACCCATTTCAAGAATTGAGCAAACAACGACCTGAATCTGAAAGGCAACTGATAAATACGAGAATACCAGAGGTTCAAAAAACTTACTTCGTCAATCGTTGAAAATGTGTAGCACAAATCTTCAGTCTCTTCCTTATTTCTTCGTGAAAGCTACAGCTTGAATGATCATTTTCGATATTTTCTACATGTTTGGTGAGTAATTGATACTGAAAATTGAGTTGGACGATGAAGAAAGTGTAGAAATTAACATAAGTTAAAATTGCGAATGTCCCCCAACATAAGAAAAAATAAAATACGTATTTGTAATATTGATAAAAGGATGGGGAATATTTGTCTAGGAACATCAATACGAAAAATAAATCACGTTTGTCTGACTCTAGGGGCCCAAATAGTAAACCTCCTATAAAACCTAATGAAAACTGCAGCCAAGCAAGCATCTTGAAGCGTTTCGCTTGTCTAGTAAGATTCTCATAAACCTCCAATCCGCAACATTTCAAATTCCAAAAGTTCTCATCTATGAACGATTCCATTTCATCTCTACTACTCTGTTGAATGCTGTGAATTGATAAAACCATCAACACCTGAAAAAAGGAACGAAAAACAAAAATCAGATTTAAGTCATAGTATATTTTGCAGAAAATTAAATTAACACGGTATATATTAAGCATTGTTATATGCCAATGGAATAGAATTTGATATGATAGAATAAGTTTTATTGATCCATTAATGAATTTGTATTGGACAAGTCAAATAAATGGCATTTCAAGCAAAATAGTGCTTGTAGTTTTTAACCAAGTATTCTAAGATGATTTTGGTTTAGATATAATTCGAGGAAAACAAGCTCTTCGTGAAGCAAATATAGATACACATACTTGCAAAATATAGAAAAAGGAGAAGCCATAATCCAAGACAACTTCTTTACTCGGAAACATTATGAAGTATATCAGCTGGAATACAGTCCATGCCACCAACGAAAAACGTGTAGCATTAATCACAATATTTGCTGCTTTATCCAGAAAGAAGAAATCCACTGTGTATTTGATGTTTTGGAATATAACTAAAACTGATTAAAATTTTCACAATTTGAAGCAGAGTCTTTACAAATGAGAAACAATTTTCTCTCGAAATTGCCGAACAGTTAAAAAACTCACTTTTTGTGTAGACAAAACACTGTTAACAAAAATTGTAATGGAACGTACATATTATTGGATTGAGAAATTTAATTTAGTCAAGAGGTCCTGCTGAAAACTGAAGAATGTGTTGCACTGTTCTCTTGAAAGGTCACGTCAAAATTGAAAAAAAATACTAATGGGAAAAGGCTTTTTTTTAATAAGGAGAACATACATAAATTTTATTTCCTAAAATCTTCAGCACATTTTTTGAAAGCGTGTGACTAAAGATTATTTAGTATTACTAAAAACCAACTAGGTCTTCCAGTTGTGTTAGACAATTGAAAGGCTATACAGGGTTATTCACGAATATGGCTCTATAGAATATTTTAAGGATAGACACAAGATTCAGGATTGAAATTCTAAAGGTGAGCTTCAAGTAAGAAGACGACTTCTCGTATATTTTTTTAAGGTTCTAGGACTTTCGGTTTTTCCGGAAGTGACATCAACTTTCGTTTTTCAAATGGGAAGACCCATTTTTATTGCATAAATAGATTCTTCATTGAATTCTGAGTCTTTTTGATTCCAAAAGTTTGAATTTTCCCGAGAAAATTGTCTTTTGATGAGGAAATACTAGAAAATCTCAAAATAGAACTCTGTTGAAATACAAACAACTTCGAGGTTTTTCGTTTAAAAATTCTCATTTTTGAGAATCTCTGCAAAGAAAGGCTGATGCTTCTTTTCCGATAGCGTGATTTTCAGAATATGATACAGGAGGTCACAAATTCTTTGTCAAAGCTAGAAGTGACGAAACATCAAAAAATTGTTTTTTTCAAATTGGAACCCCATTTTTTCGAAGTATTTTCGAAATCTTCATCAAAAAATAATAGGAGCATACGTCCAAGACTTTTATCCCAAAATGAATATTTTTCGAGATATTCAGGAAAAACGATTATGCCTTCAATTGTCAATCTCATTCCGAATGTTTTTTTTACTGGAAAATAATTAGCGGTCAAGTGAAATTTTTGGAAATCTCTGTTATCGAGATAATATTTTCTATAGTTCAGACGAGTTAAGTTCTTGAATTACCATCTCTAATGTGAGAGCAACAATTGGTTTAAAGTTCTCAATGTGAGTATTAGTGAAGTCAACGTAAAATATTCTCAGGAATGCAGAAAAAAATGATTTGTAATAATTTTTATTGCTTTTGAAAGAATAATTAACAGAACATGTAACGATTTCATTACTGAAAATTCAAATTTCCCCACCATGACAAAAAAGAAATTCTGCAGAATTAAGAATTTGCGGAAATTATCCTAAGCTTTAAAAAATAAAAAAAACTGAACTCGTCTGAACTTTAAGACAATTTTTTTTCGATAACAGATATTTCCAAAAATTTAACTTTGCCGCTAATTATTTTCCCGTAAAAAAACACATTCGAAATGAGATTGAAAATTGAAGACAAAATCGTTTTTCCTGAATATCTCCAAAAATATTCATTTTGGTATAAAAGTCTCGGACGTATGCTCCTATTATTTTGTGACGAAGATTTCGAAAATGCTTCGAAAAAATGGGGTTTCAATTTGAAAAAAACGATTTTTTGATGTTTCGTCACTTCTAACTTTGACAAAAAATTTGTGACCTCCTGTATCGTATTCTGAAAATCACGCTATCGGAAAAGAAGCATCAGCATTTCTTCTCGGAGATTCTCAAAAATGAGAATTTTTAATGAAAAAATCTCGAAGTTGTCTGTATTTCAACAGAGTTCAATTTTGAGATTTTTTTTCGTATTTCCTCATGTAAAGAGAATTTTCTCCCAAAAATTCAAACTTTTGGAATCAAAAAGACTCAGAATTCAATGGAGAATCTATTTATGCAATAAAAACTGAACCTTAAAAAAATATACGAGAAGTCGTCTGCTTACTTGAAGCACACCTTTAGAATTTCAATCCTCAATCTTGTGTCTTTCCTAAAAATATTCTATAGAGCCATATTCGTGAATAACCCTGTATTGATAGATCTGCAATGGTGTTAGTTAATAGTTGATAGTTCAAAAGGGGTTAATGTTCACTGCGACCTGATGGTCTTTTGTGCCCCCTGACAAAGCTTTACAGCAATGGTGTTAAGTGACTAAGGAATGAAAAAGAATTTGCCAAACATATGGTTTAAAACGAGAAACAAGATTTTCCTCTGTGCAAATGTGAAATTTTTTTTGCTTGAAAACTCTTGGGAACTTGCCGTGATCATCATTTTCCCCTTCTCGATATTTTTCTGAATGCTCGAACATTTTAAGCGAAATCGATGAACAGTACAAGAAGTATTCCAAACATGAGCAAACTCAAAATTGCTCTTTCAAACTTCAAGTGCTGCAAGAAACTGAATTATAAATGAGCCCATTTCATGAGAGAACACCGATAATCGAAAATTATATATTATGCAACAAATTCCAAAGTTCCTAATGCTATATCAATTCGAAGAGATCAATCTTCACACCCTTATTTCTTTTATATATGAACTAGCTGACCCGGCAGACTTAGTACTGCCTCAATCGATAAATAAAAAGCAACTTTAATAGTATAATAAACTATTATGGTGTATAATACCTTGAAAGTGGAGATAAAATGGTCCTGTACAATTAGTCCAGTCAATGAGGGCGAAAATTAGGCATTACTTCCGAATTTAGACCGTATAAACCACCCCCTTTCAGCATAAAATGTGTAAAAATGGGTCTTTATTAATATAATTAATTAATTTCAATCAGTTTTATAACATTATTTTGGATCAATGTTAGTTTCAGTTATTCTTATTTTTCAACCCCTAAAAGCAATCCCTATCTGATCAAAATAACAAAATGAAAATATCATTTAAAGATTTCATTTATTCATCACTTTATTCACGTGAAATTAATACTTTTTGTGTCAAAAAATTAATCTTATTCTGAGTGGCTGTTGCCACTGTCAATTCTTTCTTCATCTTTGCCAAAGATTGGCCAACTGTTTTGGCAGTTGACACCTGCACATTGTAGCGTTACAAAAAAGACTCAGTTTTATGCAGGTGCATGACGTATTGCTTCTTTTTTTGCAGTTACAAAAAATCATTTTCAACAATTTTTGTGGTGCAGATGTTTTTTGCATTTTTGTGTGCTGCAAAAATCTATTGATACTATTCCAACCGCAATCAACTGAATTGAGAGCTTTATTACCTAGCCAAATTTGAAGTTGATGATTTTAGGCAAGCATTCATTTCATCGGCAGCCGTCGATTTTGGAATGACCGGTAATGTTTGTCGGAAGTCACCAGACAAAAGAATCAATGCGCCCCCAAAACATCCTTTTAGGCAACTCAAAATACACAGTAATTGTTTACATTGCCATTTAATGGCGATAATAGTAGAATGGAGATTTGTTCAAAACATTTCGTCATAAAATTTTCCATGGTGTTCGGAAGAAAGATAGGTGTAATGACACATTGACTCAGATGCGTTAATATTATTTAAGAAAATGTAGTTCACCGAATTAATATCAAATATAATACTTTCACGAAAACGCTATTAACCGTAGCGACCCCTACTGGCGTTATTAGCAAGAAGGAAAATAATTTCTTATTTAAATGTATTTTATGTAAACCCCGTCGTAGAAGAATCCAAAAAAAAATCTTTCATGACAAACAGTTCATCCAATCTTGAGTTATAAATGGTGTGACAAACAAAATGTCCGACTTAGTTTTATATATTAAGATGAACAGACCAGAAGGATAAAGATTTAAAGATCCTGTCGTCAGGAAACCCACAGGCCAAAGGTAGTCAAATTTGTTGTTAGATAAAATCTGATGTTGCAGAGGCTTCTTCACCCATTCTTTATTTAATGTTCTCACCCGAATATTGGAAATTGAAAGCTGCTACTTCAAAAAAATCTGATATCGCTATACTTTTAAAATGGTAGGTTTCAACATCTAATTGGTGCATCAAAAAGAACTTAGTCTGATTTGAATTTCTTCTTCAATGTGTTTTATAAATACTTCACAGAATGCGTTGATCAAATGACGATGGTTTTTATTTCGAAGCTGCTTTTGTGCAGGTAAGAGTTGCTGATTTCCTGATATGCTTCTACAACATGCATGTTTCATTAGATTTTACTTGGTACTTCATCTAGAAAGCTACAGTTTGCAAATGATAGTCTTCAGTCTAGATCTTAGGCTTGTTGCATATTATTCCTTCTTGTAACTGCTTGGAGGAATGTGAGAGCTGATATAGTCCTTTGACCCATCTGGAATTAAAACATGATTTTTCCTCTGAACTCGAAAAATAATCAAATTTTACCCAGATTGCGAGGGATATGTTGAAAGTAATCATTCCTCCAATCTTGATGCTTATGTACTTCTGACTGTACATCATAAGAAGTAAATAAGTTTTCTTATTCGATTCGCTCCAATTGTACCAGTCGCACTTGGTCAGAGTACGATAAAAATTTTCACCCTACAAGATACCAAAAAGGATGATGTACCCATAGCATGCCAAATTCGCATTGTATTTCATCCATTTGATTTCATAATTACCAGATCCACAAAATGCTGGGTTAATATAGCAATCGTCATCGCAATTTCTACTATCATAAACAACAAGTAACCCAGTGCACAGAGGTTCTCATGATTTTTCAACTGAAAGCACATCGATATTACACTTTAGTCTCTGCATTTCTAGAGTAAATATACTGCTCCACAAAAGTTAGGGATACCGTTTTCAATCGTTTTGAAAAGTATGTAATCTTCGAGAAAATCGCTGTAAAATCATTCAAAACTCAATAACAACTTGAATCGATCCAATAAAAATCAGTATGAGACATTTCGTCAATCTGGTCCTTTTTTTCCGAAGTTTGGTTCTTTGCATATGCTTCATGAATGTTCTTATTTTGAAATGGAGTCAGTTATCGGTGGCTTCGAATTTAAACGGGTTTTCTGAAAATGCAAAGACGTAAATTAACAAACGCTGAAGCTAACGCTAATAGGGCTATCGGAATGCTACAGGGTGGCCTAACTCAGGTTGTTGTAGCGGAAAGGCTCCAAGTCAGCCAAAGTGTGATATCTCGACTTTGGAATGGGTTCAGGTAGACAGGTTCCGTGTTGGAAAGACCAAGGCTTGGTTGGTGATGAAAAACAACACCTGCTCAGGATCGTTTCATCACCGTTTCCTCGAGAAGAAAGCCTACATCTACGTGTAGAATGCTACAGAATACTCTTCAAAATGCAGATGGGGTCCAAGTTCCCATCGAAACCATCAGACGACGTTTGAGAGAGGTGAATCTAGGTTCTAGACGTCCAAAGAGGAGTTCCATTAACACGTGACCATAAGCGTCAAAGACTGGAATGGGCAAGGCAACATATCAATTGAAACGATCAATGGCGTAGTGTGCTTTTCACTGATAAATCCAGATATGGGCGATTTTCAGATTCTCGAAAAATAAGGGTATGGACAATCCCAGGCATACCAGTTAATCGTCGCTATGTCCAAGAAGTCCATCCATTCCTAGGAGGTAGTGTTATGGTATGGGCCGGGATATGTTTCAACGGGCGCGCAGATCCGCACTCTAGTCTTAAAATGCTTGAATTCTCTTGGAATAAAGTTTCGTTATTTTACTCGATTTTTTTTTAATCTTATATACGCTGCAGCCTACAGGCCAAAATTAATTTTATTTCCTGCAACTTGAAATCATATTAATATGAATTTTCATCACAAAATCTCATTTAAACTATATTTTTTGGAATTTAAATAAATATCCCTAACTGAACTAAATGTGGAGCACCTTATTATACAGAATTTTTTTTTCTTATAGCCTTTATTGTAAACGGAAGTTCAATTATTTTGAACACCTATATTGGCAAGACAATACAACTCAGTTGAATAATATAATCGAAGTTTTCTGAAAAAATGTTTTTTTTCTACTGATTCCACAGATCTTTTGGATCAACCATTATATTGAGTAAATAATTTGGTGCATAACATTCCTCTCTAATTATATGGGCCATTTAAGGCTCTGAATAAAAGATAATAATAATAATAATAATAATAATAATATACCTTTATTTCCAGAATTATAATCATACAGGTACAATAAATAAAATGGGAACAAGTCAAATAAAAAATGCAACTCATGAACAAATTATATACCAACAATTAATAACCCTACTTACTCATGCAAAAATCTCTAAATTCATTGATAGAATATGGTTCACAATTTAATATGTATGAAAACAATGATTTCCGAAATAAATTATACATGGATATCCTTCTTATATTCATTGGGAGAAGATTGTAAAGTTTTATCCCCATATATAACGTGCTCTGCTCAGTAATTGAAAACTTATGTACAGGAAAAAAATATTCACAGGTTCTTCTAGTTAAGTTATTATTTTTATGTTCCTCAAAATAATATGGATGCTTACGAAGGAAAAGTAAGATACGATAAATACATAGGCCAGGCAGTGTTAAGATATTACTTGATTTAAAATAACCCCTGCATGATGTTCTGAATTTCAAATTGAAAATGGATCTTATAGCCTGCTTCTGTATTATAAACAAATGATTAGCCTGTGAACTAGGGCCCCAAAAAATAATGCCATATGATAACAGTGACTGGAAGTTTGAAAAATAGATTATTTTTAGTGCAACAAGGTCAACTTGATTTCTTATAGCTTTCATTGTATAGATCACAATTGTATAGATGACAATTTTTCACAATGATGATCCCATGTCAGGTGTCTATCCACTATGATGCCCAGAAGCTTAGTGTTTGATCCCGTTGAAATTTTTCTGTCTTCTAGTTTGATATATTCTGGAAATGCCTTATTTGATCTTATTCCGGAAAAATAAACAACATTGGTTTTTTTTAGCATTAAGACTCAATGCATTTGAATTGCACCAGTTCTCGATTTTTAATGTGGCAGATTTCAGGCCTTCATAAACTAATGCAAGGTTCTTGGATGACACCAGTACATTAGTATCGTCTGCATATATATATACTTACAACAATCAAATGATAGGCAAGAAACATAGAAACGCCTAGACCACCCCAAACAATGAAAAACAAATTCCAGTGCACAAATTCAGAAAACATCAACCTGAATCTGAAAAGCGACTGATAAATACAGAAATACCCGATGTTAAAAAAACTTACTTCGTCAATTGTTGAAAATGTGAAGCACAAATCTTCAGTCTCGTCTTTATTTCTTTGTGAAAGCTAAAGCTGAAATGGTCATTTTCGAAATCTATATCGATATTTTCTACATGCATTGTCAGTAATTGATACTGAAAATCGAGTTGGACCACATAAAATAGGAAAATATTATTAGCATAAATCAAAACTATGAATGTCCCCCATGACAAAAATGAGAAAAAAACGTATTTGTAGTAGCGATAAACTGATCGGTTATATTGGTCAAGGAACATTAATATGAAAAAAGGGTCACGTCTGTCTGATTCGAAAGGCAAAAATAGCAAACCTCCTATAAAAGATAACCAAAACTGAAGCCATGCAATAATCTTGAATTTTTTTGCTTGTTTAGTTAGATTCTCATAAAACTCAAATCCGCAACAATTCAAATTCCAAAAGTTCTCATCTATGAATGATTCCAGTTCATTCCTATCTCCTTCTTGAATGTGGTGAAAAGTTATGATCATGAACAGCTGTAAGATAGAAAATATACATCACAAAATTCACGGAATATTAAGAAAAAATTGAACTCAATTGATATTCTAAAGATGCTTTTACAGTCAGTTTTTTTATTTCAAGAATTCGAGGTTGATTTTAGTTATGGTAGTATTTAATGAAAACCAGTTTGTTTTTCTATGAGCCAATTGGAAAAATACGTACGTAAAAAAGAGCGAAGAAGGAGTAGCCATAATCCATTACTAATTCTTTACTTGGTAATATCATAAAGTATATCAGCTCAAGAATGGTATAAGCCAGCAAAGAAATACGTGCAGCATTCGTAACAATATTTGCAGCTTTATTCAAAAAGACGAAAGTCACCGTATATTTGATAGTGTTCAAGATACCTAAAACTAATTTAAATTTTCACAATTTGATCTGCAAATTTCAAAAAACTTTATCGCGGCTCTGCTCATCAATGATCAACTCGTTAGAGCTCAGAACATGAAATAAGAAATATAAATTTATTTCATGTTTCAACACAATTTACTCACTTGAGAAAAAGATTGAAACGAGATACTAAATTTTCCAATCAATATCTCTTATTGCCTTGGGAATTTGTGAAACTTGCCATGATTATCATATTTTCCTTCTCGGTATTTTTCTAAATGGTTGAACATTTTAAACTATGAGATCAATCAACCAGTGCAGAGTGTATATTTGAACATGAGCAAACTTCAAGGTAAGGCATAACGTAAATTGCCTGAAGTAACTGGAATGATGAATGATCGATTCATTAGATAATATCAATTACCCAAAATTATATATCATCCAACAATTTCAGAAGTTTCGAACGATATGGCAGTTCAAAATGATTCATTTACGAGTCGAAATTGACGGGTTTCTGGTTTCTGGACAATGTCAAGTTGGATAATTCAATAAACTAAGTTCATGAGCTTATTGCCTAGTTTATTGATAAGGAATATCATTTATAGATATAGACGGTTTCATTTTTCATAATTGAAATGAGAATCTTGACCATAATTCATAAAACTCCGCCACATTCAGCAAGTTAAGAAGAAGAAAAGATAACCTACAAAAACAGAATCAATATAAACATGTCAATACTTTTGAATCTTTGGAATTTTCGTTCGAAAAATGGAATTTAAACCATCCTATTTCCCTAATTATTTCTCGATAAATGATATATTAACGACCCAAGAAAGAGTTCCATGTAAATTTTCAACTGACGTCCCAAAACTTGGTAAGTTTTGAATAAACAACACAACTTTTTTTTATAACACCTTCCCCCAGGTAATTTGTATCCCTCGTCCGAAGAAAAAGATTTAAAGAAGCATGATTAGACTTTCATTCAATTACTGGTTTTTGATATAATTACGTTTATGTCATTGACAGACATTCACAGAAAGATTCAGAAATTTGATGGATCTAGCGGAAAACACAGAGCATAACCCAGCAGCATTTCAAAGGCTGGATACCTTAGAAAAAAGATTGTTCAAAGATGCCCTTGAGGCTAAGGCCAAATTGAATGCTTGGTTGGAACATTCTGTGACTCCAATAGAAACTGCTTCTATGGTGCTGAATCACAAAAAGAGGAAAAGAGTGAATGTTGAAGATATATTGTAATTTTTTCGAATTAAATTATTAATTCATTACAAAAAGTGGGTTTTTCTCATTAAAATTTGTAATATATTTTTTAGAATTCACTTTGATATCGAAATTCATAAAGAAGTAGTTTTCAAGGTCCACAACTTAAAATGTTAACATTTTAAGTGATTTTGTTTTTTCACTTTTTCCTTTTCTTGAATTTTCCGTTATTTCAAAATTTTTTTATTGAGTTGGTCTAGAGATCAAAAAATCCTACATGGTAATCATGAGCTGTCAAAAGTCCCAATTGAAAAGCAGTACACCGCGATATTCGAAAAAAAAAATTAATAGAATAAAAAAAAAATAATAAAATTTTTTTTTTGGAATCTGTATATTAAAATATAAAATTTACATCTTATTGCCACCTCCAGCCTTTCAAAAATAGTGTTTAGGATAGTTGAAGTTCTTGATCTAAATATCTCTTCACAATGGCAGCGTTGTGACATGGAGCCCCATCTTGCTGTAGCCACATATTTAATCTTATTTGAAGAGGCACATTGACTAGAAAACTAGCCTTCTTGAATTCAAGCCACAAAATCATATCTATGTCTCCAAATAAAGGCATACTACCACAATACAGAATAAAATGAATGGAATAGAATTAAAATAAAACACGCTGCAGATCACTGACGGTTAGAAATGGATAAAAATTGTATCCGAAAAAAAAGTTCAGAATTGAATTATCTTTCGAATGACGTGATAAAAAAGGTATGCCCCTAGAGAAAAATTTTTGACAGCGCCGCGACGCCTGGCGCCTTCATTTATTCCGAAGATTTTTATGCACATCTCAAGTCGACATTGACTTGTTCAAAACGCCATTCACAGAATAAAAAAATATTCGGACGTTTTAGAGAAAATTGGGGATACCAAGATAAGTGAATCACCCTGTACAAGAAGTATTCCAAACATGAGCAAACTCAAGATTGCTCTTTCAAACTTGCTGCAGGAAACTGATTTAAAAATGAGAACATTTCATAAGAGAACACCGATAATCGAAAATTATATATTATGCAACAAATTCCAAAGTTCCTAATGCTATATCAATTCGAAGAGATCAATCTGCACACCCCTATCTCTTTTCTGTATGAACAGACCAGAAGGATAAAGATCTTGAGATGAAGTAAAATTAGTTGTTGAATAAATTCTGATATTGCAGAAGCTTTCTCACCCATTTTTTAATTAATATTGGAAGTTGAAAGCTCCTACTTCGAAAAAATCTGTTATCGCTATACTTTTAAAATGGTAGGTTTAAACATCCAATTGGTGCATCAAAAATAACTAAGTCTGATTTGAATTTCTTTTTTAATGTGTTTTATAAATACTGCACAGAATGCGTTGAACAAATGACGATGGTTTTTATTTCGAAGCTGCTTTTGTGTCGGTAAAAGTTGCTGATTTCCTAATATGCTTCTACAACATGCTTGTTTCATTAGATTTTACTTGGTACTTCATCTAGAAAGCTACAGTTTGCAAATGATAGTCTTCAGTCTAGATCTTAGGCTTGTTGCATATTATTCCTTCTTGTAACTGCTTGGAGGAATGTGAGAGCTGATATAGTCCTTTGACCCATCTGGAATTAAAACATGAGTTTTCCTCTGAACTCGAAAAATAATCAAATTTTACCCAGATTGCGAAGGATATGTTGAAAGTAATCATTCCTCCAATCTTGATGCTTATGTACTTCTGACTGTACATCATAAGAAGTAAATAAGTTTTCTTATTCGATTCGCTCCAATTGTACCAGTCGCACTTGGTCAGAGTACGATAAAAATTTTCACCCTACAAGATACCAAAAAGGATGATGTACCCATAGCATGCCAAATTCGCATTGTATTTCATCCATTTGATTTCATAATTACCAGATCCACAAAATGCTGGGTTAATATAGCAATCGTCATCGCAATTTCTACTATCATAAACAACAAGTAACCCAGTGCACAGAGGTTCTCATGATTTTTCAACTGAAAGCACATCGATATTACACTTTAGTCTCTGCATTTCTAGAGTAAATATACTGCTCCACAAAAGTTAGGGATACCGTTTTCAATCGTTTTGAAAAGTATGTAACCTTCGAGAAAATCGCTGTAAAATCATTCAAAACTCAATAACAACTTGAATCGATCCAATAAAAATCAGTATGAGACATTTCGTCAATCTGGTCCTTTTTTTCCGAAGTTTGGTTCTTTGCATATGCTTCATGAATGTTCTTATTTTGAAATGGAGTCAGTTATCGGGGGCTTCGAATTTAAACGGGTTTTCTGAAAATGCAAAGACGTAAATTAACAAACGCTGAAGCTAACGCTAATAGGGCTATCGGAATGCTACAGGGTGGCCTAACTCAGGTTGTTGTAGCGGAAAGGCTCCAAGTCAGCCAAAGTGTGATATCTCGACTTTGGAATGGGTTCAGGTAGACAGGTTCCGTGTTGGAAAGACCAAGGCTTGGTTGGTGATGAAAAACAACACCTGCTCAGGATCGTTTCATCACCGTTTCCTCGAGAAGAAAGCCTACATCTACGTGTAGAATGCTACAGAATACTCTTCAAAATGCAGATGGGGTCCAAGTTCCCATCGAAACCATCAGACGACGTTTGAGAGAGGTGAATCTAGGTTCTAGACGTCCAAAGAGGAGTTCCATTAACACGTGACCATAAGCGTCAAAGACTGGAATGGGCAAGGCAACATATCAATTGAAACGATCAATGGCGTAGTGTGCTTTTCACTGATAAATCCAGATATGGGCGATTTTCAGATTCTCGAATAATAAGGGTATGGACAATCCCAGGCATACCAGTTAATCGTCGCTATGTCCAAGAAGTCCATCCATTCCTAGGAGGTAGTGTTATGGTATGGGCCGGGATATGTTTCAACGGGCGCGCAGATCCGCACTCTAGTCTTAAAATGCTTGAATTCTCTTGGAATAAAGTTTCGTTATTTTACTCGATTTTTCTTAATCTTATATGTATACGCTGCAGCCTACAGGCCAAAATTAATTTTATTTCCTGCAACTTGAAATCATATTAATATGAATTTTCATCACAAAATCTCATTCAAACTATATTTTTTGCAATTTAATTAAATATCCCTAACTGAACTAAATGTGGAGCACCTTAATATACAGAATTTTTTTTTCTTATAGCCTTTATTGTAAACGGAAGTTCAATTATTTTGAACACCTATATTGGCAAGACAATACAACTAAGTTGAATAATATAATCGAAGTTTTCTGAAAAAATGTTTTTTTTCTACTGATTTCACAGATCTTTTGGATCGACCATTATATTGAGTAAATAATTTGGTGAATAACATTTTTCTCTAATTATATGGGCCATTTAAGGCTCTGAATAAAAGATATATACTTACAACAATCAAATGATAGGCAAGAAACATAGAAACGCCCAGACCACCCCAAACAATGAAAAACAAATTCCAGTGCACAAATTCAGAAAACATCAACCTGAATCTGAAAAGCGACTGATAAATACAGAAATACCCGATGTTAAAAAAACTTACTTCGTCAATTGTTGAAAATGTGAAGCACAAATCTTCAGTCTCGTCTTTATTTCTTTGTGAAAGCTAAAGCTGAAATGGTCATTTTCGAAATCTATATCGATATTTTCTACATGCATTGTCAGTAATTGATACTGAAAATCGAGTTGGACCACATAAAATAGGAAAATATTAGCATAAATCACAACTATGAATGTCCCCCATGACAAAAATAAGAAAAAAACGTATTTGTAGTAGCGATAAACTGATCGGTTATATTTGTCATGGAACATCAATATGAAAAATAGGTCACGTCTGTCTGATTCGAAAGGCAAAAATAGCAAACCTCCTATAAAAGATAACCAAAACTGAAGCCATGCAATAATCTTGAATTTTTTTGCTTGTTTAGTTAGATTCTCATAAAACTCAAATCCGCAACAATTCAAATTCCAAAAGTTCTCATCTATGAATGATTCCAGTTCATCCCTGTCACCTTCTTGAATGTGGTGAAAAGTTATGATCATGAACAGCTGAAAGATAGAAAATATACATCACAAAATTCACGGAATATTAAGAAAAAATTGAACTCAATTGATATTCTAATGATGCTTTTACAGTCAGTTTTTTTATTTCAAGAATTCGAGGTTGATTTTAGTTATGGTCGTATTTAATGAAAACCAGTTTGTTTTTCTATGAGCCAATTGGAAAAATACGTACGTAAAAAAGAGCGAAGAAGGAGTAGCCATAATCCATTACTAATTCTTTACTTGGTAATATCATAAAGTATATCAGCTCAAGAATGGTATAAGCCAGCAAGGAAATACGTGCAGCATTCGTAACAATATTTGCAGCTTTATTCAAAAAGACGAAAGTCACCGTATATTTGATAGTGTTCAAGATACCTAAAAATAATTTAAATTTTCACAATTTGATCTGCAAATTTCAAAAAACTTTATCGCGGCTCTGCTCATCAATGATCAACTCGTTAGAGCTCAGAACATGAAATAAGAAATATAAATTTATTTCATGTTTCAACACAATTTACTCACTTGAGAAAAAGATTGAAACGAGATACTAAATTTTCCAATCAATATCTCTTATTGCCTTGGGAATTTGTGAAACTTGCCATGATTATCATATTATCCTTCTCGGTATTTTTCTAAATGGTTGAACATTTTAAACTATGAGATCAATCAACCAGTGCAGACAGTATATTTGAACATGAGCAAACTTCAAGGTAAGGCATAACGTAAATTGCCTGAAGTAACTGGAATGATGAATGATCGATTCATTAGATAATATCAATTACCCAAAATTATATATCATCCAACAATTTCAGAAGTTTCGAACGATATGGCAGTTCAAAATGATTCATTTACGAGTCGAAATTGACGGGTTTCTGGTTTCTGGACAATGTCAAGTTGGATAATTCAATAAACTAAGTTCATGAGCTTATTGCCTAGTTTATTGATAAGGAATATCATTTATAGATATAGACGGTTTCATTTTTCATAATTGAAATGAGAATCTTGACCATAATTCATAAAACTCCGCCACATTCAGCAAGTTAAGAAGAAGAAAAGATAACCTACAAAAACAGAATCAAGATAAACATGTCAATACTTTTGAATCTTTGGAATTTTCGTTCGAAAAATGGAATTTAAACCATCCTATTTCCCTAATTATTTCTCGATAAATGATATATTAACGACCCAAGAAAGAGTTCCATGTAAATTTTCAACTGACGTCCCAAAACTTGGTAAGTTTTGAATAAACAACACAACTTTTTTTCATAACACCTTCCCCCAGGTAATTTGTATCCCTCGTCCGAAGAAAAAGATTTAAAGAAGCATGATTAGACTTTCATTCAATTACTGGTTTTTGATATAATTACGTTTATGTCATTGACAGACATTCACAGAAAGATTCAAAAATTTGATGGATCTAGCAGAAAACACAGAGCATAACCCAGCAGCATTTCAAAGGCTGGATACCTTAGAAAAAAGATTGTTTAAAGATGCCCTAGAGGCTAAGGCCAAATTGAATGCTTGGTTGGAACATTCTGTGACTCCAATAGAAACTGCTTCTATGGTGCTGAATCACAAAAAGAGGAAAAGAGTGAATGTTGAAGATATATTGTAATTTTTTCGAATTAAATTATTAATTCATTACAAAAAGTGGGTTTTTTTCATTAAAATTTGTAATATATTTTTTAGAATTCACTTTGATATCGAAATTCATAAAGAAGTAGTTTTCAAGGTCCACAACTTAAAATGTTAACATTTTAAGTGATTTTGTTTTTTCACTTTTTCCTTTTCTTGAATTTTCCGTTATTTCAAAATTTTTTTATTGAGTTGGTCTAGAGATCAAAAAATCCTACATGGTAATCATGAGCTGTCAAAAGTCCCAATTGAAAAGCAGTACACCGCGATATTCGAAAAAAAAAATTGATAGAATAAAAAAAAAATAATAAAAAATTTTTTTTGGAATCTGTATATTAAAATATAAAATTAACATCTTATTGCCACCTCCAGCCTTTCAAAAATAGTGTTTAGGATAGTTGAAGTTCTTGATCTAAATATCTCTTCACAATGGCAGCGTTGTGACATGGAGCCCCATCTTGCTGTAGCCACATATTTAATCTTATTTGAAGAGGCACATTGACTAGAAAACTAGCCTTCTTGAATTCAAGCCACAAAATCATATCTATGTCTCCAAATAAAGGCATACTACCACAATACAGAATAAAATGAATGGAATAGAATTAAAATAAAACACGCTGCAGATCACTGACGGTTAGAAATGGATAAAAATTGTATCCGAAAAAAAAGTTCAGAATTGAATTATCCTTCGAATGACGTGATAAAAAAGGTATGCCCCTGGAGAAAAATTTTTGACAGCGCCGCGACGCCTGGCGTCTTCATTTATTCCGAAGATTTTTATGCACATCTCAAGTCGAGATTGACTTGTTCAAAACGCCATTCACAGAATAAAAAAATATTCGGACGTTTTAGAGAAAATTGGGGTTACCAAGATAAGTGAATCACCCTGTACAAGAAGTATTCCAAACATGAGCAAACTCAAGATTGCTCTTTCAAACTTGCTGCAGGACACTGATTTAAAAATGAGAACATTTCATAACAGAACACCGATAATCGAAAATTATATATTATGCAACAAATTCCAAAGTTCCTAATGCTATATCAATTCGAAGAGATCAATCTGCACACCCCTATCTCTTTTCTGTATGAACAGACCAGAAGGATAAAGATCTTGAGATGAAGTAAAATTAGTTGTTGAATAAATTCTGATATTGCAGAAGCTTTCTCACCCATTTTTTAATTAATATTGGAAGTTGAAAGCTCCTACTTCGAAAAAATCTGTTATCGCTATACTTTTAAAATGGTAGGTTTAAACATCCAATTGGTGCATCAAAAATAACTTAGTCTGATTTGAATTTCTTCTTTAATGTGTTTTATAAATACTGCACAGAATGCGTTGAACAAATGACGATGGTTTTTATTTCGAAGCTGCTTTTGTGTCGGTAAAAGTTGCTGATTTCCTAATATGCTTCTACAACATGCTTGTTTCATTAGATTTTACTTGGTTCTTCATCTAGAAAGCTGCAATTGATTCTATATAGAAGTTTGCAAATGATAGTCTTCAGTCTGGAACTCAGGCTTGTTGCATATTATTCCTTCTTGTAACTGCTTGGAGGAATGTGAGAGCTGATATGGTCCTTTGACCCATCTGGAATTAAAACATGGTTTTTCTTCTGAACTCGAAAAGTAATCAAATTTTACCCAGATCGTGAGGGATATGTTGAAAGTAAACATTCCTCCAATCGAGATGCTTATGTACTTCTGACTGTACATCATAAGAAGTTAATAAGTTTTCTTATTCGATTCGCTCCAATTGTACCAGTCGCACTTGGTCAGAGTACGATAAAAATTTTCACCCTGCAACATACCAAAAAGGATGTATTGTATTGTATTTCATTGATTTAATCTCATAATTACCAGATCCACAAAATGCTGGGTTAATATAGCAATCGTCATCGTAATTTCTACTATCATAAACAACAAGTAACCCAGTGCACAGAGGTTCTCATGATTTTTCAACTGAAAACACATCGATATTACACTTCAATCTCTGCATTTCTAGAGTGAATATACTGCTCCACAAAATTTAGGGATATCGTATTCAATCGTTTTGAAAAGTATGTAATCTTCGAGAAAATCGCTGTAAAATCATTTGAAACTCAATAACAACTTAAATCGATCCAATAAAAATCAGTATGGGACATTTCGTCAATCTGGTCGCCTTTTTTTCTGAAGTTTGGTTCTTTGCATATGCTTCATGAATGTTCCTATTCTGAAATAGAGTCAGTTTATCAACGGCTTCGATTTGAAACGAGTTTTCTGAGAATGCCAAGACGTAAATTAACAAACGGTGAGGCTAATAGGGCTATCGGAATGCTACAGGGTGGCCTAACTCAGGTTGTTGTAGTGGAAAGGCAACAAGTCAGCCAAAGTGTGATATCTCGACTTTGGAATAGGTTCAGGGAGACAGGTTCCGTGTTGGAAAGACCACGGCTTGGTGGGCGACGAAAAATCACACCTGCTCAGGATCGTTCCATCACCGTTTCGGCGAGAAGAAAGCCTACATCTACGTGTAGAATGCTAAGGAATACTCTTCAAAATGCATATTGGGTCCAAGTTTCCATCGAAACCATCAGAAGACGTTTGAGAAAGGTGAATCTAGGTTCTAGACGTCCATTAAGATCTACAAGTGACCATAATCGTCAAAGACTGGAATGGGCAAGGCAACATCACTTGGAACGATCAATGGCGTAGTGTCCTTTTCACTGATGAATCCAGATTTGGACGATTTTCAGATTGTCGAAGAAAAAGGGTATGGACAATCCCACGCATACCCCGTAATCGTCGCTATGTCCAAGAAGTCCATCCATTCCGAGGGGGTAGTGTTATGGTATGGGCCGGGATATGTTTCAACGGGCGCACAGATCTACACATTTGTCCTGCGAATATGACCGCCTTACATTATAGGGAGCATGTCATTGACAACGTTTTGCCAAATTTTCAAGCTGGTATTTCACATTTACCAATACCTCCGCACTCACCAGATTTTAATTGCATAGAACATGCATGGGATATGCTCCAAAGAAGATTAGATAATTATCATCCTACCCCAGAATCCTTAAATGATCTGAGAGAGCTTCTGCCTCGTTTATGGAACCAAATTCCTCAAGAAATGTTCAACAACCTCGTGTGTAGTACGCAAAGAGATGTCAAGCTATTATTGATGCCCGTGATTGATGCTTCATGAATGTTTTTATTCTGAAATGGAGTCAGTTTATCAACGGCTTCGATTTGAAACGAGTTTCTGAAAATGCCAAGACTTAAATTACAAACGCTGAGGCTGATAGGGCTATCGGAATGCTACAGAGTGGCCTAACTCAGGTTGTTGTAGCGGAAAGTCTCCAAATCAGCCTAGATGTGATATCTCTACTTTGGAATAGGTTCAGGGAGACAGGTTCCATGTTGGAAAGGCCAAGACTTGGTGGGTGGACGACGAAAAACAACAGAAGAAAGCCTAGTGGAATACTACGGAATACTCTTCAAAATGCAGATGGGGTCCAAGTTTCCATCGAAACCATCAGACGACGTTTGAGAGAGGTGAATCTAGGTTCTAGACGTCCATTAAGAGGAGTTCCATTAACACGTGACCATGAGCGTCAAAGACTGGAATGCGCAAGGCAACATATCAATTGGAACGATGAATGGCTCAGTGTCCTTTTCACTGATGAATCCAGATATGGACGTTTTTCAGATTCTCGAAGAATAAACGTATGGACAATCCCAGGCATACCCCTTAATCGTCGCTATGTCCAAGAAGTCCATCCATTCCTAGGAGGTAGTGTTATGGTATGGGCCGGGATATGCTTCAACGGGCGCACAGATCTACACATTTGTCCTGGGAATATGACCGCCTTACACTATAGGAAGCATGTCATGGACAATGTTTTGAAAAATTTTCAAGCTGCTATTGGTGAAACTTTTCAATTTCTAGACGATAACGCTATTAGACCGCACCGTGCAGCCTTAGTTGAGAATATGCGAGGAGCATTTACCAATACCTCCGCACTCACCAGAATTGAATTGCATAGAACATGCATGGGATTTGCTCCGAAGAAGATTAGATAATCATCAACGTACCCCAGAATCTAAGATAGCTTCTGCCCTGTTTATGGAACCAAATTCCTCAAGAAATGTTCAACAACTTCGTGTGTAGTATGCAAAGAAGATGTCAAGCTGTTATTGATGCCCGTAGAGGCCATAAATTGTATTGATAGTCTTAAAACGCTTGAATTCTCTAGGAATAAAATTTCGTTATTTTACTCGATTTTTCTTAACCCTGTATACGCTTCAGACCTACAGGCTAAAATTAATTTTATTTTCTGCAACTTGAAATCATATTAATATGAATTTTCATCACAAAATCTCATTTAAACTATATTTTTTGGAATTTAAGTAAATATCCCTAACTGAACTAAATGTGGATCATTATTAATACACAGAATTTTCTTTTTTTATAGTTGTTGTATGTTTTTTTTCTTACTGATTGCACAGATCTATTAAATCGACCATTATATTGAGTGAATAATTTGGTGAATAACATTCCTCTCTAATTATATGGGCCATTTAAGGCTGTGAGTAAAAGATATATACTTACAACAATCAAATGATAGGCAAGAAACATAGAAACGCCCAAACCAACCCAAACAACGAAGAAGAAACTCCAGTGCACATATTTAGAAAACATCAACCTGAATCTGAAAAGCGACTGATAAATACAGAAATACCCGATGTTAAAAAAACTTACTTCGTCAATTGTTGAAAATGTGAAGCACAAATCTTCAGTCTCGTCTTTATTTCTTTGTGAAAGCTACAGCTGAAATGGTCATTTTCGAAATCCATTTCGATATTTTCTACATGCTTTGTCAGTAATTGATACTGAAAATCGAGTTGAACCACGTAAAATAGGTAAATATTAGCATAAATCAAAACTATGAATGTCGCCCATGACAAAAATAAGAAAAAAACGTATTTGTAGTATCGATAAACCGATTCGTTATATTTGTCTAGGAACATCAATATGAAAAATAGGTCACGTCTGTCCGACTCGAAAGGCAAAAATAGCAAACCTCCTAAAAAAGATAACCAAAACTGAAGCCATGCAATAATCTTGAATTTTTTTGCTTGCTTAGTTAGATTCTCATAAAAAAGCAATCCGCAACAATTCAAATTCCAAAAGTTCTCATCTATGAATGATTCCAGTTCATTCCTATCTCCTTCTTGAATGTGGTGAAAAGTTATGATCATGAACAGCTGTAAGATAGAAAATATACATCACAAAATTCACGGAATATTAAAAAAAAATTAAATTCTATTGATATTCTAAAGATGCTTTTACAGTCAGTTTTTTTATATCAAGAATTCGGGGTTGATTTTAGTTATGGTCGTATTTAATGGAAACCAGTTTGTTTTTCTATGAGGCAAATGGAAAAATACGTACGTAAAAAAGAGCGAAGAAGGAGTAGCCATAATCCATTACTAATTCTTTACTTGGTAATATCATAAAGTATATCAACTCGAGAATAGTATAAGCCAGCAAGGAAATACGTGCAGCATTTGTAACAATATTTGCAGCTTTATTCAAAAAGACGAAAGTCACCGTATATTTGATAGTGTTCAAGATACCTAAAACTAATTTAAATTTTCACAATTTGATCTGCAATTTCTGCAAATTTCAAAAAACTTTATCTGCTCATCAATAATCAACTCGTTAGAGCTCAAAACATGAAATAATAAATATAAATTTATTTCATGTTTCAACACAATTTACTCCCTTGAGAAAAGGATTGAAACGAGATACTAAGTTTTTCTAAGTCCAATCAATATCTCTTATTGCCCTGGGAATTTGTGAAACTTGCCATGATTATCATATTTTCCTTCTCGGTATTTTTCTAAATGGTTGAACATTTTGAACTATGAGATCAATCAGCAGTACAGACAGTATTTTTGAACATGAGCAAACTCCATTGTAAGGCATAACGTAAATTGCCTGAAGTAACTGGAATGATGAATGATCGATTCATTAGATAATATCAATTATCCAAAATTATATATCATCCAACAATTTCAGAAGTTTCGAACGATATGGCAGTTCAAAATGATTCATTTACGAGTCGAAATTGACGGGTTTCTGTTTTCTGGACAATGTCAAGTTGGATAATTCAATAAACTAAGTTCATGAGCTTATTGCCTAGTTTATTGATAAGGAATATCATTTCAATTGAAAAATAAAAGAACACAAGACTACGTTCACAATATTTAATAAATTAAACATCTAACAAGTCGACATGTTTCGGGTTTTATCCCATTCTCAAGACTGAAAAGTAAACGCACAAGTCAAAGAAATAAACATCAAACAACAGATGTTAAAACCGGAGATAAGCGGAAATCTAATTGATCGTTCACAATTGGTTGTTTATATTTTGAAGCAGAAGATATTTCCAAAATTTCTAAAAGATCTAGGCGTCTGCTTTTTTCCCCTTCATGCAATAATCTTGTTTTATTAAAATCTATGAAATGGTTACAAGTGATACAATGATCAGAAAAACCAGTTGTCAATTTGTTTTGAAGAATTGACTTTCTATGTTCATCAACCCTTATCTTAAGAGAACGACCAGTCTGACCTATGTAAAAAGCTGGGCATTCGTCACAAAAAATTTTATAGACACCACTTTTTTCAAAAGTTGTTAAACTATCCTTTCCATTATAAAACATTGATTTTAAGTTTTTCTTGTTGGTACATACAATGTCAATTTTATTCCGTCTTAATCTACTACAAATATTGTCGCTTATTTGTGGGATATAGTTTATATAAGCAAATTTATCAATACAGTTATTAATTTCGGTGGGGTATATACTTGATAATAGTTTTTTTAAAAACAATATTAAATCTCCAGAATAAAGATGCAAGTTATCATTTTCGACAAATTCACAACTTTTTCAGATTTGTTAGATCACCATGAAACGTTCAGTGGTGTGACAAAAATTTGAATGATTGAAATATGTTCATGTGTTTATGCATCACGAATTAATGTAAAAAAAATCAGAAATCGGCCTATAGGGTGGTCATTTTCACATCAGCAGTCAAAATTTATTTTTCTGGCACTGGAAATATGATATTCTGAATTCTTAATCCAATAGGTGCTGACAAGAGTTCCAAATACTGAAAAAATCATTAAATTTTGTTTCACGGTACCATAAATAAAGTCGATAGAAATTTCGGTCAGAACGAATAAAACATCTTGTATATTGGCAAGGAAAGATAGGAGACATTTATAAGTGGCAATTTTGTGATGCCGATGGTCGACCCTATGTATGGTAGGAGTTTTTAAAAATGAAGATTTTTTCAACAGGTAATAGTCAGTTTCATTTCTTTCATTATAACAATGACTCGTCAAAGCAATTCATGAAATTGTAAAAACACTAATAAATTCTCCCTCATCCTCTCGCTGTAGGGAAATCGGGAAATGTAAAATGCCGCTTTCAACATCATTCAATATTGTCACGGAATGAAATCATGAAACGACTGGCGACTTACTTTTATTAATTTTTAAATTAACCTGATACACACAGGCATTTCCTGTACTCCAAACAACAAAAACGAAGATAAACCGAATTTACGAACATGATTCTCCCATTATCAGCTAGGTGAGTTCGATTAAAATATGGTATAAATAAAACAGGAAGTTAATTGGCGTTTTATAATTCGAAGGAAATATCATCAGGTACACGTTGAGGTATAAACAACTAGGTTTGTTGTGGAGGTGGCCAATCTTGGCCTTATCTTTCATTAAAACTCGTCTGAACTATGAGAAAATATTTTCTCGATAAAAGAGATTTCCAAAACTTCCACTTGACCGCTAATTATTTTCCAGTAAAAAACACATTCGGAATGAGATTGAAAATTGAAGACAGAATCGTTTTTAATGAATATCTCGAAAAATATTCATTTTGGAATAAAAGTCTTGGACGTAAGCTCCTATTATTTTTTGACGAAGATTTCGAAAATGCTTCGAAAAAATGAGGTTCCAATTTGAAAAAAAAAACGATTTTTTGATGTTTCGTCACTTCTAACTTTGACAAAGAATTTGTGACTTCCTGTATCATATTCTGAAAATCACGCTATCGGAAAAGAAGCATCAGCCTTTCTTCTCGGAGATTCTCAATGATGAGAATTTTTAATGAAAAAACCCCGAAGTTGTCTGTATTTCAGAGTTCAATTTTAGATTTTTTTTTCGTATTTCCTCATTTAAAGAGAATTTTCTCGGGAAAATTCAAACTTTTGGAATCAGAAAGACTCAGAATTCAATGGAGAATGTATTCATGCAAGAAAAAATGGGTCTTCTCATATGAAAAACGAAAGTTGATGTCACTTCCGGAAAAACCGGAAGTCCTAGAACCTTCAAAAAATATACGAGAAGTAGTCTTCTTACTTGAAGCTCACCTTTAGAATTTCAATCCTGAATCTTGCGTCTTTCCTAAAAATATTCTATAGAGCCATATTCGAGAATAACCCTGTATAGTTGGGGAAGATTTCCGATGACTGAAATCGAATCAAAAAACTCTGCGAGCAGCAAAAAAATTTATATAAAAACAGGACAATTTCAATTCAGTGTATCATTTAATTACTCTTGTGTCGTTATACCACAACGTCATCCATTAATTAGGTAAATACTGAATGATATGTCCTTCACCGGCATTTTTTCAACAATGAATCCAATACGAAAATATTCGTACGAATTTTTAGAACTGGTATGAGATAGCAACAAGAGTTGGGATCCTTACAAACCTTCGAAAAAACTACTTTCAAGTTTAATATCGTCGTATGCATATCGGATAGTCCGGGAGCTCGCGTTGTAAAAAAATTGCAGACGTTTCGCTTATAACTATTTCATGATTCATCAGGGCATTAATTGCTCATCGAAAAATCATTACTTTTAAAGGTTTGAATTGCATTGTTGCCGTTTGTAAACTGTTTCCAAACATCAATAGTATCCACCTACAATACTATAATTAGGCTCAATTCACAAATTTTATTCGATCATTTAAACATTATTAATCAAAATTCACATTATTCATCAAAAATTGAAAATGAAGTCATAATAAAGTGGCAGAGTAGAGGGATGGAAAAATATACACAGCATACAATTTAAAAATTTGTACGTATTACTGGAAATGATTTCTATGAGACAAATGATGCCCATCTGAACGTATGCAATAGTTAAAAAAAGTCCATGACTTGAATCTGTTGATACCTTGCAAGTACACTGCTCCACAAGAGTTAGGGATATCGCATTCAATCGTTTTGAAGAGTATGTAATCTTCGAGAAAATCGCTGTAAAATCATTTAAAACTCAATAACAACTTGAATCGATCCAATAAAAATCAGTATGAGACATTTCGTCAATCTGGTCGCCTTTTTTCTGAAGTTTGCTTCTTTGCGTATGCTTCATGAATGTTCTTATTTTGAAATGGAGTCAGTTTATCAACGGCTTCGATTTGGAACGAGTTTCTGAAAATGCTAAGACGTAAATTAACAAACGCTGAGGCTAATAGGGCTACCAGAGTGGCCTAACTCAGGTTGTTGCAGCGGAAAGGCTCCAAGTCAGCCAAAGTGTGATATCTCGACTTTGGAATTGGTTCAGGGAGACAGGTTCCATGCTGGAAAGAACAAGGCTTGGTGGGCGACGAAAAACAACACCTGCTCAGGATTTCACCGTTTCCATCGAAACCATCAGACGACGTTTGAGAGAGGTGAATCTAGGTTCTAGAGGTCCATTAAGAGGAGTTCCATTAACACCTGACCATAAGCGTCAAAGACTGGAATGGGCAAGGCAACATATCAATTGGAACGATCAATGGCGTAGTGTCCTTTTCACTGATGAATCCAGATATGGACGATTTCCAGATTCTCGAAGGGGTAGTGTTATGGTATGGGCCGGGATATGTTTCAACGGACGCACAGATCTACACATTTGTCCTTGGAATATGACCGCCGTACACTATAGGAAGAATGTCATTGACAATGTTTTGCCAAATTTTCACGCTGCTATTGGTGAAACTTTTCAATTTCTAGACGATAGCGGTAGACCGCACTGTGCAGCCAAAGTTGAGAATGCGCGCGAGGAGCTTGGTATTCCACATTTACCAATACTTCCGCACTCACCAGATTTGAATTGCATAGAACATGCATGGGATATGCTCCAAAGAAGATTAGATAACCATCAACATACCCCAGAATCCTTAAATGATCTGAGAGAGCTTCTGCCCCGTTTATGGAACCAAATTCCTCAAGAAATGTTCAACAACCTCGTGTGTAGTATGCAAAGAAGATGTCAGGCTGTTATTGATGCCCGTGGAGGCCATACATTGTATTGATAGTCTTAAAATGATTAAATTCTCTAGGAATAATAGAAATATAGTTTAAATGAGGTTTTGTGATGAAAATTCATATTAATATGAATTTTCATCACAAAACCTCATTTAAACTATATTTTTTTGCAATTTAAGTCGATATCCCTAACTCATGTGGAGCAGTTTATATTCAACAGAGTTGAGAATAATCTCAACTCTTTTTTTGATATTTCATTTAATTCAGCAACCCTCCTCAGCTTGATTTAGTCATAAAAAATGCCAAATCCATTGAAAAATTTCAACACCCAACCTGAAGTCTAACGCTGTCCACTCCCGGACTTTGCAGTTTTTTTTTATGAACCGAATTGAGCTTGATCCAACCCTGAGCAGCTATTTTGACGAAATTCCGGTGCGGGGGGCCGCAATACAAAAATTTGTAGCTTAATGCTGCTTTTTCAGATATGTGCTTGACATCATTAAACCCACTGTAAGCCTTAAGTTTCGATTCCAGTTGGAGGTGTGCTCTACTTACATTCTGAAGGGCTGAGCATAAGCTGAAACTTTTCTTAAAGAAATCCTTCATTTCTTCAAAGGATGGTGGGGTGAAGTAACAGTTCGCCATATGTAACTTCCGCTTCGGATCGAAAATTTCAAAATTTTCAAAGAATGATTGCCCTCTCGCATAATGTTAGTTATTTCAACAAATACTTTCATAACATCCATTTGATTTGACAATTTTCCACATTGCGCCTCTTGGTGAACAATACAATGTATCACAAGACTGTTGACTGTTTGTGGTTTTATTTCAAGACTCCTGCAGTTCCGATTTCATGGACACCCCGTGGTCTGATAGCACCTTATTCACAGCTTCAAAATCCGTACCCTTTGTTGTAACATTCAAAATCTCCTATGAACGTTTCTGACAAAAATTACAACCTGGATGACATCCGATAGATCAGTACTTTCAATTAAGGATAGCGAAAAATACTCACACTTTTTAACTGAGTTATACAGTTTTTTAGATATACCTTTATTGATCAATATTGTCTACTCGTCTTGCAAACGTTTGATGCGATATAGAGGCTGCTTCGAATTTTCGGCATTTTTGTTTCACTAAACTGTTATGCCATTTTAAGAGGTTTATTCGCTTTAGTGATTTCCAGCGCCCCTCTGCGGGCCACAAAAAATTAGATCGCGGGCCGCATGCGGCCCGCGGGCCGCGTGTTGGACAGCCTTGACCTAGAGGAATGTGCCCAAGCGGTAGTTTTGCGAGAATAAGGGTGGACATGCACAAGAAGTGCAGAAAGGTTTGGAGTTTCCCATACAAGTGTGTCCAGAATGTTGCAGCTATTCAGGGAGACAGGTATGAATGTCCGAAGACCAGGACAGGGTATACCACGGGTAATAACTGCCATTCAAGAACGTTACTTGAGAGTTTCATCGTTGAGTCAACGGTTTGCAGCCGCTCGCCTCCTTCAAAATCTGCTTGAGCAAACTCATGGAGTACAAATTAGCACTCAGACAATAAGAAATCGCCTCAGAGACTATGATTAAAGTCGTCGAAGGGCGCGTTTGGATTTTGCGAGAGAGCATATCAATTGGGAGGAGTCAGATTGGGAAAGAGTTCTCTTCACAGATGAGTCTAGATTCTGCCTTCACCATTGTGATCGACGTTCCCTTGTATACAGACGTCCACATGAAAGATATGCTCAGTGCAATTTCCTGAATACTACTGGTTTCGGGGGAGGATCGATTATGGTATGGGGGTGGAATATATTTGACTGCTCGCACAGACCTAGTGGTCGCTGATAATGGAGCGATGAATGCTGATAAGGATTTAAGGAACATTCTTGGAGAGCATGTAGTGCCATTTGCCCCATACATTGGTGAAAATTTCATTTTTATGGACGATTATGCCAGACCCCATCGTGCGCGCCTCGTTCAAGAGTAACTTGAAGAGGTTAAAGTCTCTCGAATGAAATGGCCAGCAACAAGTCCACATCTCAATCCGATTGAGCCTGTTTGGGACAACCTTAATCGAAGGATGAGATGTTCAGAAAATCATCCAGCTACTCTTAATGACTGAGGAATCCAAATCGGAGAAATCAGGGAAGGATTAGATCATTTTGAGTATGAACCGTCGCTTCTGAGCTGTAATTAATGCAAGGGGTGGAAATACCAAGTACTAAATCACTTAGCATTTCAGTATTTTGAAAATTGTTCATTTCTCTTCTTTTACAAGATTCAGTGAAATCCTGAATTTTTCTTCCATTTAATGCGTCTTGTTTCGTTCAAAACCTTCCCAAGAGAACATAAAAAATGAGTTATAAAGTCAATGTAGGGTTAACTTTCATTAAAATTGAGATTATCAGAATTTACGTTAATTTTTTGAGCAGTGTATCTTTTATTCCTTTTTTTTAAGACACTTACTATTTGTCTATTTAATTTATGTATTTTTCATCGATAGTCGAATACATTTCTCTGATACTGAAAAGAATCTGCAAGTGTGGGAAGTTGAATCGTCTAGTTATTTTTGCTGTGATTTTTATAAATTCTTAACTCGATTTCTACATTTTGCCGTGTAGGTGAAAATTTTGCATGCTGTGTTTTCAAATAAGGAATTGCGTTTAAAACAAAAATTAATTGAAACATATTCTTTTAAATAATAAAAGAAAGGCTCCTAGGTTAAACTTGTGCACTAATTTGTCAGAAGTCAAAACCTTTCAGGAAATTATTGATTAACAATGAAAAAAAAACTTCGAACTTTCAAGCTTAGTAACGTTTCGGAGTTTATATTAGACTCGTTCGTCAGAAAAATGCTTTTTGAAATCGCAAGAGCTTTCGATTTTCCAATTTAATAAAAAATTGATAAATTAGTCTGAAATTAGTGAGCCCGAACTCTTGAAATGCTGAATATAGACATTACGAATCCACCACGAAAGCAAATTATAAAAATAGCAGAAAAAGTGAAGATATTACTTCTGAAAATCATGAACAAAATTAGGAATATCCAAATGTAAGCCGGAAATGAGAAAATTAAAGAAGAAGGAAAAGAGGTTCTGGAGAATGAAAACAATTATGAAATATCAAACATTCATATACATAAAATATTCCTGAGATTACATTTTTGTTGCCATGTTGAAGAAAATACTTTTCTTATATTATTACATACTCACAATATCTAAGTCATAAGAAAATATGGGAGAATTTCAGATTGGATTATTCCATCAAAATTCACGCTACATCAATATTCTCAATAAGAGTAAGATAAAATAGGTAAGCAATTAATCATAAAAATTAAGACTATCAAGGATTAATCACATAGTTTGTTCATCATGAAAAATATTTACATAATTTTATATATACCAAATTAATTATTATAGGAATAAGTATGAATTAAGTGATAGTGCCAATTAATTTACTAAAATATATACAATTGTGGACATTCAATCAGAAATATGTTATGAAATTTCACAAAAAAATTGAGATAACTCGAGGAATCCTGACTTATTTACAATTTTAATTTTAATATTATGACGGTTAGTTACCTAATGAAAAATATATAAATATGTACATATTCTTAGAAATGAAACTATAAAAAAAAAATGTTTTATGCATTTCTTTCACACTTCATTAATTCTTCAGTTTCTGCATACTGAAAACAGGAAAAAATTTCTTGCAGAGTTGCATTGAAAAATGAATTCATTTCACAGAACATTCGCCATAGCGAAATTATATCTCATCTTCTTCTTCCATATTCCTGAGACCTCTCGGCGATAGAATCAAGTCAGGTCCTGAAAAAAAAACGATTTCAATATTCAACTTCCCTATTTCTCACATTCTCCAATATTTGATGAACCAAACAGGTTTTTTTTCTTCAAAATAAACGAACTGAATTAGTGGTTATACGGGGTGTTTGTTCTCAGAGGAGACACCCCGTATATTTCATCTCTTATAGAGAGATTGGGGAAATTTCTTGAAAAACGTCGAATGATTTTGTTCGATATCTTTTGAGGTATATTTGAGGCTTGAGCGAGCAACCCCCTGATAAGGGGACGCTTCAACCCAACAAAATTGAATAGGGGAGAGGGGTGAAGATATATTCCGAAGAAAGGTCTTGGAAGCATCTTTACAACGGTGTATAAAAAATGTAATTTTGATGAACCATTTTCGCCAAAAATCAATTTATTCACTCAAATTTTTGTGTGTCAAGTTTAGTCAAGATTATTTTATGAAGGAGAACATTTGATTTAAAAACGCGGATCTGAATTTTTGGATTGTTAACATGATAAAACCATTCAATTTTTTCAACAATGATTTTTTTCTTAAATTTTTGAGTTTGTGAAAAAGGCTAAGTAAAAATAGTTATATACAGGCTGTTCCGGGAGGAGTTCGACAAACGGATACCATGAAATAATGTCATCAGGTTGGACTCATATCAAGAGGTTTTAATCGCTTGCCTGCCTTCATTTGGGGTGTACAGGGTAATGTTCATTTCATGAGTGAAATTTCACAGTTCAATAACTCTTGAGCTGATAGATCGAATTATTTCAAAGTTTGAAGTTTTGTCACCCTCTACTATTGCCTTCTTCCAATATTTCTAGAACCGAATAAATCAGATCCGGAAAAATTTCAAACTTTTTCTATTTTCGTGAATATTTTAATACCCTGTACGTGGACACAATGTTTTTTTCATTTTTGTACCCACAAATAATAAAAATTCTGGATCTCTGCTTGGAACCATCATACAGGGTGAACAAAAAAATCAGAAGAAAATTTAAAAAAAGGCTGAAAACATATATAAGAATTCAATGAGAGTAGGTGTATAAAATATTCTCTGTTTTCACAAATACCCAAATCTATCCTTTTTTCTAAGAAATTCATTTATCTTCTCAAAGCTTGGGTGTAAGCTATGAGGTCATTGAAGTGGCGTTGAATTCTGTTCTTCAATTCTTGAGGTGAATTTACCCCTGTTGCATATTTTTTTGTTAAAAGTACGACCAAACTGTGAAATCCAAGGGATTTAAATTGCATGACCGAGGAGGCCAATGAATCAGAGCTTCTGCACTTCTACCAATCCATCGATTCCGAAAATTAACCGATTACGACACCTTCTATCAACAAACCCTATAATTTTGCAGTTTTCTATCTTTCCTAGATCACCTTTTTTTTCACCCTGTATTTTCAGTTATGGTCTATAAAACTATTTTTGTAACAAGAAGCTAAGTCGTGATCCACTTACAATATTTGCTGAGATGAGAATAATTTTGGAACGGAGTATAAAATATAGTAGCCTCGATAGTAGCCTATATCTCGATATGTTGATTTTTTCCTGAGAATTTTGCTCTAGCCTGAAGTTTAGTCATTTCTATTTTTTTGTCGTTTTTCATTTCATTATTTGTCGTTATTATCAATATATCTTTCATTCTTTCATCTTTTTAAAGACAGTTACCCTTTGTTTATTTAATTTCATCGATTTTCGAATACATTTCTCTGATACTAATAATATGAAAACAATGTGCAAGTGTGGCAAGTTGAGAATTCACAGTTATTTTTGCTGTGATTTCTATAATTTCTTAACTCCATTTCTGTGTTTTGCCTTCTAGGAGAACATTTTTCAAATAAGGAAATGGGTTTGAAACAAAACACTATTGAAGAATATTTTTTTTTATAATAGGAGAAACACTCCTACGTTAAAATTGTGCACTAATTTGTCATGGGTCGAATCCTTTCAAAAAATTATTGATCAACAATGAAAAAAGAAACAACACTTTGAACTTTTAAGGTTCGTAACGTTTCAGAGTCTATATCAGACTCGTTCGTTAGAAAAATACTTTTCGAAATCGTAAGAGTTTTTGATTTTCCAATTAAATAAAAAATTGATAATTTAGTGTGAAATTAGTGAGCTCGAACTCTTGAAAAGCTGAATATAACCATAACGAACCCATCATCAGTTATGGTCTATAAAACTATTTTTTTAACAAGAAGCTAAGTCGTGATTCACTTACAAGATTTGCTTCGATGAGAATAATTTTGGAACGGTGTATAAAATAGTAGCCCATATCTCGATATGTTGATTTTTTCCTGAGAATTTTGCTCTAGCCTGAAGTTTAGTCATTTCTATTTTTTTGTCGTTTTTCATTTCATTATTTGTCGTTGTTATCAATATATCTTTCATTCTTTGATCTTTTCAAAGACAGTTACCCTTAGTTTATTTAATTTCATCGATGATCGAATACATTTCTCTGATACTGATAATATGAAAACAATCTGCAACTGTGGCAAGTTGAGAATTCTCAGTTATTTTTGCTGTAATTTCTATAATTTCTTAACTCGATTTCTGTGTTTTGCCTTCTAGGCCAACAATTTTCAAATAAGGAAATGGGTTTGAAACAAAACACTATTGAAGAATATTTTTTTTTTATAATAGAAGAAACACTCCTACGTTAAAATTGTGCACTAATTTGTCATGGGTCGAATCCTTTCAAAAAATTATTGATCAACAATGAAAAAAGAAACAACACTTTGAACTTTTAAGGTTCGTAACGTTTCAGAGTCTATATCAGACTCGTTCGTTAGAAAAATACTTTTCGAAATCGTAAGAGTTTTTGATTTTCCAATTAAATAAAAAATTGATAATTTAGTGTGAAATTAGTGAGCTCGAACTCTTGAAAAGCTGAATATAACCATAACGAACCCATCATCAGTTATGGTCTATAAAACTATTTTTTTAACAAGAAGCTAAGCCGTGTTCACTTACAAGATTTGCTTAGATGAGAATAATTTTGGAACGGTGTATAAAATAGTAGCCCATATCTCGATATGTTGATTTTTTCCTGAGAATTTTGCTCTAGCCTGAAGTTTAGTCATTTCTATTTTTTTGTCGTTTTTCATTTCATTATTTGTCGTTGTTATCAATATATCTTTCATTCTTTGATCTTTTCAAAGACAGTTACCCTTTGTTTATTTAATTTCATCGATGATCGAATACATTTCTCTGATACTGATAATATGAAAACAATCTGCAACTGTGGCAAGTTGAGAATTCTCAGTTATTTTTGCTGTAATTTCTATAATTTCTTAACTCGATTTCTGTGTTTTGCCTTCTAGGCCAACAATTTTCAAATAAGGAAATGGGTTTGAAACAAAACACTATTGAAGAATATTTTTTTTTATAATAGGAGAAACACTCCTACGTTAAAATTGTGCACTAATTTGTCATGGGTCGAATCCTTTCAAAAAATTATTGATCAACAATGAAAAAAGAAACAACACTTTGATCTTTTAAGCTTCGTAACATTTCGGAGTCTATATCAGACTCGTTCGTCAGAAAAATACTTTTCGAAATCGTAAGAGTTTTTGATTTTCCAATTAAATAAAAAATTGATAACTTAGTGTGAAATTAGTGAGCTCGAACTCTTGAAAGGCTGAATATAACCATAACGAATCCATCATCAGTTATGGTCTATAAAGTATTTTTTCAACAAGAAGCTAAGCCGTGATTCACCCACAAGACCTGCTTAGATAAGAATAATTTTTGAACGGAGTATAAAATAGTAGCCTATAGTCTGAACAAGGTTGAACCTTTCGTGTGCCACTGATCATAATTGTAAATTTTCCACAACATCAGAACTACTTTTTAAACATCTCCAAATCCAGCTCTTCAATCAATTCCAATTCCAGATCGTTTTCCTAACGAGACCACCAACCCCCAATAAAACGTCCCCAACTCTTTCAGCCCTTTGTTTCGGGGAAAGCTCCCGGATGTTACCCGCTTTCCCGCGAGATTTCCAGCTCGACCTGAGGCAGATTCGATGACTTTTAAATCCGGACATTCGAGAGATCGGTTCTGGACCCTCTGACGATTTCCATAAATCGCGTCGATAGAAATCTGAGGCACGAAGCCGGGCAATGAGGAAAATCCGTGGGAGGGGGGTCGTTCGGCCAGGATATAACAAAAGGAGGGTCGAGGGGGGAATCTGGTTGGACCGCACGTAGCTTTAGGGGTTCATCCCCCGTCGTCAATAATCATTCAATCGCGAAAGTTGGGGATTTGCGAGACAACGATGTTATTTCGATTGTTAGGAAAGAATGCCTACACAAATACAAAGAAGACAATCACAAAATCGAAAAAAAAAAATGGTTATGATCAGGCAGGTTATTTCAGCAACAACAACTCCTGAAGATGTCAGACGCCCGTTCGGCGAAACGTCGAGAATGAATGAACGACGACGGCCGACATGCTTGAGAAGACAGTTGTCACAATTTCATTGTCTTTCGAAATTATCCATATAAATACACTGCACAAAAGAATTAACGCACATTCCGAAAATCCCAATTTTAATGACAGTTAACTCTACACTGACTTTATAACATATTTTTTATGTTCTCTCTGGAAGGTTTTGAACGAAACAGGACACATTAAATGGAAGAAAATTTTAGGATTTCGCCGAATCTCATGTGAAAGAAGAGAAATGAACAATTTTCAAAATACTGAAATGCTGATAAGTGATTTAATGCTTGGTATTTCCACCCCTTGCTTTAATTACAGCTCTGCAACGACGGTTCATACTCAATCTTAAAATTTTCTGATCTAATCCTTCCCAGATTTCTCCGAGTTGAATTCCTAAGTCATTGAGAGTGGCTGGATACTTTTCTGAACTTCTCAGGCTTCTATTGAGGTTGTCCCAAACCTGCTCAATTGGATCGAGATCTGGCCATTCCATTCGAGAGATTTCAACCTCTTCAAGGGACTCCTGAACGATGCGCGCACGATGGGGTCTGGCATTATCGTCCATAAAAATGAAATTTCCACCAATATATGAGGCAAATGGCACTACATGCTCTTCAACAATGTTCCTTATATACTTTCCAGCATTCAAAGCTCCATTATCAACGACCACTAGGTCTGTGCGAGCAGTCAAACATATTCCACCCCATACCATAAGCGATCCTCCCCTTAATCCAGTAGTAAATAACTTAAGAATTATTCATTTGAGGAGCATTAATATGTTAAAACACTATCATTATTTCTCTTCGCAGAATCCAACGTAATTATGAAAAAATAGAATTCTGGTATGAAAAGAGTCTTCCGGGCTTATTGGCCGTGGTCCATTAGGAATAATTTCACCTAACGTTTCGCCTACAACTTCGGTAGGTATCTTCAGAGGATTCTCGGTCTAAGGTTGTACCTCGAACGCTGAATTTCTGACACTGGCGCGTTCGAACCGGAAACGTCATCTGCGCGCCGGTTTGTGGCGGGAAAAAGTGGCGCGTCTACGTGCGCGATGCTGATTGGCCCATCGCTCCCGCTTCGTGTCGGCTTGATCTTTGTTTTTTCTAAGGTCGGTAACCAGGCGCTATGCAAGAAAGGGGTCTCTTCTTTTCTATTCATGTTATTTTTGTGTTTATAAATTTCAATGGCTTCCATGTTCAGCCTGGGATAGTAACCTCTAATATTGGAAATAATCTCCGCTTTTGAGAAATCTATGTTGTGTCCATCTATTAGCGCATGTTCTGCTAGTGCGGATTTTTCTGTCTGATTCAGTCGACAGCACCGTTCGTGTTCCGATGGGCCAATCAGCATCGCGCACGTAGACGCGCCACTTTTTCCCGCCACAAACCGGCGCGCAGATGACGTTTCCGGTTCGAACGCGCCAGTGTCAGAAATTCAGCGTTCGAGGTACAACCTTAGACCGAGAATCCTCTGAAGATACCTACCGAAGTTGTAGGCGAAACGTTAGGTGAAATTATTCCTAATGGACCACGGCCAATAAGCCCGGAAGACTCTTTTCATACCAGTATATCCGGTCGTGAAAGCCTTAAACTATTCATTAAATAGAATTCTGATTTGAAAAGCGAAAGTTATGGGCCAATCTACACTCCCCGTCAATTAATTCCAGACAGGCAAAATTTTTGTCGAATTCAACAACCTTTCCGTAGTTCCCCGATTTTGTTGAAATTTTCATCAGGTGAAGTATTGGGACTTGTAATATCAACCTGAAATACAGGGAGAAACAAAACCTCGTTTTTACCCTCCATTTCTAAAAACCCTGTGGTGAATTTCAGTCGGAAAATTTGATATCATTAAGTTTTAATTTGAAGTCTGACCCTTTCTTAACAAAATGTTTTTTAATTTACGTCATTATCTGCTTTAAAAAAAATAGATACACATTTTCAATTGAAGTGTTGCATTTTTTCAATTTTTATAACAATTTAAAACATTACAATACCTTATCGACTGACATTTGAAAATGAATAGCGCGTATTTTAACCTCTCATCACTTCTACCATACAACGTGGCATACTTTCAATGCATTTACGAATTGCATCTGGGGGAATATTTCCCTAACAATTTCTGTTAATGCAGAACAATGCTAGGCCTCAAGTTGCACGGGTTGTAACAGAATACTTAGAAGAGGCGAATATTCAACAATTGGTGTGGCCAGCCAGAAGTCCGGATTTGAATCCAATTGAACCTGTATGGGATATGCTATGTAGACATGTTCGAAATCGGCAGTCCAACACCTTACCCGATCTAAGAACATCCCTTCTTGAAGAACGGGAAAATATTTCCCCAGAAGCAATTCGGAAATGCATTGAAAGTATGAAAGAAGCGATGAGAAAGCGAGGTGGAAATACACGCTATTAATTTTGAGATGTTTTTGTATGTTTGCTAGTCGATAAGGTATTTTAATGTTTCAAATTGTTATAAAAATTAAAAAAATGCAACACTTTCTTTGAAAAAGTGTATTTTGTTGTATATATTATATATATTTCGTATGAGAAACACATTAAAAAAAAAAAAAAAAAACAAACGAAATAACAATCAAACATCATCACGAGAACAAACACAATCAAATGGCAGAACAATTACACACAATTAGACATCAACATCTAGGCTCTCAACCCAATTCACCGCCTCAGGGGAAGCGGTGAAAATTTTGTTGGTACCACCAGGGAGGGATCTCATTGGGCATTCGTTCAATATGTGGTCCATTGTCTGTCTCGGCGCGCCACAGTCGCACTCCGCTGAGTATTTTGTTGAGAAAGGATTACACTTCAAATTAAAACTTAATGATATAAAATTGTCCGCCTCAAATTCTTTACAGGGTGTTTAGAAATGGAGGGTATAAAACAAGGTTTTGATTCTCCCTGTATAAGGGATAACCTACAGATATTTTTGGAAAGTAAATTTCAGGTTAATATAACAAGACCCAATACTACACCTGGTGAAAATGTCAACAAAATCGCAGCACCACGAAAAAAAGATACAGGGTGTTGAATTTGACAAAAATTTTCCCTGTCCGGAATTTATTAACGCGGAGTATATATCCCAATTTTTGAACCAACATTTAGAACACCCTGTGACGAGTTTTTCAAAATTTTAGAAATGTACAATATTTCCACAGTTTTCGACTCTAAAAATGTTTGAACGGTTTGTGCTTAAGATATTTAGTATAGGAATATAAATAATTTCAAAATCATCCTGCATCCAAAATTCAATATATTTCCGAAAACTGAAAAAAAATTTGAGTTTGTCATGAAAAGAACGCTATAAGTTTCCAACTCAAAATGTTGTACCTTCAACGGTTGCAGAAATACTCTGACGGAGAGCTAATTTGGGATGCACTGTACTTTTCCAGACAATATTGCCTCCAATTTCGCAGAAAACAGAAACTCCCGAAGCGATCGAAGTGCGCCGTGCACGCTGCTGAAAAACGAGCCATCCTATCGACGACGTCTTTTTCCCGACCCCAGAGAATAACTAATTAACTGGAATTGGCCCCTTTGTCCCGAATAAAAGACACAATCAATTTGGCTCTTAACTGAACCGATGGCTGAATCTTTTAAGTTATTTTTGAAGTAATTTCGCTCCGGAACTCCGAGATGCCTCCTTATAATTTATACGTCCGTTTATCTGGAGTGGAGATAGAATGGAAATTCCATAATATTAATCATTACCGAGACCGCCTCGAAGAATTCGATGGCCTGACCTCAACTCCGTTCGTTGTTGGATTCGTGAAATAATTGAAGAATAACAGAATGTTGCCTCGGAGGAAGGGGGGACGGTATTGGAGGAATTATCGTCGGGAAAGCCGATTGGAGGCGGTTTCTTTTCCATTTCGAATGTTATGAATCGCGATGAGATATGAAAATCTTCTGACGAAACTCGAGGGAAAACCTTTTGAGGAAACGCTCTTGAGGCATTATCAAGAAAAAACTCATGGTTTTTGTTATAAATGTGAAGTACAGGGTGATTCACTTATCTTGGTAACCCCAATTTTCTCGAAAACGTCCGAATATTTTTTGATTCTGTGAATGGCGTTTTGAACAAGTCAATGTCGACTTGAGATGCGCATAAAAATCTGCGGACAAAATGGAGACGCCAAGCGTCGCGGCGCTATCAAAAATTTTTTCTCCAGGGACATACCTTTTTAATCATGTCATTCGAAAGATAATTTCATTCTGAATGTTTTTTTCGAATACAATTTTCATCCATTTCTTACGTTAGCAGCGTGTTTTATGTTGATTCTATTCCATTTATTTTTTTCTGTAATGTGGTAGAATGCCTTTACTTGGAGACATAGATATGATTTTGTGATTTGAATTCAAGAAGACTAGTTTTCTAGTCAATGTGCCCCTAACAATAAGATGAAATATGTGGCTACAGCAAGATGGGACTTCATGCCACAACGCTGCCAATGTCAAGAGATATTTAGGTAGAGAATTCGAAAAAAAATGGATTGAAACAATCAGATATCGCCAGACCTCACGCTCATGGATTACTTTCTAAGGGTCCCCTTAAATATATGGTATATCAAACTGATTCTAATAACTTGGACTATTTGAAAATGAAGATAAGAAACGCATGTGCCCAAGTATACCCTTATATTTTGACGAAAGTAACCCATAATGAAATAGGGGAATGATATAACTTATGTATGGATCATAATGGCCGGTATATAGAACATATGATTCGAAATGTTTCATTTGTTATTGAAATAAAATGTTTATTGATATAAGATATAATATTTAATGAATAAAATAATAGAAAAATAATTTGTTACAGAGCCTCCGTCATTTTACGAAACAAAATCAAATCTAGGTCATCTAGCCATTATGATCCATAGACAAGTTATATCATCCCTCTATTTCATTATAAGTCACTTTGGTTAAAATATAAGGGTCCATTCATTTTCGAATTCTTAATCTCAATATCTCTTCGCATTAGCAGCGTTGTGACATGGAGCCCCATCTTGCTGTATCCACATATTTAATCTTATTCAAAGAGGCAGTTTGTTTAGAAAACTAGCCTTCTTGAATTCAAAGCACAAAATCATATCTATGTCTCCAAATCAAGGCATACTACCACAATATAGAAAAAAATAAATGGAATAGAATCAACATAAAACACGCTGCAGATCGCTGACGGTTAGAAATACACAAAAATTGTATTCGAAAAAAAGATCAGAATGAAATTATCTTTCGAATGACATGATAAAAATGGTATGTCCCTGGAAAAAAAAATTTTGATGTCGCCGCGACGCCTGGCGTCTTTATTTATTCCGCAGATTTTTATGCGCATCTCAAGTCGACAACGACTTGTTCAAAACGCCATTCACAGAATCAAAAAATATTCGGACGTTTCCGAGAAAATTGGGGTTACCAAGATAAATGAATCACCCTGTACATCTTTTTCTCCTTAAGAATCGAAATTACTTTTGGAATTTCATAGATAGGTGAAAAACTTTATTTTCATTTGTTTTGTTCTTATATTTTGAACTTTTTTCATTCATTCGTCTCAATTTTTCCTCTCATAAATAAATTTCTGACTATTGCAAGGTATCTCTATTTCATAGCGTATGTACCTGTAGATGTACATTCCATTTTGAAAAAATAATGATGCAAAAAATATCAAAATATACATAAACTTACTCAATAAGGGCCTCTCAATGAAATATCAAAACAAAATATTTTTTTCTGTATACCACAATAATTCGGGTCTGAAGAGGATGAGTTTCAAGTTTTGTCGAAGAAGGATACAGAAAATCATAACATACAGGGTGCATGGGCCATTCATAACTTTCCCCCCGAATTTTGAGCTTTGGGATGGAATAACGACAAAACGCTCGGACAGGTCGAATTTTGTTGAAAGGAGGACAAATAAGGGTGTTCAAATGAGTTTGATATCACTACCCCTCTAGCCGCAACCCTTGATAGCTCTCATTTTTGGATAGGGAAAAGGGGTCGAGCAGCAATTCAATTTCCTGCATGAGTGTATTTTTTTCATAGCTTTATTATTATACAGATTGACTCAGTATTCCATCAATAACTTTCACACGCCGAATTTGGATCTTTGAGATGGAAAAAGATGGTTAGATCGCAGCGCCACGCCTACTCCATTCCATACAGCTCTATGGTCAGCTGATTGACTGCTCGCGTCAAATTAGTCTCCTCTTTGTGTTAATCAGCTGACAGATTAACTCATGTTCATTAATTGAATCAATTAATCGTCCTCTTTTGTAATCCAGCTCTGCCTGTGAATAGACCTCCTCTTGTGCTACTCTTGTAAATTAGAATTTTCGAAAAATCACCTCGCTTCATAACTGATCATCTCGTTCATTTCTAGGAGAAACTAATCCTCAAAAAAGTTAGTGAATTCTCAGAATCCTTGATTGTTGCATATTCCATGTTATTTTCCTGCTTTTTATAAAGTTTGAAAATTTGTTTCAGATCATGAAAATCTATGAAAATATTGGTAATCCTCTCTCACTTTATACAAATAAGATCTCTATTGCGTTAAACTAATGTAATGGACTCCTCTTGGTATATTTTTGCAGTTCATAGATTTTTTAAATATCTCTAGACTCCTCACATGGAAGTGATTACTTGCTTCAAGAATGAACATTCTCTGTGGTAATAAATACTGATTTGTTATATTCTCATGTGCATCTCATTAGCTCAATCAATGCATCTCATTAGCTCAATCAATTCATCTCATTTCTCAACTATTCACTTCTCATAACACTTGCTAATTATTGTTATCGAGTTTCAGATGAATGAAAATCCTCAAACGCAAAGGTGAATCATGGAATCAGTCTTCTCTCTCAATAAAACCAAGTGAACTTCACTGAAGTATTTGAACGATTAAGTAGCTCAAACATTTAACCTGATTGACAGTCTCAGTCCTTGCTTTACCTTGAGCGGTCTCCTCAAATATTGATAAAACCATTCAACTGGTATGATATCCTCATTATAACTAAAAAATTCTCGATTTCATTCATCTGAAGCACTTAACAAGTTAGATCTCAAGCTTCTTCGAACCCAAAGGGTTGGTGGTTCCAATTCGTACATAGAACTCTCATGTCATAATCCTCATAATTATCAATTGTAGCATCTTTTTTTCTGATGAACACTAACCCTGCTTACTAAAAGCAGTTTTTCACTGTAAATGTGGTCTCAATTGATTGATCAGCATTCTCTTCATAGACCAACGTTATATATCATAAATATTGATTTCTCAATCATGATATTCTCACATTTGTAATAATCTCAATGAAGAACAGACTTAGACTACTAAGCTTTCAATACACGTATCTCCTCTAAGGCCTGATCTCACTTTTATTACACTCAGCCTACTCTAATAATTCATCATTCAACCTCCTGTTTTTCTGATGAAATAAAGAAACGCTCTCGCAATCGATTTCAATTGCATCATCACTGTAAACGCCGATTTCAACTGACCTCTCATTTTGAACATCTCTAGATTACCTCTGTTTTTAGTTGAATAATTCACCCTGAGATTATAGATGACTTTTATATTTGTATTTTTTACTGAATTAGTTTCTTGCGGGTGACTTATTCATTTATGGTTGTGAATTATGTCAATAAATGTTTTCACACTACCATCTCCAACTCAATTATCTGGACACAGTAGTTTGACAAAATAAGAACAACCCTGATTTTGAACAACCCCTCTAGCCGCTACCACTTGAAGCAATACGCTCATGCAGGTAATTGAATCACCTTTTCAACAAAGCTACTCCACCTACTATCCCTATTCAAAAATAATTGCTTCAAGTGCATAATGTAATAAGCAATTCAAGTTATATATTCATTATACTTTTTGTGGTACATGTCACCTTGACTCTATCTCCTGCGTAGTTGGTATGCGCAGTAGGTAAGGTTAGGTCAGGTCTGGTCCTTATTGAGATTAATTGCTTCCTTGGGCCGAGTTCGTCCTCCTCAATTCAGATCTTAGTATGGGCGTGCTGATTGGGTTAGTAGTTATTCAATATATTGCTGGTTTTTTTTGGGAACGTAGGAGAATTAAGAAATCACTTTATGTAATAGCCAACGTTTCGCAAATTTATTTTTGCATCATCAGGCTCTAGAAAAAACATACAATGTCAGAAGATGAAAAAGGTAGTTATTGCCATAAAAGCTGCTACTTTTAATTTCCTCCTCCTCTATCCTTCTTTCTTTGACATTATGGAAACTTCGTCTCATTTGACGTTGTGATCCTCGTTCCAAGCATGTTGGGCTAGCATGGATTTCTCTGTTTCCCCCAGTTGAGCTAGACTATGGTTCCCTTAGATTCTGACTTTCAGGGGAGTTTCGTTTCCCCAATGTAGGATTTGCCACATTCACATGGTATTTCATAGACGCAATCTTTGGTTCTTTGATTCTCGTTGTCACGTTTCACCTTCGTGAGATTTCCCTTGACAGTATCCTTGGTATTGAATGCTGTTCTTACGTTGTATCTGTTACCTATTCTTCTTATTTTCTCGGATAACCCTTTCACATATGGTATGACAGAGGTCATCGTTTCGGTCGGCTCATTGTCTGTTGGTTGTTGCTCTGTTGTCGCTTTTCTTGGTAATCTGGCTTTCTGAAGTATCTTCTTGGCGAGACCGTTTCTCTTGAGGGATCTGTTATGTTGTTGAACTTCTCATCACGATCTTCTGGACTAGAGCATATCTTGGTTGCTCTGTCTTATAAGCATCTGGCTACTGCCAATCTGGTGTTCAGATTATGGTTAGATTCGAAGTAGAGATATTGGGCTGTGTTTGTTGATTTTTTGTAGAGGTCTTGGGAGTTCCATTCTGTTTGTGAACTACATCGAGGAAGTTTGATTATACATACAAACCTCTGAGAAAATCATTTTACTGTAAAATTCAGGAAAAAATTAAAAATATTCAGTTAGATTATGTGGGTCGAATTTTCATACCTACTGAAAAAAATTGCAGAAAAAATGGACATTTTCAACATTTCCATACTGCCTCAATTCGTGTGGAGCAGTATAATTAGAGCCCCCCCTAGAATATCTGGAGAAGTGAACTGAAAGAATTAACATCCAACAAGAAATTATCCCGGCGACCAAGCACCAGCCTGTTTGCTACAGTAAATATCATTCTTTATCATTACGCCCGAGGCTTAGATTCTGTGCTCCAGATAACGTCGCAACTTCATAATGCCTACCGTATTTATGGACTTTTTTTGTATCTACTAAACTCTAAATTTCAGCTATCTCTCCTACGAAACATAATTATATGCAACAAGACGTGTAATTTTCATGCTTTTGGGAAGTGGTGTTTTGAAACTTGATAAAGCTTTCTATTCGAATTTAATATCATTGAGATAAAGCGTTTTATCGAATTCAAGAAAAGTGAACAACAAGGGGAGAGTTGTAATGGGACTGATAAGACAGTGAATAGCTTTTTTTTACAAAGAAAACTCCCACCTTCGTTTGAGATGCAGTTACTACGAAACAAGGATGTTGATAAGGAAAATATATAGGGAGATATAAGGAATCCCAAGATTATTAAAATGCAGTATACAGGGACTCCAAGGAGAAGGTGGTGTATATCTATTTTTGATAAGAACAAAACAACAAATCACAAGAAAAGTTTGTCTTTATTGAAATTTAGACAAGGATCTGCAGATGGGGCCTAAGTTTCCATCGAAACCATCAGATGACTTTTGAGAGAGGTGAATCTAGGTTCTAGAAGTCCATTTAGAGGGGTATCATTAGCACGTGATAATAAGCGTCTGAGACTGGGATGGGTAAGGCAACATATCAATTGGAACAATCAATGGCGTAGTGTCCTTTTCACTGATCCAGATATGGACGATTTTCAGATTCTCGAAGAATAAGGGTATGGACAATCTCACGTATAGCCCGTAATCGTCGCTATATCGGAAAAGTCCAGGGTGTAGTGTTATGGTATGAGCCGGTATATGTTTCAACGGGCGCACAGATCTACACATTTGTCCTGGGAATATGACCGCCTTACACTATAAGGAGCATGTCAATGACAAAGTTTTGTCAAATTTTGACGGTGCTATTGGTGAAACTTTTCAATTTCTAGACGATAACGCTAGACCTTATTGTGCAGCCAAAGTTGAGAATGCGCGCGAGTAGCTTGGTATTCCACATTTACCAATACCTCCGCACTCGCCAGATTTGAATATGCATGGGATATATTCCAGAGAAGATTAGAAAATCATCAACCTACCCCAGATTTCTCAAATGATCTGAGAGAGCTTTTGTCCCGTTTGTGAAACCAAATTCCTCAAATGTTCAACAACCTCGTGTGTAGTAGGCAAAGAAGATTTCAAGCTGTTAATGATGCCTGTGGAGGCCATACATTGTATTGATAGTCTTAAAACGCTTGAATTCTTTGGGAATAAAATTTCGTTATTTTATTCGATTTTTCTTAACCACCCTGTATACGCTGCAGACCAACAGGGTCTAAAATTTATTTTATTCCCTGCAACTTAAAATCATATTCATATTGATTTTCATCACAAAATCCCATTCAAACTTTATTATTTTGCAATTTAATTCAATATCTCTTACTCATGTGGAGCAGTTTTTTGACAGCATCTTGAAATAGTGAGTGACATTACCCAACTTGAAACAGAGGTAATCTCTAATTCACTAGACTAGAGCAACAGTATGAAAATTAATATTTACAACGTTGGCTGAAAGAGAGTGCAAAATTCATCAATGAATACAACATTCACAGAGACAGACTGCTTATGAGTAGGGACGATTGGAACTTCCATCAGAGTAGTAGAAGATAAAATTGATAAATTATGAGCGATACAAAAAAATTGAACTGCAAGTGAAACCTTCTTATCGCAGATTTCGGGAAGAGCCGAAGGCTTGAGATCTGAGTTGTAAGTAGAATAAGATGGATGAACTTGAGAATTTAGGCTCATAATGAATAGATCATTCATTATCAGAGTAGACCATCCAAGGTGAAACCAGAACGAGGGACTGTCAACCTGTTTCATGTGTATTACAATAGACTGTCGAACCATATCAGAAAAGTTCACATCGTATTCTGCAAGAGATCAACTAGACCCAGGGTTCAATTCCTTCATCAAAAACTCGAGAACAGCAAGTTTTATGAGAAGTAAACACTAAGGAAATGAAAGTAAGTGATTATAATAATGCTTATTTGAACTGTATCATTTTCCCGTGAATTTTATCTAGGTTTTCTCTCGCAGTCTCCGACACAAGAAACAATGAGAAAAAAATTTTAAATAATAGAAGAAAGGCCCCTGAGTGAAACTTGAGCACTAATTTGTCACGGGCCAAAACTTTACAAGAAGAGATTGTTGCCTAACAATGAACAAAGAAAACACTTCCAGCTCTGAAGCGTAACGTTTCGGGATCTGAACCAGACACCTTCATCAGACAATTTTTATTTTTCATACAACATCGCAGAATCCTGACAATATTTCTCATTTTTTAATTGACCTTTGTCAATATATGATGAACATAAATTAATATTGATAAATAAATGGGGATATCGTTATTTTATTTCAAAATTCCCTGGAACCAGTTCTTTTCTTCAATAAATCCATCCCAATTCGATCTATCCCTATCGAACATTTGGCGAGAATGTTAGCTCCATCCTACAAAATACAAGCGGACTCCTTGATTTTCCTTTTATAATCCTCAATTTCCGTCATCAGAATTTTTGTGATTTTCCAATCCATCATGTGATTGCCGTTATTGGAATACACATGATCTGCTACCTACGACCTTCTAATATCTCTATTTTTAATGTTATTCTTATGTTCATACTTTCTAATTTCTAAGGGTCTTGATGTTTCTCCTGTATAAGATTTTCCACAAATACATGGAATATTGTAAATAAAATTTTTTGATTTTTGATCGTATATCATTTTTTGTCTTGAGGACAGTTCTCATGTTGAATTCAGAACCAATCATTTTAATTTTTTCTGAAAGTCCATGAACATAAGGAATCAAATTAATAAAATTGGTTGTTCTTGATGGTATGTTTTTGGTTCTTGATTGTCATTATCGCAAATCTGTTCTCTCTAATTTGAATTGGTTTTTTCTATGAAATTCGTTGGATATTGAATATTTCTAATGTAATTAATTTTTTCATTTCGTATTTCAGTTGTCGATGGAATTAATTGAGCCCTATCATAAAATATTTTTATAATACTTGTATTAACACTTATTATTATCACTATCCTCGTCACTGTAAGGTGTGAATTGGGCCTAATGCGCCACTATATCTGTAATCGGTTGAATTTTCCTTGTGTGCCACGTTGTACTTGTAACTTTACTCCTCTTTTCTAAATGATTATGCCTTATGGAAGGAATTTATGTCATCGTTGGAGCTCTATAAACTCACCCCTTTCCCATCCTTTTCTTTCTCCCTCCCTCTCCATCCAGGAGCAGATACACTCTTGGAACCTCTAAAATGTGAGGTCTCCGAAACCGCGACTACGCTCACTTCGACCTCGATCAATTTCCCCATAAACGATTCAAATCTAATGAGAAATATAATGGAAGTATTCATCAGACTGATTGCCGCGTGGCGGCAAGACTGATGGGATTTCTCCGACGCGATATGGGAGCAGGAGCGTTTCCGTTGATCCAATTTCCCACACTCCCGGAGCCGTTCTCATTTGACGCCCCGGTACCCCTCAAAGATCCGCTGAATCGTCCCTAAATACGCGAACATAGAGCCCGTTTATACCGCGACAGAGCGGCGAAACAGGCGGCGACGTGTTTTTTCGCCGGCCGGACCATGAATTATGCATGTCGTGTTTAAACGGGACCAGGATTGATAGACGTCGGTTGGGTATTCGATCGGGGCGACAAAGTCCGAGGAGGGATTCTTTCATTATGTTTTCTGGTACGAGCTGATGGCGGACATGATGTATCTATTTTCGACACGCACGACGCGTTTGGGTCGACCCGAAAAACCGGCAGGGACGGGCTTTAATTTTTTTTATCATTTACTGTGATGTCATTGCAGAAAACATGACAGCGATAAAAGGAAACTGAGAGTCTGTAAAGTGTGCACAACAGCTGAAGAATGGTTCACACAAAATGTGTTGAAAATAAGGAAAAATGGCTTATCTGGGGCATAGTAGTGCCAGCACCAAGACGAGACAACTAAGCGCGCAGCCGGGGCATTACTTACCTTTTCTCGAAGTATTTCGTCGTTTTTTTGAACCCTCAAATCACGAGATTGGAATATACAGATGAACAAAATTCTCAGAATATAATGCCCGTAGTGAACTCATCAAAAGTGCCAAATTTCAAGTGCATAACTCGTACACTTAAGATTTCATAGATAGATGGATAGATATACTTTATTTGATCTCTTACATATACCAGACGGTTCAGATCGTGTCACAAATTTCCATGATACATACATAAACTAATAATACACAATCAATAATCAGCAAACTGAAATATTCACTCTATAGCTCCCCAAAATCATCTTCATGAAAAAACTCATCCGAAAAATAATAACATTTTCGATATAGAAAATTTTTCAAAACAATTTTGGACTTATTGTTATTGTTTGGTTTTATCTTGAATCAAATTCTTCTTATTTCTTGTTTCATAGTTGTGTTTCAGTTCATAATATCATAAAAACTGCTAGGATACTTCCTGAAGTTCAAAGAAGTTGAAATTCGGTATGTGAGCTAGTATTGGTACATAAACAACGGAAAAATTCTTCAACTTGAAACTTTCACCCCCCACTTCTTAGAACCAGGAGATGTATGAGTTTGTATGAGACTTCCGGAAAGTTTTATGCCGGTGGTCTGAACATTGATATGCAGATGAAGAATTTCCTTATGGGAACGTAGGAATGTGAATGTTAAATTCGAATGTGCTCTGAGTCTAGTAGAACAGTGGAAGAATCGAAACCTCATTGCGATTCGATAACAAATAAGCGACTGGACTGTTGGAATGGCAAGTCACAGCTGCCGCGAAATGCATTGCACATTAGTCGCATGCGAACATCAGATGTGATAGGTAGACGGTTTGAAAATAAATTACATTCGCGCAAATCAAAATGTTTACGGTTAAAGAGAAAATTCAAATCATAAAATGGTACTTCGGTGGTCAATCTATTGCGGAGACAATAACTTTTTTCATTGCTGCCTTGGGAGATAGCCAATAACTTCACGTTCGGCTCTCTAACTTTGTGCCAAAATAGCAAGTATGCCTAATCTTCTCAGAGATATGAGATTTTCTCTTTATAATAGATTTGGCTATTTTCTGAAACATAGATGAATTCAAAATAGTAATAATCGAAATGAATACCATTTTCAATTCCCAGGCTCAGAGATCTTTTATCATGATGTTGGAGAAATAATATTAGATTTTGTCACTGAGATGAGAGATAAACGGTTTCGGCCTCATCAGTATCTCATATATCTCAGGGACCAAATCTTCATAAAAACTTCGATATTTGATTGGAAATGTAAAACTTCATTTTGACGCAATTTGATGTCACCACCTTAGTACTTCGTAATGTTTTACTCAGTACTTCACAACTAATTGCTTCAAATATCGAATTTTTTTATGAAGATTTTGTCCGGAGATCTATGGGATACTGATGAGGCCAAACAAGGCAGAAACCGGTATTTTTCTCATCTCAGTGACCATATCTAATATCATTTCTCCAACCTCATGATGAAAGATCTCTGAGCCAGGGAATTGAAAATGGTATTCATTTCGATGATTACTATTTTGAATTTATCTATGTTTCAAGAATTTTCCTGATGTGGCCTCCGTTAAGGCAAAGAATTTTCTTTTTCTCAATTTTATTTATCACTAGCTGGCCCGAGCAACTTCGTCTGCTCAAATCGGCTATTGAAATTTTTGTTATTATTATTAATCTAATGTTATCTTCAAACACGAAAAATTTTGAAGAAGCCTAGATACTGATTGCCACACAGCCTATCAGATCTAATTGCATTTCCCTAACATTTCGTATATATACGTGCTATACATAAATATCTGAAACTATGTTTCTATAATCAAATAATCAGTCGACCCCCCGAAGCATGCCTCGGTTTCTTATATCAGGTCTCCTTATAGTTACTAGTTTAAAAAACGTTACAGTCCACTGCGACCTGATGGTCTATTGTGCCCCCTGACAAAGCTTTAAAGCTCGCCTTTCAGTCCCAGAGATCTTATGAAATTCGATATCTCGGAAGGCTTCAGTGAGTCTAATTCGTCACTCCCACAGGTTTCTTGACCAAAGCATTGTTTCCTTTGGCTCACAATGCCAAAACATTCTGTGACTAGGTGAAAAGGAGTATCTTCCTCCTCCCCACAGAATCTACACTCGTCAGTGTCCAATACGCCCATTCTCAGCAAGTGCTTTCTGAGGCGACAATGCCCTGTAAGAAAGCCAGTGGGGTGGTGTAGTTGGTTCTTACTGAGATCCAAATATTTTTTGGATCTTGCAGTTTCAAAATTCCGAAAGAACTTTTTGGAGTGATCCAACTGGGACATTCTGCCAGAGTGTTTCTCTTTCAGTTTTCTCCTACTCCAGAAACTCCTTCTTATATGTACATTTTCTATACCACACTCAAGGAGAATGTGCCCAAGCGGTAGTTTTGCGAGAAGAAGGGTGGACATACACGAGAATGGCAGAAAGGTTTGGACTTTTCCATACAAGTGTGTCCAGAATGTTGCAGCGATTCAGGGAGACAGGAATGAATGTCCGAAGACCAGGACAGGTAAGACCACGGGTACCAACTGCCATTCAAGAACGTGACTTGAGAGTTTCTTCGTTGAGACAACGGTTTGCAACCGCTCGTCTCCTTCAAAATCAGCTTGGGCAAACTCATGGGGTGCACATTAGCACTCAAACAATGAGAAATCGCCTCAGAGAATATGATTCAAGGCCTCGTATCGCGGCAAGAGGCCCAGCTGTTACTCCAGCCCATCGAAGGGCGCGTTTGGATTTTGCGAGAGAGCATATCCATTGGGAAGGGGCCGATTGGGAAAGAGTTCTCTGCACAGATGAGTCTAGATTCTGCCTCTACCATCGTGATCGACGTTTCCTTGTATACAGACGTCCACATGAAAGATTTGCTCAGTGCAATTTCCTGAATACTACTGGTTTCGGGGGAGGATCGATTATGGTATGGAATGAAATATCTTTGACTGCTCGTAAAGACCTAGTGGTCGTTGATAATGGAGCTAGGAATGCTTATAAGTATATAAGGAACATTCTTGAAGAGCATGTAGTGCCATCTGCCCCATACATTGGTGAAAATTTCATTTTTATGGACGATAATGTCAGACCCCATCGTGCGCGCATTGTTCAGGAAGGAGTACATTGAAAAGGTTGAAGTCTCTCGAATGGAATGGCCAGCAGGAAGTTCAGAAAATCATCCAGCTACTCTTTATGTCTTTGGAATCCAACTCGGAGAAATCTGGGAAGGATTAGATCAGAACATTTTAAGATCACTCATTTTGAGTATGAACCGTCGTTGCCGAGCTGTTATTAACGCAAGGGGTGGAAACACCAAGTATTAAATCACTTATCAGTATTTCAGTAATTTGACAATTGTTCATTTCTCTTCTTTCACATAAGATTCGGTGAAATCCTGAATTTTTCCTCCATTTAATGTGTCTTGTTTCGTTCAAAACCTTCCCGAAAGAACATGAAAAATAAGTTATAAAGTCAATATAGAGTTAACTTTCATTGAAATTGAGATTTTCAGAATGTGCGTTAATTTTTTGCGTAGTGTATTATTTAAGTATCTTTTCATTTAATATTTATATATTCTCATACTTATTCGAAATTTTGTTCCGCCTAGTAATTCGGTCTTCACCTTGACGTCCCCCTTTGACACAACAACACCTCGGATGTAACACTATTCTGTTATTATATTAACCCGCAATGCTCATTCCACACAAGACAACATCTCTCCAGAAACAGAGCCTGATCAATAGCGGAATAGGCGTTATCTTCGCCGAAGCCTCGGCGGTTGTTCCTGCGACAGCGGCCCCGATATGATACAATACTCGTTTGAGTGTAATTCAATGTTGTCTTAATTGGAATCTAAGATGTATTTTAATTACAGTTCATTTAAGCCAGAAGCGCGTTTCTATGGCGATTGTTGATTATTTCGCGCTCGAAAACGGCGCGGCAGCGTATTATTTCCCGCGTCGCCGATGAAAGGGATGGGGCAAGTTCGCTCGGGATAAATCTTGGTCGTCATTCTGCGGCCTCGTTTCGCGAGGGGGGCAGCTTCCGGTGTTGAATTTAAATAGGTGCGGGAAGGGGGATCGATGGGGGATGGGGTTTGGGTAGGCCTGAACAGCAATAAAATGAAATAAGTAGTTGTTTTTGAACAACTGTCATTGAAAGTGACACTTTTAATGACAGCCATTGATGTTAAAATTGATTATTTACCTGGAGATGAACAAAATTCAGCAATTGCAAATGTTTATCATAAATATTCAACAATCATTACTTATGAACATTATTATTAATCGTTAAACTAGAACAATTACTAACATTAATGCCGTGTGACACATTATTAGAATTAGAGTACAATATTGGATGATGATGATCCAAAATCTGTTGAGGTTGAGAGAATTTTTTCAGCAATTACATTTATGTATGCAATGAAATGATCAACATAGCCCTCGGCTACCGTCGTAGACTTCCATCCACCATGTTTTTTTATATCCGTTATATTTGCTCCTGATTCTGCTAGCAATGAAGCGGAGGATCTTCGAGAACAGTGTCCTGTATATTGCTTTGGTTCTGGCAGTTTGAGGAATTCGGCAACAATAGATGGAATTTTCCCAAATGTATTAATACCAACCGGATTGGCAGTGAATTTATTATTCATGTATTTCAGGAAAAAACGATGATGTTTGATGACAGAAGGGCGCAGTGCAAAGTACTTATGAAAATAGTATACTTACTTCCTAATGATACTGAAAGAACGACTGATTTTCGTTTTTGTATGTATAAGTTGTATTACCAATGATATATTTGTTATTTCGATGTCTTCCACTGATGAATTACACAATGCTTCACGCCGACAGGCTCCAAATAAGCCGAAAATAGTTGCAACCTAAACCATCTCTATTTCTCATCTGATGCCTCCTCCATAAACTTTTAAACTTGTTCACGAGTGAGAATTTTCAATTTTTTGGGACGATATCCTTCACTTTAACGTTTTTAATATGCAACTACTTTAAAATATTCAATAGCATCCACACCATTTTCAACAAGGGCGCTTGACTTTATCATTGAGAATTGCTCCACAAATTTGATGAACTCCATATTTGTGATTTTTCTTCTAAGATGCCAGGAGAACAGTTTCACTGAAGTTCCTTTCTACATTTTTCAATTTACACCAGGCCAGGAAATTGTTATTTTCAATATCGTACTGGTATGAAGAAGAATGTCGTACTGCTGAACAGATTTTTTAGGTAGGAGTTCCAGATTTGTTTTTCTTGCAGACTCTTCAATATCCAGAGGAACAACCAAATCGTCACTTTTATTTATAATTGGACTCTCGACAAACATATTAAGCAGTTAAAAACCCAAGACGAAAATTGGACAGTAACGAAATTCAAATGACAGCGTCTTTTCTCATTTGTTAGTAATCATAACATTGGCAACGTTTGCCATTTACAACAACCTTTTGATTATTTGTATATCAAAAATGCATTTCGAAGTCTATTGTCATTGCAAATTCGCCCATTTCATCATCAAAATAGGGCAGTTGTACAAAAAACATTGTATGGTATTTGTGTTTGAAGTGATTTTATTTTGTTCGTGAAATTGTTCGCTCCGATCATTTCACAAACTTTTTCACTCACAAAATAAAACGTCACTTTTAACACTCATATCATGAATAACTATTTTGGTGCTTTTTAAATAGTTGGTAGCGATTGTATATTGCTAGATTCCTCAATTTTCTGAATGAAAACCATTATTTTTGTTATTTTCATTATCAAACAACAAGTTAGTGAAATGAATAATTTATTCATTAGAGGAAAGTTTAAGGAGGGAGAAACGAGGAATGACTCATTGGTTCGAATGAATAAACAATTTTAACAACTCCAGTGTCGTACACAAAATATTATACCACTTGCATGAGAATAACTATTTGAAAAAATGAAGAAAAATGTGTTTTAGAAGTGAAATCTGAGGTATCGCTTTGGATTTTGATTTTATTGTTTGCGATGTTTCCCCTTGAGATTCGACCCCTGTTAGTTATTTTAAAAGGGGTTACAGCCAGAGCTGTGCCGAGCTCTGGATATTTGTGGTTCGAGCACGCATGATATCCCTTATATCCTCAAAATTTTTCTGAAAAATGAGCTTTATCTTTCCAGAAATTCATGACAAAAATCAAATTTTCGACGAAAAAGTGGTTTTTCTATATATGTTCAGAAAAAAGCCAGATAACATTTTTTTTTCGGATTCTAGAGGAGACAACAGTTCAACAAATGCTCTCAGATAGATAATTTTATTGCTCCTGAGAGGAGATGATCGATTTTGAATTTTCAATGGAAAGAGGAAAATCCTCATTAACAGATAATCTCGGTATTATTTCCAGTGATGGAAGAATGATAAAAATCGGTTGAAAATCTTTGTTGATGAGTTCAATTGGACTTATCATGTAAATAAGAGAAACAGGTCCCAATTACGTAAAAACCTTAGAAAAAAGATTTTTCCATGTGAGGTTGCTGAAAACTTTACAGTCGATCATCCCCTCTCAGAAGCAATCCGGGAGCATTTATTTCAATGGTTAATTCTCTAGAAAAAATTGTTATCTAGATGTCAACTTTTCTTTTACATTCAAAAAAACCACCATTTGATGTGACATGTTCTTTCGAGCATTTGGGCCGTCGTCGTAGATTAGTTCTCGACGTTTCGCCAGTTCGAGTGTCTGGCATCTTCAGGAGTTATATTTCAGGAGATGTTCTCACTGGACTGGACTGCCTGAGTGTGTCCAGTCCAGTGAGAACATCTCCTGAAATATAACTCCTGAAGATGCCAGACACTCGAACTGGCGAAACGTCGAGAACTAATCTACGACGACGGCCTAAATGCTCGAAAGAACATGTCACATTGAACGATGGCCGCGAAAGCCTCAACCAATTCATTAACCACCATTTGGTCGAAAATTTTACTTTTATCATCAATTCCTCAAAAGCTGAGCCCCAACTGTCATCTCGAGAATGAAAAGAATATCATGCAAAAGATTTGACCCTTTTATTATCCTCTTGTCAAATGTTCTAAGCTTTGCACTTCATTGTGAACCACCTTGCATTAATAATTCAAGACAAATCGTCCCAAAATTGTAAAGCACGTTCTTCCATATCTTGGAAACTGCGCACTAACGTCACGTACAAACGTGAGATGTTTATCACTTCACTGAACATCCAAACTAGGTCCTAGGTTTCAAGAAGTCAGGATCGTCAAGGTGTCGGCCTCGATCGCATATATTCGTTTTACGACAAGAAAAGACATGGGCTTAGTACTTAGAAATCCGCAGGGGAGCACTTTGGGGATCACTGAGCACTAAGCCTTCTGATGAAGCGCTTCAATTACTAAGCATGTAGCACTGCTTTTAGAAAGGCCTTGAGAGCACAGAGCTCGGGAGCACAAAAGGGCTTCGAGTGCTTTCACGAGTAAAAAGCACACTATCCTGGCACAGCTCTGGTTGTACCGATTTATGTACACACAGCTACACAGAATTCGGTATACACCTAAAGTACTGAGTGGGTTAATTCCGTTCTTGGGAGTGTTCAGATAAGATTTTATGTTTTTTCGACCGTTTGAATGTTGTTTTGATGTTGGGTTTCCCCAAACTTCTGTCGATTCTATATTTCTCGGTAAACAAACGGTAAAAAACATAAAAGTAAACTAAACTTATTCTTGGGAGGATTCAGGACTCTTTACTGAGTAAAACATTAAATCTCAGAATTCAACGTCCATAATCTGAGAGATCTGACCTTATTTTTCCAACGTTTTTAACACTGAATTTCTTCACAACACGCCAATCTTTCTCTTCGCCCAACTTCCGTACACCCGTTTCTCGTACGCACTTTCGATTCCGTCCGCGATCTTTCGGAGAGTTCGTGACTTTGAAATATGGAATTCTACTTCAATTAACACACTACTTTACTATTCCTTGAGTAACTTACTATACCATCCGCGCTTGAGATCTACCCTTTGACAATTCTATTCCCTTAATAGAACGACAAGACAAGTCTTCGTTTAAGACCTAACACTTTTCCTATTACTGTCGATAAATCTAAAAGTCTCCGCTTGAGAGTAAAATTGTGAAATTACCTATTTCACACAGAAAAATCGAGCAAGCTGAACTCCGCGGTCGCTACCCGTCAGTAGGTCGGAGAACCTTTTCTGTTATTTCTCGGAACACGACTGACTAATTTCGATAATTGTATTACCGAATGTGAATTTTTTTCTCCACCTTTTGGGTGGTTGACTATTCCAAAATTGACTCCTCCCAGGAATATTTGTTTTACTTTTTATTGACCGATTGCTACAACTTTGGGCGTTTGTTCCTACAAGACAAATGTCTGCGTTTCTGTTATGCTTAATGTTGTAACGGTATGTTTTACCGATTTCAAATTTCGGGAGTTTCCGGATCGGGAATCGGCAGGGAGCACGATTTCCGGTAGTACGCGCTGGCGGCGGGGACAGTGATATGAGTGCCCCGGCGAGTGACCGATGAAATATTCTCTCTCTGATATACCGCTATTCTGACACTGAACCTGAAGAGGCAGTAGTTTATCCTCTTATTCTCGAGTGAACTAATTTAACCCAGGCGATTGTTAAGTATCGGTGAGTACGAAGTTGATCAGACAACCATATACCTATTTTTGTTAATGATTCATATGTTTCATATGAGGTGAGACACGCTTGGGTTCCGCCGTTTTGAGGATCGTACGACTTTCCATCTGATTTCCTCAACCACCTGATGAATCAACCTTCCTTTAAGATCAGTTTGTCTATGTTATAATTGATTAATTGATTTTCAATTTCTCGATTTATCTGTGCCAGTGTTTCAGTGAACACGTGGACATTTTTTCTTTCTTGAATTTTCTTTATGTAAACTAAGATTATCAGAGATCTCGGGGAATTGTGGAAGCTTGACGATACAAAAAACTGATACAAGTGCTTTTTTCAACAGCTTTTTGGAGGGAGCTAAGTCTCCGGCATCTTTTTGGAGGGAGCTTAGTCTCCGATACCTCTTTAGAGGGAACTGAACCTGCGAAATCTCTTTGGAGGGATCTAAGCCTTCAGAACCTTTTAGAGGTAGTTAAACTTTCAACTACTTTTCGGAAGGAGCCAAGCCCCAATACCTCTTGGAAGTCTCCAAGCCTTCAGTACCTGCACCTTGAGGGAAATTAAACCCTCAACGCTTCTCTTTGGAAGAAATACAACCTTCATTTTTTGCAAACGCCATTCTTTCTGGAAGTACTAGAACGTCTTTCTGGAGATTTAGGAATTTGAACTTTGGAAGAAGTCGAGGGATAGTCACTTCCCTTACCTGGTATTGTTCTACCAAGATAATTTAACAAAGAACGAAAAACGCTCGTGAATGATGTTTCTAACGAATTGTTCATAATTGTACATATTCTTGTCCTCATGTTTTGATGTTTTAATTTGTAACAGTAGATATTGTAAATAGCTATTATCATCAGAGAGGAATAAATCTCGACTGTTCAAGTTTTGAATATCATTAGCCTGAGTAGAAGCATATTATCTCCTTTTACCTCATATAAATGTAAGGTGGTCTCATGTTCTGACTAGCTGGAGCATCTATTGTTAAATTATTACCTAACGCAATTATCTCGTTAACCTTTCACAATTTTTAACCAACGTAAGGCACAATTTTCCTTGTGCTTACACAATTGGTGACCAACGTGAAAGGGTGTGATTTCTCTTCAACCTTACAACTCCAACCTGAAAACTATCCATCAATACCTCACTTGATTTTAACAAGTCTCTGTTTTGCCATTGTAAGCCAAAGAAAACAAGGATCACGAGGTCCATTTCCATTCCACAATTTTCGTTCTTCATTTGGATGAAAATATTATGCCTTATTCTTGAAATCCTCTCTCGCCTTCCAAAAGACACCTCATCTCGATGAATGAGAGATCAATTCAACGGCCCCCGATAACTCCAAATGGATTCCCCCGGAAAAGCACAGCCACCTGCGAACCGATCGCGGTCGTGACCGATCAGAAGAAATAACAATCCGAAGGGAAACACACAAAGCGAACGAAAATATTTCGCCGTCCCATCAATGCCGTAACAGGACTTCAGTGGCGCCCGCCAAATAAACCGGCTGTATCGCCGGTTAAATGAAACGGATCTCCCCGTATTTATTGAAGGGGACGGCGTTACAGAGAAAGCCAAAACGTGTACTGTTCCCGGCGAACGATAGGTCATTGCAGGGTGATGGACATATCTATAACGGGCCTTTATTCGAGTTGAGGAGTTTCCAGCTGATCGCCCGTTCGATGCCTTTTGTTCGTCCTTCGGAAAGGTAACGCGCGAGGTGTATTGGAGGAATTTTCTTGCTGTTGATATGGGCTATTAATGTGGGGCCAATAAAACTTTTCATTGCCGAGGGATCAGGAGAGAAGACATCAGTGTTATATTATCTTATTTCGTTTATATACCTTTGGAGGAAAGTGTAGTGTTGAAATGAATATTGTAATCACCTGCCATATTTTGTTGGAATCTTCAGAAGAGCGGCATTCCGTCGATTGAAGGTGGATTATCAAGAATTGAGATATGTTAGAAAAATTAAATTCGTAGGTATCGGCCTGTCGTAACGAATATACGGGACTTAATATGTTGGGTATTTTTCCAGGGATTCCTCAGTAATGAGAATGGAACGAATCAAAGTAATTTTCAATAATAAAATAATAAAAACTTTTTTATAAGAGAAATAAAAAAAAATTATATACCTTCGAGGAAAGTGTAGTGTTGAAATAAATATTGTAATAACCTGCCACATTTTGCCGGAATCTTCAGAAGACCGGCTTTCCGTCGGATTATTAAGAATTAGAGATGTTGAAAAAATTTAAATTCGTAGGTATCGATCCGTCGCAACGAATGGACGAGACTTAATCTATGGGGTATTTTTCCAGGGATTCCCTAGTAATCAAAATGAAACAAATCAAAGTAACTTTCAATGATATAATATTAAAAACTTCTCTATACGAGAAATGAAAGAAAAACAAGTTTCTACAATTTCTCGTTTATCAAAACAAAATGAAGAGTCTTCATACGAACATCAAATGCAATTTCTTACCAGCTTTGTGTTCATTTTTCATAATGATGAACAACTTATGTATTGTCTATTCATGTGTAATGAAATTTTTCATGAAAAATCTCTGCAATTTTCTGAAGTTTTTTTCGGGATTTTCAGTCCCAGACTCTAAAACAAAAATTGAATAGAAAACTTTTTAGATAGTTAAAGAATGTTAATCTATAAAACTAAGTAGGCCATTTTGTTGGTTACTCCATTTATAACTCAAGATTGGATGAACTGTTTGTTATGAGAGATTTTTTGTTGGATCCTTCTACGGCGGGGTTGACATAAAATACATTAAAACTCTGAAAAATTCGATGAAATAAAAAATTTGGAAATAATTCTCCTTCTTGCGAATAACGCTACGGTATATTTTCTAATGATATTAACGCACCTGTGTCCATGTGTTATTACACCTATCTTTGTTCCGAACACTACGGAAAATTTTATAACGAAATATTCTGAACAAATCCCCATTCTACAATTAATCATCGCCATTAGATGGCAATCATAAATATAGATAGTTATCTATACCTATGATGGCAATGTAAAAGTGTAATTTGAGTTGCCTGAACGTCCGAATCAAGAAATTGACATTTTCTATCGATCACACGAAAATACAATGGGTGTTTCCAAATTACTTCATTTGGAGCAGATATAAATGAAGGAAGTGGATTCAATTCAACATTTCAGGTGAGAATATAATATTAACATTAATGATTTCAAATCACTTATTTTGTCTCCCCTTTCTGCTATTTAGATCCTAGGCCAGATTCACCATCGAATTGGATCATTAAAACCACTTTAAGATACACATCATAAATTACTCCAAATTTTACTTCATATAGGCAATATAGATGATCAACGTCAATCAATTAATGCAGATGTGAGAAGAATAATTCTTCAAGGTCTGGAACAACTACTTCATGAACATTATGCATTGGTTCGATTGTTTAAAACTGCTTTGGAACGTATGCCAATCACAAGGTTGTGATTAGAGCAGATAAACAACCTGTTGGAGCACATGACGCCAATTTAACGCCCCTACAACAGACGAAGTGGCAATTGTGATTGTAGGTGAAAACTTGGGAACGCGTGATATTGTTCTTACGCGTCACAATACTGGAGAATTGCAACGAAAATATGAAACACATCGTTCATACGATGCTCTACAATACTACAATGTTTTGGAGAGGTGATGCTGGATATAACTTCAATATCAAGATGATAAATCCAATGAATGGTGAGTACCTTTATTACAATTTAAAATGTCTACTGAATACAAATTTGAATTATTTGATTTTAGGCCAAGAAACCACCAAGAAAGTGAGCTTGATGGATTATTATTACTTTCGTTTAAAGTTTCGTTAATATGCTGATAACTATTTGCTATTTGCAGCAGTATTGTGTAGACATGTATTATGACTGCCTCAATCGATAAATAAAAAAAAAACTTTAATATTATAATGAACTATTATTGTATAATGATGGCCAAGAAGTGTTTAGAATCATTTCCTATCCCAGGAACTAAAGAGCGTAGGGGATCTGATGGTGGGACCAGTTGTGGCTATTGGCAATTAGATAAGTTTGCTGACCCGGCGAACTTTGTTTCGCCTTACAGATCAATAAAGTTTTACTAACCATTGGTTTTTTTAAGAAGGAAATATATTAGGTGGAATACAAAAAAAAAACAAAATATACAAAAAATTTAATTGCATTGAAATAAGTATGTACATTGTTATTCATACGTCGAAAGAATTCTCTTTATTTAAAAGGTAAAGAGCGAAATTTTCTTAATATTCTATCGATTGAGGCAGTACGAAGTCTGATGGGGCAGCTTTTGATGATAAAAATTCTTTTGATTCTGAATCAGAGAATTCGTCAGATGAACGAGTCTGATACAGACTTGCAAACGTTGAGAGTTTGAATGTACGAAGTGTTTTTTTTTTTATTCATTTTTAGGCAACAATCTCCCGAGATAAATATACCAACGTTTGTTGCAAATTTCCACAACCCCCTCCTGTAAACGTCTAACAAAAATGAAAAAACTCCACCAAAACTTCATTTTCAATCCTGCAGCGTGGTGAGTATTATTCACCGCCGAATTAACCGAGGACTTCTCCCCCACATCTTGTCGGTCTGAAACTCCCGCCAACACCTTCATTCAGCTTGGATGGAATTACATATGGGAGAGGATAAAGTCGACAACGAAGAGACTATCAGCTGAAACTTTATAAGGTATTTAAGGGAAGCACAGCGCCGCCAGGAAAACTCCGTTAGATCATCGAAACATGCAGGGAGATGGCGAGAAAATGTTTTACGATCCTTCAGGAGAAAGTTCATAAGTTGGCAGTTTCGAGGGATACACTTCGGGTACTTGGAGTAGCTTCGTTCAATGAGAGATTTGAGGGGAGGCGTATTATTCGATAGGGTTATCAGAAAATTGACTGTCTCGAACGAAGAAGAATATATAATATGAGAAAGCCGTATCCCATCCAGAAAATAGTCTTATAATTTCACTTCACAGGACAATTTGGTTATGGCAATTTGAAGAAATAGCCTTCATTAAAGCTGACAAAATCACGTTAGAGATTTATATGGTCATTTTTTGTGTGGAGTTAAGTCTGTTGGAATATTCAAATTTTCCTAATATAGGCAGATGAGGGACTACTTGCTTACAAGATTTCTGAGTGTTTCTTCTCATTACTTATTGCTAATTATTCTTCTCGAGTTTCAGATGACAGTATCCGCAAACCTCCAAAGTTAACATTGTTTGTAGTTGAACTCCTGCAGAGCACGATGTGTACTTCTCTGATATGGTTCAACGGTCAATTGTAATACACATGAAACTGGTTGACAGCCCCTCGTCTTTGTTTCACCCTGGACGGTCGCCTCTGATAATGGTGAACTCAATCAATCGGTATGATCTAATCATTATGAGCCGGAATTCTCAAGTTGATTCTACTTACAAGTAAGGTCCCAAGCCTTCTCATTTTACTTTACTTACTTTATTGATCTCATTGATGAAAAGACTTACGCAATTCAGCTTTCAACGCTTGTACTTCAGTCTTGGTCACCTTCATTCATACAACTCGGTTTCTCTTAAAAGTCATTATTCGAACCTTTCGTTTTTCTGGCACTGTAAACGTTTTGCTCAATATTGAATTAGTTGAATTGTCTCAAAGTCCAAGTCCAACTTCATATGACCTCTCATTTGAGCTCCTCTAGATAACTTCTGTTTTCAGTAGGATAATGTCACTCTGAGTTTATGGATGTTCTTAATATTTGTTTTTGTTAGTGGTTTAGCTCGATGCGTGTGATCTTCTTTTTTTCTGACTGTGAACGATGTACAATAAATGTTCTCTCAATACTATCTCCAGTCCACAAAAATAATGCGCCAAAATCTCCCGATTTTGATCTGCCGGTTCATTTTATAGCATATCAAGTATAGAGAACGGTAAGGGCATTTTACCGATCGAAGACAATAGTTTGGAGGAGGAGCGCAGCGACGACTCCAATTATTGTCTGAGATCGGTAGTCCTTAACGTTCGGGACACTTATAGCGTTTTTTGCAAGATAGGCACCATTTTTACTCAATGTACAAAATAATTATCTGACATGTTCATTTATTCGTGGCTTTATCAATCTGTGTAGGAATATAAAATAGGGCGTTGTCTTGATGAAAACTTAGTAGATTGTCAAAGTGACAATAATCAATTGAATATACTAGCCTTGAAAAATGAGCTAGTAGTAGATAATGAAATTCAAACAGCCTGGTAAATCGGCTGTTCTTCAGTTATTCCTGACAAATCTAAAATCTGCAACGAGAGTACATACATTACTTTCAAGGAATGGATTCAGACTTAAGGCAGCCAAATCAATGCAAAAGGGTATTGGCCTATTTTGTGCACCCTCCCTTCCCCTCTGAGATTTTGATCTTCCCTTTCGTTTTTCGCACGACACCCTCAATATGATTTATCTAATCCTAGGAGCGGGAAAATAGTGTTGGATTCACAACAATTTTCTGGTTTCCAAAGGACTTACTATGTAATCGGCAGATGTAGTTAATGAATTGATAACTTTCTGAGGCGCGTAAAAGACCTTTTGGATGAAAAAAAGTGGAAAGTTTTCGTTGATTTTTGTTTACCTCAAAAGCGGTCAACGCGCCCCTAAGAAGTTATGAATTCATAAAAGTACCCATGCGTATCGGCATTCTTCTCAATTGTTCCCAGATGATCGTTTTATGAACAGTTGTTTTTATTAGGCGGTATGTTTGATGCATAGTTCTTCAAGGGACAACTTTTATATTTCAATAATTATTATCCATTCTGCAACCAAGATATTTTTTTCTGAGAAGGGGGAAAATAAATAATATTTTCATTCATGTTCCCATTTTAGAGAAAGACTATTTGAATTTGAAACCCGTTGGGACTGTATTCAGGGAGTATTTTTCGTTTTTGGTGTCTTTGCCTCAAATTGTGTTATTGAAGGTAAGTTCTATAATTATTCAAGTACCTGATTTTTTCGTAAGAGGCTTTTCGTATGTTATATTCTATTTTTTGCCTTTAATACAAGTTTTCTAATAGATAGTGAAGGTCAATACAGTATAAAAATTCTATCTCCTTATTGAAAATATTGGGGCCATAAAATGAACTCATCAATGTGCATGACGTTTCAACAATTATATTGTTTTATTTATCAGAAGTGTAAAAGAACAGAAACGTGGTAGTCTCCGGGAACTGCTGATAAAAATGAAAACTAAGTGAATTGTATAGTGTCAACTTCCTTGATCCTTGATCATGAACAGTTCTTTGTAAACCAAAAATAATTTGAAAATAATAATCGAAGAGTTCGACGATACAATTCACATGTTACTTAGATGTCACTTCTATGGGCACTACCGACCGACTGCCTTTTTTTTGTTGAGAGTTACTTTGACCTATATTTATATTTTTGGATATATTCACCTTTTGAAAATATGGTTATTGGAAAAATTTTTAAACGAAACTGATGTCGCCTGAGCCTCATAATTTTTCGAAAATTTTTATTTTGCCCTCCCTGAGAAAAAGTCCTGCGGGCGACTATATTTGTAGTGAATCCGAGGCTTCAAAACAATGTTGCCTAATAATGAGAGAGTATACTAAGCATTTTTTCCAGTTTTGTGTGATTTCATCCATTCGTTCACACATTCATCCCAACGGCATGATTCTTGGTACGTATCTCGTACCTCCAAAACGGTCCTTGCTTCCTGTTGGGAAAGAAGTCACGGCCGCCCTCGTAATTAGGATGGCGCTCGGCGTCCGCCGTCAAATGATCAAGATGGCCAAGCTTACTTCGTATTCCAGCGACGCTCGCGAGCTGGAAACGGTAATCAGAGAAGGCTAAGCGGACGGGACGTTGAAATGGACGCTGGTCCGAGATGACAAGACAACCGAAAGCAAATTGGCCACGGCGTTATTTCGGCCGTTTCTTTCGCTATCTACGGAGGCTGCGAAGGGAGGAAACTGCCAGTTTCGTATTTTACGACTCCGACCTTATTCATTTCGACCGTGTTTTAGGTGTTGGCTTCGGAACGCGCACGTAGGAGGAAGTTTCATCGGGGAATCTTTATCTCGTGACGGTAATAATTGATTTGGTCAAAATTTCATCAATCATTCTTTTATTTTACACTGCGCAAGAAAATTAACGCACATTCTGAAAATCTCAATTTTAATGAAAGTTTACTCTACATTGACTTTATAACTTATTTTTTATGTTCTCCCGGGAAGCTTTTGAACGAAACAAGACACATTAAATGGAAGAAATATTCAGGATTTCTTCGAATCTTATGTGAAAGAAGAGGAATGAACAATTTCCAAAATACTGAAATGCTGATAAGTGATTTATTGATACTAAGTATTTCCAACCCTTGCGTTAATTACAGCTCAACAACGTTGGTTCATACTCAAAATGGGTGATCTTAAAATGTTCTGATCTAATCCTTCCCAGATTTCTTCGAGTTGTATTCCTAAGTCATTAAGAGTACCTGGATGATTTTCTGAACTTCTCAGTCTTCTATTGGGGTTGTTCCAAACCTGCTCAATCGGATTGAGATCTGGACTTCTTGCTGACCATTCCATTCGAGAGACTTCAAACTCTTCAAGGTACTCCTGAACGATGCGCGCACGATGGGGTCTGGCATTTTCGTCCATAAAAATGAAATTTTCACCAATGAAAGGGGCAAATTGCACTACATGCTCTTCAAGAATGTTCCTTATATACTTATCAGCATTCATAGCTTCATTATCAACCAATCATTTATATCCTCTTATTGTTGAGTTTGGGACTTTGCCAACATCACTTCAGTAGTTGTTGATTAATTATATACTCCTGCTCATATCATTATTTCTTTCAGTTCATTTAATTTCTCTATTGTTAACCTCTCTTACCATATCGTTCTAGAGTTTCAAAAATGTGCCACAACTTTTTCATTCACGAAAATATCTGAAAATGATTGAAACTTGCTAGAAGCGCTTTTTCGCCGGAAATAAGAAACTTTTTTTCATCTGAATACCGAGATCATTTCACGAAACTTCACTGAAATAGAGAAAAGATCGTCTAATACTCGTGGCAGAATGCAATTTCAACACTCACGCTCAGACCTCATCCGCAGCTACGCCTATGGTTAGATGGCAGCGCCACGCACACTCCACTCCTACAGCTCTATGGTCAGCTTATTGACTGTTCGCGTCAAATTATCCTCCTCTATGTATTAATCAGCTGAAAGATTAACTCATGTTCATTAATTGAATCAATTAATCGCCCTCTTTTGTAATCCAGCTCTGCCTGTGAATAGACCTCCTCTTGTTCAAATCTTGTAAATTAGAATTTTCAAAAAGTCACCCCGCTTAATGAATGCTCATCTCGTTCTTTTCTTTGGAGTAACAAATCATCAATCATGAGGTGAGTGAATTCTCAGAATCCTTAATTAATGCATAATCCATGTTATTCTCCTGCGTTTTATGAATTTTGAAAATTTGTCCACGTTTCAGATCATGAAAATCTATAAAAAAATTGGTAATCCTCTCTCACTTTATTCTAATAAAATCTCTATTGCGTTAAACTAATGTATTTGATTCCTCTGAGATATATATTTTGGTATATTTTAACAGATCTCATAGATTTTTCAGATATCTCTAGACTCCTCACATAAAAGTGATTGCATGCTCCAAAAATGAACGTTCTTTATGGTTATAAATATTGATGTGTTATATTCTCATGTGCATCTCATTATCTTAATCTATTCATCTTATTTCTCAACTATTTACTTCTCAGAACACTCGCTAAATATTGTTCTCGAGTTTCAGATTAATGAAAATCCTCAAACGCAAAGGTGAATCATGGAATCAGTCTTCGCTCTCAATGAAACCAAGTGAACTTCTCTGAAGTATTTGAACGATCAAGTAGCACAAACATTGAACCTGATTGGCAGTCTCAGTCCCTGCTTCACCTTGAGCGGCCTTCTGAAATATTGATAAAACCATTCAACTGGTATGATCTCTCATTATACATAAGAAATTCTCAATTTCATCCATCTGAAGCACTTAGCAAGTAAGATCTCAAGCCTTCTGCTTTCTCAAACCAAAGGGTAGGTGGTTTTAATTCATACCTTGAACTCTTATGGTATAATCCTCATAATTCTCAATTTTAGCCTCTATTTTCCTGATGAACACTAACCCTGCTTACTAAAGGCAGTTTGTCACTGTAAATGTCGTTTCAATTGATTAATTAGTATTTTCTTCATAGACCAACAGTAAAGATCATAAATATTGATTTTTCAATCATGATATTCTCATATTTGTATTAATCTCAATGAAGAACAGACTTAGACTAGTAAGCTTTCAATACACGTATCTTCTCTAAGGCCTGATCTCACTTTTTTCACAACTCAGCTTACTCTAACAATTCATTATTCAACCTTCTGTTCTTCTGATGAAATAAAGAGGCTCTCGCATTCAATTTCAATTGCATCATCTCTGTAAATGCTGTATTTTGAATTAATGAAACCATCCGAAGTCTAAGTCTGACTTTATCTGACCTCTCATTTTAAACATCTCTAGATTACCTCTGTTTTTGGTTGAATAATTCACTCTGAGTTTATAGATGACTTTAATATCTGCATTTTTCACTGTATCAAATTCCTGCGGGTTACTTATTCATTTTGTGATTGTGAATGATGTCAATAAATGTTTTCACACTACCATCTCCAATTCAATAATCTAGATACAGTCCTTCACAGTAATTCAACAAAATGAGAACAACCCCGATTTCGTACACTCGCTATCGCTCCTTATCTGGACACAGTCCACAACAGTATCTGCTGAAATCTGAATATCTTCGATTTCGTCAAATACTCCATATTTTTTCATATAATTTCCAGATGTTAAAACACTCAACATATACTATATAAGTTATTTCGATATGAGAAGTTATTTTCCTTTCATTGACCTTCCAAAGCAGCATGCTTCCCTGTAGCACCCTGTAGTTTAGCTTCTTCAAGGAAGAGGACAGATCGACACGTGCACGAATATCTTAGTTGTTTCACCTTATCACCCAGCGTCACGTCGATCACCTAGATAGGTTCATGCATAATTAATCACCTGTGGGGGCGCTGGTTGACACCGTATTTCCATACCGGCCGGAGTTCCTAACCTATTTTCCTAACCTCTCATTTCGGTCCTCACTCCCCGAATCGATATCGGCCTGAAATTACCCTAAATAATAAGTTTCAAGAATAAAATAAAACGTCGCGGGGGTTGTGATTCCATTATTCCGGGATCGGTCGCCCGCAATTCCGCCCGTACGGGGCGGGTTCGCATGTTGAAAAACTGGTGTTTGGGAAAATAGAGGCAACACTATCTGCGTAAAATCTCGCGTTATTAGGAACAGGCGAAGCCCGAGGCAATTACGCGTAATTGATGATATTATTTCGGAAGTCAAGACGCCAATTGAGACATTCGGTATTTCGAATGACCGGGAATTATGTCATTAAGTCGAAACACGACCTTGTAATTTGTAATTATGGAATTAGGGAGGGGGGTGTATGGTTCGTACGTATTAATTCGCGTGATGGAAGTTGTAAAGTTGTTCGGCGTGATTATTAGTTGCTTCGCCGCTTTCTTGTTTCAGTTTTGTTAAATGCGAATTTTATCACTTCATTTGCTTTTTTGTTTCCGGCCGATTGTCGTGGGCCCCCTCGCGCCGCCGAGGAACCATTGGCGTGCGGGTCGATACGCAGTCTCGGATATTCCGTGTGGGTCAAATCGAGGTATCGGACGTAAATTATATTTTTTTTATTGTGGACTGATTAACCCAGATATGCCTATTGTCCTTTTAAAAGGACAGTCGATAGTTCCCTGTAAATCGTGTGGCTATGGAATTTTGAACACTCCTCCAAAGGTGTCTTCACTGTAGGAACTCTGCCTAGAGTATTCTTTAAAGTTATGAAGCCGTTGTAGCCAATTAAATTGTGTTGTTTACTTGTGAGAGATTGTTTCAGGAATGTCTACTAATGATATGCAGTATGCGCAATGCTTGGAATTAGCAAAGTGATTTTTATTTCATATTTGACAATAATATTTATCAGATAGAGGTTAAACTGCATTAACAAAGCCCTGAGAGTTACGATCGAATCAACTTGAAAACATTATTACCTATAAGGATTTCAAAATTCATGTTTGAACATGACTGTCCTTTTAAAAGGACGATAGGAATATGAGTATTGAATTCCGACTTCTCGGATTTCCAGGGGCGTAACACTTCATGCGGTTTTGTCTTCTCTGGAAGATGATGCCGATGGAAAAATTTTGCAGGAATCTCAAATTACCATACTTTACCCTCTGAACTGCAATAATGACCTCACCGATGAAGATTCTGGCGAAGAAAATGAAGTTTCAATTGACAACCTTCCAGGTAGTGAATTTGTGACAGAAGCGGAATTTGAGTCAATACATTAGTTCATATAGAACCAACATCCGCGGCAAAAAGTGGTATTTCACCATTATTTGCTATTGTTTGGACATCATGGCGCAAAATGCATGGCAACTACATGGGTTGCCGAATGGTGAATTGGAACAACTTGCCTTTCGCAGAAGGATTGTACTGCCACTTCTGGAATCTAACTCTGAATCCAGAAAACGTGGCATGCCATCCAGTCTTGAGAACGTCGATTCACGATTTGATAGGATTGATCACCTCGTGAGTTCCCAAGAGAAGCAGACACGATGCCGTGTGTGTTATAAAAAAGTCAAAACAAAATATGTCAAATGTGATGTGGCACTCCATATTGAATGTTTTATAAGATATCACAAGCAACAATCATAAACACATTCATTATAGAATGTTTTATGTTATTTTTTCGAAATATATTTTATTTTGGTTTCAATAAAAATTTTGCAATATGTGTTCATATTTATATCGCATTTTCCTATTGTCCTTTTGAAAGGACACCCTATCTAATCTATATTTTGCTATTTTTGAAGAAAGTTGCACTAATTCATCAAACTGATGTATTTAAAACATGTTTCCTTAAAAAAATTATCCGATTTCGAAAAAAAAAAAATTCAGGCATATCTGGGTTGTCAAGATTTTTCGTCAGGTTATTTTATTTATGACTTCGTTTAATCTTCTCCGATATCTTCGAGGTTTCTTAATACTGCCAGTCTTCGAGTGTCCCGAGCACCCCTTCATTAATAATCGTCAGAAGAGCGTTCAAAAGGGTGTTATTATTAAGGCAAATGTCCCAATTATAGACACAATAGTGAGATCTTGGAAAGAAGTAATAATTTCTGGGAATTGGGGAAGGAAGGGACCATAGTTTCAAGGTACAGAATGGGGTGGAGGTCCCATTACAAGAATCATAATACATTTCTGGATATTTTCCTGTTTCCTGATTGCATATTACTTTGATGCTATGACGAGTGCTATGAATTTTTCACACCCGAATTTTTCCCGTCACCTAGAATGCCAAACGTGGATGGTTTTTGCCAGACTTAATTGAATCAGTTATAATATTCGATGAAGGTGTGTTATAGATTTATTATTCATGTCGTGCTGTCATTCTGACAATTCTCCGAATATGTCGTAATTTTTGGTCCTGAAAAATATTCTTTTTTCTTGTGTTATAAGATGTTCGGTTTATCTATGGGAGATGTTTTCCTTTCATATGGGTCCCATAGCGGTCTTCAAACATCTGAAGTTCCGAAAAATCGTCACTAGGATGCTCGTACCTAGTTCGAAAGGACCCTCACGATCAGAGAGCAAGGCTGAGAATTTTAATTTGAATATTGGAGGAATTCGAAGGACAAGAGTGATCACGTTCCGAAATTAGCCACTTAACATGGTGTTGAGATCTTCTAAGAAACCCACTTGGCAACAGAGGAACTTCTTCGTGAAGGAGGACAATTGAAAGTTATGTACTCATTTTTCATTTCTTTCAAATAATGTGACATTGCTGTCATAACTTATTGAAAGAATTTCTGCAATGGGTGGTTAATTCAAAAACTATTTAATTGATTATGAATAACTAGTTTTTTCTGCTTTTGTCTTTTTTAATTTCAGATCTAGAATCTCGGGTAGATTGGTGAAGCGTCTGTTTTTGTTTGCTGCCCATAGAAGAACTACATGAATATGTTCTTCTGATCACGTTGATGTCCTCCAAGATCTTCTGATATGTTATTTTGAGTGAATTTTTTTCTAAAAAAGGTGACGTCAGGGTATTTCTTTTCTCATTTCATCATACTACAGACCTGTATGGTTTTTCTGTGTTGCACTAACCCCAGCTAGGTACTTTTTTGTTTCAATATGTATTGTATTATTTTAGTTCTCTCAATCAGAAGAATATATACTGTCATAAATAATTCTACAAATGAAACAAGAAGATGATATATTAATTTTTTCTTAAAACCCATTTCACACAAGATTTCACACAATGTGGACGGTTTTTTTTTTGCAGAATACAATGGATGTAGTTTAAAATAAATAATTTTTTGTCAGAAAGAATTATTGTTTTTTGTCACAGTATAAGAATATTTCCTACGTGTCAGTTGTGGTGAAAAAGTGATCCGCTGTCAGAATATTTTCATTCAATCTAGTCACGTTAAAATTTTCTTTTATATCTATTTCCTATATGTCACTCAAATTAAGAGGGACGTACTGCCTAGTATCTGAAATTTATGAAATACTTATTTCTCAGCGATGTTTTCAGATTTTTCCCCAATGGAATCATGAAATTGTCATTTCGCTATTAATGACAAAAAACTTTAGTAAAACTACAATAAATTTCAAAACGCCACAAAATTGAGTTCAATCTGGGGGGCGGCCACTTCAAAATTCCTTAGAAAATTTTAATTTTCGCCTATGATTCCACGTATGTTATAGTCGAATGAAAATAAATGAAAAAGTATTTCGGATTATTTAAAATACAAATTTAATCAATGGAAGACAATTCAGATGTATTAATGATCAACGTTTAGAAAATACAAACAAACCAACATCGACATGGAGAACGACTTATCGACGAAGTGAAAAATTCAAAATAAGTGAAAATTATATTGTTTTTTCCAAAGCAAGTGAACCAATTAATATGAATCATCCATAATTCGATAATTTGGAGAAAAACAACAAGAAGGTGTGGTATATTCTCTAAAAGTGTGGTAGAACCTGTAGAAGTATGGTACATCCTCTAGAAGTCGGAAACACCCTTTAGAAGTGTGGTACACCTTCTGGAAATATCGTACACCTTCTAGAAATGTGGTAAACCCTCTAGAAGTGCGGTACACCCTCTAGAGGTGTAGCAACCCCTGAAGAAGTGTGGAACATTCTCTAGGAGTGTGATACATCCTCTAGAAGTGTGGTACATCCTCTTAAAGTGAATACTTCACGAGTAAAATCTAGCAAACCTAGAAATTTAGATGAAAGTTGCTGGATACTCACGGTCTACAATACTGGATATTCTCCTCTCGATGTCTTCTGTCCCGTACATACTGGCTCTATATTCTGCGCTCCTCCTGTGGAAACCGGATCCGAAACCAGCCTCAGAGTTCATCTCGTAGTCTTCAGAGGAGTTCTGGCCCTTCCTCGACTTCTTAGGCCTGACCACCACTTCTCCAGAAGGTTTTCTGCACGCCAAAATGGAAACTGCGGTGATGATTACAATGACCAGGATTGCAGCGCATGAAGCTAGGACTATGTATATGGGGGTGAGGTTTGTTGATGCCTTCTGGTTCGATGTGTTGGGCTGGATTACCTCTTCATTTTTACCTGGAAGGTTAGTTATGGATATTGAAATTTTCCAAGATGTGATTCAAGAATAGATACAAGGTGAAGACACTTCGTTAGAATATTTCAAAGAGAGACTAAAGAAAAAGACTTGAAATTTAATAGTTGAGCTTAGTTACAAGTGTTGAATCTCAAAAAAATCGGGTTTTATCGGAAATAACATCAACTTCAATCTTTCGAAACTTTTTTATTTGAATCAGATTACTCCTTGGAACCCTGATTTGGTTTTTATTGACAAAAAGAAAAAATTAAAACCAAAGAAATTTTTTGCCATCATGGAGAGAATACAGACAACATTCTCGAAACATAAATAACTGTCAAATTCATATCCTCTACATTTTTAGTCAGTCAGTTAGAAATGAAAAATAGTATATTATATTATAAGGATTGAAAGTGCATATTTTTTTTACGACCAATATTTGCAGTTGCGAGGCCGAGCGAATGCAAAATTGCAAGTAAAAATAGGCACTTTTAGTCCGTATGATATATACTATTTTTTCTTCAACCAAGTCCATAAGTTTTATTCAAAAATCGTTAATAATTTGGTAATAAATTTGAACACTCATTAATTATAACAGCGATAGCAAGTCGGTAGTTGTGGATATCTGGTATTGTTGGTAAATATTGATTGTCAAGTAGACGTCAGTAGACGTTAATCATATAATTTTTGTAATAGTTTTTACGCTGCTTACAAAATGAGTCCCGAACACAATGAAAATATACCTGCGGATATATTGGAACGTGCCAAAGCAGTATATCTAAATCTTTTGCCACCCAAATCTCGCCAAGTTTATGATCTTGCATATCATCGATTCATGGATTGATGTAAAACAAAAAATGTGCAAAACTATGCGGAGAGTGTTCTTATGGTGTGTTTCTCGAAATTAACGAAGACCGTCCAGCCATCCACTCTTTGGTCACAGTATTCAATGTTGCGATCCACACTGGGTACCAAAAATGGTGTGGATATTAGTAAATTTTCAAAATTACGAGCATTGTTAAAAAGGCAACATGCCTAAAAAGTCTAGGGTTTTTACAAAGCAGGAAGTGGATCGGTTTCTGGATATGGCACCTGATAATGTATATTTGATGATAAAGGCAGTTTTAGTATTAGGAATTGGAGGTGCTATCGTTGTGACGAACAAGTTCATTTGAAAATTTATGACATTGAAGATATGGACTCGGTCCTGGTCGTAAAAATTTTGCTTACAAAGAAACCGTGTTTGTTTACCATTATAGGAGAAAATTATTTGCGTTTATTTCGAAAATATGTTGCACAACGACCATCAAATATAAAAACGTCGTTTATTTTTGAAGTATGTTAATGGAAAGTCTTAAAGAATGGTTAATGGTATTCACAAAATTAGTGCCGTGCTGCAAGAAATTGCAAAATATTTTAAGTTGGAAAATTGGAAGGAGTATACTGGAGTATACGCTAAGAAGAACCTCTGCTACACTTCTTATTGATTGTGGCGGTGACGTCACTTGTCTTAAAAGACATGGAGGTTGGAAATCGAGAACGGTAGCAGAACAATTGAAGAATAACGTATCAACAAAGAGAATACTGCCAGAAAAATATTGCAACCTGATAAAGAAGGTACAAGTACCTGTTCAGATATTTTCTTGAATGTTTCATCAACAGTTACGGAGAATATTTTGAGCTGTTCTAACATTAATGGAAACTTTTGAATTGTTCGAAAATTGTTAGTGATAATTTCAGTGGTGCTTTGAATTTTGGCAATAATTGTTCCAATTGTACATTCAATAACACTATAAATAACAAATAAATACCTTTATATGGTTGCCCAATTACTTTGTTTCATTAAGTTTGTAAGAGACAATGATTTTTCTTCAAATTTCAATTAGAGAGCTCAAATGCAATTACTATCAGTCCTAGAATTAACAGTAGGGTTTTTAATCCTAGGATTGAAAGTGTTACTAAAGCAACGAGCAAGTTTTTGTACGGTAAGGGAATTGATGGCTTTTGCACCTGAAAATAGTACAAAAATGTCAACATTTTCTGGTGGTTGGAGAAAAAAATTTATAGAAAGTAACACAAACAAATGACGTAGTGAAAAGTGACTTCAATGTCACGTGACGATTTTGTTTTCATAAATAATTTATAATTGATTGGAACCTCAAACGAGCTTCGATGCAACGTTTCTACATTTGCAAATACTCCATAAAACAACCTACAAGATCAAAAATCATTAACTATCGGAAAAATTCTCATAATAGAGATCATACCATGGAGTGCGGGAGATTGCCAAAATCAGAATTTTGTATTTTAATTTATTTTTGAAAGAGGTTCGAGTTTTTCGTCATGTTGAGCAATGAAAGATCAATACCTGAAGAATTATTTATGATCTTATGACCACAGTTCAAAACAGTGGATTTACGGCGCATTTCAAAAAAAGGTGCGTCATCTATTCCTGTTTAACCCTATTAGTGAGGTTCACTAGTCAGAGTGAAATTGGCATTCATTTTCTTCAACTTTTCCGGTTTGTGTACGAATTCTTTACACGTCCCATATACGCTGTCATCGTCATTGGCATAATAAGAGTTGTGTCTTGGGGGGGTTAACACCCACCAGTCCAGAAAATCTTCAAATTAAATTTTTTTTTTATCTTAAATTTTTTTTTATTTCTTCTAATCAAGGATGAATTCCACCCTCGTTACGCCCATGGTCACCCTACAAAACCCCGCCGCAGATTCCCAAACCCCCCTAACGAAAATCCGCCCCATTTTCACGAAACTCGCCCGGCACAATGCAATACATATATCTGGGCGAAATTTGAATTTCATCCGCGATAACCGGCGGTCCCCGTCCTCCTAAACAACCTACATATGTTTTGAAGTGTGCTAAATCGCCGACGGCCCCAGTTATTCCTCCCGGCCAGAGACAGCGGCCCCGGCTAAACGGCCTCCGTTATTAGATTTTCAAAAACCAGAAGAAAATCCGGTTTTCGCCCCGCTCTGCGCTAAGCCTTCAGCAACGTTCGCGCTACGTTCCGCCATTGTGCATTATGAAATATTTTACGGCTAATTAAATACTTTCATTAGCGAGGAGGCTGTTGTATTTGCGTTTAATTAAGTCCTCGCGCGGAGAATATCGTCGGAGGGAGTGTATTACGTACTTACGTAACCCGGATGCTATGGACCGAATTAGTGTGACGTCACAAGATGGCGACTGGATCAAAACAAACTTTTGTTTACTTCCATTCCTATGTAATTCGCCATAAGAGGCAAAAGGCTTTCAGTAAATTCGAAATTAAATATAGTTATCGGTGTATTTAAGGGACGAGATTGCTATATTTGGAATCTACAAGAGTTGTAGAAGAGATAGAAGTCAAAAAATTGCTGCTTTTGATTATATAGCATTATTTTTCGTCGTGTAAAGGTAAGTTACCTCCTGTCTTCTCCTTGTTAACCATAAGAGACAAGAGTCTCTCAGTTAAATCGAAATTAAATATAGTAATCGGTTTATTTAAGGGACGAGATTGCTATATTTGGAAACTATAGGAGTTGTAGAAGAGGTAGAAGTAAAAAAATACTTGGTTTTCATTTGTATAGCCGAGTTTTGGTCATATAAAAATGTCGTACTGCTACGCTGCTGATTGCAATCATAACGCTACAAGAGATGGATGCAGTTTCTATAGATTTCCTAAAGACAAAAACTTGTTCACCAAATGGAGTGTAGCTTGTAGGTAAGCCAATGCAATATTTTCACCTTTAATTATTAGTAGCATATATTTCTGGCTCATTGCCTTGCTGATCATTCATCATCCTCCAACAAGAATTATATATCATATAATTCTTTCGACAAGTGTAAGAATGGGAGTCGAGAATAAAAAAGAAGCAAAAAAAAAATACCACAACTCTCTGAGGATGATGAGAAATTTTCCAAAGAGGAAAGAACCTGAACAAGCGAAGGAGTTTGCGACTAACAGGACAGAGTGGAAAAACATTCATTTATCATGGCTTAACTTTCATTTATGGAATACATTTCATTTAAAATCCAAACACCAAACTTTATAATGGAAACAGATTATGTTTATATAGAATATATAGAATTCTTTCAGAAGATGAATTTTTAAAGTCATGCCATTCTTTTGTTTCAGGAGAGCAGACCGTGAACTTACTCAGAAGGACAGATTGTGTTCTTAGATAAAAAATATGAAAATGGACCGACCATTTTTAAATATAATATTTCAAAAAAATTTGATTTCAATAGTCCTGAGAAGAAGAAAAGAAGGTATGATCAGTAAATCGAACTTTTTGTTTGTTTTGAAACAAAACTTGATATGATATGGTTTTGAAGCTCCTTTTTTCAATTTTCAGGAAGCAAGAGTTAAAAATTGATGATAGTGATCCTGGAGAAGGGCCAAGTCATTCTGCCATACCAAATCCTATTTGACAAACGGATAACTCAAGATTGCAAAATTCTTACTCATATTTATTTTTAATCAAAGATTTATGTGCTTCATTAGGTGTGAAAGTAAATCAACCACCATTTTCATATAATAGACAGTTTTCCCAAGAAGTTTTACAGATTCAACAAATTGCTGAGGCAAGGATTCATGTGGAGCATGGTATTGGAAGATTGAAATCTTTTAGGATTTTAGATTTCATAAGAGTATCAATGAGAGAACATTCCTCAAAAATAGTTCAGACATGTGCTGCTCTAGTGAATCTTCAATATAGTCTTTTATCTGAAAACGAACAGTCCTTCAAGAGCGAGTCCAGTGCAGAAGAATAATTTATATATCTTTTATATTTATCGTCAAACCAAAGTCACAAATGTGCTTTTTTTATGTTTCGAGAAAAACGGTGTGATTTATCTCTGACCAGTTAAATTAAAAAAATTTCTTCATATAATTGAACATTACGAAATTAAGAATCTCAAATTGACGTAAGTGAAATATTAGAACTTTTTTCTTTTCATATGTTCAATTCCTCCTTATTGTATTGAAAGTTTTATAACTTTGTCTGATGAAGCAAATGAATTTTGCAAAAACATAGAATAATTCAATAGATAACCTTGGAAAACCCAACATTACAATAAAGAGTATTATGAGTTTGTATTAATCTCAACTAATTCCGAATTACATTGAAAATATAAATTTCAAATTTGTATATAGTAGTTTTGATTGGCTCAAGTAATACAATACTGTTGTACTCCTCATTTTTAATAAATAAACAATAAAATAACTTGATTGTAATTTATTTATAAGAATGATGCAGCATAATAAAAAGACAAAAGTTTTTGATCATAATTTCAACTTCAAAACACTTTATTGCTGATGCCTCTTGACTTATACCACATTGAATGCTCTTGACTTTTTCTAAGCTCTTGTTACCAAGTATTCTTTCTAATACATAGTTTGGGAAGCTTTAGAATAATTTACGATAATAATATGAAAATATTAAAGCTGTATTTTGGCGTTGAAAGTAGGTTCAAAAATATTTTGAAATATTTTCTGTGCACTTTAATGATGGCTAAAATGCATATTTTTGAAAGCTTTTCTTTTTTCAAAGTAATAAATACGAAAATCAGCGCAGGACTATGAGAGAATTTCCAAAACTTACTTTCAATTTTCAATAATAACGAAATATTTTTAAACGGGTCTGTTTGACGTCACCGTTTGCATGCCAAACTACAGCTGAATCAATATGAAAGTGAAGGAAATATATAGTTTATCTTGTGAATAAGGAGTTGATCATCAATGTTATGATATGTACATGTTCTTTTCAATGCATGATAGGACAACACCAAAATTGCTTGCTGTGAGGTGACCATTACGCAATTGTTTCATTTGCCACCTTCTCTATAACATTTCGTTCCATTTTTGCATGCTCCAAAACATTTGATATGGTTTTGTACTCGACGAAAAGTTGCTGAATTGATGTTATGGGTTTTTTCATCGGAACAGGTTCTTTTGGGAAGATCCAATAGAATGGTGAAAAAGTCGAGGGCTTATTCCATTGACAGACAGAATCGGTTTTACTGATATTTTTATTAGCATGGATAAGAAGAGCTGCCATGTGATGACAAAGATGTTGGCTTCTGGGACATTCACAAGTCGAAAGTCGAATTTTCCCATTTTGAAAAAAGTGGATCTGAAAAATAAAACTAATGTCACAAGCATTTCCATACATAAAATGTTTAAACTTACCTCAACAAAATATCTCTTATTTTTCATCGAAGCAAATACATTGCCCTTCAAAATTTTCAACGAAGCTATGTGGCCACTCTCAACAGCATTGTCTCGCCCTTCTTGAAAAGAGACATTTCTCCTTGGAATTTCTCAAAAATGTCTGATAGGGCCACCACAGACGTCATTTCTTAAATGAAAAAGCTTATATTCAACAAATTACCGAGTCTGATTTTTCGATAGAATAACATTCCATATTCAATGTATACTATATCATATTTTGAGATTTTTCTATCCATTTCGTTATAGAATGCTATTTCAATATTTCTCACTATTCTTGTTGAAAATACTTGGAAATTACATACATTATTAAATGTATTCAATAGAATGGATTATAAGAACAAACGGAAGACATAAGTTGCCTTACCTTTACACGAATAAAAATAATTTAATATAAATGAAAATCAACAATTTTTTTACTTTTACCTATTCTACAACTTCTGTAAATTCCAAATATCGCAATGTCGTGCCTTGAATACACCGATAACTATATTTAATTTCGATTTTACTGAGAGCCTCTTGTCTCTTATGGTTAACGAAGAGAAGACAGAAGGTAACTTACCTTTACACGAAGAAAAATAATGCTATATAATCAAAACCAACAATTTTTTGACTTCTATCTCTTCTACAACTCTTGTAGATTCCAAATATAGCAATCTCGTCCCTTAAATACACCGATAACTATATTTAATTTCGAATTTACTGAAAGCCTTTTGCCTCTTATGGCGAATTACACAGGAATGGAAGTAAACAAAAGTTTGTTTTGATACAGTCGCCATCTTGTGACGTCACGACTAATTCGGTCCATTGTAGTGCGCGACGAGTCCTCTGGCTAGGTCTGGTTGACGCCGATGGCACCAGAGGACATTTCGGGAATGCTCTCGAAAGAACAGGGATACACAGATGAATAATCAGTGGAGATCAAAAAATCAGTAATAATAGTTCTTTTGTAACTCGGGTAACAGCTCAAAAGCCTATCGGCTCGCTTACACCAAATCTGATTTTGACGAACGATGGCGGACAAAGCTTTTCATAGTCCAAGATCCCAGAGCTGTATGACGTAACTTATTTTCACATGGCACTTAAAATCAAAAGTCGAAAATATTCCAATGCTGAAAATTTTCTAATTAATTGGAAACATGAAATAGACAACAATTTTGATATGTAGGTATCTATATGATTTATAGAGGACCCACTGATGTGGGTTAAAATTTTCCCTTATTTAATATAGGCTCGTTTTCTGATCTTATTCATAGCATAAACCGAAAAAAGTAAATTTTGAGTTGTGTCACTTTTGGAGCGAGGGTGCGATATGTTTGGTAGAATATTATTTCTAAAATATTATCATTAATTTCAGACACTTTCTATGGACCAAACTATTCAGCTGAATAATATTTGTGTTTAGGGGATGTTTAGCCACTATAATTTGTCCAACTAATGAAATATAATTTGATAGTTACCTCAATATCATATTTATAAATCAGGAATGTGAAAATAAGTTCATTCATTTTTTTTTTTGGAGATTTTAAGCGTCTGACAAAAGTTTTGGCCCATGGAAAGTGTCTGACACATATGATTCTATTTTGGGAATAATATTCTACAAAACATATATAAATATCGGCCATGTAAATAGTATATAACATTACTAGCAAGGTAAGAGGGTTTTTACTGGCGAATGGAGAAAAAAACTGACGAGCCGCAGGCGAGTCAGTTACCTCCTTGAGCCAGTAAAACCCGTTCCTTGCGTGAATTGTTTTATAGTTTATTTGTTTCTTATTTGTAAAAAGGTTAGATAAATTCCAAAAAAAATTCAATAATCAGTATGAGACATTTCGTCAATCTGGTAGCTTTTTTAATGAAGTTTGGTTCTTTGCGCATGCTTCATGCATTTTCTTATTTTGAAATGGGGTCAGTTAATCCAAGGCTTTTCTGAAAATGCCAAGACGTGAATTAAAAAACGCTGAGGCCAATAGGGCTATGGAAATGCTAAAAGGTGGCCTCAGCCTGAGGTTGTTGTAGCGGAAAGGCTCCAAGTCAGCCAAGGCAACATATCATTTGAAACGATCACTGGCGTAGTGTTCTTTTCACTGATGAATCGAGATATGGACCATTTTTAGATTCTCAAAGAATAAGGGTATGGACAATCTCACACATACCCCGTAATCGTGGCTATGTCCAAGAAATCCATCCTTTCCGAGGGGGTAATATTATGTATGGGCCGGGATATGTTTCAACGAGCGCACAGATCTAAACATTTGTCCAGGGAATATAACCACCTTACACTATAGGGAGCATGTAATTGACAATGTTTTGCCAAATGTTCACGCTTCTATTGGTGAAACTTTTCAATTTCTAGACGACAACGCTAGACCGCACCGTGCAGCCATAGTTGAGAATACGTGCGAGAAGCTTGGTTTTCCACATACACCAATACCTCCGCACCCACCAGATTTGAATTGCATAGAATATGCATGGAATATGCTCCAAAGAAGATAAGATAATCATCAACCTACCCCAGAATCCTTAAATGGCCTGAGAGAGCTTCTGCCCAGTTAATGGAACCAAAATCCTCCTCAAGAAATAGTCAACACCTGTGTAGTATACAAAGAAGATGTCAAGCTGTTATTGATGCCCGTCGAGGCCCTACACAGTTGGAAGTCTTGAAATGCTTGAATTCTCTGGGAATTAAATTTCTTTATTGTACTTGATTTTTCCCTACCACTCTGTATACGCTGCAGACCAACAGGCTTAAATTAATTTTATTTCCTGCAACTTGAAATAATATCAATATGAATTTTCATCACAAATTCTCATTTAAACTATATTATTTTTGCAATTTAACCTTTTTGAAAAATCCTAGCTATACTGTTGCTTATTGCAGCAAATATATTTTGCCGACTTACAATTACAGCAAGACATTTGCAGACCATACCGAACGTGGATTTTGTAGGTTCGAAATAACATATCTGGATTGCTAACTCACTGAACTTTTTTTCATATAGGTATTTTGCCATGGCATTTTTTTGGATGTGTGACGAATTGAGTAATGAAGACCACAACATTTTCAATTGTAATTCAGAAATTGTCAATTGAAATTCAGAAAAAATCACTTACATTTCAGATTAGTTGATTGTATTTGAGAAAACATCAAATGTTATTCAGATTTATTAATTGAATTCCCGAAATACATTTGATGTTTCAATTGACTTATATGTAATTCAATTCTGAAATACACTTGACATTTTATGAATTACACTAGGAAATGTTGTAGACGTCGCTAAGCCTAATGGTCGATTACTATACACCATATAACAAAATTAATTTTTTGTTCAAAGTAGCTACGCGGTTCAAAGTAACCCCATTTTACGGTATTATACACTGCGAAAAAAAAATCAACACACATTATGGAAATCTCAACTTTGCTGATAAGTATTTAAGGAACATTTTTGAGGAGCATGTAGTGCCATTTGCCCCATACATTGGTGAAAATTTCATTTTTATGGACGATAATGCCAGACCCCATCGTGCGCGCATCGTTCAGGAGTACCTTGAAGAGGTTGAAGTCTCTCGAAGTCCAGATCTCAATACTATTGAGCAGCTTTGGGACAACCTCAATAAAAGGCTGAGATGTTCAGAAAATCATCTAGCTGCTCTTAATGACTTAGAAATTCAACTCGGAAAAATCTGGGAAGGATTAGAACAGAACATTTTAAGATCACTCATTTCGAGTATCAACCGTCGTTGCCGAGCTGTAATTAACGCAAGGGGTGGAAATACCAAGTGTTAAATCACTTATCAGCATTTCAGTATTTTGAAAATTGTTCTTTTCTCTTCTTTCACATAAGATTCGGTGAAATCCTAATTTTTTTTTTCATTTAATGTGTCTTGTTACGTTCAAAATCTCCCCGAGAGAACAAAAAAAAATAAGTTATAAAGTCAATGTAGAGTTAACTTTCATTAAAATTGAGATTTTCAGAATGTGCGTTAATTTTTTTGCGCGGTGTGGGTTATGTCCGGTTTTATGGACACCTTCTCGGAGCGAATCTATCTTCTGGATCAATCGAATATTATCCACTCATATCGACATAAAAAAATGCGTAAACAAGAACAACCCTCGCAGGCAGTCCCAAATATCGCATAATAGACCCGCAACCTCCCAAATGAAACCCGAACAACAAGGCATATCGAATTAATACAGAGATTGCGGTACAAACTTTTGGACAAACGTCGGCATGGATACATCCCAACTCCTCCGCATAAGATCAAGGGGGCCGGGTGTTTCGCCATGTTTGGAATATCTCGATCTTAACCGTTCCGTTACGCAATTTGAATAATGACTAAGGCACACCAGTAACTTAATTTGCTCTAGTTGATCTTCGACAAATATTTCGGATTCCGTTCGCTTAGCTGCATTTACGGCCCCGACGTTTACCGGGTGGTGAGACGACGGCTGAATTCGAGAATCAACCCTCGAAACGTAGTTACGGGGGAGGTACGAGAACATTCGAGTAAGCACACAATTACATTTATCATTATGCCAACACATGATAGTCATTAATAACCCTTTCAAACTTTTAGAGAGTTTGATTCTTCTAGAATGGAATCAACTATCGAGGAATCATTATAAAATTGTCAGGGGGGTTTAAGGAAAAATAGGAAATGTTTTGATCAGGTTCTCGCCCTCAGCACATTTATTGAATCAGGGTTGAATAAAAACTCATAAACAGGGACAACATTAACGCTTTGGGAAGTAAGGATGATGATGTACAGCTGGAAATTCCTGCAGTTCATGACAATAAGAAAAATGGTGAGGGTTCAAATGAGCTACAACAGAGAAGCATTGATGGAGATAGAAGTGATGAAGACAATATTTCATTAGATATATTGGCAAAAAAAATTAAATTTGACAAATCAGGTAAGAATGAAACTGAAAAAAATATGATGAGTAAACAAAAGGAGACATTGGATAAAAAAAGAAACAAAACGATCAGAAATTGGACAGAACAGCAGTTGAAAGGAAGCAGTAACAAAGAAAGGCCCAAAATTGAAAATACTAGAGAGCCTGCTGTAGTACAGAAAATCAGAGATGAAAAATTGGCATAAAATGGATTATGATAATTTTTCTAGATTCGTGGGCGAAGTGCTGCAACTAAAAAGTTCACTCCGAGAGGTTTTCCTAAATGATACGATCTTGGATGGCCAGAGGAAACTGAAAAATTATGCAAAGATTATCAAAATTACCATCAAATCAAAAAAGTGAAAAACTCATGAGCTCAATGAATGCCAGTCGGAAGGATAGATGGAAAAGTGTAGTCACAAATATGAATTTTACACATTCCAGTAGGAGTTCATGGTATGTTTTCAGAAAACTAGGTGAAGCGTGAAGCTGCACCTCTCGCGATATCATCCTCGAAAATCAACCCCAAATATTTATAAACTCTAAAATCATTCAAAATGTGGAAAAATGGTTAGACTATTAGAAAATATGCTATCCTATAGAAGGTTTCGTGTTTCTGTCGAAAATAATAGTAGCAATTTCGAAACTTTGAATGGTCTTCCACAAGGTTCAGTTTTAATACCTTTTCTATTCAAATTTTATTTGTGTGACATTCCAACTACTTCTTCGGAAAAATTTATGTATGCTGATGATATTGATGCTCTGAATTGATTCCATCATCTTAATTTTCAAACAATAGAAAGCATCCTTTCCTCAGATTTGGATATCATGAAAAATTATTTTTCGAAGAGGCGTTTGTGCCCGAAAAAAATAAAACCGAGGTTTCATGTTTATATCTGAATAATCATCAGAAATATAGAAAATTGAGTGTAATATTTGGTTCTTCTCTCTCAAAACATAATTTGAATCCTAGATACTTGGGAATCAAACTCGATTCCTCTCTACATATCAGCACCCATTTGGATGATCTGCGTTTGAAGCTTAATATACATACTTCGTACGGCAGCGTTCGCTTCGGTTTTTTCTGCTGCTGAATATTGTTGCTCTGTTTGGTTGAACAGTGTTGAAGTAAAAAAAATATTATGCCTAACTGAATTTTTTTATGAGGATTATCACCGGTACCATCAGATCAACACCTACTCCTTGGTTACCAGTCCTCTCAAATATTGTCCCACCCCATATTCGCAGAGAGACAACTAATTTCAATTTTTATAACAAATTTAATTCATTTCATATAGGTAGTTACAATATTCCAGATAATGCGGTCTCCAGATTGAAGTCGTGTAAACCTTTTCGGTCAAATTTTCTAATTGATACCAATAAAAGCGACAAGAAAAGTTGGAAATCTGAACGGAATATATGCAATTTTTTCAACAAAGATCTCATTACAAATCCTCCCATCAGAGTTCCTAATTTAAACCTTCCCAGTTCCCAGTCTGTTCTATATCGTATTAGAACAGGTCATGGACTATGCAACAGCATGCTTTTCCGATGGAATTCGGTGGAAAGCCCAAGTTGTGAGTGTGAGGAAAATGAGGAGACTATAGATCATCATATAAATAATAGTGGTCTCATTTATAAATTTGTAGATAGTTTTGAGGCTATACCTGAAGTAACAAATGCATTTCTGAAATGGGTGGTTAATTTCAAAATAATTTAATTTATTGGTTCTTTTCTGCTTTTGCCATTTTTAATTTCAGATAAAGAATTGCGAGTCGTTTTGTGAAGAATCTGTTCATCTGAGTCCATAGACGGATAACATCTGATGTCTTTCAAGATTTCTCTGATATTTAATATTTTAAGTAATTTTTTTTCTCACGGGCGGGGTGACTGTTTCTTTCAGTTGATATTTTTCCTTTTCCTCATTTTATCGTACTGCAGACCTGTTTAAACCTCAAATATCTCGAAAACTGATAGACTTTCATAAGAACGAGCAGGTAGAGCACATTCTGATCTACGTGCTCTTTTCTTTTGACCTGGTCTTTTCGGGACACCTGTATATTCGAGAAACAAAATAAATTGTTTCTGCCCACATGTTGGTTATAGATCTTTCTTTTTTATTATTTCATACATAATATTCACGAGTTCAGAATCACCCTCATTATCAAATATCTATCATTTTCCCTGATGCCTCCAATTAATGGCTGACGTAATGAATAATAATTAATAAAACGTCTCAGATATCAACGGAAACATTAAGTTTGGGTTATTCCGCCTTGAAATGTTCCTATTAAATGAAGAAAAAATTGTTACGGGGTTAGAATGTTTTCTCAGATGTCGAATGCAGCACATCTTTCCGAAATCTATTTCCAAAGACGTCATAGACAGTCAGAGTAAATTACTATCTCAATAGCAGGTGGTAATCATCCGATATTACGAAACACAAAAAATGATTACATCAGTTTCAGAAATGTCAAGAGCAATACTGAATCCAGGAAACATGCATCAATAAATTCACTGTTGAAAATTTTTTGAGAAATATGTAGTGTCAGAAGTTTATCTAATGTATTCACCTGTATGAAATTTAATTTTGGGAAAAATGATGCTGTAAACAATGGATTTGATGTGAAGGTATTAAGTTTATTTAATCATCACTCAATTGCCATGTTATAAAGACTACTCGTTGTATTCTGTTATTTATTGTTTGTGTTGTTAATCGCAATGAGTGATTCTGCTTAATTCTGTATTGGAAGATTATCAATTGAAAGGTTATGGTAATTATTCATTCAGATCAGTCGGATCGTTTGTGCCTCTTTTTTGTTATCTGTTTTTTTTTTTGGAGTTTCAGCCTGCGAAAAAAAAGTGAATAAATAAATTAAAACAATACTAACTGACAAAGAGACTGCATCACTCAGAAGGATCTGACTGAATTCAAATTTTTTTTTAAAAAAACAGATAGTAAAGCAAAGAGTAAAATATTAGAATTTGAAGAGAAAAATCGTGAATCCAACCAAAAACATTTTCATATAAAATATTACCAAGACGAGGCCGTATTTCTCACATTGTCAAACAGTCATCAGATCTCGTGCAGGACCAAGCTGCTAACTCTACACTCTTTATTTCCACAAGTCCTTTTTTCACGAACTTTATGCCTTGGTCGAAATAAGTGACTTGGCCGTTTCTCTTTCGCCACGTGAGCGTAAGATGAAAAATTCAATCGCTGGTCATAACGTTTCTGTTATACAACAGTTCTTAGAGTTACGAAAGGCCAAGTCACTTATTTTTACCAAGGCATAGACTTTGTGAAATAAGGACTTGTGAAAATGAAGAGTGTAGAGTTAGCAGCTTGGCTCTACATGAGATCAGATAACTTTTTGACAATGTTAGAAAAACGGCCTCGTCTTAGAAATATTTCACATGCAAATATTTTTGGTTGGATTTCAATTCTTTTTGTATGTTGCTTATAATAAAATCTTTTCATTTTGTTAAATTTTTCCCCAATAAAATATTATTATTGCGAGATCCATTTCAAGTCAAACTAATTCACAATTCATGTTCAAAATCAACAATGTACCAACTATAAAAATATACCTTTACCTACCTAGGTTCAAGCTGCGACAGCAATATAATTGAGAGCTGCCATTGTATGAAGAATCCTTTCGTTATAGTTATAATGAACACATCGGGAAATTTCACAATAGAAACTGTGGTTGAGGTTATAACAGGGGAATAGTATTTGGTGTAAATACATATATGAGGCATTTTACGAGCGCTTCATTTTATCCTCTTATTCAAAATGTGGAGGCAATTTTCCCTGAGAATTCTTGAATATTTTTTAAACATTTATAACAAGCAGTCCTCTGTATTCAGATCTGGAATAAAATAATGGAAACATGGGAATATGGATGTTAAATTCGAATGAGCTCCGAGTCTAGTAGATCAGCGAAAAAATTGATACCTCATGGCTACTCGATAATAAATAAGGGACTGCACTGTTGGAATTGCAAATCTTGGGACTCTCTGCCGCGAGTTGTGAGTACCGTCAGAGTTTCTTATTAAACCTGTTGTTTTGCAAAAAGATCGATAAAACGTTTTGTAATCAAATAATTAAGGAAAATTTTTTATCTGAATGTACAATAAGAAGCACAATCTGCTTTCAACCTCGTAGGTTAAGAAAGGTTATGTTGAAATACTCCTCGACACCAATGGCCCCAGAATACTGTTCGCATACATTCTTCATGTTTCGAATGATATTCTCGAGTTCAAAACGACTGACCTAGGAGAACCAACCCTCCCCTGCCGTCAACAATCGCCGTTTCAACGCGACAGCGCCACCTATCGGGGGACCGAAACCCTTCCCTCAGGTGCACGTCATCCTATCTCAGATTCGCCACAAAATTAGCCACTAGACATGCACGGGGACGCGTTCAGTTATTGTTAGTGTCTTCCCTAATTAAATACAGGCGATCCCCGGGGAAGGGGGAGGTCTTGCGAAAGACAGGGGGTTCTTAACTGCTTAATATGTTTGTCGAGAGTCCAATTATTGATAAAAGTGGCGATTTGGTTGTTCCTCTGGATATAGAAGAGTCTGCAAGAAGAGCAAATCTGGAACTCCCACCTAAAAAATCTGTTCAAAAGTACGATATTGCATATGACAATTTCCTGGCCTGGTGTAAATTGAAAAATGTAGAAGGGAACTTCAGTGAAACTGTTCTCCTGGCATACTTAGAAGAAAACTCAAAAATATGGAGTTCATCAACTTTGTGGAGCAAATTTTCAATGATAAAGTCAAGCGCCCTTGTTAAAAATGGTGTGGATGTTAGTAAATATTTTAAGGTAATAGCATATTTAAAACGGAAAAGTGAAGGATATCATCCCAAAGTTTCGAAAATTCTCACTCGTGAACAAGTTGAAGAGTTTATAAAGGAGGCACCAGAGGAGAAATACTTGATGGTTAAGGTTGCAACTTCTTTCGGATTATTTGGAGCTTGTCGGCGTGAAAAATTGTGTAGTTTATCAGTGGAAGACATCGAAATAACAAATAAATCATTGGTTATACAACTTCCAAATACAAAAACGAAAGTCAGTCGTTCTTTCAGTACTATTGGGAAGCATGTAGACTATTTTCATAAGAACTTTGCTCTGCGCCGTTCTGTCATCCAACATCGTCGTTTTTTTCTGAAATACATGAATCTTATCTTACTTTTTCGTTTTTTTTTCTCTTCATTTTTTTCACCAGAAATTTGTACATGGTGATTCACTTATCTTGGTAACCCCAATTTTCTCGAGAACGTTCTAATATTTATTCACTCTGTGAATGGCGTTTTGAACAATTCAATGTCGACTTGAGATGCGCATAAAAATCTAAGGAATAAATAAAGACGCCAGGCGTCGCGGCGCTCTCAAAAATTTTTTCTCTAGCGACATACCTTTATTATCATGTGATTCTATAGATTATTTAATTTTGAAGTTTTTTTTCGAATTCGATTTTCATTAATTTCTGACCGTCATCGATCTGCAGCGTGTTTCATGTTAATTCTATTCCATTCATTTTTGTCTGTATTGTGGTAGCATGCCTTTATTTAGAGACATAGTTATGATTTCGTGCCTTGAAATCAAGAAGGCTAGTATTCTAGTCAATGTGAAATATGTGGCTGCAGCAAGATGGAGCCCCATGTCACAACGCTGCCATTGTAGAAGAGATATTTAGATCAATAATACGAAAATAAATGGATAGGAACCAATGGACCCATCAGGTATCGCCAGACCTAAAGCTCATGGGTTACTTTCTGAGGGGTACCCTCAAAAATATGGTATACCAAACTGATTCTAATAACTTGGACCATTTGAAAATGAAGATAAAAAACGCATGTACCCAAGTAGACCCTTATATTCTGACCAAAGTAACTTATAATGAAATAGAGGAATGATATAACTTATATCAACATCATAATGGCCGGTATATAGAACAAATGATTCGAAATGTTTCGTTTGTTTTAAAAAAATGTTCATTGTTATAAGATATAATATTTAATGAATATAATGAAAGAAAAATAGTTTGTTTCAGAACCTCCTTCATTTTACGAAACAAAATCATATCTAGGTCATCAAGCCATTATGATCCATACATAAGTTATATCATTTCCCTATATCATTATAAGTTATTTTGGTCAAAATATAAGGGTCCATTCATTTCAGAATTTTTCTATAGCATTGTGACATGGATCCCCATCTTGCTGTATCCACATATTTAATCTCATTTGAAGAGGCAAATTGTTTAGAAAACTAGCCTTCTTGAATTCAAGGCTCAAAATCATATCCATGTTTCCAAATAAAGGCATAGTACCTACCAAAATACAGAAAAAAATAAATGGAATAGAATTAACATAAAACACACTGCAGATCACTGACGGTTAGAAACGGAAAAAAATTGTATTCGAAAAAAAGGTTCAGAATGAAAATATCTTTCGAATGACATGATAAAAAAGGTATGTCCCTGGAGAACAATTTTTTGATAACGCCGCGACGCCTGACGTTTTTATTCATTCCGCAGATTTTCATGCGCATCTCAAGTCGACATTGACTTGATCGAAACGCCAGATTGAAAAAATATTCAGACGTTTTCGAGAAAATTGAGGTTATCAAGATAAGTGAATCACCCTGTACCTGGGAAGTTCGATCACACACGAACGAAAGTTCAGGTGACGAATTCGAAACACTCTCTGTTTTGTTTTGATTTTTGGATTGTGCAGTAAATTTTCACCCCAGGTTCAAATGAAATTTAAATTAATAAATTGTTCGTTTGTTTTTCTCTTCTCTTCTGTTTCATTGAAAACATAGATGTGAGATCCGAGATTTTACCTAATATTTGGTAAGTTGATAATTTAGCTTTTAATTTTAACCTACGGCAATGGACTTGAGTGCTCTATTCAGGGGGTTTATTTATCAGACGGCTCGAGGCACTTGACGCTATTTTTCTTAAGTGTTACCAGATGTCAATTCAAAGAATCGAGATTCCTGAGAAAACATCAACTTGAGGGTTCCTAGGTCTCGAGGGGAAAAGAGTTCAGGGGGTACCTCGAGAAAAATAGGGACAGTCTATTAGAGGATTTCAGGGAAGTCGATCAGAGAACGGGAAGAGGTTCGGTCAGAACGTGGAGTATTAATTAGACGAGGTTCCGAAGATCCGATTAGACGAATCTTTTGATAAAGTGATTAAACGGACACTAATCGAAAGTTAGACGTTAGACGAAATCTTGGGACGCGATTCTTAGACTAAGCGGAATAGACGGAAGCTAGTTCAGAGGTCGTTAAACAGACGAAAACATCATAGACGTGCGTTCAGTGAATGAAATCCCTCCCAACTAGACAAATAGTCCTATAAGTTTTTTCTTATACGACAATTCGACCTTGTAAATGTTGTAATATTGTCCCACGAATACATTTTTGTCATGTAAGTATTCTGATGGGAACCGTTTTGTTGTGAGAACTAAATAGTTGTATAAGATTATCGTGTAACTATTCTCACAACAATATTATAGGACACTAATAGAACTTTTCCGCAGGTTGTTCTATAAGCGTTTACAGAACAATTTTAATACGACATTTCCGTTCATGACATCTTATTGTCGATTAGATCAACAATGTCAACATGTCTTATCAATTTGATTCATGGAAAAAAATGAAACATGGTGGAGAATTTCGGCCGAAAGTGTCTGTGACAAGAAAATATTACGGTCAGTAGAAAAAAAAGGAATAATTGTGAGAGCGAAGCAACCCGTAATATTTTTGATACAGAACTCACTGTATCCAATATAGAAAGTGAGGTTTGATGCAATGAAGCTCCTGAAAGCAGTTCTACAGTGCTTGTAAATAGGAATTAAGGATCAACTGGTGTACAGAGCTAGAAAATGAAGAAAATATCGACGTTTTTCCAGTTTGAAACTCCTGAATAGTGAGGTTATACGAATTAGGTTTGCAGTTGCCCTAAAAGTGTTTCCTTCGCAACACAATATGACCATCTGGTCGTATTAAGGTCGTATAGAAGATTTGATCCTCTGATATCGTGCTGTGAATGTTTCATAATAAAACGAATTAGTTTTATACAGAACACACTGTATCCAATATAGAAAGTGAGGTATGGTGGATTGAAGCTCCTGAAACAGTGCTTGTAAATAGGAATCAAGGATCAACTGGCTTACAGAATTAAATAATAAAGTAAAAATTGACAATTATTCAGTTTAGAACTTCTGAATAGTGAGGTTAGGTATGCGATTTGGTTTGCAGTTGCCCTAAGAGGGTTTCCTTGGCAATACAATATGACCAACTGGTCGTTTTAAGGTCGTATAGAAGATTTGACTCTCTATTATGGTGCTGTGAATGTTGCTTAATAAAACGAATAACTTTTATACAGAACTCACTGTATCCGATATAGAAAGTAATGAATGGTGGAATGAGCTCCCGAAAACAGTGCTTGTGAATAGGAATTAAGGATCAACTGGCTTACAGAGCTAGAGATAATAAAAAAAATCGACAATTTTTCAGTCTAGAACTCCTGAAAAGTCAGGTTATACGATTTGGTGAACAGTTTCTCTAGGAGTCGTATAGAAGATTTGATGCTCTATTATGATGTTGTGTATGTTGCATAATGAAACGAATTCGTTCTTTTGATGTGGCATAAAGGTGAATAAATATCATTAAAAAATCAAACAGATTTATTTTCCTTGTATGCAGAAGATTTTTGGTCGAATACCTATATAATGGCCTAATGTTTTCGTCGAAATATTTTAATCTGATCTCCTCTCTATTAGATGTGAAATGTCTTGAAATATATTAACATTTGCTTCGTGCGCTTTCATTTTTTTAATTCTAATAGATTTATACCTTTCAAATCGTGCCAGTGATGCTTTGGCGGCAATAAATATCATAGGTTGTATAAGTATTCCATTGAAGTACGTAACAGAACCAATATGTTATATAAAAAGTCATCTGGCATCAGAAAGTTAGATTGAAAATGATCCATTTTGGAAACAACAAAGAGACGTATCATCAACCGCCATATTGAAATAAAAAAATAAATGTATGAAAAATTATGATTTTGGTTGAAGAATGTGATTTAAATTTTTTTGATTTAATCATCGATGAATTATTGAATATAAGGGCACATAATAAGGGCCAAGAACGAAAAATCAACAGAAATTTTTTTTTTTCAAAAAAAGTTTTTTTTTTAATATTATTTTTTTCTGAAGTCCATGAAAATTTAGCAACACATATGCCATATATTTCACAGTGAAATTAATTCGCCATGGGAAATATCTTCTGAATTTCGAGATATCACATTCACAAATATCATTACAATATCAGCTTTAACAAAGATTCATCGCTTATGCATATTAAGGTATCCATCCGGAAATGATTGTAGGTTTGTCCACTGAAGGCACATTTATACAATCGTGTGGTGATATTAATGTCACCAGAGTCACAAAATAGTCTCATAATTGACCGAAAAATGGTAAGAATGAATGGTTGTATAGACGTTATACATGTGTCCTATAGTGGAACGTAAGTTCATTCACAGGACAAGTATAGGATCATAGAGAATGGATCTAAGAGTTCTAAATGTCGTATAAAAGTTCTCTAAACGTTTATACACCAATCCTGTAACAGTCCCAAGGCGCTCTACCAGATTAAATAATACAACTAGATTATCGTATAAATCTTGCTCATTTTGGTTGACTAAGGGTTGTATATACGAAATGAAAATGTTTATTGGACTTCGACTTATCCTATAAAAAAGTACGGAAAACGTTTACAGAATTTTTATAAGACATTAAATTGCTAGCTGGGCGAGTTCTTGTTGTCAGTGTTTTTTTTACTTCTATTCATCTATTCATTAAACATTTTACTAAACTACCTAGTGCCTAGTAATTTCCCTAGACACAGTCAAATTCCTACATAGATGTGTAAAAAACATTGTTTTTTGTTTGATAATAAATAAATAAATAAAAAAAATGAAAAAAAAATTTAAAAAAATTCCAGTTGGTATTCTCACCGTTTGGGGAAGACAGGGGGGCCACTCTGATGCTGGGCAGGATCTCGTAGGGGGCGCTGCGACCCCTGGCGTTCTCGGCGTAGACCGAAGCTCGGTATTCCCTGCCAGGCTGCAGGGTGCGGACCTCGAACTCTGGGATCTCCCCCAGGAAGCGGTACGGGGGAGGCGTCTCTTCGCCCTGGTCGCTCAGCGTCGGGACGCCGGAGGAAGGAGTGGCGACTGGGGTTACGTCTTGGACCTCGAGGACGAAGGATTGAGGCAGGCCTCCGTCTCGGCCTGGTCTGCAGGTCACCCTTAGGGTGACGTCTTCGAGGGTGTTGGTGAGGAGGCAGTTGCGAGGTCTTTCTGGGATGCCTGGAACAAAAAAAAAAATGTGAGAAGAATGGAAAAAAATGTTGAGATCAGGTTTTGATTTTTGTTCGAAACTATAAGAAAAATCTATATTTAAACGAACAATTCTTGATATATCTTCTTCTGTATATCGCACCCTCGCTACAAAAGTGACACAACTCAAAATTCACTTTTTCCAGTTAATGATATGGAAAAGATCAGTAAACGAGCCTACATTAAATCATAAAAAAAATTTACTCATATCAGTGGGTCCTCCATATATCCTATATATATCTACATGTCAAAGCAGGTCTCTATTTCATTTTTCCAATTAATAAGAAAATATTTAGCATTTGAATATTTTTGAATTTCAATTTTGAATTGTGTCACTTTTGTAGCAAGGGTGCGATGTATAAAAATGAATTGCTGTGCGTTAAGTACGCTAAAACTTGAAAACGCCTAGACCAATTTGGCTAATTTTGGTGTTGACTTATTTGTGGACTTCCAGGGAAGGTTTAAAAGGTAAGAAAATATAAAAACACAAGGTATGCAATATGGTTTTTCCTCAGAAACCGAGAATATCGATTATCATTGATTTTCGATGATCATCGTTGTTTGACAATTAAGCATCCATGTTTTAAAATTGATTTTGGATTATTTATAACACCGTTACATCTATTTCTCGATATCAATAATTTCTTCAAGTGAGGACGACGAAACGTTTTCACAAAACACCAATGTTATCAATTAATAATAAATAATTAATTAATAATTCCATAAACATCGAGTATCATGTTCGGTTATCTATGTTATTATCGGCTTCGGTGATCATTTGTGAAAGTGACATTTCAAAAGTTACGTCCTCTTTTTGCAGTTTATCTTTTGTGATAGATACAACTCCTTGCGCGAACTTTTTCGTCAACTTGGTCAATTTCAATAACTGTTTGTTATTCAAGATTTTTTGTTGTATTCGTCTACGCAAGCACGGATATAGCTTTCTTTCGTGGGGGGGGGGGGTTAATAACCATTGAGTACGAATAACTAGAGACTTCCGGTTTTTTAAGCTTGAAAGGTATTTGCTCACCACATATTTCGGAAGTTTTCATTGCTAATACACTTCGCGAAACAATTGAAGCAACAGAAAAATTCTCGAAATTTTTTTTCGAAAGGCTGTATCTCATTGAAAAATCATTGAAATTATTTTACTTTTAGAACAAAATTTAACGAAATTTTTCGAAAGTAATTTTTTTTTCCAAATTTCGGAATTTTTTTGAAAATTTTTATATGATTTATTCAATAAAAATTTGAGTGAAAAGTGAAGAAATGATGTGATTATTGATTGATTAGGAAAATCAGGTTAAGTGTAAGGAACAGAAACCTTGTTCTCCAAATTTTTCCAAAATTTCAATTTAGGGGGAACATCAGATTGTAGAATTTTTTCATAACCTAAGCTTTTCTGCAAATATTGACGAAAATTTCGTTCAAATCGAACAAAACAGATATTTGTAGAAAATTTTCTGTAGAAAAAGAAATTGCCTTTCGGCTCGCTAGGCGATCATTAGTTCAGGAGATATCGGCAGTTGAGTGAAAAAGGATAATTTTGCATTCAAAACAGGATATCTCGAAGACAAATGGTTTTATCTGAAAGTTTTGAAAATCAAATTGGAGCTGAATTAAAAGGTTATGTGACATTTGCATCGGTCGAGCTCGAGAACATTTTGGAAATTTTTTCTTCGTGCTTTATCCGATGATTGCATGACTACCGGTACTCCGAAAAATTGTGAACCAATAAATTCAGAAACAAATGTCTTCAAGCTTCAAAAGTTAGTTTTTTTAATTTCTATAAGACCATTTCTCACTGAGATACAGCCTGTTGAAAATCACCAAAAAATGATGAATATTTTTCTGTTCTTTTAATTTTTGCTCCAAGTATATATTCCTATTCATTCTCGCACCCAGGAAAAAAACTGAAAATTCTGTTCATCACGAGGTACTACAATGAATGAATTTATTCAGTCGTGAAATTTTCCGTAATGTTCGAAAGAACACTACTTTAAATGTATTTTATGTTAACCTCGCCGTAGAATAATCCAACAAAAAATCTTTCATAACAAACAGTTCATCCAATCTTGAGTTATAAATGGTGTAACCAACAAAATGGCCGACTTAGTTGTATATATTGAGATATTCTTTTTTGGTTTAATATGATGAAAACTTGAAGGGCTTCGAAAACATCTGCCTCCGCCGTAACGTTCGATCCCAGAGCCGCAGCTTCATAATCCGAAACCATAACCGGGATCTTTGGCATGCCTACATTCTACTTGGTAATCTTATTAATTCAAAAAGTTTATATCACTCCCGCATTTCGACGGATTAAATACTTACCTTTCATAATGAAAGCATTAATAATTTCGCTATTACAGTGATAAGGCCCTAGAGCACTTTCACACGCTCTTGCTCCGGCTGAGATAATAGGTATTAACTCTGTATCCTCTCCCTTATTAAAGAAGATATAAATGTTCGCAACCGGATCCAGACACGGCGATAATTATTTTATTGCTCGGCGGGCCCTTAAATTATCTCTCTGCTTTCCAAACTTTGGCCATGAAAGAAATTACCATACTTTTCATTCAAGTTCTCCCATGGTTGATAGCGGAATTTACGTGGTCGTAGGAACTGCCATATATCTGGTCTTTCGTTGCGATATGCCACCATGAGTCATTAAACGTGAATGCCGAAATAAAGAGCTCGGATTTATGGCCTGGATAATCGTAGATTCGACCCTTTAATTCGGGCTTCGGGACGACTCCTAGACCAAGCTCAATGGGTGGACGACATTGTATCATCAGAAATCCGGAATATTGTAGATTTTAATGACAATATATTCAGTTTCCAGAAAAACTTCATTCCTGAGTCAAGAGAATGTTCACAAACAAAATTTATTGGATATGCAAAATTGTGAAAATTACATAGTTTGAGAAAAACCTAAAAAATTTCAGAAGAATTCTGCGATAATTAAATGATCTCTGGCAAAATTTCTGAGGAAAGGCCCTGATTATTAGATGCATTCTTCAGATGAAGAGAATGATTCCACCGATTATTCAGAAAATTTATTGTAAATAAAATCATTTATTCGATATATCAACAAACAAGAACTGAGCCTTTGGAGAAATCAATCAAAAATTGCATTCTGAATATTTTGTGTATTCCCACAAAAATCTGTACAAGATGGAGATCATTCACACCTTCAGAAATGAAAAAAAAAATCGACACAAATGAAATGTGAATAAAATATGATCGAAACTACGGAGAAGAGGTGTTTAAAATTGAACAGACCTTGCTCTGGTCTACGCTCCTGACTAGTTTAACCACTATTTCAGCTCTATGTTCTGTGGAAATCAGCTGAATGATAGATTCAAGTAACCTCACTTAAAACCCTCTGATATCTCAAGTTTTGGGAATTGAAAACCGATTTTCATTCACTCTTCTTGGATACTAATAAAAACTTTCATTTTGTTGGAAAGTGTAGTCAGACTTTTCTTGGTCCATTTCATTAAATAATTGACATATCTCGCCATCTCGTTCAATTCTTTTGCAAAATAGTTCTTCTCGATAAGCATCATCTCCAGTCTCCTCAATATTATTAATTATTTTATTTCTATATCGTTTCATACTCTTAGTTTGTATGAAATATATCCACGTGTTTGATGTTGAAGCATTTATAAGAATGATGATTCTGATCTTTTATTTACTCATGCTCATCTCATTATTTCAATATGTTTATTTTCTTTCTCTATTGTTAACCTTTCTTAATATATTGCTTCTCGAGTTTCAGATGCATGAATACTCAAATCTCCATTGCGAACCCTGGATCTAGTTGATATCCTGCAGAACTTCTCTGATATGGTTCAACGGTCAATTGTAATACACATGAAACTGATTGAATGCCCCTGGTTTCACCCTGAAAGAGCTCCTCTGACAATGGTGAACTCAATCCATCGTTTTAATCTACTCATTATAAGCATAAACTTTCAAGTTCATTCATCTGATTCTACTTACAAGTTAGATCTCAAGCGTCATGCTCTTTTCGAAACGATTAGTAGTTTCACTTGGTTTACTATCTTTTTTTATCGCTCATAATTCATCGATTGTAGTATCTATTTTACTGATGGGGGTTCTTATCGTGCTCACTTGTGTGCAGTCGATCTCTGTATATGTTGTATTCATTGAATACAACACTTTTGCACTTTCTCTCAGAACAACGTTGTTAATATTGATTATAATATTATTGCTCCACTCATAGTTACTGTATCAATTTCATTGGTGAACAGACTAAGAGAATGCAGCTTTCTTGGCCTGCATCAATATATCAAATATATCTTCTCATTAAAACTCATAATTAGAACCTTCTGTGTTTTTCTGGCGGAATTAAGAAGCTCGCGCAATCAATTTAATTGATTGCTCGGCCATTGTGAGTTAGTTGAACTGTCTCAAAGTCTCAGTCTGACTTCACATCACCTCTCATTCGAACTGCTCTAGATGATCTCCGTTTTTAGTTGGATAAAATCACTAAATATATTCAATTCTTACTGTATCAGCTTTATGCTAGTGATTTATTGATTTTATGATTGGGAATGATGTACAATAAATGTTGTAACAGTACCATTTCTAACTGAATTATCGGGTAACATTCCACAACAGTACCTACTTTCCAAAATCTAAACAGATGTTATTCGTTTTTGCATAGTCGGGCAACAACTTTTCGAAAGGAATTGGCCCCTGACAAATTATTGCACAATGTCTCACGGGATTTTCTTTTATTCTGCAGAAAATTTTTCTTATTAATTCATGTTTCAGAGACTGGGAGAGAAGACTCGAAAAAATGCAAAGACTTTGGATATTCCAATCGATGTCTGAATGTATACAGGGTTATTCCCGAATGAGACTCTGTAGAATTTTTTAGCAAAGACACAAGATTCAGGATTGAAATTGTTAAAGGTGAGCTTCAAGTTGGAAGACGTATATTTTTGAAGGTTCTAGGACTTAGGGTTTTTCCGACCCGTATCATACTCTGAAAATCACGCTATCGGAAAAGAAGCAACAGTCTTTCTTCTTGGAGAATTTGAGATTTTCTTTCATATTTCCTCATTTAAAGAGAATGTTCTAGGGAAAATTCAAATTTTTGGAATCAAAAAGACAAAAAGACGAAAGTTGATGTCTTTTCCGGAAAAACCGGAAGTCCTAGAACCTCCAAAAAATATACTAGAAGTCGTCTTCTTACTTGAAGTAGTTCATCTTTGAAATTTCAGTCCCGAATCTTGTGTTTTTCCTAAAAATATTCTATAGAGCCATATTCGTGAATAACCCTGTATACTTTTATATTGTATACAGTTTTTTCTATATATTTCTGATAATTACTCCGAAAATGCCTTGAGAGTGTAAGTACTAACTGCTTGTAAACATGATTTCCCTATCTCAGTATCGTAAGAGGGTCATTGCTATACTCAAAGAAGTGCGTTGATGAACTCATTACAGTATTACAGCATTGTTCACAGTTTTATTTCTCGTTTTGTGATTCTCAATACTTACCTCCGATCCTCTCAATTTTCAAATCAAATCAATTCAAATACCGTAATCTGTCAGATTTCGTAGGTCACACCAACTGCCAAGATACAATAAAAATTATTTGAATTTCGAGAGTATTTCACAAAACTTGACTGGAATAGGGAAAATATCGTCTAATACTCGTTGCAGAAGGCAATTCCAACACTCATGCTTTCGAAAACTCATTTGGAGGGGTCTATTCTTGATTCAGAAAAAAGTATTTTGCTTTTTTTTGTGAAAAAGATATCTGATTTATTTTTGTCGTTTTGTTTAACGTCAGGAAATTTCTTGTTTATTTTTCTCGGACTAAGTTAAGTAGAAAAGCTCAAGCTTAATTTCTCCTCAAAGGTGTATTTCACAGAATACAAATACAGGTTCTTTATTATTCTAACATGATTATTATGCTATAAGAGAAGGAGAGAACTTTTGATGACTTTGTTAGAAAACCAACAATTTCAGGTGACAAAGTATAAACTCTACAGATCTAAACATTTGGACTCATAAAAAATCTCACCTAGAAGTTTTTTTGAGAATACCCTCTCCACTCATAGATATTTCATCATTGTTCTCTAAATGTTTAGATTCGATTCGTTCCTGAATAGAAGAATTTCGAATAATTTGAATTCATCAGGAAGTTCCTGACTCCGAGAATAAAAACCCAAGAAGTCTCAGAAAATGCGAAGAAAGCAACGAAACAAATGTCACAGAATAACGTGTGTCCAGACTCTATAAATTGCAGACGGTGTTGTGCATTCAATCGGAAAAAGCGTCTGGCAATCCAAGACGTCCCCTAAATTAAATTCTGAAATAAATCATCGCCGCTAAAAATCAAGAAGCACTCTCGCACCGAATCGCAGAAAAAAAAAATCCGTTTCATATACGCGACTTAAACATCAAGCGTCTCGACTCCAGCGCCCAAAAATCCGACCCGAATGAAATTCCATCACGTCTCCCCCCAATCGACCCCCTCCCGCCCACCTCGCGCCCCCCGGGCGTATCAATTTCATCCCCTTTTTGTATCATCGTCGGGCGTAATTAAATTCAAAATCGGGCGCAAACAGAACGCGCCTGCAAGTGTCCCGGGGCGCGTCTGCATCTCCTTTGTCCGCCCGCCGTCGGATACCGCCCGGCCCGGGCGGAAATAAAAACTGGATACGTCAAACATCCGGCAGAGAGAAACGATTCGAGACCGGCTAATTGCGGTCGGATCATCCTAATGGAGCTCGCAACGGAATTGCGGATGCTGCGGACTGGACCGACTTTTTGGCCGTGCTTGGGAAGGTTTGTTTATCGGATGGCTCGTAGATGAGGGGGGGAGGGATGCTAAAACATGTATTTTTCTACACCCAAGATCAGACTCTCTAAGTGTCAGGGAGTCAGGTTTTCTCTTCTTCTTCTCCTGTTGCCTTGTCTGTCTTCAGACGTTGGCTAACATCATAGTTACTATATTTTGGAATCGTCTCTATCGGCCGCTGCGCGAAATAGTTCTTCGGCCGAAAGACCACACCATTGCCTGATATTGCGAAGCCAAGATAGATTTTCTCGTAATATCCACCTTTTACTTTCCACTTTTCCTTGTATTATGAGACGCAACAGCTGGTATTTAGATCCTCTTATTATGTGTCCAAGGAAATCCGTTTTTCTCCTCTGGTTTTCTCTGAAGGACTACATCTCATCTGCAAGCCTTCCTAGAAACGTTATGATCAAGAAGTTCAGTTAAGTTTAACAATGGTGTATTGAACCAACCGACAAATCTGTTCCCGCCACTCCCTTCACAGCTAGCCTTGCACTTCCAGAGATGTTTCTTCAAAACTTGTTTGAACAGAACTTCTTCAGTGCAAAATGGCGAAGGAGCTGATTCCAAGGGGATAACAAAGCAGTCGATGGAATAAACTGCTCAGCATGAGTAAGGAATGTTGACTTAGATTGCAGAAATATATAGTTTAAATGAGATTTTGTGATGAAAATTCATATTAATATGATTTCAAGTTGCAGGAAATAAAATTCATTTTAGCCTGTAGCTCTGCAGCGTAGTTAATGGTTGTAAGAAGCATCGAGTAGAATAACGGAATTTTATTTACAGAGAATTCAAGAATTTTCAGACTATCAATACAATGTATAGCCTCCATGAGCATCAATAACAGCTTGACATCTTCTCTGCATTCTACAAACGAGGTTGTTGAACATTTCTTGAGGAATTTGGTTCCATAAACGGGGCAGAAGCTCTCCCAGATCATTTAAGGATTCTGGGGTAGGCTGATGATTATCTTATCTTCTTTGGAGCATATCCCATGCATGTTCTATGCAATTCAAATCTGGTGAGTGCGGAGGTATTGGTGAATGTGGAATACCAAGCTCCTAGCGCGCATTCTCAACTATTGCTAGCACTACCCCATAGATCGTTCAAATTAGTATGTTGCCTTGCCGTTTCAGTCTTTGACGCTTATGGTCACGTGTTAATGGAACTCCTTTTAATAGACGTCTAGAAACTAGATTCACCTCTCCCAAACGTTGTCTGATGGTTTCGATGGAAACTTGCACCCCAACTGCATTTTCAAGAGTATCCCGTAGCATTCTACACGTAGATGTAGGCTTTCTTGTCGCCGAAACGGTGATGAAACGATCCTGAACAGTTGTTGTTTTTCGTCGCACACCAAGCCTTGGTCTTTCCAACATGGAACATGTCTCCCTGAACCTATTCCAGAGTCGGGATATCACACTCTGGCTGACTTGGAGCCTTTCCGCTACAACAACCTGAGTTAGGCTACCCTGTAGCATTCCGATAGCCCTATTAGCCTCAGCGTTTTTTAATTTTTCCTAAAAATATTCAATAGAGCCATATTCGTGAATAACCCTGTATACTTTTATATTGTATACAGTTTTTTCTATATATTTCTGATAATTACTCCGAAAATGATTTGAGAGTGTACTAACTGCTTGTAAACATGATTTCCCTATCTCAGTATCGTAATAGGGTCATTGCTATACTCAAAGAGTGCGTTGATGAACTCATTACAGCATTGTTCACAGTTTTATTTCTCGTTTTGTGGTTCTCAATACTTACCTTCGATCCTCTCAATTTTCAAATAAAATCAACCCAACTGCATTTTCAAGAGTATCCCGTAGCATTCTACACGTAGATGTAGGCTTTCTTGTCGCCGAAACGGTGATGAAACGATCCTGAACAGTTGTTGTTTTTCGTCGCACACCAAGCCTTGGTCTTTCCAACATGGAACATGTCTCCCTGAACCTATTCCAGAGTCGGGATATCACACTCTGGCTGACTTGGAGCCTTTCCGCTACAACAACCTGAGTTAGGCTACCCTGTAGCATTCCGATAGCCCTATTAGCCTCAGCGTTTTTTAATTTACTGCTTGGCATTCTCAAAAAACTCGTTTCAGATTAAAGTCGTTGATGAACTGACTCCATTTCGAAGTAAGAACATTCATGAAGCATATCAGCACCTCAGAGGTAAAGTGTGTTAAGTCACATTTTTTCAGACATGAACTTTCTACGATCTTGGATTCACATTAGTAAATTCTAGCTAGTGGAACACATTTTCGACTCCCTGGGTATATCAAGTCACCAAATAATGGCAGTAAACATTCTTTGAAACTAATGGAACTGAAATATCTCTGTTTTGTCTAATTTTGATATTGTGACTTAACACACTTTACTTCTGGGGTGCTGATATGCAAAGAGCCAAACTTCAGAACAAAGGCGACCCGATTGACGAAATGTCTCATACCTACTGATTTTTCTTTGATCGATTCAAGTTGTTATTAAGATTTAAATGATTTCACAGCTACTTTCTCGAAGATTACATACGTTCCAAAACGATTGAGTACGATATCCCCAACTATTATGGAGCAGGGTGAGTCTTTGACTTGTACATATATTTTAACCGTAGATTCCTGAGGTCAAAAAAACAAATTTTTTCCTTACAATTTTTTTCGATTCAGCCTAGAAAAAAAGATATAGTCATTTTGAACTTTCATATTGAGCTTTGTCACTCCTGGATATCATAGATATATGCCTGCGGTTCCTGAGGTTCTCCAACAGAATCATAACCTTTTATTTCCAAACATAAACAAATGTCATTGAATTGAACGTTCACCGCTGAAGGAAGAAAAACTTGTTAACAGCAGTTTTGTGAATAATGTGGCTGAATTGTGATCGCGTGTTTCAAATGCATGTTGACATTCGAATGGTGGTGCCAGAGACATCAACATGATTGTCTCTGGGTGGAGCATTCACTCTGGCTTTTAATGAAAGAGCGAAGTTAGGACTTCTAACGAACAATCCCCTTTAAAAAATGTAACTTGCCTGAAGCATTAGGTATTTAGAAAGAAGTGTGTAAATTTGCTCGAATAATTGAGAATGTGAATCGAAGAAGTTGGGGTGAGCTCATCATACTGGAATCCTATTATATCAAACATATGCATAATGGAGTTTGAATTAAAGGCATTTTCCTGTTTTGATATTTGTCATTGATGTTGAAAAGAAGCTGTGCTATTTTAATTTTCTAGAAGTCGTCACTTACTTCAATATATCATTTCCTTACTCTTCCCAGAAAATGTTTCTGAAATCTGAGGTCTATATTTCGATGTTAAAGATTATAACATTGAGATTTTTTCATGATAATTCGTAATTTTTATCTTATTTTAGAAGACAATGTTCCTGTTCCTCCTGCAATTTTAAAAATTCTATTTCATTTTTGTTGATAATATACTTCTTGTTGAACTTGAAATACCCTCAACTTTATTACCGCCTATTTCATGAATATTGTCTTTTTCGTACAAAAAATATTAACTTGGTTCCATACTTAATTCCAACCCTGTATTCAACACCATACATATCGGGGTTTCCCGTAACTTCAAATGAAAGAAACTCCAACTATTTCACATCCGTTTTCAACTCTCCATAGATCCCGACCTCAAGAATATCAACGAAGATGAAACGAAAAAAAAAAGATTGCAGCGATATCGAAGGCTGTCGCCCGGCGAACGTGGTGAGAATTGACCCCAAAAGAAAATGTTAATCGATTCGAACGCAGCTGAATCCGTTGTATCTGTGGAGAACAGCTCTTCTGACAATAATAACGGGTACGAGCTCAAGTCATAATAGAACAAATTGAACTTTTATATGATTACGAGTTCCGCAGACCACGAGATACATTTCTGTCGGAGGTTTCCTTGTTTTTTCAATATCTCTCAGTAGTGGAGGAAGTTCAGGAATGTTAAGGAGGCGTAAAAAAAGATGTCCATGATTGAACTTAGAAGGATAAGAAATTTCATTCGATTTGATTAAAATTTGGTAGAAATGGATATGTTTATTCTATGAATTGGTGTAGGGGAAAATTTGCTTCATTGCAATCTTCAGGTCTCTAAGGAATGAACTGCTCTACATGAGTTAAGGATATTGACTGAATTTGCGAAAAAAATAGTTTATATGAGATTTTTTGATGAAAATTTATATTAATATGATTTCCAGTTGAAGGAAATGAAATTAATTTCAGCATGTAGATTTGCAGCGTTTACTGGGTGGTTAAGAAAAATCGAGTATAATAATGAAATTCAATTTTGAGACTATTAATACAATGTATGGCCTCCACGGGCATCAATAATAGCTTGACATCTTCTATGCATACTATACACAAGGTTGTTGAACATTTCTTGAGGAATTTGGTTCCATGAACAGGGCAGAAGCTCTTTCAGATCATTTAATAATTCTGGGTTAGGTTGATGATTATCTAATCTTCTTTGGAGCTTATCCCATGCATGTTTTATGCAATTCAAATCTGATGGGTGCGGAGGTATTGGTAAATGTGGAATACCAAGCTCCTTGCGCGCATTCTCATCTATGGCTGCACGGTGCGGTCTAGCGTTTTCGTCTAGAAATTGAAAAGTTTCACTAATAACAGCGTGAAAATTTGGCAAAACATTGTCAATGTCATGCTCCCTATAGTGTAGGGCGGTCATATGCCCAGGACAAATGTGTAGATCTGTGCGCCTGTTGAAACATATCGCGGCCCATACCATAATATTACCCCCTCGGAATGGATGGACTTCTTGGACATAGCGACAATGACAGGTTATGCATGGGATTGTCCATACCCTCATTCTTGGAGAATCTGAAAGTCATCCATATCTGTATTCATCAGTGGAAAGGACACTACGGAGATATTGTGTGGAAAAGGATCCTTTTGAATTCGAAAGTGAAAATCTCGAAAGTCGTAAAAAGCAAATCATAGCTGAATGAACAGGTTATACGACATTTGCTTCCGTCTAGCTAGAAAAAAATTCTAAAAATTGAAAAAAAAAATTTCTGGTGCTTTAACCGATGCTTGTATGGCCACCGGTTCTCTGAAAAATTGTTAACTTCAAGCTTCAGAAGTTGATTTTTATTTTCTATACGACCATTTTCCACTGAGAAAATGGTCTATTGAAAAAAAAATGTGAACATTTCTCTGTTGCTTTTCTTGAGTCGCGCAGTGTATCAGCAATGATAACTTCCTACGTATGTGGTAAGCTGATACCTTTCAAGCTCAAAAAACCTAAAGTCTTTAGTTATTTGTTCTCAATGGCTATTACCGCTCACCTCCACGAAAAAAAAGCTATATCCGCCCTTGCTATCAGATTAACGCGAGGCCACACATAACATCACTGTTTGTCCATGAACTGTAGCAAGTTTGGAAGTTTTTGATAAATGTAGCCACCCGATTAACCGGATCTGATACCAAGCAAAATTTCTCCGCAAAATTTTTTTCGGGATAGAAAATTGACATCAGTAGAAGGCTTTGAGAAACTCCACGTCCAGTTTCTCGCAATTTTCAATGATAAACTTTTGTTTTTGTTCTCTAATCCCGAACAAGAATGCAACAAACGTATGACGCCCCCATCGGCTCTAACGTGCGCAGTTCCACAAACCCCCAAACTTTGATCTCCCACAACATCGCGGTCTGCTCTCAGCGACAGCTCGGAGATAAGATCTCCCGTCTCCCGTTACAATGGTAACGGCGCTAGAGCCGCAATCCGTAGTATGTAGATGGCGTCCGATACGTATCGACGCCCCCATCCATAATTAATTTCAAATACGAAACACCGGAAGTTGAGAAGTGACGGCGAAGCGAACTCTGGAGGGGGGCAGGGCGTGGGGGGCACCGGCAACACATATTGGGATTACGCCGGCTGTTTGTTAAATCCACCGCACGCAGATGCGGTTTGCTCGGAATGATATATAACTACCCCAATATTATACTGGATGTTGTATCGCCTTTATTTGTCCGGAGGCGGAGATTTACAGCCCGATGGGTTTCGTGCCGGCGTTGCCGATCGGGGCCCTTTTTTCCGATGTCTGGAGAGATTTACATCCGACCTTGGCGCTTTGTTGGGAGTTTCGGGAGAAAAAATATTGTCGGTGCGAATTGGAGTGGGCGCTATAAAAATTTTCTGATCTGCAATGCTTGAGGAATGAGCCAGGAGTAGGGCAAGAATGAGGGTTTATCTTCGTCAGCAGAAATCCTATTTTGGTCATCATTTTGAAATGATGTGTGAGCTTAAGTAGTTGTGATGACTCTTTAGAACCGTGTTCTTAGGACGAGCAACGTAACCAAGAATGACCAGACTCTCTTCAACTATGTCCCCCTAACAACATGCCTTACAAGGCATTGTCGCCTCAGAAAGCACTTGCTGAGAATGGGCGTATCGGACACTGACGAGTGTAGATTCTGTGGGGAAGAGGAAGAAACTCCTATTCACCTAGTCACAGAATGCTTCGGCATTGTAAGCCAAAGGAAACAATGCTTTGGTGAAGAGACCTGTAGGAGTGAGGAATTAGCCTCACTGAAGCCTTCCGAGATATTGGATTTCATAAGATCTCTGGGACTGGAAGGCGAGCTGTAAAGCTTTGTCAGGAGGCACAATAGATCATCAGGTCGCAGTGAAGTGTAACCTCTTTTAAACTATTAACTATAAACTATTAACAACATAGATTAAGAAGAATCCTTACTGATTCCAGGGTTCTCGTCTGGGAATCGCCGAAGACCGAGCTAGCAAGCAAAGGCTTCCAGTGATGAGAAATTGAGAGAATGGCGTGGTGAGCCCTACTGAATCCTCGAATTCTCGGAGAAGGGGCAGACTCCAGTAATACTGAAAGCATCTCATGCAAGTGTAGTAAAAACATATATCACCTTTTTGTAATATGACTTGTATATATAGGCCAAGCAAATTAGACTTTTACCTGGAAATAATTGGAGCGTATGTCGTGACGTTCGAAAAACCTCGAAATTTTCGGACTATTTGAGGTTTTTCTTGAATACCTCCCAAACTAAACACTTAATCAGAAACTTCGTTATACTATTCAAAAGTGTTCAGCATCCACTTCTGCTCCTAAGCAGTACTACGACATTATATTTTGAACAATCAGTTTTATAGAAATCATGCGTCGAAATATATAAAATTTGTCCACTTTTCGAAAAAACACATTTCTTACTATAAAATGTGAAATATCTATGGAACTACGAGCTTCAGAATGAAATGTCATAGAACAAGAGTTGAAGACATTACATAGTGATTAAAACGTAACCCATTCCCTTCAAACCACAATGAGGAATGTTCACATTTTTCAATTTCTACATATTCCTATTCTCCGTAGAAAATGAAAATATTGTGTCCAAAAATTATTTGAATACTTCAAATAGCGCCCGAGATATCGAGTTATAAACATGAGTTCGATGGATCCGTGTGACGTCACTTTACATCCAACGACTTGCGAGGTTCAGTACGTAGCCGGGTCCAATATAAGGGCCTTTCGTCTCACGGAGTGCGATTTGCGAATGTAGTATGACGTCACATCGCCGCGAGGAATTGAATATTCACGGGGTTGTAAAATCCGAACTACTAGGTCTTTTCGACTGAAACAAAAACTAGTGATTTCATATACATATAGGTTATACTGTGACGAAGTTTCGATCGATTTTGCATACCTGTGAACATTCCTCATTTTAAATCGCGCAGTAGCTCATCCTGCTGATTATTTTATCGTAGCTAGTGCTGTTGAAGTTGCTCAGCAGTCCATGATTATGTAGATATTGTTGGAGAGGACACTGACCTTCTCGTAATTTTGACTCTTTCAGCCTCTATGTACACAAACAGTTTTTTACTAGGGCCTGGCAAAGGCAAGCAAGACGATGTTGTATATTTTTCCTTGCAAAACAATTTTTCCTCTATTTCGAAAACAATATATTATTCCTTCATGCTTTTAATGGCTGCGACACTACGTCATCATTTCTGCGTTAAAGTAAAATGAAATTCCTAAAGACGATGGAAATCAATTCAAACCTGCTAAAAACAGCAGAATTGTATAGCAAAACTAATGCTGCTTCTGCCGATAAGGTCGACAAGGAAGGGAAGAAGCCCTTTATAGAAATGATTTAAAGCAATTTAATGTATTGCGGTACAAGATGTTTGAAAAATTATTATCCAAAACCTCATTTCATTTTTCATCTTCGCCTCCAACTGAAGCTATTTTCTAAAATGCAACAAAAACAAAAAAATTAATATAACTAATTGTTCATACGTCTTCATATCAGACTGACTAACACAATTCATCCACAGAAAACATACTAACTTGATTAGTACATCAAAATGGATTGAAAATTAAAAATAATATGTGGGGTGATGAGAGATTTCAAGACTTTCAGACTCAAACTTTCTGAGACATTCGAAATTGAAAAGCTCTAGTTTTCTGATATCCTCCTTCCGTAGAATTAATCCTAGTTCTCTGAAATGGCACTCCTGAAACGTTTCACTCAATTTACGCCACAAATACCGTAATTTCCGATCGCGCTTTTCGACTAGAAAATGATAATTAATTATAAAAGAATTTCATTTCGAAAAATCCTACCACTTCGGTTTTCACTCTGCGAAATCCCCAATAATCGCCAACTTAAAAAATAGGACGCTGTTTTTTTTCTCAACTGACTTAAACCATCGCCCGTTTCACGACCCAACCTCGAAGTACTTTTCCGAGCAATCTGTGGACCTTTCCGTACCGCATCCTCAGATCTACTGAATGCCCATTTTGGAAGCGAATTCACTTTTCACTTTCTGCGGATGGTCTTTCATACTTTAAATTTTGGCATTAACAATCAGAGTTAACATTTCTGCGAAGATTTCCGTCCTACGGTTCCTTCTGCTGATATGACAAATCGAAGTCTCATTCTTGGGACTATTTATACAAACATAAAATGAATTGATATCGATGCATCGGCAGTCTGTTGGATCATATTACTCGATTCGAATAAAATCAAAGTGTCGAGTAATGGGTTCCAACAGACTGCCGATCCATTTCAGATTTCCCTATGTACCAGGACTTTCTGAGGGAATCAATCGTATGTTTAACGAATATGACACAATCGTTAGACCTGCGTTTTACACCCTTAAAACTATGAATTCCCTGTTTACGAGACTCAAGGCTCCTGTCCCTTAGCTTCAATGTTCCAATCCTATATAGTCCATTCCTTGTTCCGATTGTGATGCATGTTACATTGGGCAAACCAAGCAATACCTCTCAATTAGAGTGAAACAGCATTAATATGACTGTGTGGAGAAGAACAGGAGTTCGACTGAAAAGATGGCCTTGGCTCGACATCATTTCGAAAACATAACTTCAGTTTTGGTGACGTCTCCATATTGGACAGAGAAGTGAACTATAGTAAACGATGTAAAAGTGAGATGATACGAATAAGTTTACATCGAACTACAAACAACAGAGTAGATACACAAGGTCCCAGCTCGTTGTATAGTAGTCCAAGTAATAATTATAAGTCGATCAAATGTGGTTAATAATCTGGAGAATTGTAGACCAGATTTACTGTCGGTGAATCTGTGATAACTTCTTTTAGTTTTTTTCATTCGCCCTTGGTTGACATTTATGTTGTATGTGTTTATGTTTCTCGATCCGTTGTGAAAACTTTTCTCGAACTATGTTTATTGTTCCTGCTATTTTTAATTTAAAATTACTCAACAAGGAGCCTGGATAAAGTCCGAAAATATGGACGAAACGTCGACGAATTTTTAGTTCACGTTTTCTAACCTTGGTCCTAACTTTCGTTATAAACTATTATCATTATCCATATTATTTCATATGAACGATTTTTTCACATCAGGTAGAGCACATTCCGATCTACATTCCGTATTCGTTTGACATAGTCTTTTCGGGACACCCTGTATATGAAAACAATATTTATAAATTCTGGTGAACGTCTGAGTGTGAAGAAAGCGTTTTTGTCACTGTAATCTTTTTGTATCCAATCTTCCCCCTTTTTAACTTTTGCACAGTAGATTTCGCAATTGTCATCTTGATAAAATTTTCATTAATTCGCCAGATGTTTTCTCCAAAGCGGTCATTATTTCCGCCCTTAACATAGCTGTACCAATGAATCCCCGAGTTCGAAGATGAAAGTAACATCCATTACTATACTCCGAATCCCAAGCACTGAAAAATGTAAGTAATATTAACTGTCCGGCGAGAAAAAGTCGGAATGAAATATCGGGCATCTTCCTTCATTCTGTTGCCTCGTTGCCCTTCGGAGGGGGCTTTTCCAGGCCAGGTAACAGCTGAGTTACCGAGATAGGACGCGGGAAAGACATCTCCCCGAATTCCCAAATGAAGAATGAGCTCGTTTGCATGAAAACTCATAGTTATAGCCGGTCCCATAATCTATTCCGCAGTTTCTGAATAACATCGTTTATTCAAACGATTCCGGCGTTATTTTCTCGATATTTCTCGTCTTCCCGTGTTTCTCTATTCAAATGTATGGAAACGCGACGCGCGACACCGTGGTTCTTCGGAGAAGCACGCAATCTGCCAAAACCTATTGTGTTATTCAGGTTCGTGTAAAGTGCCATGAAGAGATCGACGGTAGTGAATGAGACAGCAGATTTATGGATTGAATTTCATAACGATTTGATTGTGTTGGGACATTATTTGGGTTATTTTCATTATCTATATAGTTGTTTTTACCGACGTTTCGGCAAGCATTCGGCTACCGTTGTTGGTCCAGAGAAGGACCGGTCTTTGCCCAACTTGTCCATACTATACAATTGTAATGTTTGGATTCAAACGCCAGCTGTCAGAGGTGTAACTTCCGAAACTCAACCCACTCTGAGCACCAGTTTACCGAAGTAGGGAATTCTCATTTAATTCGAGTGTCAAAACAACTCGTATTGGAAATAATCTCCGCCTTTGAGAATTCCATGTTGTGTCCATCGGTTAGAGCATGTTCTGCTTGTGCGGATTTTTCTGTCTGATTCAGTCGACAGCATCGTTCATGCTCTTTAATTCTCGTTTTGATATTCTGTTTTGTTGTACCAATATAGACTTTGCCGCAGTCACAAGGTATCTTGTAAATACTGGTTTGTGAAAATGGGTCGACTTTGTTTGTGGATGTTCTGATCATTTGCCCAAGTTTTTGTGTCGGCTTATAAACGGTCTCGATGTTGCGCCTTTTCAGTATTCTACCAATTCTATCTGTGACCTTGGGGATGTATGGTAAGATGGCTTTTCCAGTAGGAGTGATTTGTAATGTGTTATCATCACGTGTGGAAATTTTTGGTCTTATGGCCCTCTGAATCTCTTTGGCATCATATCAATTGGCGATGAATGCATGTTGTAAGTTTTGAAGTTAATTTCCCATTTATAACTCAAGATTGGATGAACTGTTTGTTATGAAATTTTTTTGTTGGATTCTCCTACGGCAGGGTTAACATGAAATACATTGAAACTCTGAAAAGTTGGATGAAATGGAACAAAAGATAGGAAATAATTTTCCTTCTTGCGAATAACGCCAATAGGTGTCGCTACGGTACATTTTCTAATAATATTAACGCATCTGTGTTCATGTGTGATTAATAATTATTATAATCGCCAATAGATGGCAATCATAGATGAAGATAGTTATCTATATCTATGACGGCAATGTAGACAACTACAGTGTATTTTGAGTTGCCTAAATGTCCGAATCAAAATATTGTCATTTTCAATCGAACACTCAAAAATACAATGGGTGTCTCCACATGACTCTATTTGGAGCAGATATAATAATTAAATTACATGGATTCAATCCAACATTCAAGGTAAGAATAAAATTTTGACATTAATGATTTCAAATCACTTATTTTGTCTTCCCTTTCTGCTATTTAGATCCAAGGCCAGATTCACCATCGAATTGGATCATTACAACTAATTGTAGATGCACACCATAAATTCCTCCAAATTTACTTCAAATAGGCAATATGGATGATCAACTTGATCAACGTCAATCAATTAATGTAGATGTGAGACGAATAATTCTTCAAGATCTGCAGCAACTACTTCATGAACATCATGTATTGGTTCCATTGTCTAAAACTGTTTTGGAACGTATGCCAACTGACAATCACAAGGTTGTGATTAGAGCAGATAAACGACGTGTTGGAGCACATGACGCCAATTCAACGCCCCTACAATAGACGAAGTGGCAATTTTGATTAAAGGTGAAAACTTGGAAACGCGTGATATTGTTCTTACGCGTCATAGTACTGGAGAATTGCAACGAATATATGAAACACACCGTTCATACAACGCTCTACAATACCCACTAATGTTTTGGAGAGGTGATGATGGATAATACTTCAATATCAAGATGATAAATCCATTGAATGGTGAGATCCTTTATTAAAATTTAAAATGTCTACTTAATACAAATTCTAATTACTTGATTTTAGGCCAAGAAAGCACCAAAAAAGTGATCTCGATGAATTATTATTCATTTCGTTTGATGTTTCGTTAAAATGCTGATAACTATTTGCAGATACTTCGTCGTTTGTTGCAGCATTATTGTGTGGACATATATTGTGAAACTAGCTGTCTCGGCAGACTTCGTACTGCCTCAATCGATGAATAAAAAAGCAACTTTAATATTACAATAAACTATTATGGTATAATGTTGGCCAAGAAGTGTTTAGAATCATTTCCTATCCTAGAAACTAAAGAGCGTAGGGAATCTGGTGGTGGGACCAATTGTGGAAATTGGCAATTAGATAAGGTAGCTGACCCGGCGAACTCTGTTTCGCCTTAGAGATGAATAAAGCTGTACTAACCATTAGTTTTTTTTCAAGAAGGATATATATATAGATGAAATACAAAAAAGTTCAAAAAATTTTTTTTTTAATATTTTATCTATTGAGGGAGTACGAAGTCTGCCAGGTCAGCTAGTAGCACTGCAGTATGTATCAATAGGAACATCCTGTATATTTTCAATACTTGAGACAACAAGGTCTCAACGGTCCGAGTAACCTTGAATCATCTTAAGAACGTGATGAAGATCTTTACACATTGCTTATATCCATGGTCAGTATATTTATCATTTCATGATGTTGTTTTAAAGAAGTAAACAATGTAAATATATATAATATCATTCCATCAGAACAACAAGGAGAGTTGACCTGAAGTCATTGATTGAATGATTCATTCATTGTGTGTCTGTCTAACATGGTCTAAGAAATGAACACCCTTGATGAGTCTTCAGTGTATAATTTACCATCCCTCTGCTGTATGACGATTGACCGAACCAAACCTAGCTGGGTACATCACAGCACAAAAAAAAAACTTTGAACTTTCTGCTTTCATATGCGAAAAAGCTAATTCAAAAATATTGTAAACTAACGGAGATTCTTCATTTTCAAATACGGCAGTTCAATTGTCGGACCCGGTACTGGGAGTTTTTCATGAGAAAATGATAAGAAAGGTATGAAAAAAGCAAATCTATACTGTCTTGAGTGTAATAATTCAATCACCAGTAGGTGTTCCCTCATCTTTCTCTGAGCATATGCTGCATATGTAAGTTTGAACGTCGCGTCAAACTTATTCTACTTCCGTTGATAAATGTCTATGAGACGAATGTCATATGTTGAAAACGAGTATAGCTGTTATAATTGTGAAATTGTTAATTAAGTTGATTAATTCGACAATTGTATTGAATCAGGTTTGTGTTTTAATTATAAACCCTTTTAAATATGTACTTCAGAATAATATTTTGTTTATTACAGTTTTTTCTGCATCCATCATTGTCTGATTTCCACTTTTAAGATCTCTGATTCCGAGACTTACACATATTCGCTGGGTTGCAACGATCGGATCCGACCCTCCGAAACCACCGTGAAACGCTCAAAGTGTCCTCCATTGGAAATAAACCAACAACGCATGCATAACGAGTGCGTAGTCCCTTTCCCTGATTACCAGCGGAATCCTTGTACCCTTCCTGACTCCACCTTGTTACTTCAACCCTGAGTGTGAATCCAGCCCGGCATTCCGAAGGTATATTCTCACGTAATTCTCCTACCGGAAAGATCATTATTCATTTTCAAATTCAATTTTTCCGAGAGAAAAGTTGTTAACTGCTCTGATTTTTTATCAGCGAAGTTAATGTTGAAATCGCCAGCCAGAATAAGTGAAAATTTATTACCATTTGTATTTTCGACCCTTCTTCAGTGTACTCCAGTAAAGTGCGATGAATAAAATGCTCTACCTCGTCCAATTTTGGATTCGGAGTAATGTAAATTGCTACCATGCCTATGTGTAGGACATTTCTAAGTTTGCATAAGCATGCACAAATTTCTCCAATAAATGAGCGTCTAACATTAACATCGCTAACGTCTTCAATAATGGGAGTCACAATATTAGTAACATTATTTCTATTTTGGTAAATAGCTACCCTGCGTCATGCATGTTTCGGTAAAAAGAAACACATTGGTTTGTCTCGTAACTGAATCTTTTAAATCGTATTTGTGACTATGTAGCCTTTGGCAATTGAAAGTCATTATTGAAATGCCATTTCTATTTATGATGAAATCTAGGACACTTCGAGCTATCGTCTGAACACTATTTTAAGACAGTCTTTTAGATTCTTGCAACAAATATGCAGTCGATGCAGCTAGCCTTCGATTATGATAAACCTCAAATGCAGAATTATCATTTTTCGTCGTAATATACAATTTTTCTATATTAGTCAGCCGACAGAGTGAAACATAGATGAGTTTCTGAGAATGTGATTTACCATACTCATATACTATTTCGTCAAAAGTTCCACCTTGCGACTTATGTATAATTAGAGCAAGAGCTGAAGTTAATGCAAAATGTTTGAGTTTAGCTATACATGTTCTATCCGATGTTAATGAAATATTTGCCGTTCGTAATTCAATGGGAACATCGGGATTGCCGACTCCATTTTGCACTGCTAGAGTGGCTGCACGTATCCGTCTAGTCGCAAGCACCCAAACACCATGCCGAACTGAACCGACGATACACGGCTGTGTTAGGTTTTTTCGTTACGGAATTTCTACATTCGGTCGCCGCGCTCAAAGCCTGAGATAAAAGCGATCCTAAAGCTTAAAAATAACACATATACTGTATTGAGTGAAATAATTCAATCATCAGTGGATATTCTCTTTTCTTCCTCTGATCATATTCGATGGGTTGCAATCACAACTTTTCGAATTTCTGCAGCCATTCCCAACGATCCGACCCTTCGAAACCACCGTGAAACGGTCAAAGTGTCCTCCATTGGAAATAAACCAACAACGCATGCATAACGAGTGCGTAGTCCCTCGCCCCTGATTACCAGCGGAATCCTTGTACCCTTCCTGACTCCACCTTGTTACTTCAACCCTGAGTGTGAATCCAGCCCGGCATTCCGAAGGTATATTCTCACGTAATTCTCCTACCGGAAAGCCCTCAAACACCGTAGTTACAAGGATCTGCACTCAGTGCGCCATCTGCCCTTCTTGACCGTTATCTCCCAACCCCTATATTTATTGTTTGTCAGACGTGGGAGACATATCTACATCTTGGGGTCAAGAGGGGGTCCTGAGGTTTTCGGGAGTGCCCTTGAAGGAGATTGATTGATATCAGCTTCGACTAATTGATTCGATTTGTGGTGTTTCGGGACTAGATGGTGATCTCCTATATAAATTCTTTATCGTGTTATCAGAAAATGGTCAGTTCTGCAAAATTGATATATCAGTCAGAAACAACAATGAGACGGTCAACTTCTTCACTAAATTTGTCCGATTGAGGCTTTGTCACCCATCCTTTTCTATATTATTCCAGATCACATGAAGTTATCTTTGTTTTATTTCAGCGGCCCTGCATGTAGAGGCGCTGCGTACGCGTGCTGATTGATAAACAACAATTTGAAGTTTGTGAGTGTTTGAGTATTTCAATAGTTATTTGTGCAACCAGTTGGGAAAAGCATTATTTTTCGTAATGAGCGCGAGTTACGAAAAAAAGTGTTTCCCAACGTGTTTCACACAATATTTTTTCTAATTTTGAATAGGATGTGACTATTTGAATTCAAATTGAAAGTATCAAAACGTCCCTACAAGCGTCAAGTGAATTCGGAGATACATATTCATTTTTCACTTCGTTGCTATGGAAGTATCGTTAGTGACAGTGTCGTATTTCGTAATTTTGATTGTCAAAAAAGTGGAATATCATAATCGCTTCTTTATTCGCAAATAATTCCTTGAAATTGTTTCAAAGTAGAAGAAAATATACAGCAATGTCTGATTCAGAGAACGACGTACCGAGCGACATCGAGGAAGCAGCGCAATCTGCGTTATCTACAATTATTCCTTAGAAGTCGAGGAGCAAGTATGATTTGTCCTATGCCAAATTCTGTTCATGGTGTGAACGAAAACGGATTACTCATTTGTGAACGAAAAAGTTTTGCTAGCGTATTTTCAAAAAAAAAAAGAAATGAAGAGTTCGACATTATGGAGCTTATATTCGATGTTAAGAACCGAATTGTGCTTGAAGAGAAATATTGATATCGAGAAATATACAAATTTGGTGGCTTTTTTAAAACGTCATTCTGAAGGTTACCAACCTGAAAAGTCGAAAGTTTTCAGTAAAGAAAACATTGCCCATTTTCTGAAATGGGCAACATTTAATGAATAAGGTAGCATTGATCGTTGGAGTTGCTGGAGCTTGCCGAAAAGGTGAATTAACTTTTCTTCGCGTAGAAAATGTAGTGTTTCAGGAGGAATTTGTTAAAGTTACCATTCCGAACACAAAGACGAAAGTATGTCGAGAATTTGCTATAACCGCTCTAGCTTTTGACGGTATGAACTGCATCGAAATGGTTAAAAAATACGTTAATCTAAGGCCATCAAATGTTAAGCATGACAGATTTTTTGTGAAATATTTGAATGGAAGATGTGAAGTGCAACCTGTAGGTATAAACACATTTGGAAATATTCCGAAAATTATCGCCCAGTTTTTAAAGTTGCCAAATCCTTCTTTGTATACTGTTCACTGTTTTCGGCGGTCATCCACTACTCTGCTTGTGGATTCTGGAGCTGATTTGCTGATAATCAAACAGCATGGAGGATGGAAGTCCAATACAGTTGCTAAAAGTTACGTGGAGAATTCCATAATTAATGAACACAAGATTGCGACAAACATTCTTGGAGAAAATCACAAAGAAAATACCCAAATTAATGCTATACAAAAAACTTCGTTGTCCGCTGGGGTCAATATCAATAATTGTTCAAATTGTGTAATTAATATTTATAATTAATTTTCCCATTCGTAACTGGTTACGAAAAGTAAGACGTTTCATAACGTCGATGAGTTTTGAAAAGTGTCACTTTATATGTCAAAATTAGAAAAAATATTTTTCAAATATGATTAGGTAAATGCTTTATATGTGGAGCTGGAGGAGATTAATTATCAAAAATGCATCGTTTTTCAACTAATATAAATAAGTGAGTTGTCAATATTTATATAAAGGAATGAGCTTTGAATACAATCGTGCTTTTAATTTTTTCAGATCAAAAATATGACAAGAGAAATTAAGTATGAAATTAATGATGGAAGAACATCTCCCAAATTATAGAATATGCTTTAACCATTTTACTCCAGAGTCATACATATAGATACAAATCATAGACAACTCATAGATGTAGTTCCGAGTTCCAATGAAGTTCTTCAATAAACCACTTCCTTCGACTTCTGCAATTCCAAAAAAATGCGAAGAAATCAGATTTATTATATCTGAAAGAAGTGATGAAGTGCGAGTCCACTTAGATAGCCCAAATGTCATTGGATCAGGTATGTTCAAAATATTTACTATGAATAATTGATTCAGTTAACGTTCTTTCTGTTAGTATATCAAAATTGAAGTTATATTTGCAGAGATATTCTCTCAAAACGTACAGTTGGATTAGACACCCAAACAAGATCGCAGAATTTTCAGAAACATAGAAACTTTATCCATTAGTAACACTTTCTTGCCGAGATTGTGTCCAACCTTCATTGAATGGAGATAGAGATGGTACCTTGAGAAGAAGAAGAAAGGAAGAAGAAATCGGTAAAGATTATTCAGCAAAAAGAAAGACCACTTACCCAAGCTCAAAAAACAGTGTAAGTCTAGGGAAAAGTCTAGGACTTTGAGGAGTGTTTTCCAGTTGTCTGATACGCCAGAGGTTCGAAGATTATACGAAAACATGCCTAAAACAACCTGGAACTTCATAATGTCGCAATTGAGATGTTCCAAAGGAAAGGGTACAAGAGGTAGAAGATAGACCTAAGACGACAAAATTATGTCGCCATTATTATTGAAGAAAAGTCCTAGATCAAATAACAACACCGTTTTGAGCTTGCTCAAAAAAATGCCGTTGAATCCTGGCATAAATAGAAATATTTTTGAACGCAAATATGAAAATATTAAAGAGGATAATGATCGCTGTTTATATTTGATGAAATGGACATAAGAGAAAACCTATATCATGAAAAGGGTCAGAGAAAAATTATTGGCTTTGAAGATTTTGGTGAAGAAAAAAGTGGAAAAAAGCAGTGCCAGGAAAGTTATAGCTTTTATGGTGGTGGGACTAAAACGTGAATATATTAGTTGTTTTTTATGTAATTTGATTGAGTTTCAATGAAAATTATAATAAATCAATCATTTATAAGTCGTATTTCCTTTTGTTTTTCACGCAACCATATTGATAGAGGTATTTTTTGCCTACGGCAATAATCCACATGGCCAAAATTTCAGCTTTCAGTTTATGGTTGCGCGAATTCTTTCCAATACATTAAAACAGTAATAAAACAGAAATGAATAATTCGAAATTCCCGCGCTAAACGCTCAAAAAGCGGCCCTAGCGCCATCTCCGCATAGGTTCAATGCAGTGAGACAAGGATGCAAAACCTTGGATGAAATTTAGTGGGGAGTTGTGCGTCTCATTTGTTGTCTTTGTATCAGTTTTCAAATAGCAGTATTCGATTCATCTTGTGAAGAATACTGCGACGCAAAGCTTATTTTGGAATGATTTAGTTAATTTTGTATAACAATATGCAATTCATATTTACTCCTAGATAGGACATAGGATAACTTCTCCTATGGTACCTACATCCATTACATCGAAAGATGAAAATTATTAGACAAGAATACTTCTGTCTCAGAATATGTAGCTCAGGGTTTGAGTCAACCAACTATGTTAAAGAAAGACCTCGTTAAAAATGGATATCATGTGAAATCGATCAACAAAAATGTAAATTTAAACCCTTACAGAATTCCAATCAACAAAAACTAGCTGGTTCCTCATGGGGCGCTGATGCTACAATATTTCCTACGGCAGCGCTAGCTTTGGTTTTTTCTGCTGCAGAATATTATTGCCCTGTTTGGTTGAACAGTGTTGATGTAATAAAAATTGATGCCCAACTTAATTTTTCGATGAGGATTATCACGGGTACTATCAGATCTACGCCTGCTCCTTGGTTACCAGTCCTCTCAAATATTGTCCCTCCCCATATTTGCAGAGAGACAACAACTTTGAATTTTTGAAACAAATTTAATTTCTTTTCAAATTCATTTTACATACTCACCCATATTTTAAATGATAAGGTCCTCAGATTGAAGTCGCGTAAACCTTTTTTGTCAAATTTTCTAGTTTATATAAAAAGAAGCGAAAAAGAAATTTGGCAATCTGAATGAAATGTATGCAATTTTTTCAATGAAGATCTTGTTGGGTACTGATCCTTCCATCAGAGTTCCTGGTTTTGACCTTTCCAGGAGAATAAAGTATTAGAACAGGCCGTGGACGGATGCAACAGCATGCTCTTCCAATGGAATTCGGTTGAGAGCCCTAGTTGTAAGTGTGGGGAAAATGAGGTGACTATAGAACATCTCATTAATAGTCCCATTTATGAATTTCAAGATGGTTTCGAGGCTTTATATAAAGTAACAAATGTATTTCTGAAATTGGTGGTTGATTGCAAAATAATTTAATTTATTTTAAATAATTGGCCTCTTTTCTGCTTTTATCTTTTTTCATTTCAAATTAGGAATTGCCAGTCGTTTCGTGAAGAATCTGTTTATCTGAGTCCAGAGACAGATAACATAAAGATGTTCTTTCAGATTACGCTGATGTCTTTCAAGATTTCTCTGTTATTCAATTTTTGTAGTATTTTTTTTTTCACGGGCGGAGTAAGGGTTTTTTCAGCTGAGGTTTTTCCTTTTTCTCATTTAATACTGCAAACCTGTATGGTTTTCCTGTTTTGCACCAACCTCAGCTAGGTACGTTTTTGTTTCAATATATCAGCACCTCAGAGGTAAAGTGTGTTAAGTCACATTTTTTCAGACACGAACTATCTACAATATTGGATTCACATTAGTGAATTCTAGCTAGTGGAACACATTTTTGACTACCTAGATATATCAAGTCGCCATATGATGGTAGTGAATATTCTTTGAAACAATAATCGAACTGAAAAATCTCTATTTTGTCAAATTTTGAAATTGTGACTTAACACACTTTACCTCTGGGGTGCTGATATATTCTATTATTTCAGCTCTCTGAATCAAAAGAATATATGAATATATCAACAGTATTTATCCAAATAACTTAGATAACAATATTTCCGAATTTGACTCCAATCTGAAGAAAACTTTGGAGAAAGAAATATTGAAATCAACACTTTCGAAAAGTAAGGAATGAATCAGACACAAAAATACTTAACGATATTTATAGAAATAATTAATTAATTTCGATAAAAATTAACGAATCTGAGAGAATAATGTATGTTACTCGTAGAGAAGGTTTATTCCAACACTCGTTCATTCAAAAACTCAATTTTGAACTCGTGTAGAAATATCAAAGACTTCTGCACTTGTATCATAAATAACTATTCTAATTGATTCTTGTTCCAGAGACTGGGAGAGAAAATCGTAAAAAAAAACTTTCAGAAGCCTAAACATAAAGACATGTTACATGATTACATGTTGTAACACCCTATCAGACTCATATACTGCAAAACTCGAATACTAAATTTGAAAACGAACCTAAAATCACTTCAGCCGTAAAAAGAGTACTCAGTGTTGGAATGGAAAATATGCAATTATTCCCACATTACATATTGCATTATTCCGGCGGCAATTTGCGTAAACTCAATTCCTCCAGTAGTCTTGCGGGGGTGGCAACTCCATCATAACCCCGCACAGCGCGTATCGTATTTTACTTATGGAAATAGCGCGAAAGGCGACCGAATATACCGTACGAAATTGCTGTCTCGTACATTTTCTCCGATATAAAGTTTCGGTCGAGCGGATGGCAATATCGTAAATACGCTGGCTAACCCTAATTTCTCCCAGATATATAACAATATCTTCGGGAGGGAGATTTTGCATATATTTCGGGATTCTCCTGGCGATTTTCATCACCACGTAGGTACTATCTCATGCATATTGGGACTGGGCATGAATCCCAATGGAGAATCGATCTAGCTCAAGGAAGCGCGAGGGATGATATGGAATTATATGTCCATCAGGGGCTTTTTAGGGGTGAGAATCTCTCTTGTTGTGAGAAGTATCCATACAATAGGTTTTTCTGATATTGGGGATTTTATTTAAGTGATACATCTCATCTGGTTGAGATTAGGTATATCAAATACATATTCACAGGGACTGTGCATTTTGAAACCATTGTAAGGCTCGAATAATAGTCTGGATATGACCTACACTGCGCAAAAAAATTAACGCACATTATGGAAATCTCAAATTTATTCTTCAACTGAAGGTGTTCTCAATGATAATTATTTTTATCAGAATTATGCATGCATATGTTATCCACTTTCAACCTTTTTCTTCAATACAGATGTTTTTTCCCAGAAGGAATAAAAAAAGGTAATATTATCAGATTTTGAATGTATTGGCTCCATTCTAAAATCAGTTGTTCTCGATCAATTCTAGTGATCAATAGTTTTTCTTTCGTTTGATTTTATACACTTGAACGCGAAACACGCAATTTGACCCAAGGGGAATGTGCCCAAGCGGTAGTTTTGCGAGAAGAAGGGTGGACATACACAAGAATTGCAGAAGGGTTAGGAGTTTTCCATACAAGTGTGTCCAGAATGTTGCAGCGATTCAGGGAGACAGGTATGAATGTCCGAAGACCAGGACAGGGTAGACCACAGTTAACAACTGCCATTCAAGAACGTTAATTGAGACAACGGTTTGCAACCGCTCGCCTCCTTCAAAAGCAGATGAGCAAACTCATGGGGTGCAAATTAGGACACAGACAATAAGAAATCGCCCCAGAGAATATGATTTAAGGCCTCGTGTCGCGGCAAGAGGCCAGCTCTTACCCCAGCCCATCGAAGGGCGCGTTTTGATTTTGCGAGAGAGCATATCCATTGGGAAGAGGCCGATTGGGTGAGAATTCTCTTCACAGATGAGCCTAGATTCTGCCTCTACCATTGTGATCGACTTTCCCTTGTATACAGACGTCCACATGAAAGATATGCTCAGTGCTATTTCCTGAATACTACTGGTTTCGGGGGAGGATTGATTATGGTATCTTTGACTGCTCGCACAGACCTAGTGGTTGTTGATAATGGAGCTATGAATGCTGATAAGTATATAAGGAACATTCTTGAAGAACATGTAGTGCCATTTGCTCCATACATTGGTGAAAATTTCATTTTTATGGACGATAATGCCGGACCCCATCGTGAGCGCATCATTCAGGAGTACATTGAAGAGGTTGAAGTCTCTCGAATGGAATGGCCAGCAAAAAGTCTAGATCTCAATCCGATTGAGCAGGTTTTCCACAACCTCAATAGAAGGCTGAGAAGTTCAGAAAATCATCCAGCTACTCTTAATGACTTAGGAATCCAACTCGGAGAAATCTGGGAAGGATTAGATCAGAACATTTTAAGATCACTCATTTTGAGTATGAACCGTCGTTGCCGAGCTGCAATTAACACAAGGGGTGGAAATACCAAGTATTAAATCACTTATCAGCATTTCAGTATTCTGAAAATTGTTCATTTCTCTTCTTTCACATAGGATTCGGTGAAATCCTGAATTTTTCTTCCATTTAATGTGTCTTGTTTCGTTTAAACCCTCCCGAGAGAACATAAAGAATAAAATATAAGGTCAATGTAGAGATAACTTTCTTTAAAATTGAGATTTTCAGAATGTGCGTTAATTTTTTTGCGCCGTGTATATAAACATACCCTTACATGTTTCGATTATCAAGTTATCAGCCGTTGTTGAAATTCATTCGAGCCAGTGTGAAAATTTAGTTAGTTTCATAAATTTCAAACAGTTGTCGAAGAATGCCTCACGATCATTCAAAAACTCAAAAAGAATGCCATTGCAACATGAGAAGAAGATCGCATTTGAGAAATCACCATACTTCTTTTATACATGAAAAAGATTGAAGGACATAACACCCAAAGCTGAATCTTTACCGCAAACACGTTGGGCTTATCTACCTTCGTGATGATGTTATATATATTATTATGTTATAAATATTAGTTGTTGCCCTGCAATGCAGGGTCTTCCAACAGAAATCGCGAATGTTTGGCTGGCTCCTTTTTTCTGACACTATTGTTTTCAAATTCCGTATATAAGTTGAACAGCGTTAAAGAAAAAAAAAATACGAGTATAAACATTTTTTTCGATTGTGCCGAAACTACTGGCAAAATTGTAATGAAATTTTATACGAATATGTTTCGGAAGCTGATACATCCAATGAATTCCCTTCCAAATTTATGTCCCATACTCACCTATATTCCTGATAATAAGGTCCCCAGATTGCAGTCGCGTAAACCTTTTTGGTCTAATTGATATGATCAGCAGAGACGAAGAAATTTGGCAATCTGAATGGAATGTACGCAATTTTCTCAATAAAGATCTCATTACTGATTCTTCCATCAGAGTTCCTGGTTTTGACCTTCCCAGGAGAATATGGTCTGTTCTAAATCGTATTAGAACAGGCCATGGACGATGCAACAGCATGCTCTTCCGATGGAATTAGGTTGAGAGCCCTAGTTGTGAGTGTGGAGAAAATTAGGAGACTACATAAAATCTTATGAAATGTTGTCCCATTTATAAATTTCAAGATGGCTTCGAGGCTATACATGAAGTAACAAATGTATTTCTGAAATTAGTGATTCATTTCAAAATAATTCAATCTATTCTAAATAATTGGTTTCTTTTCTGCTTGTGTCTTTTTTCAATTCAGATGTAGAATTGCTAGTCGCTCATGAAGAATCTGTTTATCTGAGTCCATAGACGGATAACATGAAGATGCTCTCCCAGATCACGCTTATGTCTTTCAAGATTTCTATGATGTTTTATATGTTTAGTTATTTTTTTTTTTCATCATTTAATCAACTGCAGATCTGTAGGTATGGTTTTCCTGTGTTGCACCAACCTCAGCTAGGTACCTTTTTGGTTCAATAAGTATTGTTTTATTTCAGCTCTCTGAATCAAGAGAATACATTTTTTTTCAATTTAGGGGATGTGGTACTGGAACATCGAAATCTGAACAACCTGTACATGTAAATCTGTAGGAAACAGTAAGAAAAATGTTTGGTTGAAACTATTCGTTCTCCTTCATCATGAAAATTCCACTATATTCAACTCCATATCCACACTTTCATCTTATAGGAGAACCACCTTTTCCACTAACTAACCCCTGAAGAGCGTAAAATCCTAGCCTGGCAGTTATCCGTGATTTGAGAACTGAATGCCAGATTTACAACGTCGAACCAGGCGAGAAAAAAGTGCGTAAAGAAAAACACGGCAATAGATCTACCTGAAGCGCCATTTTATACTAGTATGTTTCCTACCCTGTAAAAACTTTTAATTGCCTTCTAACGACCGTTCTGGGTCGTTTTGCGTATCCGCTGAAATTAGTATAAATTAAACCCCTTCCTGAGTTCGAGAGGCAATAACTTCCACCAGTTTTGTTTTGTGAAGTGGCAATTAGATTATTCGAGCGGCCCAAGCAATTTTGCCAACTGAAGAACGTTCGATATTTTACCTAGATTCTCGAGTACTCGCAAACTGTGAGTAATCAACCCACAAAGTACGGGAATATGTATGAGGCGGGATAATTGAGCGTATGCTGATAGGATTTATGGGAGATTATATTAGGTTTCCGCCGAATTTTAACGTGCATGCCGGGTTCAGCATATTACATTTTAACTACTGGAGATAATGCTTCGGAAAAATGAAGTGGTGATCTTCATTTCATCCTGCGAACACTAATACAAGGAGGATTATGAAAAAAGTAGGTGGATTAGAAACGAAGCGACTACAGTTACGTGAGCGCCATCTGGTCTCTCAGACGACCAAGAGAATTCAGAAAGATTGTTGATCAGCAAGTTCAGGGATTACAAGATGGTCATAACATCTGGTGATTGACAGGATGGCCCATGAAGCCATCCTCAGAATATCTAGAGAAGGCGCAGGTAATGAGAGAATTAGGAGTCAGAGAGTCTGGACTTTCTGAGTAACTACATCTCATCTGCGAACCTTCCTAGTGATGTAATGGTCAAGAAAGTAAGTACTGAGAGAAACTTCAGTACGATGCTATGCAAAAAAGAGGAATGGGAGCGGGAATACACCGACCAAAATTTCAAACAAAATACTGTTAAATGAGATACAGATGGTTCTAAAACCAACACGGGAGCTGGCGCTGGGGTTCACGGGGCCAAAGCCAAATGTGCACTAACGTTAGGCTCCTGTGTGAGTGTTCTGCAAGCAGAAATATTAGCAATCGAAAGATGTCTAGATATTAATCTAGAGAGAAACTATAAGAATTTCGACATAGCTTTTCACTCAGATAGTCAACCTGCTATTAAAGCACTGAAATCCTATGTCATCGACTCAAACTCAACATGGGAATGCCGGAGCAAACTCAATGAGGTAGGCAAGAAAAATAAGGTCTCTTCGATCTGAGTTCCTGGTCATTCGGGCATCACAGGTAACGAAGAGGCCAATAAACTTGCCGAAGAGGGTGCTCGGGAACCACTCAGTGGCCCAGAATCTTCTGTGGTATAGGAAAATGTACATATGAGAAGGAGTTTCTGGAGAAGGAGAAAACTCTGGCAGAATCTCTCAGGGTTCGATCACTCCAAAAAGTTCCTTCGGCATTTTGAAACTGCAAGATCCAAAAAATATTTGGATCTCAGTAAGAACCAACTACACCTCCTCATTGGCTTTCTTACAGGGCATTGTCGCCTCAGAAAGCACTTGCTGAGAATGGGCGTATCAGACACTGACGAGTGTAGATTCTGTGGGGAGGAGAAAAAACTCCTATTCACCTAGTCACAGAATGCTTTGGCATTGTAAGCCAGAGGAAACAATGCTTTGGTCAAGAGATCTGTAGGAGTGAGGATTCAGCCTCACTGGAGCCTTCCGAAATATTGGATTTCATAAGATCTCTGGGACTGGAAGGCGAGCTATAAAGCTTTGTCAGGGGGCACAATAGACCATCAGGTCGCAGTGGACTGTAACCCCTTTAAACTATTAACTATTATTGACATGATTTTCTTCATTTCGAAGTGTGTCTTCGGTTTTGTTTGTCCGGTCGAATCTGTTTGACTGGTCTGAATTTGAGATGTGTTGGATGGTGAAGAACTGTTAGATGGATTCATCCTGAACTAGCATTTTCATATTACCAATGGAAATTGAGATGTAATTGTTTTAACTCTACTCGTGTAACTGTGTTAATCTTCAGGTTCAGAAAGACTACCCTATTGTTCGAAAGATTCAGAAATTGAATACAATCCATACAATCCTGTAAAGGATATCCAGCAATGGATATAGTATCCTTATTCTTCGAGAATCTGGAATCGTCCTTATCTGGATTCATCAGTGAAAAGGACACTACGCTATTGATCGTTCCAATTGATATGTTGCTTTGCTGATTCTAATCTTTGACGCTTATGGTCACGTGGTAATGAAACTCCTCTTAATGGACGTCTATATCCTATATTCACCCCTCTCAAACGTCGTCTGATGGTTTCGATGGAAACTTGGACCCCATCTGCATTTTGAAGAGTATTCCGTAGCATTCTACACGTAGATGTAGGCTTTCTTCTCGCCGAAACGGTGATGAAACAATCCTGAGCAGGTGTTTTTTTTTAGTCGCCCACCAAGCCTTGGTCTCTCCACATCGAACTTGTCTCCCTGAACCTAGTCCAAAGTCGAGATATCACACTTTGGCTGAGTTGAAGCCTTTTCGCTACAACAACCTGAGTTAGGCCTTCCATTCCGATAGTCCTATTTGCCTCAGCGTTTGTTGATTTACGTCTTGGCATTTTCAGAAAACTTATTTCTAATCGAAGCCGTTGATAAACTGAATTTATTTCGAAATAAGAACATTCATGGAGCTTAGGTATGCAAAGAACCAAACTTCAGAGAAAAGGCGACCAGATTGACTAAATGTCTCATACTGATTTTTATTGGATTGATTCATGTTGTTATTGAGTTTCAAATGATTCAACAGCGATTTTCTCGAAGATTACATACTTTTCGAAACGATTGAATACGATATCCCTAACTCTTGTGAAGCAGTATAGATTCTGTTCAATGATGAAGCCACTTTCACAAGAAATTGAGTTGAAAATTTTTAAAATTCGTCTTTATGGTCGACACTAAACCAAATATGACTGTTCATCAAGACAAAATATTATCAATAGAAAGATGTTTTACCTCAACCTGGAGAGAAACAATCAAGTGCGATATAGCTATTCTCTCAGATAATCAAGTTGCTATTAAAGCAACTTGAGCTCTTAAGTCATTGCCTCAAAGTTGACTTATGAGAGTTGCCGGAACAAACTCAATGAGGTAGGCAGAAAAAAAATGTTTCTTCAATCAAAGGAAACTAAAAGGCTATCAATTCAACTTGAAATAGTCATATAAAAACAAGAGAACAATAGTTGTAGATGAGACTTTTTCATCAAAGTCAGTGCGAGCCTTTTATATTTTCAAGTTGATGAGATCTTCTCTATTATCTACCATATATGGTACTTACTTGCTGGGACGAGAATGAAGAGACACGGAACCTCTTGTGGTCCTATGTCATTGACAGCCCAGCACGACAACGACTGCACCTCAGTCTCAGAAGAAGGCACCTCGAAATGCAAGGTGGAAACACCGCCTTTATTCTCCATTCGCGACCCTTGCACCCTGAGTACATTTCTGCTGGTGTTGTAGGTCCAGTAGAACTTGTTCACTTCTGGTACAGACTCGACGTGGCATTGCACTTCGATTTTTTGGAGTGGGACGGCGCCTACTCTCGTTTCTTCGTAGCCTTTTCTGCATCTGGGTGCGACTGAAATGGAAGTATCGAAATTATTATAAGAAATGGTCTTCAGAATATTTTGAATTTGTCATTGTGAAATATAAAAATGAAAATTTCAACGAAAAAAAGACAAAAAGGGAATTCAAAAACGAATTAATATGCACTAGAAGGTAAAGAAAATGATGACGTTTTCATCACGCGAAAAGGTGGGTACGTACCCAGCTACTTCTTATTTCTTATCAGATCAACACATACCTTTGACTAACAAACAGTGATATTTTTCAGAGTCTTCGTAAGTATAACTACTTTAAAATTAATTGAGTTATTATGATTGTATTCGTATAATTTACTAACATTATTGTTATATTCTGATTCAGTGTCAGCCAAGATAGGTTGGTTTCATACATAGTTGGTTGACACCGACTCCAAAAATAACAATAATTATGAGTACATCTTGATAATATCGTGATAATTTGATTATTTTGATATTTATATCATTCATTCATAGATATTTGTGTTGATTTGATAAACTTGTGAGGTTTGCGGAACGAACGCGTGACACAGAATCAGGCATTCCGTAACTGATTACATAAATAGGTATGAATTGGCTTCAAGAAACTGAATACTTATAATATGTCATGTATTTTATTTCAATAAGTACATTAAAAAAACTTCTCAAAGTGTTCCCAACCTCATTCTTGGCAATAACCCATTATTTCAGTAAACTTCTCTATACCCTTGAATGAAGCTTGAGTTGAAATATGCCAATTTCTTGAGTAATTCTTTATTAGGTCATCGGTTGTGGTGCATAAACTCCGTTAACCAAATCAGGATTCATGATGGCATCGAAAATATTGATGGAAAGAGGGTGGTAACCTCACTTCAACCCTCTTGTATCTCAGGTTTCCGAAATTGGAAGCTTATTCAATTCACTCTCTTCTCGTTTTGCCTCGATAGTGTCAACAACTATTCTTGTGTTGAAAACTGTGGTTAGGTTTTTCTTTGTTCATCTCATTAAATAATTTGGAGTTTTTGTCGATAACAATAGTAGTAACTTTGAATAATGGACTTCCACAAGGTTCAGTTTTAGCACCTCTTCTTTTCAATTTATATTTGTGTGACATTCCAACTACTTCTTCGCAAAAATTTATTTATGCTGATGATATTGCCCTGGCTTTTCATCATTCTAATCTTCAAACAATAGAAAGTACCCTTTCCGCAGATTTGGATATAATGAAAAATTATTTTTCAAAGTGGCGTTTGTGTCCGAATGAAAATAAAACCGAGGTTTCGTGTTTTCATTTGAATAATCATCAGCAATATAGGAAATTGAGTGTCACTTTCGGTTTTTCTCCCCTAAAACATTATTTCAATCAAACTTGATTTCTCTCTAAATTTCAACAACCATTTAGATGATCTACGTTTGAAGCTTAAAACTCGAAACAATATTCTTCAGAAACTAGCTGGTTTCTCATGGGGCGCTGATGCAACAATACTTCGTACGGCAGCGCTAGCTTTGGTTTTTTCTGCTGCTGAATATTGTTGCCCTGATTGGTTGAACAGTGTTCATGTAAAAAAATTAATGCGACAAAGAAATTTGGCAATAGCATGCACTTCCGATGGAATTCGGTTGAGATCCCTAGTTGTGAGTGTGGGGAAAATGAGGGGATAATAGAACATCTCATAAATAGTTGTCCCATTTATAAATTTCAAGATGGTTTCGAGGCTATACATAAAGTAACAAATGCATTTTTAAAATGGATGGTTAATTTCGAAATAATTTGATTTATTCTAAATAATTCGTTTCTTTTATGCTTTTGTCTTCTTCATTTCAGATAAAGAATTGCGAGTCGTTTTGTGAAGAATCTGTTCTTCTGAGCCCATCGACGTATAACATGAAGATGATCACACTGATGTCTTTCAAGATTTTCCTGATATTTAATATTTTAAGTTATTTTTTTTTCTCGGGTGGAGTAAGGGTTTTTTCTGCAGCTGAGGTTTTTTCCCTTTCCTCATTTAATCATACTGCAGACCTGTAGCTAGGTACCTTTCTGTTTCAATATGTATTGTATTATTTTAGCTCTCTTAATCAAAAGAATATATATTCACATTTGTCGCCATTTCGTTTGATTTAGGAGCAATTCAGTTCCACTCGAATGAGTAAGCACCCATTTTCAGTCCCCTCAAAATTACCTATTAATTATTTTATTCCCATATCGTTTCATACCCTCAGTTTATATGAAATGTGTCCACGTGTTGGATCGGGAAAAATCTACAAAAATTTTGATAATACATATCAGTTCTTCTCAATATACAAGTGAATTCGATTCACTTCGTTCATGGTATCTTATTATTATTATTATTATTATTATATTATTATTATTATTATTATTATAAGTTTATTGATGTAAGATATCATTTTTTTTTTGAGTTACAATTATTTACAATTCACATCAAACATTGAATGCAATCTAACAAAATTAACAACTAAAACAGCCAATAAACTAAATATATTATACCTCGAAGGTGCGCAGGCACCCTGTCTGAGGCATTTAATCTTGTGACTTTTTTGTTTTGATTTTTTTTTCCTTCTTTTTTTTTTCATTTTATAGTTTTTTGTTCCACCTATGCATTATTAATAACTGCACCAGCGACCAGAAATCAAACGATACTGCGACCAAGGTTCCGATCCCCTCATATTAGACATGCACATACGAGTTTTTTATATCCAATAGGTTTGTAACCTCTTGGAGACTTAAGATTTTTATCCAGGTTTTTAACTTTATCTTGAATGTTATATTTTTACAAATCACATGGATTTTCAGAATTCATTAGGTTTCTCACATGTAAATGATGATTTTGCACCAGAAATGATCTGTCTCATAACTTCTCCGTGGTAATCAATACTTATCTTTCATTTACTCATACCATTCTCAATATTTCAATCCGTACATGTCATTTCTCTATCGTTAACCCCTCGTAACATATATTGCTGATTACTTTTCTCCGGTTTAAGATTAATGTAACCTCGTACTACAATGTGAACTTCTCTGATGTGGCTCAACGGTCCATTATAATACACATGAACCTGGTTGACACTCTCTCGTCCTGGTTTCACCTCTGATAATGTTGTATTATGATTCGTTATGATCTACTTTCTATAATCCTACACCCTCTAGTTCATTCATCTGAATCTATCTACAAGGTCGATCTCCAGCTTTCTGCTCTTTTCGAAACCAACGATCATAGAAAAAATTGCCAAGTTGACTGTTTCGGAAATTTCAGGCGATACGTCCCCATTTCTGAGAGAAGAGGACCTGAATAAATAAAACCCCCTTAAGACGCATCCTCCCTTGGTCCCACTTCATTAGGAATCCTCCGAAATAATTAAATCGAGTTCGGAACAAGGCCCCCGATTTTTCATTTCATCCCGTGATAAACCGATCTATCATCCTTTCGCCCCCTCGATCTCCAGGATGCCTTCGTTACGGGCCCCGAAACTGAAAACTTCGCGAACAGAAGTTCATGGAAGCCGAATTAACTCAATTTCATTCATTTTGATTTCGATTAATTAAAGTTCGGGGAGTACTTTCTGCTTCGGGGCGATACTTCACCTAGAATATCAACCGAATCGATGCCCAAGTTTGCGAATAGGCCTTGGTCGGTGCTGCGCATTTTCCGCCTTAATTGGTACTTCAATGCGATAGAATTTCTTCGTTGAGACACACAAATGTACTCTTAGCCTGTTTGCTGGGGATGCCGGGGAATGTTTCTTCATCAATGGAGTTTTGTGCGACTCTGTTCCGGGAAATTTATGGAGGTTATATTCGAGTTCTGCAGATTCTTCTGGCAGGGACGGAACTGGAACTGAAGGTGCACTGAGATGGGGCTCAAAATCAGATTATTATCGATAAAACGTGCACAATTTTTTTTTTAACAGTCATAAAAAGTGACACTTTTAATGACAGCAAACAATGTTGAAATTGAATAGTTTAAGGCTTTCACGACCGGATATACTGGTATGAAAAGAGTCTTCCGGGCTTATTGGCCGTGGTCTATTAGGAATAATTTCACCTAACGTTTCGCCTACAACTTCGGTAGGCATCTTCAGAGGATTCTCGGTCTAAGGTTGTACCTCGAACGCTGTCAGTGTCAGAAATTCAGCGTTCGAGGTACAACCTTAGACCGAGAATCCTCTGAAGATGCCTACCGAAGTTGTAGGCGAAACGTTAGGTGAAATTATTCCTAATAGACCACGGCCAATAAGCCCGGAAGACTCTTTTCATACCAATGTTGAAATTGATTGTTCACGTGGAAGCGTGTTGAAAATATTTTTGAAATAAGTGTTAAAAGTATTTTTAGCACTCCATTTTCTTATGATGAAATCAGATGGCAAAATTGAGCAATTGCAAATTTTTATTATAAATATTTAACAATCATTACTTATGAACATTAATATTAATCGTGAAGCTGGAACAATTACTAACATTAATGCCCTGTGACGTTAGGGAGCTTCGCAACACATTATTAGAATCCTCAACACCATCAGTACTTTTAGAAACCGGAAGTACAATATTGGATGATGGTGATCTAAAATCTGTTGAGGATGGGGGAAGTTTTTCAGCAATGACATTTCTATATGCGATGGAATGATCAACATAGCCCTCGGCTACCGTCGTAGACTTCCATCCACCACGTTTTTTTATATCCGTGATATTTGCTCCTGATTCTGCTAGCAATGAAGCGGAGGATCTTCGAAAACAGTGTCCTGTATATTGCTTTGCTTCTGGCAGTTTGAGGAATTATGCAACAATAGATGGAATTTTCCCAAATGTATTAATACGAACTGGATTGGCAGTGCATTTGTTATTCATGTATTTCAGGAAAAAACGACGATATTTGATGACAGAAGGGCGCAGTGCAAAGTACCCATGAAAATAGTCTACATACTTCCCAATAATACTGAAAGAATTGAAAACTTCGCGAACAGAAGTTCATGAAAGCCGAATTAACTCAATTTCATTCATTTTGATTTCGATTAATCAATAGGCCTTGGTTGGGGTCGGTGCTGCGCATTTTCCGCCTTAATTGGTACTTCAATGCGATAGAATTTCTTCGTTGAGACACACAAATGTACTCTTAGCCTGTTTGCTGGGAATGCCGGGGAATGTTTCTTCATCAATGGAGTTTTGTGCGACTCTGTTCCGGGAAATTTATGGAGGCTATATTTAAGTTCTCCGAATTCGTCTGGCGTGGAGGGGATTGAAACTGAAGGTGTCCTGGAATGGGGCTCAAAATGAAGATTATTGTCGATAAAACGTGCTCAATTTTTTTTTCTCAACTGCCATTAAAAGTGACACTTTGAATGACAGCAAACAATGTTGAAATTGATTGTTTACGTGGAAGCGTGTTGAAAAAATTTTTAACATTAGTGTTAGAAATATTTTCAGCACTCCATTTTCTTATGATGAAATCAGATGAAAAAAATTCAGCAATTGCAAATTTTTATTATCAATATTTAACAATCATTCATTATGAACATTAATATTAATCGTAAAACTAGAACAATTACTAACATTAATGCCCTGTGACGTTAATGAGCTTCGCAACACATTATTAGAATCCTCAGCACCATCAGTACTTCTAGAAACCGGAAGTACAATATTGAATGATGATGATCCAAAATCTGTTGAGGTTTGGAGAATTTTTTCAGCAATGACATTTCTATATGCAATGGAATGATCAACATAGCCCTCGGCTACCGTCGTAGACTTCCATCCATCATGTTTTTTCATATCCGTAATATTTGCTCCTGATTCTGTTAGCAATGAAGCGGAGGATCTTCGAAAACAGTGTCCTGTATATTGATCTGGTTCTGGCAGTTTGAGGAATTCGGCCACAATAGATGGACTTTTCCAAATGTATTAATACCAACTGGATTGGCAGTGCATTTATTATTCATGTATTTCAGGAAAAAACGACGATATTTGATGACTGAAGGGCGCAGTGCAAAGTACTCATGAAAATAGTCTACATACTTCCCAATAATACTGAAAGAACTGAAAACTTCGTGAACAGAAGTTCATGGAAGCCGAATCAACTCAGTTTCATTCATTTTGTTTTCGATTAATTAAAGTTCGGGGAGTACTTTCTGCTTCGGGGCGATACTTCACCTAGAATATCAACCGAATCGATGCCCAAGTTTGCGAATAGGCCTTGGTCGGTGCTGCGCATTTTCCGCCTTAATTGGTACTTCAATGCGATAGAATTTCTTCGTTGAGACACACAAATGTACTCTTAGCCTGTTTGCTGGGAATGCCGGGGAATGTTTCTTCATCAATGGAGTTTTGTGCGACTCTGTTCCGGGAAATTTATGGAGGCTGTATTCAAGTTCTGCAGATTCTTCTGGCAGGGACGGAATTGGAACTGAAGGTGCACTGAGATGGGGCTCAAAATTAAATTATTGTCGATGCAACGTGCAAAATTTTTTTTTAAACTGCCATTGAAAGTGACACTTTGAATGACAGCAAACAATGTTGAAATTGATTGTTTAGGTGGAAGCGTGTTGAAACTATTCTCAACATTAGTGTTAAAAATATTTTAAGCACTCCATTTTCTTATGATGAAATCAGATGAGAAAAATTCAGCAATTGCAAATTTTTATTATCAATATTTAACAATCATTACTTATGAACATTAATATCAATCGTAAAACTAGAACAATTACTAACATTAATGCCCTGTGACGTTAGGGAGCTTCGCAACACATTATTAGAATCCTCAGCACCAGCATCATCAGTATACTTGTAGAAAACGAAAGTATAATATTGGATGATGATGATCCAAAATCTATTGTGGTTGGGAGAATTTTTTCAGCAATGTTATTTCTATATGATCAACTAAGCCCACGGCTACGGTCGTAGACTTCCATCCACCATATTTTTTCATATCCGTAATATTTGCTCCTGATTCTGCTAGCAATGAAGCGGAGGATTTTCAAAAACAGTGTTCTGTATATTGCTTTGGTTCTGGCAGTTTGAGGACTTCGGCAAAGATAGATGGAACTTTTCCAAATGTATTAATACCAACTGGATTGGCAGTGCATTTATGATTCATGTGATTAGGAAAAAACGACGATATTTGATGACAGAAGGGTGCAGTGCAAAGTACTTATGAAAATAGTCTATATATTTCCCAATAACACTGAAAGAACGACTGACTTTCGTTTTGTATTTAGAAGTTGTATAACCAATGATTCATTTGTTATTTAGATATCTTGAGCTGATAAATTACACAGTTCTTCACGCTGACAGGCTCCAAATAATCCGAAAATAGTCGCAACCTTAACCATCAAGTATTTCTCATCTGGTGTCTCCTTCATAAACTTTTCAACTTGTTCACGAGTGAGAATTTCCGATTTTTTGGGACGGTATCCTTCACTTTTCCGTTTCAAATATGTTATTACCTCATAATATTTACTAACATCCATACCATTTTTAACAAGGGCGCTTGATTTTATCATTGGAAATTTGCTCCACAAAGTTGATGAATTCCATATTTTTCATTTCTCTCATGCCAGGAAAATATTTTCACTGAAGTTCCTCTCTACATTTTTCAATTTACATCAGGCCAGGAAATTGTTACATGCAATATCGTACTGCTGAACAGATTTTTTAGGTAGGAGTTCCAGATTTGCTCTTCTTGCAGACTCTTCAATATCCAGAGGAACAACCAAATCATCACTTTTATTAATAATTGGACTCTTGACAAACATATCAAGCAGTTAAAAACCCAAGACGAAAATTGGACAGGAACGAAATTCAAATGACAGCGTTTTTCTCATTTGTTAGTAATCATAACGTTAGCAACGTTTGCCATTCACAACAACTTTCTGATTATTCGAATATTAAAATGCAATGGAGTTCATTGTCATTGCAAATGCGCATATTTCAATATCAAAATAGGGCAGTTGTACAAAAAACGTTGTATGGTGTTTGTGTTAAAAGTGACATTATTCTGTTCGTGTAATTGTTCAATTCGCTCCGCTCATTTCACAAACTTTTTCACCTACAAAATGAAACGTCACTTTTAACACTCATATAAAAAATAAGTATTTTTTTAATATCTCATATAAACGGATAAATTGCGAAATACTCGAAACAGTTATTCTCCAAAAATGCCTTGTATTTCTTGAATGAGTTGATATACTCGTATTACAACCAAAGACATTCGGAGTCATCGAAAAAAGATTACAACACTCATAGTTCTCGACGTGCTCAGAGCATCTAATTGGAGACACCCTATACTTCTTTTCTGGCGTATCAATAATCTTACATATGACAGCTCATCTAAAAGGGTACAAATTTAATTCCGATTGAAATTACCTTATATTCAACAGTTCGTGAAAATGTGCCTGTAGTCCATCCAACGAGAAGAGATAGCGTGGCCAAATTCACCAGGACCGGATTCAATGTACCGAGAATTTCAGATGAATCACTTGATTGTCGTAATACAGATCTGGAGAGGACGGGGAAAGCACTAAACGGCAGCCAATGCAAATATTCATAACACTATGGACGTACATTTAGTTGTTTACTGGCGCTATCGCTTCTCGTTGGATGGACTATAGAGGTTAGTGTTCGAAATATCAAATGACTTTCACGAAGTGCTCAGTAGTCGCGAGCCTTTCGTGGAAATTGGTGCATAGTGTTCGCAATGCAGGAGTCCGCACTAATTTCTTTCTTCACTATTAGTCTAAGATCCCAGGGCCCCCAGACGTTACTTATTTTTGGAGTAACGAATTTCACAGAATAGATAGTCTTATATGTGTTTAATAGTGTATGCATACTCGCTAGCTTGGCTAGGCGGCCCTTTCACAGGTAGAAGTTAGAAAAGATGAAAAAAACATACCGTACTTTTCTTAAATTTGAAGAACTGATTTTTATATATGTCGCGCAGAATATTATAATAAGAATAAATACTTCATATTGCCAGACAGTTGCCGTGGGCCGTTATTCCTCCCAGACGCTATAAATTCCAATAAAAAAAATTACAGTTACAAACATTGTTGCGAAATGGCCAGATTCAGCACTTTTGTTAAATGCGGAGCACTGATTTTCAAATATGTCACGCAAAATATTCTAAAAAATAAATATTTCATATTGCCAGACCGTTTCCGTGAGCCGTAATTCCTATCAGGCGCTCTAAATTTCAATTGAAAAAAAAAACTTTTCTCACATTCAAAGTCTTCAATTTTGAATATAATCATTGAGGGATTATTTCAATACTTTTTGTGGAAAGCCAGACCAATCCCAAGGGCCAAACATTCTGCCAGACACAATCAAAATTTCTTTAGGTCCCTAGAAATTATTAATTTTTTTGCCTACGAAGCGTGTGTTTAAAACATCAAATTATGGAAATGACTATTATTATAATTATACCAGAAATCAAAAAATATAATCTTTTTTAATCTTCATTGTCAGCTTCACTCGATGGTTAACTCGTACCTGGCGTTTTACAATAATTTTATTGATAGAGGTTTCGTAACTATGAGATCTGTTCAAATTTCCTCAAGTTGGTAGAACCTGCCTTGTGGGCCGTATTTCCTCCCATACACTTTATAGGCAAAAAAATCAATAGTCTAGGGACCTAATAAGAATCAAGATTGTGTCTGGCAAAATATTTGGCCCTGCGGGTTGGTCTGGCTTTCCACAAAAGGTATTAAAATAATCTCCCAAGAGTTATATTCAAAACTGAAGACTATATGTAAGAAAAGTTTTTTTTAAGAAATTCAAAGCGTCTGGGAGGAATTACGGCCCACGGAAACAGTCTGGCAAGCTAGCGAGTATGCACACACTATTAAACACATACAGGGTGGCCATTTGAAAACGAAACAGACGAGATTACAGACGAAATAAATTTTTTCGATAGAAATGCTCGGACAGGTCGATTTCTGTTTCGAGGGGGACAACTTAAGATGTAGGTTACGGACGCATAGCGCTTCAACCCTTGCTACTACAACCCTCACCCCCAATTTTTGAACAGGGAAGAAGGGGTGAGTGATCCCTCATTTGAAAGGTATTTTTATACTGATTTCAGCACAGTAATTGTTTTTTCATTTTATGCATTAGTTCTCGAAATACAGGGTGGCCATTTGAAAACGAAACAGACGAGATTACAGACGAAATGAATTTTTTCGATAGAATTGCTCGGACAGGTCGATTTCTGTTTCTAGGGGGACAACTTGAGATGTAGGTTACGGACGCATAGCGCTTCAACCCTTGCTTTTACAACCCTCTCCCTCAATTTTTGAATATAGAAGATGGGGTGAGTGATATCTCATTTGAAAGGTATTTTTATACTGATTTCAGCACAGTTGTTTTTTCATTTTATGCATCAGTTCTCGAAATATTCTTGACTAAGCATTTGAAAATGAAGTGGTGTTTTCATGGCACTTGTAGTGTTTTTTTGTGAAAAACCTTTCAAATGAGGTATCACTCACCCCATCTTTCCTATTCAAAAATTGGGGGTGAGGGTTGTAGTAGCAAGGGTTGAAGCGCTATGCGTCCGTAACCTTCATCTTAAGTTGTCCCTCTCGAAACAGAAATCGACCTGTCCGAGCATTTCTATCGAAAAAATTTATTTCGTCTGTAATCTCGTCTGTTTCGTTTTCAAATGGCCACCCTGTATAAGACTAGCTATACTGTAAAATTCGTTACTTCAAAAATGAGTAACGTCTGAGGGCCCTGGGATCTTACTCTATATTAAAAGATAAAAATTCATCAATCATTTTTCGATTTTGTATTCTATTATATTTATATCAAGTTTAATTTGAGTAGATTGGATTTATAATTCAATTGGTTGCCCTGACGTCCAGGAAAATCCTATTTAGTCATGGAAATCCCTAAAAAAACCTGTAGGACTCTCCAAGTTTCTAACGAAACTCTTCGGTCAGTAGCGCAGTTCACCTGCACCTCATAACCAATGGCTGCGTTAAATACTTCCTACCGTAGCTCCTAACCACTTCCGTTTATTCATCGCGTCAACTCAGCTCACCTCGACCAGCTGTCATCTTGAAAAAACGTCCAATTTCCGAAGAACCGGAGGCAATCCGAGACGAAGTTAATTTTTCGACGTCGTCGGCTCAGAAACCGGTCGTCTTGTAATAAGCCTTCGATTGGCGGTGGAATCTGCGTGATAGGGGGTTCCGCCCTTCGCCTTTTTCTTCGCGTCGCATAAAATTCCATCCGAATGGGGGGAATTCAATTTTTCACCCGTAACGGGGTGAGAGACTGGAAGTTATGCACGGGAAATCTTATTATCAGGTGCCATCGTCTGCTCGATAATTCATTCGTCCTCTTTGAGCGGAAAATGCAGAAGGACGAGGTTATCGGCGATCATTGGAATTATGAAAGGTCTCGTAGTAGTTCGGTCAATATGTAAGTAGCTGGAAAAAATTTATGGACCAAAAAAATTTAAAATGTTCAGGCAATTCTCAACTTCGTAACTCCGGAAGAAATGGCAATAACAAAAAAATAACGAGGAAGAAATTGTAGCTTCCGGTTTTTCCTTGAAGAGTTTAAAATTTTGTAATTCCAGCCACAAAAAAATTTTAGAAATTTTTCAAGTTTCGAATTTTTTCGCTTTGCCACTATGGAGATTTCATACTTCCCTCATTTAGCTTCAATTCCTTTTTTTATAGATCTTGATTCGTCTACTTCAAAGATTATAGAGTACAAAGATGGCAAACAAAGCGACTACAGTGATGTGAGCCACATCTGTAGTTACAAAAGTACCTAAACGGGTTATGGTTGAAATATCCTAATTAAATATTTTAACCATAACCCGTCCATTTGACAAAGATTATATAGAGATTATTAGTAGGCTGTTGTCAATTTTGAAAGAAATACTCGAATAAATATTTTTGCTGAATGATGATTGTATTTTCTCGAGTTTTTTTCACTGAAATATCTCGAAATCTACAAGAGTAGCACCTAGCTGACTCTGAAATCTTTTCTTGTGTGTTTTTCTGTTATGAATTATGTGTTGAAAACTGACCGACATTCAAAATGCATGGTGATTAATTGCAGAAATAATAGAAAGAATAATCTTGAATGTGCATTCTTTCATTACCAAAAAGAATGGAAATGTAAGTTTTGAAACTCGTGTTACGCTTATTTCCTTCACAAATGAAGTATTTTCAAAATTCCCAAGATGTAACATAAATTAAGGGTAGGAAGCTAGCGGCTTTGCTCTAGTGGAGAAGGGGTGGATTTCTTTAAGGTTGTATTCCAAAATTAATTAAACTCAAAAGAAATAGGGAGGGCGTCAGATAGTTTTAATGATATCAAATTTACACAGATAAATGTATCAATTCCTACTTTCGAAAATTCAGGATTTCCAAAACTATCACATTTATTCAAGTGTTCCAATAGGAAAGTGTATGATCTAGAATTAAAAAAAATATACTGATAGATTTTCAATTGAGTGCACTAAAGTTCTTATAATTAATGTTTGTAAAGATGAATGCCAGCTTTCATTTACAGAGAATTTTACAATGAAAAAAAATAGTATTAAATTGTGTTCGACTTTTCTGAACGGTATCACAAATTTATCTGACGAGAAAATCACAAGGTGTGAGATTCTATTCAGATCTCAGGATTAATAAACGGTCCAATATGATTATCCCAAACTTATTCAATTATGATAAATGTAAAGTCATATAAGGCTTTCTCTAGAATTTTCTACCAGAGTATGGAAATTTATCCCGTACAAGACGGAGATTTTACTTGATTCCAAAAATCCAAAATCAGCAAAATAATCAGCAAAATCAAATATCATCAACAATCTTCCAAATTATCCAACGAATCAGTCGAAGAAAGAAAATCCTTTTCGGAAACAGTTGATATCTTCTATACTTCAAATATCAAAATGTGTCGAAAATGAACTGCATGTCATCAGATTTACGCAGATTCCATCTGGGACCACTTTTTTCTTTATGTATTGTAGGCGGACAAGAAAGGTGTTTTATTGTTTGCCTATAATTAAGGAGCAGGAAAACGATATATTTGAAAACGAAATAAAAGACGAAGTAACATCCAGACCGAACGAACATCAAAGACCGTGCCTGACAAATCCATCGAAACCTCATTCTAACAGTATACTTAGATTGAAATAATAAATAAAAAGTGGAAAATAATAAACGTTACACTCGTATCAAGTAACTGTCTTGTTCATTGCTTTTTATTTTCAGTGCTGTCGAATGGATAGAGGTTTCGGGGCAAAAATATATTGTTCTGGATAACGCATGAAGAATTCTTGCTGGGTTGACCTACAGGTCTTGTTGTACACCTCTGATATTTCTCTTTTATTATTGTTCAAACATTTTGTGATTAATATACAGTGGACTCTCGTTAAGTCGAACTCCTTGGGACCAAAAAAACTGTTCGACTTATCTATTGTTCGGCTCACCAAACATTCGAGTTATTCAAGAGAGAAAAACTAAGGTAAACACGAAATCATCATCAATGAGAAACGAGCGTCTGAGCACTGGAAACATGTTCTCAGAGGTCGAAAATCGTATGATATTCATCACGTGTGGTGATTTGTTTGCGAAGCGAATTTTCTTTGCATTCATTAGATCAAAAAGTTGCACTCATAGAGGCAATGGTGGTCAGAAAAACGACTTATAGAGGTGACCCTTCCAGCAATTCGACTCATCTACTAGAACCTCAAGACTCATTGAGTTGAAAATACACTGGGTAAGATATGTATGAATCGGGTCCAGAACCACTGTTCGACTTATAGATGTTCGATTTTTCGGGAGTTCAATGTAGGAATAAGTTCTTGAAATTGTTATAATAATTCTCTAATGTGTGAAAAAAATTTTGAAACCTTCTCAATTTCAAAATTATTGTATTGTAGTTGATTTTACACCATCATTTCAAATAAAAGAAAATGGAAATTCATGTGAAGCATAATTCGAATGTCGCGCCTTTTATAATAGTTTTCTGTACTGAATAATGATTTTAGCGGCCTTTTGGTCAAAAGTAATTTCAATTATATTGTTCAATTCTTCAAACGAGATACTGTTCCAAAAAGGTGGGGTAGCTATTTAACAAAATAGTAATAATGTTACTAATATTATGACTCCGAATATTGAAATAAATATTGAAGACGTAAACGATGTTAATGTTGGACACTCCTTCTTTGGAGATATTTGTACATGCTTATGCAAACTTAGAAATGGCCTACACATAGTCATGGTAGCAATTCACATTTCTCCGAATCCAAAATTGGACGAGGTAGAGCAATTTATTCATCGCACTTTACTGGAGTATACTGAAGAAGGCTCGAAAATACTTGGTACAAATGGTAATAAATTTCCACTTATCTTGGCTGGCTATTTCAACATTAACTTCGATGAAAAAAAATCGGAACAGTTGATAACTTTCCTTTCAGAAATATTGAATTTAAAAATGAATAATAATGATCCGCAAGAATCCACAACAAAATATGGGACCACTATTGACGCAGTATTTTCCAGATATTTAAAAGAGATTAAGTTTAAAACTTATGTTTCTTATTTCAGTTACCATAAACCTATAGTTTCAATGATAAACATTCCTGAATAACCTACATGTATTGTAAGATAGATAAATATTTTAAATCAACAATTTTATCTTCTTATTTTGGAATAGATACTATGCAATAGCTTCACCGCGGCAGTCCTCGAGTGCCACACGTGCTCTTTTTTTATATGAAGGCCGATATCTCCATGGAAAATGGACGTAGCTAGGTCTTTAAAAAAATTAATTCAAGCTTAATGAACGAAGTATCCGGTAATTATAGCGGTTAAGCAAAAATTTCTTCTCGCGTGTTAACCGAAATACGAAACTGGAAAACTTTTGTTTTTCCTGGTTTTTCTGATTTTACTCAAAAACTACTGACGCTACAAAATTTCAAAGTTTTAATCCAAAATCTAGAAACCCGGAGCTACAATTTTTTATTATGTTATTTTTTGTATGATCATTCCTATGAAAGTTTTGGCCTGTTTAAAATTAACCGAAAAATTAAATTTTTTTCATGATCTTTAAATTTTTTTCAGTCCGCATTCAAAACGCCCCAATATCACAGATCTCATTTCCACCAACCGATAAAGCGGTTCTAAAAATCATCGGGCCCGTTTGTCACTCTCTCGAGCAGGTCGAGGCACGGTTCATCCGAAATTTATCAGGTTTTTTCCTCCGCCGACGAACGAGATGAAAAGTTATGAAAATATTCAATCTCGAAACTGGGAACTGTCAGGAACAGAACGCTCGTTGCAGGCACACTCGAATAAAATATACCGAATTTGAAAGAATTATATTTGAGTGGCCGAAATTGTTTTCTATAAATCACGAGAATCATTTAATTTCGCGTTCTATTTCACGTCACGAAAACGCGTTTTGCCGAAAGAATTCCCTGAAAGTTACGACGCGATATGTCTTCATGGGGAAGAATGGAATTTTCACTGAAAGGTTCATTATTTTCCCATTTTTGCATATTCATTGCAAGCTTTGTTTGCATCCCGTCACGGCAATCTCGAAGAATATTATGCATGGATTTATTCTGGAAAAATCTTTATGAGAATCTTACTACACCGTATTTTATGAGAATAAAGACAACATCCCATATTCTTCGCTGCCAAAACTAATTTTTCGCTTAACAAAAATAGTTCTGTATTATGAGCGAAATTGTTTTCTCTACGGAGAAACAGAGAGCCATGACACTGCTATGTATCTATTGAAATATTATCTGGGAGGCCTCTGCATTCTCCTGAAAACTTAATTTGGGTTTTCTCTCCCAGTCTCTGGAACAAGAAACAATTAGAAAAAATTTTTTAATAATATAAGAAAGGCCCCTGCGTAAAAATTTGAGCACTAATTTGTCAGGGGCCAAAATTTTACGAGAAGAAATTGTTGCCTAACAATGAACAAAAATAAAAAAAAGAACACTTCGAAATCTTAAGTGTAACGTTTCGGAGTCTGAATAAGACTCCTTCGTCAGACAATAACTAATTTTCATTCAACTTTGTAAAATCGTGACAATTTTTTTGATTTTTGGATTGGCATTTGTCAATATATGATGAACATAAATCAATATTGATTACTAGATGTTGATATTGTTATTTCATTCCAGAATTTCCTGGAACCATTCCTTTTTTCAATAAATCCATCCAAATTCGATCTATTTCTACTGAACAATTGGCGAGATTATTAGCCTCATCCATCAAAATACAAGCTGACTCCTTGATTTTCCTTTTATAACCATCAGGTTCCGTCGTTAGAATTTTTGTTCCATTCTAATCCATCATGTGATTGCCGGTATTGGAACACACATGATCTGCTATCTGTGATCTACCAATATCTCTATTTTTTATGTTATTTTGATGTTCCGTTTTCTGATTTATAATGGTCTTGATGTTTCTGCTGTATAAGATTTTTCACAAATACAGGGAATATTGTAAATACAATTTCTTGATTCTTGGTTCTCATTCAAAGGTTTAGTTTTTGTTAATAAAGATCGTAAATCATTTTTTGTTTTGAAAACAGTGTTTATGTTGAATTTAGAACCAATTCTTTTAATTTTTTCTGAAATTCTATGAACATAAGGAATCAAATTCATTAAAATTGGTTGTTCTTGACGGTTTGTTGTTGGTTCTTGATTGTTATTATCGTTTTGATGCAAAATTGTTCTCTCTGAATTTGAAATTGTTTTTTCTATGAAATTAGTGGGATCCTCAAGAAAATCTTCAAGATTTTAAATTCGACATAGCAACTGTTTTCAGAGAAAAAAATGATTTACGATTATTATAAACAAAAACTAAACCTTTAAATGAGAACCAGAAATCAAGAAATTGTATTTACAATATTCCCTGTATTTGTGGAAAATCTTATACAGGAGAAACATCAAGACCATTAGAAATCAGAAAACGTGAACATAAGAATAACAAAAAAAATAGAGATATTGGTAGATAGCAGATCATGTGTGTTCCAATACCGGCAATCACATGATGGATTGGAATGGCACAAAAATTCTAATGACGGAACCTGATGGTTATAAATGAAAAATCAAGGAGTCAGCTTGTATTTTGTTGGATGAGGCTAATAATCTCGTTCAGTAGGAATAGATCGAATTTTGATGAATTTATTGAAAAAAGAACTGTACCTGAGATAAAATAACGATATCAACATACAGTAATCAATATGTTCATCATATATTGACAAATGTTAATCAAAAAATCAAAATAATGTCACGATTCTACGAAGTTGAATGAAAACTAGTAATTTTCTGACGAAAAAGTCTGATTTAGACTCCGAAACGTTTCGCTTCAGAGTTCAAAGTGTTTTCTTTTTGTTCTTTGTTAGGCAACAATTTCTCCTTGTAATGTTTTATCCCCTGACAAATAAGTGCGCAAATTTTTACGCAGGAAAAATTTGAAAAATTTTTCTAATTGTTTCTTGTTTCAGAGACTGGGAGAGAAAACCCAAATAAAGTTTCAGAAAATTCAAAATATCTTGTATGTCCTGTGGCACCAGAATAATTTCCCAGGAGTGAAACTATTATGTGGAATAATAAATACAGCTAATTTTGTACTTAAAACCATGTAATGTCTAAAATTCTATAATTGTATGATCTGGAGCACTTTCGGCACTAGGCCTTCATCAGCAGATAGAACTAGAAGAAACCATGAGCTCCGTATAAAAAACTCTTCATAAATAATAATAATAAATAATAACAAAAAAAAATGAAAATTTCATGAAATTTTATAAATATTTTTATACTGAGCTCATGGTTTCTTTTAGTTCTGTCTGCTGATGATGGCCTGGTGCCGAAAGCGCTCCAGATCGTAGAATTATAGAATTTTAGACATTAAATGATTTCAAGCACAAAATTCGCTTTATTTATTAGTCATAACCATGTACAGGACTATTCTCCCCAAATATTATGTTAAACTCCGAAACCCGTGCGTCGTCTCACACATAGGGTGCAGGAGAGATTGCCAAAATCAGAACTTTGTATTTTATGTCATTTTTGAAAAATGTTCTAGTTAGTTCAGTTCAAGACAGTGAATAGAAAAGTTGTGTCATCTTTCCCTGTTTTACCCTTATCATAGAATTTTCACTGAATGATTTCATTCGACATCAATTTGGCTACCGACTAGTTGCGAAAGAAATAACGAAAAAAACAACCACAATAGTATATTCTAAAACAAGTTGCAGAATGAGCTCCTATTCCAACACGAATGCGAAGTTCGAAAACGAGCGACGAAGGAGCGAGTTTTCGAAAGCATGAGTGTTGGAATTGCCTTCTGCAACGAGTATTAGACGATATTTTCTCTATTTCAGTCAAGTTTCGTGAAATACTCTCGAAATTGAAATAAAAATGCAGATTAGTGACTTTTGTATTGTTTCTTGGCAGTTGGTGTCACTAATGAAATTTGACAGATTGCGAAATTTGAATTGATTTGATTCGAAAATTGAGAAGATCGAAGGTCAGTACTGACAACCACAAAACGAAAAATATAACTGAAAACAATGCTGTAATGAGTTTCATTACAGCACTACTTTAAGTACTGTAATGAACTCATTACTATACTGAAATAGATAAAATATACCTACAAACTGTATACGACTAAGACGGTCCACAGAAAGATATTTAATTCACCAAGTAAATGAAAGTCAATTCATCCTTCTTACTTTGAATGATGTCATCTTTAAAATTCAAAATGGAAATGAAATGAAACATTTTCTACTTCTTGAACTCGCGCAAGGCCAGTTGATGAGAAAATCAGAACACTGAGCACATCGAGCTTTCCAGGGCCCGAAAAGAAAATTCCCACTTCCAATCAATTCACGGTGTAGGTAATTCATTCCACCTAAATGGAACAAGGTAAAGATTGGATGAAATAATCCAATACACTCTCCCCGACTGTGATATGCACCGTTTCTTCAACTCATTCAGGTGAATGCGGACTTTTCAATTTGGTTTTGACACCGCAGGACCTTCGAGCCGGAAAATTTCTGGCCTCTCTCTATCGGATACAAGTTTTAACTTGATTAAATTTTCAATTTGCGAAATAGAGGGCGCGCCGGGAAGAAACAATACTTTTCGGAGCACACGTTATCAGGTCTGATTGAAGCGGAGTGAAAAGCCTGCTTTGATATTTCCCAAGTGTAATAACATTCACGGAAAAGCTTGCGAGAATATCGGAAATTAAAAAGTGAACCTCGGAGATTGTTGAAGCCTTTCAGGTCTCGTGTGACGGAAGTAACGCCCTAGAATGTGCATTTTTTTTTTGAGGAAGTGTAAATAACGGCGGATTGTTGAAACGTGTCAAACACGTTCTCGAAGAATGACATGAGATGTTTGTCTCGGCCATACCATTCCTTGATTCAAAAAATGTATACGTAAAGGAAATAATTCTTTCACGATAAACGTGAACATCGATGAAATGCAGAAGGAAAAAAACAGGAAAACAAATTTCTCATCAAAAAAGACAAATATATAGAAAAGAAAAAAACCAAAAATCAAGGACATAAATGTTTCCATTTCAAACTCTGTTGCAATACTAGGAGTAAAACAAACTATTTGTCGCAGAATGAAATGCAAATGTGAATTACGTAACTAGAAAAAGCATTTTAAAATACCTAGTACGAAGTAAGAGCTTTCTTTTGATCTTTTGGATTTGTTTTCCCAGTCTATAGAACAAAATCAGCTAGAAAATAGTTATTTATGATATGAGTGTTAAAAGTGACGTTTCATTTTGTCAGTGAAGAAGTTTGTGAAATGAGCAGAGCGAATTGAACAATTTCACGAACAAAATAAAATCACTTTTAACAAGAATACCACACAATGTTTTTTGTACAACTGCCCTATTTTGATAATGAAATGGGCGCATTCGCAATCACAATAAACTTCCAAATGCATTTTAATATTCAAATAATCAAAAGGTTGTGGTGTCCAATTATTCATGAAAGTGAAGATTTGGTTGTTCCTCTGGATATTGAAGAGTCTGAAGGAAGATCAAATCTGTTCAGCAGTACGATATTGCAAATGACTATTTCCTGGCCTGGTGTTATTTGAAAAATGTAGAAGGGAACTTCAGTGAAACTGTTTTCCTGGCATACTTAGAAGAAAAATATGGAGTTCACCAAATTGTGGAGCAAATTTTCAATGATGAAGTCAATCGCCCCTTTTAAAAATGGTGTGGATGTTAGTAAATATCTTAAGGTAATAGCATATTTAAAACTGAAGAGTAAAGGATATCGTCCTAAAAAATCGAAAATTCTCACTCGTGAACAAGTTGAAAAGTTTATAAAGGAGGCACCAGATGAGAAATACTTGATGGTTAAGGTTTGCAACTATTTTCGGATTATTTGGAGCATGTCGACGTAAAGAATTGTGTAATTCATCAATAGAAGTCATCCAAATAACAGATAAATCTTTGGTTATACAACTTCCAAATACAAAAACGAAAGAAAGTCGTTCTTTCAGTATTATTGTATGTAGACTATTTTCATAAGTATTTTGCACTGCGCCCTTCTGTCATCAAACATGGTCGTTTTCTCCTGAAATACATGAATAATAAACGCACTGCCAATCCATTTGGTATTAATACATTTGATAAAATTCCTTCTATTGTTGCCGAATTCCTCAAACTGCCAGAAGCAAAGCAATATACAGGACACTGTTTTCGAAGATCCTCCGCTTCATTGCTAGCAAAATCAGGAGCAAATATTACGGATAGAAAAAAACATGGTGGATGGAAGTCTACGACAGTAGCCGAGGGCTATTTTGATCATTCCATTGCATATAGAAATGTCATTGCTGACAAAATCCTTCCAACCTCAACAGATTTTGGATAATCATCATCCAATATTGTACTTCGGGTTTCTACAAGTACTGATGGTGCTGAGGATTCTAATAATGTGTTGCGAAGCTCCCTAACGTCACAGGGCTGTTAGTAATTGTTCTAGTTTTACGATGAATATTAATGTTCATAAGTCATGATTGTTAAATATTAATAATAACAATTTTTATCATTAAAAATTTGCTCCACAAAGTTAATGAACTCTATATTTTTTATTTTTCTTCTAAGTATGCCAGGAAAACAGTTTCATTGAAGTTCCCTCCTACATTTTTCAATTTAGAGCAGGCCAGGAAATTGTTATATGCAATATCGTACTGCTGAACAGATTTATTAGATAGAAGTTCCAGATTTGCTCTTCTTGCAGACTCTTCAACATCCAGAGGAACAACCAAATCGTCACTTTTATTAATAATTGGACTCTCGACAAACATATTGAGCAGTTAAAAACCCAAGGCGAAAATTGGACAGGAACGAAATTCAAATAAAAGCGTCTTTTCTCATTTGTTGGTAATCATTAATCATAACGTTGGCAATGTTTGGCATTCGCAACTACCTTTTGATTATTTGAATATTAAAATGCATTTTGAAGGGCAGTTTCCAAAAAACATTGTATGGTATTTGTGTTAAAAGTGATTTTATTTTGTTCGTGAAATTGCTCAATTCGCTCCGCTCATTTCACAAACTTTTTAACTCACAAAAAATAAAACGTCACTTTTAACACTCATTTGATGATAGCTTTTTATAATATGCAGTTCATCAATTTTGTAGAGCAAATTTTCAATGATAAAGTCAAGCGCCTTTGATAAAAATGGTGTAGAAGTTAGTGAATATTTTGAGGTAACAGAACATTTAAATGGAAAAGTAAAGGATATCGTCCCAAAAAATCAAAAATTCTCACTCGTGAACAAGTTGAAAAGTTTATAAAGGAGGCTCCAGATAAGAAATACTTGATGGTTAAGGTTGCAACTATTTTCGGATTATTTGGAGCCTTTCGGCGTGAAGAATTGTGTAATTTTTCAGTGGAAGACATCCAAATAACGAATAAATCTTTGGTTATACAACTTCCAAATACAAAAACGAAAGAAAGTCGTTCTTTCAGTATTATTGTATGTAGACTATTTTCATAAGTATTTTGCACTGCGCCCTTCTGTCATCAAACATGGTCGTTTTCTCCTGAAATACATGAATAATAAACGCACTGCCAATCCATTTGGTATTAATACATTTGATAAAATTCCTTCTATTGTTGCCGAATTCCTCAAACTGCCAGAAGCAAAGCAATATACAGGACACTGTTTTCGAAGATCCTCCGCTTCATTGCTACCAAAATCAGGAGCAAATATTACGGATAGAAAAAAACATGGTGGATGGAAGTTTACGAAGATAGCCGAGGGCTATTTTGATCATTCCATTGCATATAGAAATGTCATTGCTGACAAAATCCTTCCAACCTCAACAGATTTTGGATAATCATCATCCAATATTGTACTTCCGGTTTCTACAAGTACTGATGGTGCTGAGGATTCTAATAATGTGTTGCGTGCGAAGCTCCCTAACGTCACAGGGCATTAATGTTAATAATTGTTCTTGTTTTACGATTACTATTAAATGTTCATAAGTAATGATTGTTAACTGTTGATAATAAAAATTTGCAATTGCTGAATTTTTCTCATCTGATTTCATCATAAGAAAATGGAGTGCTAAGAATATTTTCAACAGTAATGTTAAAAATATATTTAACACGCTTCTACGTGAACAATCAATTTTAACATTGTTTGCTGTCATTAAAAGTGTCACGCACGTTCAATGACACTTGTACAAGAAGTGTTTTTATAATACCTGTTTGAACACTGATTTGATGATCAGAATAAAAAATCAGATATCGATTTGTGTGTGTCTTTTTTCTGAACACACTTGTTTCAAAATGATCCGTAAATTTTATTATCGAAACATCTAAAAAGGAACGTACATTATTTTGTTCTTATTTAATTGTGAACTTTATTGTAGGTTTTTCATTATTGATATGATCGAAAAATTCAATCAGCTAACCAATTGTTATGAAAAAATCACATTATGCAAGAGCAACATCGCAATGTTGATCTACAAAATGTCCTGCAGTACTTACTGGGGAGTTTTCAATGTCCACAACATGGATAATTACCCAGTACATCATATAGTAGTTTTATTGAAGATATCATAGGTAGCAACATTGATTCTTCGCATGTTGACGATTTTATAATAATTATATCAAACTAAATGCATTAATGAACTATATCTTCCATCAAAGTTTTATTCAAGTTCGAATTGTGAAGAACATCGTCAAAAGGGCTATAGAATGTTAAACGTCAATATTCCGCGTCTGAACCTAGTTCAGAAAAAATAACCTCCAAAATTCATAACCTACCTACTTGTGGACGAATTTTCATTAATTCCACTCCCTGCGACTTACTTTTACTTTACTCTTTGACTGAGAATGGAAAACAGTCAGATTCAGAGACATCTCTGAATGTAGGTCCACTATATACCAATTTTGCAACACAAAATGTCACCTATTGTTGTAACATAAATTTCAAATCATCAAAATCGGTTCACCTAGTCCAAAGTTCTGAGATAACAAATATGAAAAAAATTTAAAAACAAACATTCGATGGACCCTTAAAGATATTCAGTTACTCTTTAAGTAGGAATTAAGCCACGAATATACTTGAAGGCCTCCGAAATTACGATAACTCTGAACGGTTTTGCGAGGTCATTCCAACGAAAATGTCGAATTATGTCGAAACATCAAACTTCACGTATTCAGAAATTAATGAACAAACATCCCCTAAATGGTTTGTTTCAAACCTACATTAATATCCAGCCGCAATAATTAGGGAAGCACTTCGAAACGGAGATTCATCAGCGAAACATAATCCGGGGATAGAATGCACGCCATCTGCCAGTTTTATTGGCACTCATGAAGCAGAATTAGTCGTTAACCTTGCACATACATTTCCTTTTAATTGTGATTATCCCGGGAAAATGGTATAAAAACATAATTTCGCATTGAGCGCCAAACAATACGCTGGATATATTAGATCGGAGACCAGGCAACCGCGCACAGAGCAACGATGCCAATTTAGGGCGGTTTTATCTAAACTTTTCCAATTATCTGACCGACTTTACTGTATTACTGGTATCAATCTGCTGAATTGCGGAAGGATTTTCGGTTTCGCATCAATCCGACCTTAGGAAATGAATCCAAGACGTTCAATCTAGAATAAGGGTGCATCAAAACTTTTATTATGCTTTTGTCATTTCGACTCAAGATACTCAGTACGGCACTAAAAAGATGCCACATTTAACCTGTTTAACTGATTTGAATTCACGATTGATATTAATAAGATGGGAGTTCAGAAGCTAGGAAGTCTTATGGAGCATTCACACGAAGACAATTGACAAGCCATTCCATTAAGCCAATCCATACGAACAGTATTCGAAACATAAAATGATTTCATGATGAAAACTGAAGTTTTTAAAGAAAAAAAAATGTCCACATATTTTTTTATAATATTTTCTCTTCATAAAGTCTTTCAAGGTTATCAAAAATAGAGATATTGGTGAATCGTGAATTGAAGGTGATAAGTGTTCTAATACCATGATGGAAAAATTCGGGAACCAGATCATTATAAAACGAAAATTAAGTAGTCATCTTGAATTTTGTTGGATGAAAATAATAATCTGGCCAATTTTTCGGTGGGAATCTATGGGTCAATTTATTAGGGAAAGAACTAACTCCAGGAAACTTCGAGATGAAATAAAAAATGTTACCATGTATAGACATGTTGTGACCCTAGACGAATAAGTGCACGAGTTCAAACGAGATTGGGAGAGAAAATTTTGAAGATGTTTCAGAAATTTAGTTGTTCGGAAAACATCTAACGAAAGTCCCAAGATCAGCATAGAGATAAAATCAAATTTGCACGTTGAGCGTCTATTGAAGCTGCTTTTGTTGCAATCGGTTGATAAAGAATCTTGAAAAACTTCCCCCATGAGTACTTCTCATTAGAAATATTCGTTCTGTAATTTTTTAGAATTATTTAATGCTATTTTCAAAAGATGATTCACGACATCGATGTTTTTTCGATATCGACTAGGATGATTTCTATCGATATCTCAACACGAGGGTAGAAACGTTGAGATGCACATCAAAATGAACCAATTCATCGAACAGAGGGTGGAGGAAGGCATTGGCGCCAATGAATTCAAAATCGTTCTTATTCAATGGATTGTCTCCATTGATAGGTAAAGACATTCCATTTCAATGGATTGTCTCTATTCGCACAACGATATTCCACTAAGCCAATCCAATTTCTCAATGAAATGGCTTATCAATTGGCTTCCTGTACTGAATTGTCCCCATGAATGGATCAAGACAATCCATTATCTTCATTGACACGATGCCAATTCACGTACACTAGAGAGTTGAGGAAATTTCGAGAAAAAAGTTCAGTGTCACCAGAATAGTATTTATTGCTCGTGATTGACACTTTCCCATCACACCTGGCACCGAATTGGAATCACAAAGTTTCTTTCTCGCACCCTGTATAATCTCCTAGTGAAGCAAAGAATCGCTAAAAATAGCAGGCAATGACAAAGCACCCCAAAAAAGCCCGAAACTTCGGTTCTCCGAAAAGTAAGCAGTTTTCAACACATAAAATTCGCCGCGATTCAAATAGTTCCTTCCAATACCAGAAGAAGATGGTAAGAAAACTTGCGGTCGGACTTCAAAGTCTCTCCCTTCTAAATAAACCATACAGACTTGAACATATATACGTCGGAGGGATGATGGAAAAGGTGTACCTCTGCTCTCTTGACAACTTTATCTTTTGATTTCTCGCCCCATCCAAGAGGGATGCGAGTTCACTATGTCAATCGTGAATATGAGATCATAAGAAACATTCCATCCCCCAAACTTAGGGGGATGATATTTCAATATGCTTTTCTCATTGGTGAACTTATAGGTAATCTCTTTTCGAGTTCTTTTTGGGTAGGATTTTTTTACAGAATAAGTGGATTGAATTTGTTTCAACGAGATTATTTTGAACAATAAACTGACTGGCAGTTCGTTTCTCGTCATTTTTCACATATAAACATGTTTTTCTTCACCAGCAAAAAAGTTTTCGAATCAGATCAATCCCCCTCATTGGGAATGGTGTTCCATATTATCGAAGGACAATCGATTACAGGTTTCTACTCTCCTTGGCACCAGTTAAGTAATAAAATATATTTATACTTGTTAATATAAACTTCACTTGGGGTTGTTGGTGGTTAACTAGAGAGCGGCTTTCCGTCGACCAAGGGATGTTATTGAAAATAAAAACAGAATATACTCTGAGCTCATTGGTCACTTTTAACACAAATACCATACAATGTTTTTTGTACAACTGCCCTATTTTGATAATGAAATGGGCAAATTTGCAATGACAATAAACTTCAAAATGCATTTTGGTATTCAAATGTACAAAACGTTGTTGTGAATGGCAACGTTATGATTACTTACAAATGAGAAAAGACGCTGTCATTTGAATTTCGTTCCCGTCCAATTTTCGCCTTGGGTTTTCAACTGCTGAATATGTTTGTCGAGAGTCCAATTATTAATAAAAGTGACGATTAGGTTGTTCCTCTGGATATTGAAGAGTCTGCAAGAAGAACTATCTGGAACTCCTACCTAAAAAATCTCTTCAGCAGTACGATATTGCATATAACAATTTCCTGGCCTGGTGTAAATTGAAAAATGTAGAAGGGAAATTAGGTGAAACTGTTTTCCTCTCATACTTAGAAGAAAAATAAAAACTATGGAGGTATTCAACTTTGTCGAGCAAATTTTCAATGATAAAGTCAAGCGTCTTTGTTAAAAATGGTGTGGATGTTAGTAAATATTTCAAGGTAATGGGATATTCAAAACGGAAAAGTGGAGGATATCGTCCCAAAAAATCGAAAATTCTTACTCGTGAACAACTTGAAAAAATCATAAAGGGGGCACCAGATGCGAAATAATTGATGGTTAAGGTTGAAACTATTTTCGGATAATTTGGAGCTTCTCGGCGTGAAGAATTGTGTAATTCATTACTGGAAGACATCGAATAACAAATAAATCATTGGTTATACAACTTCCAAATACAGAAACGAGAGTCAGTCGTTCTTTCGGTATTATTGGGAAGTATGTAGATTATTTTCATAAGAACTTCGCACTGCGCCCTTCATCATCATCGTCGTTTTTTCCTGAAATACATAAATAATAAATGCACTACCAATCCAGTTGGTATTAATACATTTGGGAAAATTCCATCTAGGGTTGCGAAATTCCTCACCTCAAACTGCCAGAACCAGAGCAATATACAGGACACTGTTTTCGAAGATCCTACGCTTCATTGCTAGCAGAATCAGGAGCAAATAATACGGATATAAAAAAAAATGGTGGATGGAAGTCTACGACGGTAGCCGAGGGCTACCTACGTTAATCATTCCATTGCATATAGAAATGTCATTGCTGAAAAAATTCTTCCAACCTCAACAAATTTTGGATCATCATCATCCAATAATGTACTTCTGGTTTCTACGAGTACTGATGGAGCTGAGGATTCTAATAATGTGTTGCGAAGCTCCCTAACGTCACAGGGCATCAATTTTAGTAATTGTTCTAGTTTTACGATCAATATTAATGTTCATAAGTTATGATTGTTGAATATTGATAATGAAAACTTGCAATTGCTGAATTTTCCTCATCTGATTTCATCATAAGAAAATGGAGTGCTAACAATATTTTTAATACTAATGTTGAAAATATTTTTAACACGGTTCCACGTAAACAATCAATTTTAACATTGGTTGCCGTCATTAAAAGTAACACTTTTGATGACAGTTGTACAAAAAAGAATCAACATGAAACAACTACATGCGTAGTCTTTCAATCGGATAAAATAAAAATTCATTCACAAGAAAAATATCCTACTTTGATCAAATGCAAATGTAAAAAAAATCAAGAAAACAAAATTCAAAATGAGAGAAGAGGAGACGTTTCGGGACTATGAACAACTTTTCTTAGACATTCAAACTGAAAAGGTCTAACCTCTTTTTTTTCGGTTTTCTCCCAAATTTAATAAGGATATCACACTTCTTTCGTGACTTAAATCGAGCACTCATTTACTGATTCGTTCGTAACAGAATAATCAGATTCATTACTTTCCTCACCTTATAACGGATTTCCACTCTACGAAAACTGCCAAATTCTAATCATTTGACACTAATAAAATGTGACTCTACTTTTGAACCGTCGACCGTTTCTCGAACTAACTTGAAGTATCATTTGTACTTTTCCGAGTAACCTAGAAGACCATTTCCGTTTCTTCTTCCCAAATATACTGACTCACTTCTTAACGATGGAATTAACTTGTCATCTTCATGAGCGCCCGCAGAATTTTTTCTCAGGGGGGGGCCAAATAATGATTTGATGAGGTGCAGGCGAAATCGATATTCGGTTTTGCTCAAAAACAAGAAGGGAGTCAAAATCTCAGGGGGGGCCACGGCCCCCCTGGCCTCCCCCTGCGGGCGCCCATGGTCATCTTCTTGTGGGTGGATTTTCCACTCTTGAATTTGTGGCATCATTAAAAAGATTTTTTTTCTATTTCAGTATCGTAATGAGTTCATTACAGTACTTGAAGTTGTGCTGTAATGAAACTCTTTACAGCATTGTTTCTGTTATATTTTTCATCGTGTAGTTGTCTTTACTGACCTCCGATCGAATCAAGTTTGGAATCAAATTCTGTAATCTGTCAAATTTTTCAAATCACACCAACTGCCAAGATGAAATATAAAAGTCACTAACCTGAATTCTCATTTGAATTTCGAGAGTATCTCACAAAACTTGACTGAAATAGAGAAAATATCGTCTAATACTCGTTGCAGAAGGTAATTCCAATACATGCTTCGCATTCGTGTTGGAATAGCAGCTCATTCTGCAACTTTTTTCAGAATATACTATTCTTCAATCATTTTTCTCCTTCCCTTTTAGGCGTACCCGAACAAAATGCTAGGTGGCGTTCTGAATCCTGAATTTTTTTGCTGAGGTCCCAAATCGACACCCCCTTGGTGAAATAAACAATGAATAATATCGTTTTATTTTTGGAGGTGTTAAGTTTCAAACATTATCGAATATTGTGAACGAGATATTCTTGATGATGAAATATTTGTTGGGACATTATTTGGGCTATTTCCATTATCTATATTGTTGGTATTTACCGACGTTTCAGCAAGCATTGCCTGCCGTTTTCAGGGTGTTGTTGGTCCTGAGAAGACCGGTCTTTGCCAAACTTGTTCCGTCTGGACTTGTGCGCTCCATACTATCTACTTTTTGTTGGTCCTTCTGTTGCCGAAACGTCGGTAAATACCAACAATATAAATAATGGAAAAAGCCTAAATAATGTCCCAACATTACCGGATATGGCGCGGTAATAATTCTTTTATCTTCAGGAATGAACAAATTTGGAGGTGTTCGGTTCTTTTATACGCGCTGACTAAGTGTTATGGAGTCTGATGTTCTAATATTTCTCCCATCTCCAGGAATAAACAAATTTGCAAGTGTGATTGAAAGAGTCTTCTGGGCTCATTGCTTGTGGTCCATCAGGAATAATATCATCTAATATTTCGCCTATAATTGCAGTAGGCATCTTCAGAGGATCTTGGTGTAAAATTGTTCCTCAAACGCTGAATTTCTGACAGTTTTAGCTGGTATAATTCCAACACTCGCTGGTACCTGATACAGGAGGCTAGCTAGATTTATTCTACCCCAAAGCAACGAAAAAAAGTAGTACAAAATGGCTTCGCGTGCTTTCACGAGCATAATCCTTCGCCACTCCGCTCTCATTTACTCCTGATGCATAACAAAAACATATATTCACAGCGTGACTGACAATCTGTACTTGCCGCCAATTCTCCCGACCACCGAAAAAACGTGATAAAACAACGTCAACCTCCTCGTGTCACGAACCACTCGGAATTTATCGCCCGAAATCGATGGAATCATTCAGTCCGAACCTATTACTCTCCGACGAATTTAATGTAGCTGCATATCGGCCATCGGGGCCCATCCATTACCGCGCTGACTGCATGCAGTAATAGAAAAATTATTATTCATACAAGAAAAACGAGGCGTAATGCGATCAATCAACCTTAAATACATGCACATCCATTCGCTTTCTGACGCCGAACTTATGAGGCGGACGTGACGTCATCAAACGTGACGTCGAACACGCTCTGTTCGACTAATTGTTGCCGTTTTTCTGGATCGCGTTTCGCGTATCGGACGCCATCTGCGATACGTGTAAATCGTGTCTTCGAGAGCGCGGTGCCGCAAGGAATTGCGGGAAAAGTTTGGGCTCGATACCGTCAGTTTGAGTTAGCATGAAGGATGATTGCTTTGAGTCGTGTCGGAATTGCGGAAGTGAAAAAATTGAAAATAGCGCCTGTACGTACGCGGTGAAAACGTGTGGGTTGAAATTTTTCGTGACCTCATGTTGAGGATGTAAAAAAAATTGGAACACTGGTATGGTGCCTTTTTGGGTTGCCTAAATTACCATGAGTGTTAGATATCGGTGACCTCTATCGGTCAATAGCCGAACGCTCGTAACACTGGCTGGTTATACAGGGTGGCCATTTGAAAACGAAACAGACGAGGTTACAGACAAAATAATTTTTTTCAATAGAAATGCTTGGACAGGTCGATTTCTGTTTCGAGAAGGACAACTTAAGACGTAGGTTACGGACGCATAGCGCTTTAACCCTTGCTACTACAACCCTCACCCCCAATTTTTGAATAGGGAAGATGGGGTGAGTGATACCTCATTTGAAAGGTTTTTCACAAAAAAACACTACAAGTGCCATGAAAACACCACTTCATTTTTAAATGCTCAATCAAGAATATTTCGAGAACTAATGCATAAAATGAAAAAACAATTACTGTGCTGAAATCAGTATGAAAATACCTTTCAAATGAGGTATCACGACATCATCTTCCCTATTCAAAAATTAGGGTAGTAGCAAGGGTTGAAGCGCTATGCGTCCGTAACCTACATCTTAAGTTGTCCCCCTCGAAACAGAAATCGACCTGTCCGAGCATTTCTATCGGAAAAATTTATTTCGTCTGTAATCTCGTCTGTTTCGTTTTCAAATGGCCACCCTGTATTTTGAGAACTAATGCATAAAATGAAAAAACAATTACTGTGCTGAAATCAGTATAAAAATACCTTTCAAATGAGGTATCACTCACCCCATCTTCCCTATTCAAAAATTGGGGGTGAGGGTTGTAGTAGCAAGGGTTGAAGCGCTATGCGTCCGTAACCTACATCTTAAGTTGTCCCCCTCGAAACAGACATCGACCTGTCCGAGCATTTCTATCGAAAAAATTTATTTCGTCTGTAATCTCGTCTGTTTCGTTTTCAAATGGCCACCCTGTATTTCTCTATGTATCGTTTATTATTCCGATTGATGTGTGGTATATTCTGAGGTTTTCGAGTTATTTTTTTTTTCCTGCAGTACCTAACTGCATTGGAGATAATCAAATGCCTCAGGTTGAATTGCGCACACGTTATGAATTCAAACAAAATTAAACAGTACCTATACAGAGTGTTTCAAAAAAAGGTGACCATCTCTCATCTCTCTAGGATAGATAGATAACTAAAAAAATAATAGGGCTTTTTTCAGTTGAAAATTTTCGTAACGCCATCCGTATTCAAGATACAGGGCGTTGAAAAAGAAAAAAATATACACATATATACAGAACAACTTGGTATGAACCAAACCGTGTAACTAGCGCCCTCCATAAGAGTCAGACATCAAAACACACTCATTAGATGTATCAGATGTATTTTGATAAGGAAATGGGCGAATTTGCAATGACAATTAATTTCAAAATGCATTTTAATATTCAAATAATCAAAAGGTTGTTGTGAATGGAAAACGTTGCCAACGTTATGATTACTATCAAATGAGAAAAGACGTAGTCATTTGAATTTCGTTCCTGTCCAATTTTCGTCTGGAGTTTTTAACTGCCTAATATGTTTGTCGAGGGTCCAATTATTATTGAAAGTGACGATTTGGTTGTTCCTCTGGATATTGAAGAGTCTGCAAGAAAAGCAAATCCGGAACGCCTACCTAAAAAATCTGTTCAGCAGTACGATGTTGCATATAACAATTGCCTGGCCTGGTGTAAATTGAAAAATGTATAAGGAAACTTCAGTGAAACTGTTTTCCTGGCATACTCAGAAGATAAATCAAAAATATGGAGTTCATCAACTTTGTGGAGCAAATTATCAATGATAAAATCAAGAGCCCTTGTTAAAAATTGTGTGGATGTAAGTGATAATTTTAAGGTAATAGCATATTTGAAACGAAAAAGTAAAGGGTATCGTCCCAAAAAATCGAAAATTCTCACTCTCGAACAAATTGAAGAGTTTATAGAGGAGGCACCAGATGAGAAATATTTGATGGTTAAGGTTGCAACAATTTCCGGATTATTTGGAGCCTGTCGACTCGAAGAATTGTGTATTTTATCAAAGGAAGACAACGAAATAACAAATAATTCCTTCCAAATACAAAAACGAAAGTCAGTCATACTTTCAGTACAATTAGGAAGTATATAGACTATTTTCATGAGTACTTTGCACTGCGCCCTTCTGACATCAAGCATCGTCGTTTTTTCCTGAAATACATGAATAATAAATGCACTGCCAATCCAATTGGTATTAATACATTTGGGAAAATTCCATCGATTGTTGCCGAATTCCTCAAACTGCCAGAATCAAAGCAATATACAGGACACTGTTTTCGAAGATCCTCCGCTTCATTGCTAGCATGATCAGGAGCAAGTATTACGGATATGAAAAAATATGGTGGATGGAAGTCTACGACGGTAACCGAGGGCTATGTTGATCATTCCATTGCATATAGAAATGACATTGCTGAAAAAATTCTCCCAACCTCAACAGATTTTGGATCATCATCCAATATTGTACTTCCGGTTTCTACAAGTACTGATGGAGCTGAGGATCTAATAATGTGTTGCGAAGCTCCCTAACGTCACAGGGCATTAATGTTTGTAATTGTTCTAGTTTCACGATTAATATCAATGTTCATAAGTGATGATTGTTGAATATTGATAATAAAAATTTGCAATTGCTGAATTTTTCTCATCTGATTTCATCATAAGAAAATGAAGTGCTGAAAATATTTTTAACACTTATGCTTAAAATATTTTCAACACGCTTTCACGTAAACAATCAATTTTTACATTGTTTGCTGCCATTTAAAGTGTCACTTTTAATGGCAGTTGTACAAAAAAATATATTCGTGGGTTTCTATTACCTCATAAAATAACATGAAGATTACGTCATAATTTTCCCTCCGAATTTGAGTTGACCCCCAATCAGAAAAAAATTAGGCCCGTAATTCTACAACGATCAACATTTTTTGCCGCCCCCAACCCTGCCGAAGAGTTCACTGGATTATCCAGGAGACGGCGAACTCTAATTTGCGCCCAACGAGAAATTGTGATTGAACGTTCCCTCCGAAAGAAAACAGGAATCGAACTACAAATTGACGGTTGATTGGAATGGAATGCCTCCTAATTGGTTTTCTAAAGGCGTTCTCAATTTACCCCCAAATACAGGTGGGGAGGACGGGGCTCAAAGGGACTCGCTCTGAATCCTAAAAACGCCAGATTATCGACGAATCTAGGAAGGTGATTAATTACTAATAGATTGAGGAAGATGAGTTAGTATTAGACTCTGATCCAAGTTAAAGTATGTTTTCATAAGGCTCAGAGCTTAATTGAGGCAGGTCTAGCCTGGAACGTCGTTGTCAAATTGTGGACTTCGATGAAATAATATCAGCCAAGAAAAAAATCAGTGACAAATGTGAATCTTTTGCCATGGCTATCCAAATCCACCGATCTGACGCTCATAGAGCATGTTTCGGTAGAACTCTCTGGGACATGAAAATCATATTAATGATTCTTTATCGAGGCTGGAAACGTTTCAAGCTCTATATCATGTTTTTTCATAGGACCAAATCTTCGCAGCATCGCAGATTTTCCCAATCGAACATCAAAGATTTGTGACAAAACTGTGGCAGAGCACTTTGTTTTGTCTTCGTGAAAGCACTTGAAGCCCTTTTGTGCTCCCTAGCATTATGCTCCCAATCCCTTTTTAAAAGCGGTGCTTAGTGCTTAGTAATTGAAGCACTACATCAAAATGCTTAGTGCTTAGTAATACTCTGAGTGCTCTCGAGCACTGATGTGGATTACTAATCACTAAGCACTTGTCTTATTTTGTAGTAACACGAATATATGAGATCGAGGCCGTCGCCTTGAAACTTAGGTTCTAGATTTGATATTCAGTTGATTGATAAACATCTCACGTTTGTGTGTGACGTTAGTGCGCAGTTGCAAAGATCTAGTGAGTTTATTGAACGTAGGTGGTTAATAAGTCCCGTAATTGCAGAGCTAATAATTTTTGACATGAAAATTATAAAATGGTCAAACCTTTTGCATGATTTTCCCTTCATTCTCTAGCGCTTACTGAGATGAGAGTTGAAGCTCAGCTTTTGAGGAATTGATAAGAGAAGTAAAATGTCTTCCATATGTGGAAGTACATTCAATAACTATTTTAGAATAGGTTAGTTAATATTGTAGTTTTAAATTTCAACCTACGGCACTGAAATCAAGTTGAGTACTTCCCAGTGGCTTTATCAGACGGTTCGAGAGGCACTTGATGCTGAACGCAAGATTTCTTGAGAGTTAGGAGGTATCGATTCGAAGAGTCGAGATCAATTGGGGAGTATTAACTTGAGGGTTCCTAGGACTAGCGGAGAAAAGAGATAATAATAATAATAATATTTATTCAGACAGAAATAAATCAGAATACAAAACAAACATCAATCCTCAATAACCTAAGATTTCAGAACAAACAAAAAAATCCACATATATATATCGGCTCGTGGATTTTACAATATGGACAACACAATTTCATTTCTTACTACCATACAAAAACTATCTATCCAAAAATAATATTCAATGAATTCAATTACAATAATCAACCTTAGAAATCTATAAAGCTCCCAAAAGAATATTATCTTTTATTTTTCAGATCATTCTTTGAGTGTACAACGAGCCTAGGGATTGAATTAATGTACTCGCGTAACTCTTTCTTGAATATAGTTGGTATGATAATAATTAAATGTATTGGCAAAGTATTGAAGATAAACGGCCTCAAAAATATATGACTGCGCTGCCCTATAGTTTTACTTATTTTGGGTACTACCGTAGAGTGTTCTTTATAACGGGTGTTATGTTAATGTTTTATTTGTTCTCGTTTATGTAATTGACTGTGATGATTAATCATTAGCGATTTGTAGTTTAACTGTCTCAAGTCATATATTCCACTCTTTGAATATAGTAAATCGGGAGAACATCTAAATGGTTTCCCAAATATTATTTTTAATATCCATCTCTGTGTAGTTTCTATTTTGTTTGAATGCGCATTCACTAATCGTCCCCACACTAGATTTTCGTACATCAGGTGAAATTGAACCAAAGCATAATACAAAGTCCCCATTTGCTCATTTGTACAAAAAGTTTTGAATAGTTTAAATCTAGGAATGAGAGGTGTACTTCGAGAAAAATAGGGACAGTCGATAAGATGATCTGGGGAGTCGATCAGAGAACTTCACGAGAGACGTTGATAATTAATTAGACGCGGTTCAGAAGAACCGATTAGACGGAATTTTCGACTAAGTGAGTAGACCGACACTAGTCGGAAAAGTTCAGACGAAAATATTCGTTAAACTGCGTTCAGTGACTGAAATCCCGAGTTCTTCGTTGTCAATGTTTTTACTTCTATTCATCTACTCACGTTATCTATCCCACATGTCTTTTTTTGTGCAGGAGGCTGCTGTTTTCACAAATTTCGAGAGTTTTCAAGCCGAGAGAGGAAAGGACAGTAGATCTCGTGCGCGCGCAGGACAAGATAGTTTGTTAGCAGGTAGACAGTGTGTACCGCTTTTCACCCGTCGCTTTGTATGCTTTTCACTTGTAGTAAAGATAATTATTAAGTTACTGGCTGCCACTCCCTCATCGAACTGTTTTCAAATCATGCATTTTAGCCGCTTTACATACGCCGCCTGCTCACCTCGCTTCTTTCTCACCCGTCCGTCATTTCCGTTGTGTTTGCTTTGTAGCTATTTTCTGCAAATTGGTAACTTTGCTGCTTTCTACCTTATTCATTCCATTTTAGCACCGTCAGTATATTGCAGCATTGTGGGTGATATTAAAGTGTATGTATTTGACATAGTGTGTCTCGTCGAAGTGAGTTTTATTTATTTAGCTAGAAGTCGCTCCTCTTCAGTGGAAGAAACAGAAACATATCAATCGCTACCATCCCAGATTGAGTCGAACCTTGTCTCCAACTGTAGAAAAGACCCAGGTGGACAACTGTGAGCGACGAAAGGAATTGCGACCTTATAAAAGCTATCGCCATTGGCGCCCGAGTAAGCTTGAAAAGACAGTGGTAGGTGCAAATCGCAACCCGGATCAAAACGCCGTCACAGTGCTCGAGACTCGGGAGCCTTTTTTTAAGCTATTGTATAGCTTTTTTCTCAGGTTTTGAGCGCGGCCACCGAATGTAGAAATTTCGTAACGAAAAAACCTCACGCATTCGGTTCAGTTCGGCAGACTCCGGCACAGTGTACGAAGCTCGCCTGGATCGAGACGAGCTGCTCCGAAATTGGATCGGAGATTTACGGCAATTGCCACCAGTAAGATCGACACCAATTTACAAGACAATCAGAATGAGCATGATTGGACCGCATTTATGAAGGAAATTAAAATTCTACCAACTTGCCACATTAATGAAACAAGCTAATGTTGCATTTTCACAAGTTTTAACAAGAATAGGTAATGGAGATGTACTAGATGAGCAGGAAGCTAATTTAGATTACATAAAAAATCAGTTATTGATACTGGAGGACTGCTTTATAACATTACTTTTGTTGTTTTTGTTTGTATATTATTACAACCAACATCGACCTTACTGATGGTTTATGCAATGGTGCTGTTGGGATATTGGTACAATTTGATGAAAGTAACACATTGATTAGAGTTTGGCTAGAATTTTCTGATTCCGAAAAAGTGGGTTGAAAGAAAAGGCAAAAAGCAGCCACTCTAGCAGTGCAGAATGGAGTCGGCAATCTAGCTGTTCCCTTACGAACGGCAAATATTTCATTAATATAAATGTATAGCCAAACGCAAACATTTTTTATTTACTTCAGCTCCAACTATACATAAGTCGCAAGGTGAAACTTTTGACTAAATAGTATATGAGTATAGTAGATCACATTCTCAGGAACTCGTCTATGTTGCACTCTCTCAGGTGACTAATTTTGAAAAATTGTACATTACGACAAAAAATGATAATTCTGCTTTTAAGTTTTATCATAATCGAAGGCAAGCTGCATCGACTGCATCTTTTTTGCAAGAATTCAAAAGACTGTCTTCGAATAAAGTGTTCAGACGATAGCTCAAAGTCTCTTAGATTTCATTGGTAATAGAAATGGCATTTCAATAATGACTTTCAATTGCCAAAGTTTACATACTCACAAACACGATTTACCAGATTCAGTTACGAGACAAACCAATGTGTTACTTCTTACCGAAACATGCATGACGCTTGATAATCCGATTGAATACCTGATTTCAAATGTATTGTTCAATTCAAAGGAGATACTGTTCCAAAAGGTGGGGTTACTATTTACCAAAATAGTAATAATGTGACTAATATTATGACTCCGAAAAATTTAAATAAATATTGAAGACGTTAGCGATGTTGATGTTTGACACTCCTTTGTTGGAGATATTTGTGCATGCTTATGCAAACTTAGAAATGACCTACACATAGTCATGGTAGCAATTTACATTTCTCCGAATCCAAATTGGACGAGGTAGAGCATTTTATTCATCTCACTTTACTGGAGTACTCTGAAGAAGGGTCGAAAATACTTAGTACCAATGGTAACAAATTCCCACTTATCTTGGCTGGCGATTTCAACATTAACTCCGCTGATGAAAAATCAGAGCGGTTGATAACTTTTCTTTCGGAAAAATTGAATTTAAAAATGAATAATGATCCACAAGAATCCACAACAAAATATGGGACCACTATTGACGCGGTATTTTCCAGATATTTAGAAGACATTAAATCACAAACTTAAGTTTCTTATTTCAGCTACCATAAACATTCCTGAATAACGTACATGTATTGTAAGATAAATAAATATTTCAAATCAACAATATTATCTTCTTATTTTTGAATAGATGCTATGCAATAGCTTCACCGCGGCAGTCCTCGAGTGCCACACGTGTTTTTTTTTCCAGTTCTTAGTGCTTAGTGCTCGAAGCACTAATATTCAGTGCTCGGCACAGCTCTGCAAGGAAGTCTTTTCAAACGAAGAAAACGCGATTGATTCAAAATTAAAAATTCTTAATACTTCCGCAATGTATCTCCAACGTCAACCTGTCAACATCAGTTTGCCTTTTCCTTCAAGCAAACCGTCCAGTCGAAATACCGGCCATCAGTATTCAATTGGCCTTTCCCAACTTCCTCCCCCTTTGTCAATGGCATCATCCCCGGGTCCCGCGACGGATCAGAGGTCGGATTTTCTTCGAAATTACCCGGACAAATTCGTGAGGACGACGTCCTGCTAGGTAATGAAATGTCTACATCGGCCCCGCCGCTGCCCGTGATTAAAGCCGCTCTCGAGTTATTGTTATTCGAGCGTTTCATCCGAATCGAACTATTGTAATCGAACTATGCGAGGCATTGTCGGCCATTTAGCGTTCGACTCGCCGGAATTTATATCGGTTGGCTCGGCTTTTTGACAATGCCGGTGGGGTCTAAGTCCTCCAGATGTTTACGAGCACGCAGAACGTCTTTTATTCGGGACGAGAACAGCCTGGAACGAGTTTGGGAATCGGTAGGAATAGGTTTTTATCATGATGTGGATAGAAAACGACGCCAAACTCATGCAGAGTCTTCCAGAATGTCTCAGATAAAGATCTGAGATCGCTTCATCCACGTGAGGATGCAGAGTGTTTTCAGTGGTGAGCCTAAAGTGGCTTGAAGGGGTTTTATCGCACTGTGACCTCGGGATAAATTGTACCGCTGATTAGAGCTGTCCTCTTCATTACGTAGTCTACAACTGTGATAAATTGATTATAAATAACAAGTTTTTTCTGCTTTTGTCTCTTTTTATTTCAGATCTAGAATTTCGGGTAGATTGGTGAAGTCTGTTTTTCTCTGCTGCCCATAGAAAAACTACATAAAGATGTTCTTCTGATCACTAGATGTCCTCCAAGATCCTCTGATATGATATTTTTAGTAAATTTTTTTCTAACATGGATGAGGTAAGGGTTTTTTTTCTCTGGGGTTTTTTCCCTTTCCTCAGTTTATTATACTTCAGACCTGTATGGTTTTCCTGTGTAGCACTAACCCCAGCTAGGTACTTTTTTGCTTCAATATGTATTGTGTTATGTCCTCCAGATGTTTACGAGCACGCAGAACGTCTTTTATTCGGGACGAGAACAGCCTGGAACGAATTTGGGAATCGGTAGGAATCGGTTTTTATCATGATGTAGATAGAAAACGACGCCAAACTCATGCAGAGTCTTCGAGAATGTCTCAGATAAAGATCTGAGATCACTTCATCCACGTGAGGATGCAGAGTGTTCTCAGTGGTGAGCCTTAAGTGTCTTAGGGGGGTTTTATCGCACTGTGACCTCGGGATAAATTGTACCGCTTATTAGAGCTGCTCTCTTCATTACGTAGTCTACAACTGTGATAACCTGCCACCTTTTATTGGAATCTTCAGAAGAGCGCTTTTCCGTCGATTGAAGGTGGATTATCAGGAATTCAGAGCTGCTAAAAAAAATTAAGATCTTTTCCTTCGCCCAACTTCCGTACACCCGTTTCTCGTACGCACTTCCGATTCCGTTCGCGATATTTCGACGAGTTCTGTTTAATTATATCAAACATATCGGAAGTCTCGACCCACTTAAACGGAATTTCCTCAGAACTGGGGCGATGCACGACCTAGTTTCCTCATCACTCATCATTTATGAATGACCTCGAAGTAGCGATTTGCAGCAATATACTACGATCATACAAGTATGATGAAAGACTTAATCGGCGCATATTTTTCGTATATATACCGACAACTGTAATCTCAACAACAAGTTCAACTTCACTCTGTACTTCGAAATAGATACCTGAAAACATCACCGTGTGTTTAATTTCCATTGTAGAGGATTTACGACCCTCTACAATTAAAAAACCAACCCTGAATTAAGTAGCCTTACAACCTACTGAATTCTGCACTGCTACTTCATTGGATTTACGACCCAGTGAAGAAAGCAGAAACGTCTTTTGAGATAATCTTATCTCAAAAGATACAGGTTCGTGACTTTAAAATACGAGATTCTACTTGCGAATTAACTCTTTACTATTCTCTGAATAGCTAACTATACTACCCTTCGACCTTTCTATTCCCTGAATAGAAAAACAAAACTCGTCTTCGTTTAAGACTCAACACTTTACCTATTACTCTCAATAAATCTACAAATCTCTGCTTGAGACCTAGATTCTAACTTTGAAATTACCTATTTCGCACACGAAAACCGAGCAAGCCGAACTCCGCGGTCACTACCCGTGAGTAAGTCAAAGAACCTTTTCTGTTCATTCTGCGAACACTACTGACTAATTTAGATAATTGTAATGCCGAATGTAAATATTTCTTTCCATATTTTGGGTGGCACCCCATTCCAAAATCGCCCCTTTCCAGGGAAAATATTTTATTTTACCCTCCTTTTGACCCATTGTCACTTCTACGGGCGTTTCCAAACCACAAGTCAAAACTCTGCGTTTTTGTTCTGCTTAATGTCACGAACTCATCGTAAACCTGAAAACTATCTATCAATACCCTACTTGATTTCAACTATCCTGAGTATCCCAAAAGTATTTTCACGTGTCCGACCCCTTGGCACCAAATCTTCAATAACTTCTTTTATTCTTTCTTCCCGAGAAATAATCAGTAATAATTCAACTTGTGCAATGAAAACTATCGATAATTTTTGGGAAAGATGCTCGAATGCAAGTTTAGTTGAAAAAGAACACGAGTGCCTTTTTCGGTTCAACTTGTATGAGAGCAGATTTATCAAAAATTATCGATTCATTTTCATTGCAGGAGTTGAATTTTATAAAAAAATTTCATGAATCAATCAATTCGTACTGTGTCAATGTCAGTTGATATCACATTCTCAATAAAATATCGCGATTTGAAAACACTTCTGCTGTAGATATTGATAAGAATATAGACAATCTTACGCCAACGGATACAAAAAAAAAGAAAAACGTCAGTATGGGGGACAATTTCAAGAGTTTTGTGCCGAAAAAATCACTCATTAGAACGAGGAACATCATCATCATCATCATCATTGTCGGCCATTTAGCTCTACAACTCAAGGTGAGTCTTGGCCGCATTTACAATTCTTCTCCACTCTAGTCGATTTTGTACTGCTAGCTCCCATTGTGTTATTCCCAGTCTCTGCAAATCACTGGTCACTGCGTCTTTCCACCGTTTTCTTGGACGACCAACCGTTCTTCTACCCTCAGGCCTTTCCCAGAATGCTGTATTGAGGAGTCTTCCATCTTGTGACCTCATGACATGTCCTGCCCATCTTATGCGATTGGACTTGATATGTCGCACTATATTCTCGTTCCCATAGAGTGCCTGTAGTTCTTGATTCTTTCTTATTCTCCATTCTCCCGTTATTTCGTCACTACACGGCCCAAAAATAGCCCTCAGGATCTTCCGTTCCAGTACCAGCAATCTATCAGCCTCACGTTTATTCAGGATCCATGTCTCACTCCCATTAGTTATTGCGGGACGAATGATTGTTCTGTTGATTTTTATTTTCGCTTCTCTTGAAATTAATTTTGATTTTAAAAGTGTTGCCAAGGAATAATATGCCCTGTTTCCGACCATAATTCTCGATTCCACGTCTCTTTCATTCTTGTTATCAGCTGTTATGACTGCTCCCAAATATTTAAATTCTTTTACTACTTCAAAATTGTAGTCATTTATAGTAACATTTTGACCGATACGTGATCTTTGGTTTTTTGTGATTACCATATATTTGGTCTTGTCTTCATTGATCCTGAGACCTACTTCCTTGGCTCCTTCTTCCAACAGGGTGAAAACTTCTTTCGCGTCTCTAACGGATTGTGTGATTATGTCCACATCGTCGGCAAAAGCCAGTAGGACCTTCGAACCCTGTGTTGCGAAACAAAGCACCGGGACCAGACGGCATTCAGGCAGAACTCCTTGGTAGAGGGGGAGAAAGACTACATATGGAAATGCCATATGTGCACCACCTAATATGTGAAATCTGGCAAAAAGAGGGAATACCTACAGAGGGGGAGAAAGAACGAGGAACTTCTGTGGAAAAAATCGCCCTCATTTTGAAGGACTGGGCAAGCAACCTGCGAAAAAAAGATGGATCCCTTTATAAAGAATGTGTGGTGGAAACAAGAACTTGACAGTAAAACTTGTTCAGGAAAAATATTACGAAGATTTCGGCATTGCAATAGACCCATTCAATGATGTTAGATTTAAATCTGCAAGGGTTACACGAGATGCTGCTGGCAAAATGTTACAAATGAACCCGGAAAAAAAAGAAAGCTCATCGGCTTTTACTCACGAAGAATTGCTGCAAATTTCGAAGTTTTACGTCGAAAACAAGCCGGAGTGTCTGCAGAAAAACTTTTGTCACCTCATGTCCAAAAAGCAGTTCCCGATAGCGAAAAGTTCAAATTTACAAACCATTCTCACCGAGCAACTACTGTAAGCCATCTAGCCAAGGTTGGGGTAAACAAAAACGAGCTAACGAAAATAACGAGACATGGAAATGTCAGTTCAATAAAATCTTATTTACAACTCGATAAAGAGTTCCACGAGAAAATGTTAAGAAAAAAAATGAGAAACAGTGAGAGCAACCAGTTCAGCGTTTCTTCAGTTTCAACTTCTGCTTCAAGTAACGTTGTTTCTGACAAATTCGACTGGTTCAGTCGTAAATTTCAATAATTGTATCATTAATTGCAAAAATTAAAATAACTAGGTTTAAGAGTCACCATAATACTAATAAAATAAAAACTTTTATAATTACGTCCGCATCTATTTTGAAGGACCTCGATAATTTGCACTAGTGCAAAATTTTCACCTAATTTTCTAGAGAATTCGACGTTTCCCAATAATTTCAACTGGTTTCTCCATATATTTACACATATTTATTATTTTTGAAATATAGATTAATTCAAAATCGAAATGAATACCATTTTCAATTCCCAGGCTCAGAGATCTTTCATCACGAGGTTAGGAAAATGTTATTAGATTTTGTCACTGAGATGAGACCGGTTTCAGCCTTATTTGGCATCCCATCAGTATCAGGGACAAAATATTCATCTTTTCAGCATGTGATTGGAGATATGAAACTTCATTTCAACACAATTGGATATCACTGCATCGTAATTTCTACTCAGTACATCACACTTAATTGCTTCAAATAACGAAGTTTTTCACGAAGATTTTGTTCCTTAGTTGTATGGGATACTGATGATGCCAAATAAGGTTGAAACCAGTATATCACGAAGTCAGATTCTTAGATCCCACTCAAAGTAAAATTCGTCGTAGATCCCGAAAGTTTGAAATATTTAATTGGTAGCCACCATGTTCGAATAATGATAATAATATTACTTTGAATCACGGAGACATTCACTGTGCGAGATGTTCGAACAGGAACAAAGCCTCCAGGCTGCGAGCAATTTAATCTTTTATCACCGAAGATCATATTGTATTCTCAAAGGAATAACTCTAATATTCAGAACTCGGAAATTTATGGGATAAATTGGCAATGCCGGACCCTATTATGCGTTCGAAACCGTGAATCATTGGATAATATGACGTGGGTTCTGAGCAAATTCCGCTTGCTCGTTGGAAAAGGTTGACTACGAGTCCTTTCATCTAGTAGACCTAATGATGCAAGCTTTATTCTTCCTTGAATGCAACATCTGAGTGTGGTTTTCATGCTTTCGAATTTGTGATACCTACAGTTTTTTGGTTATAATTTGGGATTAAAACAGTAAACTCATTACGATACTGAAATAGAGAAATAACTATTCTCTATTTCAGTATCGTAATGAGTTTATTACAGTACTAAAACTAGTGCTGTAATGAAACTCATTACAGTATTGATTTCAGTTATATTTTTCGTTTTGTGGTTGTCAATACTGATCTCAGATCCTCTCAATTTTCAAAATAAATCAATTCAAATTCCGTAATCTGTCAAATTTCCTAAGTCACACCAACTACCAAGATACAATACAAAAGTCACTCATCTCAATTTTTATTTGAATTTCGGGAGTATTCCACAAAACTTTACTGAAATAGAGAAAATATCGTCTAATACTCGTTGCAGGCAATTCCAACACTCATGCTTTCGAATTCGTGTTAAAAAAGGAGCTCATTCTGCAACTTGTTTTAGAATATACTATTCCGCACTGCTATAGCGTATGGTAATGTTACTGAAGGATTATCACCATAATATGAAAGGCTCGCTAGACGGTCAGCAGTTCTGGAGATATCGGCAGTTGAGTGAAGAAGGATCCTTTTTCATTCAAAATCAGATATTTCTAAGTTTAATGGTCATATACGAGGGTCATTAGAAGCAAACTAGAGCCGAATAAACAGGCTATGCGACCCTTGCATCGTTCTAAATCGAAAAAAATTTTTCATGCTCGTAGAGCAAAAAAAATTTTTAATTTTTGAGAATTTTTTCTTCGTACTTCATCCGAGGATTGCATGGCTACCCGCACTCCGCAAAATTGTTAGCCAATAACTAAACTAAAGTTTTCAAGCTTTGAAAGTTAGTTCTTTTATTTTATAGACGATCATTTTTCCCTTGAATACAGCCTGTTGAAAGTCACCAAAAAATTTAGAAAATTTTCCTGTTCAATTTTTGCGCGAAGTAGGTATATAAGTAAAAGATTAGTTCTCGAAGTTTCTGGATTGACTTCGACTGTTGATAAAGCACATGAGGCCTCTTTTTATAGGTTAATCGATTCTTGAATATACCCTCAGGCCAAAACCAAAAACTGCCATTCACCATGTTCCTTAAGGCAGGTTTTTTTCCGATAACCAGAGAAATATACTCCCCGTCAATAAATTCCGGACAGGTAAAATTTTTGTCAAATTCAACACCCTGTATCTTTTTTCGTGGTTCTCCGATTTTGTTGAAATTTTTACCAGGTTTAGTATTGGGTCTTGTAATATAAAACTGAAATTTACTTCGCGAAAACACCTGTAGTTTATCTGGTATACAGCGTGAAACATAACCTTGTTTAATAACCTCCATTTCTGAACACTCTGTGGTGAATTTGAGGCGAAAAATTTGATATCATTTAGTTTTAATTGGAAGTGTGACCCTTTCTTAACAAAATGTTTTTTGATTTATGTCAGTATCTGCTTTTAAAAAAAAGATACCCATTTTCGAAGAAAGTGTTGCATTGTTCTCAATTTTATAACAATTTAAAACATTACAATACCTTATCGACTAGCCAACATAAACAAACATCTGAAAATTGATAGCGTGTATTTCCACCTCGCTTTCTCATCACTTCTACCATACGACGTGGCATTCTTTCAATGCAGTTCCGAATTTTTTTGGGGGACATTTCCCCCAACAATTTCTGTTAATGCAGGACAATGCTGGGCTCAAGTTGCACGGGTTGTAACAGAATACTTAGAAGAGGAGAATATTCAACGATTGGTGTGGCCAGCCGCAGTCCGGATTTAAATCCAATTGAACAAGTATGGGGAATGCTAGGTAGACGTGTTCGAAATCGGCAGCCCAACACCTTACCCGATTTACGAACAGCCCTTCTTGAAGAACGGGAAAATATTCCCCCAGAAGCAATTCGGAAATGCATTGAAAGTATGCCACGTCGTATGGTAGAAGTGATGAGAAAGCGAGGTGGAAATACATGCTATTAATTTTCAGATGTTTGTTTATGTTTGCTAGTCGATAAGTTATTGTAATGTTTTAAATTGTTATTAAAATTGACAAAATGCAACACTTTCCTTGAAAATGTGTATATTTTTTTCAAAAGCAGATACTGACGTTAATCAAATCACATGTTGTTAAGAAAGGGTCACACTTAATAATAATAATAATAATAATAATAAGGCCTTTATTTCTTTAACAGAAATCTCAAGGGGAAGTTCACCCATGGGTGTTCTACCACTTAACCCTTGTTGTGACATAAGAAAAAAAATTATAATAATGAACACACTGTGTGCAATCTAACTTAAACAATAACAAAGTATGAAATAACAACATATTCTTTCTTTTTCTTACTCTCCCGGAGATTAAAGAGAACTAAGCAAGTATTCCCTGATTTTACTTTTGAATTTGCAATCTCCAAGTTATTTTATTTCATTGGGTATCATGTTGTACAATTTACAGATGTTGTATCTGAAACTTCTCTCAAAGGTTGAGGTTCTATGATGCGGGCATGTAAGTATATTTCTATATCTAATATTTACGTTGTGAACATCAGCTCTAAGTTGCAACTTATTGAAGAGATAAGGTGGTCTTCTCTTCACTATTATTTTATGGAATGCACAAAGAGCATGATAATTAAAACGAAGTCTCATAGGAAGCCAACCCAACTCCACCAGCTTATGAGATACATGTTCAAATTTTCTAATTCCGAAGATAAACCTTATACAGTTGTTCTGTACACGTTGAATTCGATTGAGAGAGTCCTGATCCAGACAAAAGCTATACACAGGAGAGCAGTAGTTGAATTTAGACAGAATTAGACTTTCGCACAAGAGTTTTTTTGTGTAGATGGGTAAGTAAGATCTATGCGGATATAACACTCTTAAAGCACCATAAGCTCTTCCAACAGTATTCTCCACATGCTCGCGAAACCTCAGCGAATCATCCATAATCAATCCCAAATTTCGGGCACTATCGACTATCGACACTTCAAATTAAAATTTACTGATATCAAATTTTCCGCCTCAAATTCACCACAGAGTGTTCAGAAATGGAGGGTATCAAACAAGGTTTTGTTTTACCCTATATACCAGATAAACTACGAGTATTTTCGCAAAGTAAATTTCAGGTTAATATAACAAGACCCAATACTATACTTGTTGTAAATTTCAACAAAATCGGAGAAGCACGAAAAAAATACAGGGTGTTGAATTTGACAAAAATTTTGCCTGTGCGGAATTTATTGACGGGGAGTGTATATTCTCTCATAATTATGTTTTTTCAGTATTCTTTCCACCAACGCGATGGCAGAATATTACCAATTCTCATAATTACCACTCGACTCAAACCCCCCTCCCCTTCCCTAGTCTCTTTCGCAATCAGGGGAGCGTCCCTGAATTCCTGCAGAATCATAAATAAGTGGGATTTATAGCGACATGCACTTCGTGACTTCACTCCTCTCTGGTCCGCTGCAGATGATGGCATCTTGTCACACACCTTCTTCTCCCCTCGTTCATCATCCGTTCATTCCGGATAAGTATATGTTGGTGTTAAAATATGATTCTGGCTTCGGGGCATTACTCTTTTTACCTCCCGGAAAAACACCCCCATTTTTCTGCAATCTCCAGGGAACGAAAGTGAGTGACGCTGGAGGTTTTTTCAGTCTGTTTGTTTGTTGGTATATTCTTAGAGAGATGGAGCCGTCAGAAGTTGTGCTAAGGAAATATTGAGCTGACAAGTTTGCATCTGCATCGTTGTGATGACAGAGTTTGGCAAATAATTACCGAGCATTATGGACTTGTCTTTCTTTAGGAATTGAACGAGATCCTTCTTGATACCAAAACTTCTTGGACTTCTCTTCAGACGTGAAACTATACAAATAATAAGAATCTCGGAAACGGCTCTAATGATTAACATGAAATTTACAAATTAGGGGTTTTTCGGTCCAAGAAATCGAGTCATCTAGGTTTCAAGTCCGAGACCCCAGGACTCAAAAATATTGAAAAGAATCGATTCAAAATGATTATGACGTTTCAAAAAATGCGATTACAATCAGAGCGACTCACAGATAATTTCATTCTCTTTTCGAAGTCCATTCAGAATGCTCATGAAACTAGGATTGTCCTCAAGCTTATTACATGCTTGATTCAGGTTGTGTAATTTGAATATTATATATCAAGTGATGGAATACTGACATTCTGTGGTCAAAGTCAATGTTGAGCTAGGTTCTATATCAGTCGTGGAGAAAATCAATCATTTTCAAGACTTTTGAACTAAAAGAAAATACGAGCGTTGAAATAGAGCAACACCAATTTGCAAATGATATGGAAGAAATAGAAAGGACGCAGAATATCAGTTTAAACAACAATCTTATTGATGAAATAATTTGCCCAACATGAGTTAGGGATATTGACTTTAATTTCAAAAGGATAGAGTTTGAATGAGATTTTGGATGAAAATTCATATTAATATGATCTCAAGTTGCAGGAAATAAAATTAACTCTAGCCTGTAGGTCTGCAGCGTATACAGGATGGTTGAGAAAAATCGAGTTAAATAACGAAATCTTATTCCCGGAGAATTCAAACATTTTGAGACTATCATACAATGTATGGAATCCACGGACTTCAAAAACAGCTTGGCATCTTCTTCACATACTACACACGAGATTGTTGAACATTTCTCCAGAAATGATCCTCAGATCCTTTAAGAATTCTGGAGTTGGTTGATGCGTTATCGTCTAGAAATTGAAAAGTTTCACCAATCGCAGCGTGAAAATTTGGCAGAAACACTGTCAATGACATGCTCCTTATAGTGTAGTGCGGTCATATTCCCAGGACGAATGTGTAGATCTGTGCGCTCGGGATTGTCCATACCCTTATTCTTCGAGAATCTGAAAATCGGTCATATCTGGATTCATCAGTGAAAATGACACTACGCCTTTGATCGTTCCAATTGATATGTTGCCTTGCCCATTTCAATCTTTGACGCTTATGGTCACGTCTTAATGGACTCCTCTTGATGGACGTCGAGAACCTAGATTCACCTCTCTCAAACATCGTCTGATGGTTTCGATGGAAACTTGGACCCCATCTACATTTTGAAAAGTATTCCGTAGCATTCTACACGTGGATGAAGGCTTTCTTCTCGCCGAAACGGTGATGAAACGATCCTGAGCTGGTGTTGTTTTTCGTCGCCCACCAAGCCTTGGTCTTTCCAACACGGAACCTGTCTCCCAGGACCTATCCAAAGTCGGGATATCACACTTTGGCTGACTTGAAGCCTTTCCGCTACAACAACCTGAGTTAGGCCACCCTATACCATATAGTAATGGGGGTAATTACCCCCCAGGAAAATATTTACCTTCTAGAAGTAAGTCATAGAATCATTACATAGGAAAATATCATGACAATGTCAGCACCTCAGAGGTTAACCCTGAGTTGCAGGAATGTCCATTAAATTTAATGCTGCCTCAATTCTCCATTAAACGGAGTATCCATGGCGACCGTTTATAGATATTCTGTTTAAGGGAGAATTAAGGCGGCATTAAATTTTAATGGACGTTCCTGCAACTCAGTGTAAGTGTGTTAAGTCACATTTTTCTCAGACACGATTTATCTACAATATTGGATGTACATTATTGAATTCTACCTAGTGGAAAACAGATTTCACTCCCTAGGTACATCAAATCACTGAAAAATAGCGATAAACATTCTTTGAAACAATAATTGAACTGAAAAAATCTCTATTTTGGCTGATTTTGATTTTGTGACTTAACACACCTTACCTCTGAGGTGCTGATATACTATATCCAAATTTTTTATACTCCCCCCAGAAAAAATCTCTAGCGACGCCCTTGAGCCCTTTTAGCATCAGCGTTTGTTAATTTAAGTCTTGGGATTTTCAGAACACTCGTTTCAAATCGAAGCCGTTGATAAAGTGACTCCGTTTCAAAATAAGAACATTAATGAAGCATATGTAAAGAACCAAACTTCAGAAAATAGGCGACCAGATTGACGAAATGTCTCATACTGATTTTTATTGGATCGATTCAAGTTGTAATTGAGTTTTGAATGATTTTACAGCGATTTTCTCGAAGATAACATACTTTTCAAAACAATTGAATACGATATCCCTAACTCTTGTGGAGCAGTATATTATTTTCGTGTGCACATGAGCTTGCTCTAATTGCATTCTGAACACATAATTGAACTGATAAATATCTTTCAAGCGGAAACATGTTGGACGCAAGAAGAAGATTGTGAGATTTCTAAATAATTAGAGAAATTACAAACTTTTTATTGGGTTTTGACTAATCTGTATATATAAAAATGAATTTCTGTGCGTTAGGTACGCTAAAACTTGAAAACGGCTGGACCAATTTGGATAATTTTGGTCTTGACTTATTCGTGGAATTCCAGGGAAGGTTCAAAAGCTGAGAAAATATAAAAATGCAAGGAATTCAATATGGTTTTTCCTCAGAAATAGAGGTGATCGATTATCATTGATTTTCGATGATCATCGACTTTTGACAATCAAACATCGATGTTTAAAAATTGATTTGCATTATTTATAATATCGTTACATCTTCTTCTCGATTTCAATAATTTCTTCGAGTGAGGACTACGCAACGTTTGAACAAAACACTAATGTTATCAATTAATAATAAATAATCAACTAATAATTCGATTAACATCATGTTCGGTTATCTATGTCATTATCGTCTTCGGTGATCATTTGTGAAAATGACATCTCAAGTTGCGTCTTCTCTTTGCAGTTGATCTTTTGTGATAGTTACTTACTCGGATACTTATGTGTGAATTTTGTAAGGCGTTGGAATACAGTGGTGAATCTACACAATTGGTCCCACCAACAGATCCCCTACGCTCTTTAGTTTCTGGGATAGGAAATGATTCTTGGCCAATATTCAGGAATATAACGGCTGCTTTCAAATGACATAGTTCGGCGCAACACCTATCGTACAGGATAATTTCAAGCCCACTTTCAAGGTATTGAATAGTTTATTATAATATTAAATCTATATTAAAACCTCCTGACCCGGCAGACTTCGTACTGCCTCAATTCATAAATAAAAAAGCAGATCATTTCTATTCAGATTGATGAATATTATGTTTTGTCACGAATTGAATGTCACTATCAGGAAGGAACACCGAACCAAAGGAAGTTCTCGTGCACGTAGAGGTAACCGTCATTCACAAAGATAGAAAGATGAACTCTTTGCCTAGGCGCGCGACTGAATAATGGCAATCGCCAAGAAAGAAATTCGAAAATGTTTCATGCGCGCACTTGCGACTAATAATTCGCAACAATATTCAGTAATAACATGGATTTATCTGAAAACCGATTGCCGATAATATTACGAGCCAAATAATATCAAAACAATAGGACCTTATAAAGTCCCCCCAAAAAAAGAAAAAATTACACTTATCCAAAGAAGTTCAGACTTCGGCAGCAACCAAATTGCGATTGGATTGACTCATTCTGATTTGCGACAATCGCGTGGCTTCAAAAATGCGACTGTTTAGTCGCTGCGATTATTTAGTCGCATTTGCCTGCAGTCCCATTTAAATGTAGGTATGTGTTTCAGTTTTACGACTAAACGATCGCGCGACAGAAAATCGCATGTGCTCGGTTACCCTTTGTCATACGAGGAACCGATCGACATAAAGTAACGACCTATTTGTTGGCTGTCAAATTTCAAATATTATGATGTTTGCGTTCAGAAATTTAATTAGTGACAAAACATAATATTCATCAATCTGAATAGAAATAATCTGCTTTTTCTCAGTACGAAGTCTGCCGGGTCAGCTAGTTTAATTCTTAAATTATTGAATCTTGACCATACTCACATTGGACCTGAACATCGAAGGTGGCGCTGTACGTCTCCCCCTCGCTGTTGGCAGCCGAGCAGGCGTACTGCCCGGCGGATTTCCGGTCCACGTGCTTCATTATGAGGACGTCGTCCATGGGAAACACGCCGGAAGTGGAGTTGAACTGGACCATGTGACCCTGCAAAGAAGGACAATTTTCAATTTTGCTAGCACTGCCGTTTCGCACCCCGAAAAGGAAACGCTTTCTGTCCGTGGAAATGAAGGAATAAAGTTGAGGGATGTTGATTGAAGAGTTGGAAGGGTTGGGGTACTAATTGCTTTTCCTTAATTTCAATCTTTCCGGGTTGCCGCTCTGGAAGGATAGTGGGGGTGGGAATTCGTTTTCACGTGACGGTTTAGTGATGTTCCGGAAATTCTTGTCTGGTCACAATCGTGTAATGTTCGTGGTGGTTCGTTTGGACGTTATCGAGTGGAAATTGATGTTCTTTTCTGGGTTGGGTGGGATTGAGTTGAGGTGGGGGTCGCATGTGGTTTACTTGCTTCGAATATAATCTTTCGAATAAGATAATGAAGGATTTGGAAAGGCATGAGGAAATTCAAAATTTTTCTCAAGAATGAGTTTATCGAGAAACCCTGCCAACAAAAATGCAGCGAGTCTAAAAGGAAACCCTTAGACATTTCAAAAAATGCAGACTTCCTCCAGAATACATTTCAAATTTTGCTTCTTTGTTTCATTTTAATTTAGTTAATTCTCAGAGTTAATATTCCTGCTATCGCCTTTTTATACAATATTATCAGAATATATGAGGAGCAGACGCAGTTTGTCCAAAATTTTCCTTTTTCAACCAAGAGTGGCGTTGCATTATTCATTTGAAGGACTATCGTTTCATAAAATCCCGGAGATTCAAATCCGATTATCTCCTGCTCAAATGTACAGGATGTTCATATTTTACTCAATAGCTATCTAGGTTATTATTGGTCGTACACGTTTAAATGGGCAAATTTACAGCATTTTTATGGGCATTCAGAATTCAGTACTAAGAATTGCATAAAGGCATCATTAACCCAGAAATTGTATGTGAACTGTTGTTTTTCAAATGGCGTACCCTTTATTTTATTTTTCTAATCGGTAGAGGTCTTTCTTCTGATTTCAAATATATATAGCTTATTGAGGTTATGTCTGGCAGTTTTCTTGAAATATAGATATTTCCTTCTGAATCTGAAGCAGCTGTGGAATGCCACACGAAAAAGATGCGATTTTTTTTATATCAAAGGATAATGAAACACCTGATATTTATATTATTTATTTATTAACTGAAAGTTGAATGAGGTTTCCAAATTACCCCTATTTACTTCTAGACAGAGCCGATATCTTTTTTTAAAGTTCTTGAGGATTTTCCCTACCATGGAATATATTGAAGTTGTCAATTTCTTCCTCTATTCTGAATGAAATGTTTTCAATATTTTGCGAACGGGCCATATTGGCGAATCCAAAAATCTGAACTCCCTCTAGCGGCGAAATATCGCCCTAAGAAAACAAGTATACTATGGAGTAATCCCATTCAAAATACATGGTTTGTAATATAAATTAGTGATATTTTCGTTAAATATACGAAGATTGGTTAAATTATTAGGTCTTCTGAATAGTAGAATTGATGCTGACTAACGACCGAAAGGTATCTATATGAGAATTATAAGTTGACATAAGAATATTCTCAGATTCATGTGTTAAATTTCAGGTTAGAAGCTATATTGATGCTGAGCAGAAATAAAAAGATTCATTTGAATAATATTGTCTAGTGGAATAATTTTTTCATTATCAGTGAATGAATTATAATGCCCTTGATATATTGAAAAAAAGAGAAGCTTGGGTGAGAAGATTGAAAAAGAGAAAAATGTTCGTTTTCTCTCTTCATTTTCAGATTGATAATTTTGCTATAGGTCTGTTGTAAAGAATTTTGTGAATATTTCATAATAGTTTATATATCTTTTCAGGTTCAAAATTTCAGCAAATTAAAGCTACTGCTGTAACTTCTCGAAATTTGCGACATGGTTAATATCCAGAAGAAATGAATAGGGCATGTATGGCCCAACATAAATTGAGGGGAGAATCCAGGAATGATACTCTCAGGGATAAACATATAATTTCTCAATCAACAACTCAGTGTACTCATTTCCTTGATTTTGAAAGTGGTGTGTAAATCAAAGAAAAAAATGCTACAATATTGTCTGCTTTGAGTAAAGAGGAACAATCTGCTGTGCATGTGCTATTCAAAATGCAATCTGTGAGATTTAAAAATGCAGAGGAAGTATCTGATGAAGACAATTCGACAAGTGAACACTGGTGATTTGATGTGGAATTTTGCTAAAGCAATTAAAAATGAAAAAGAATTGAACTCCTTGACTGAATTTGCAAACACTTGGTTTGGAAGATTATGAGTTTTCAAACAATTAAAATTATTTGAGTATTTTATGAATTTTCAAAGGTTCTATATTAATGTCAGCATTTTGTTTTAGTCGTTTCACTTTGACTTGATAATTACATACATCTCTTCTGACTTTTTGGTATCATCTCTGGCAAATTTTCCATTGTTAACAAATATTTTATTTATATTTTATTATTATCTCAATATTGTATGATGAAAGATATATACGATTTCCATCTTAAAATCACGAACAAAACACAAATAATGACTGAAAAAAATTTCAGAATCGTTTATTCATTTTGCAACATATGATTGAAGAAATGATTAAATGAAATGCTCTCAATCAAATTCCGTTCGTAATCTTCATGAAATGGAGCACCCACTTTCAAAAATGATTTGGGAAAACTTCAATAAACAATGAAGTCGTATGTTTGAAAATTCAACAGATTCATCTGAATCTGTGTGCAGCACGAATGCTTCTGCTTCAATGGGATATCATTTCGAGTTAGTACCATTCATTTACGAATTATGCAGAATCTCATCGATCTAGGAAATACTTCCAAATATAATATTCAACATCATTTGAGTAATCCCAACAAGTGTAATACATATTCATTTGACCAAAATAATTGTTCTTACAAGTAATTTAAATATCTTTGCATACAATTTTTTCATCATTCGTGATGAAAACGAGTTGTTCCTCTGAATTCGCCACACTTAATGTAGAATCAGAAATGCATCAACACACACTACCATCTTGAAAAGCACTTTTAAAATGAAAGTCTATTCATTTATTTCACAAAATGATATAAATAACCCGTTGTCATTCGAAAATTTACAAAAACATTCCCTAGCGGCACTCAGGCTGGTGGCTAAATTTCGAACCTAGAAGACAAGTATTTACAGCGCCCTCAACAAATAGCAGAGTGCCTTAGATTTAGACAAAAGAACCTATAATTTTTAGAAGCTGCCAAAAAAACCTCAATAAAGTATATATCTGAAATCAGAAGGAAGAGCTCTGAAGATTAGGCAAATTGAATACAAGGTGTACCATTTAAAAAACAACAAATTCTTAGGTTTTTGATGCCTTTATGCATTTCTCAGTACTGAATTCTGAATGCCCATGAAAAATACTACGAATTTGTCCCCTGAAACGATTTTGTACGACCAATAATAACTGAGATAGCCATCGAGTAAAATATAAACAATCACCTTGTACGGTAGAAACCATTTAGACATACAAAATGCATTAAGTCCATCGAGTAAGATTCGACAAAGTCCAAAATTTCTACATTATCAATATCAAATTTATGTCCATGATCATGTGTACGTGCTGTAAGCGCTGATTTTTGTGTTATTTCGACATGTTGAGTGTCATTTTTGTGTTGTCTTATTCTAACCATAGTGCACAACAAAAAAAAATGTAATCAAAAACAAAGCATACCTATTAGGTGATAAAAAAAATTTGTCAGAATATTTGAAGAAGGTTCAAGATATATCAAAAGAGAAAAATTTTTCCGCTCACTATGTAAAAACAATAATGAATAACTATATTAGACAAAAAACTCGAAAGCTGAAAACAGAAATATTACACTATTGAGGGGAGTTAACAGAGAAGATGATAATGTGAAAGTCACTTCCTGAATTCCATTTTTTTTTCAGAGTGATTTCAGCTTGAAAATTCAATGTAGAACACACGGCACCCTGGGGCTGAACCAGCCCAAAATTAATTTTTTCCGCCTCCGTTCGAATCTCCCGCCCTTTTTTCTCGTTCCCAAATAATCATCCTGTCTACATCAAACAATTCGATATTAATATTTCCGGTAATCAGCTCGGGGCCGGCTCATCCGAAAGGAACACGAGCAAGTTCCGCGGAACCCTTTGGAGCTCCATCGGCTTGTTTGTTTGCATTTGTTCAGCCATAATTAAAAGTATTTTCCGGAAAATGCCCGCCGGTCCCAATTAGAAGTAACAATTCCGCGGCACCGTCTCGATCGGATGTTCAAGTTAAATATTTGGCCCTTTCCCACCGCTTATCCGGTCGGATATCGGACGGGCCACAACAGATATTCGCGAGTTTAATTAAAACAATCATCGAGTCACCCGGTTCGGCTGATCGGCATCGGAAACCAATAAGAGATTCAATCCGTTCGCTTTTTTGGAAGCAGTCGGTTGGCTGTGGGATTTTTCGCTGAAGTATTTGTGACTTGAATGAAGTAAGATTGGCTCTGAGATATATATTATATTCTTATGAAAAAGAGAGCCAAAATAATACAATAAATGTTGAAATAAAAAGCTGAGGTAACAAAAAAGAACGGGGTATCATAACATTCTTCGTATTATACTATAGAATCATACGATACTATCATCACTAGTATCATACGATACTATACAGCCAGGGGAAAAAACCTCAGACGGAAAAACCTGTCTCCCCGTAAAAAAAAATAACATAAAATATTAAATATCACGAAAATCTTGAAAGACATCAGTGTGATCATCTTCATGTTATCCGTCGATGGCCTCGGATAAACAGATTCTTCCCAAAACGACCCGCAATTCTCAATCTGAAATGAAAAAAGTCAAAAGCAGAAAAGAAACCGATTATCCAGAATAAATCAAATTATTTCTAAATTAACCATCCATTTTGGAAATGTATTTGCTACTTTAAATAACATCAACATTCAGATTTCTTGACCAAATAATGTTCGAAGGTTTATGACAGAAATGTCACAAAATCTGAAAGAAATAAAAAAATTCCATCAATTTCCCCTTTCCGAATCTCTTGAAACTTACGAACTGATAATTTTTCAACATAACAAGCTAAACTTGAAAAAAATAAATTAATACATAACCTTTCAAATGTCCTCTTTCACTAGAATTTTTTTCTGTTGCCGTGTGGCTTTCTTGCAAAAGAATCACTTCGATACCATGTTCATCAGCTAATTTGGAGACGTAATCACACTTGTCTTTCGGAATTCCTTCGATATTCAATTTCAAAATCCACAAATTCTTGCTCTCTGGTCGTGAGGGATTTTCAAACCGATATATTCCGAGAATATGTCATAGTATATGTCTGATAGTAAAGGAGCCCAATTCTATTTGAAATTCAGAAATTGTCAATTGACATTCAGGAAACGTCATTCGTATTTCAGATTTGTCAATTGAATTTGAGAAAAAATCAAATATATTTCAGATTAGTCATTTGAATTCTCGAAATAATCAATTTTATTTCAGAAAACATCGAATGTTTTTCAGATAACACTCTCAATTGAATTTGAGATATGTTCAATTGGTCAATTATATCTCAGAAATGGCAATTTTAATTTCATTTGATACGCACATTGATACCAGATTGCATTTCAGAAAATATCAATTTTGGGTGATTCATAAATAGATCGATGATAATAAATGAAACATTTAATCTTCAACACAAAACTGAAACATGCCATACAAGCATGTCTGCCATCGCAATTGCATCTTTGCTCGGTAAATAATACACTGCGCAAAAAAATTAACGCACATTATGAAAATCTCAAATTTATTCTACAACTGAAGGTGTTCTCAATGATAATTATTTTTATCACAATTATGCATGCATATGTTATCCACTTTCAACGTTTTTCTTCAATACAGATGTTTTTTCCCAACAGGAAGAAAAAAAGATGAAATTATCAGATTTTGAATGTATTGGCTCCATTATAAAATCAGTTATTCTCGATCAATTCTAGTGATCAATAGTTATTTTTTCGTTTGATTTCCTACACTCGATCGCTATGCAACGCGAAACACGCCATTTGACCAAAGAGGAATGTGCCCAAGCGGTAGTTTTGCCAGAAGAAGTGTGGACATACACAAGAATTGCAGAAAGGTTTGGAGTTTCCCATACAAGTGTGTCCAGAATGTTGCAGCGATTCAGGGCGACAGGTATGAATGTCCGAAGACCAGGACAGCGTAGACCACGGGTAACAACTACCATTCAAGAACGTTACTTGAGAGTTTCTTCGTTGAGACAACGGTTTGCAACCGCTCGCCTCCTTCAAAATCAGCTTGAGCAAACTCATGGGGTGCGAATTAGCACTCAGACAATAAGAAATCGCCTCAGAGAATATGATTCAAGGCCTCGTGTTGCGGCAAGAGGTCCAGCTCTTACCCCAGTCCATCGAAGGGCACGTTTGGATTTTGCGAGAGAGCATATCCATTGGAAAGAGGCCGATTGGGAAAGAGTTCTCTTCACAGATGAGTCTAGATTCTGCCTCTACCATTGTGATCGATGTTCCCTTGTATACAGACGTCTACATAAAAGATATGCTCAGTGCGAATAATACTGGTTTCGGGGGAGGATCGATTATGGTATGGGGTTGAATATCTTTGACTGCTCGCACAGATCTAGTTGTCGTGGATAATGGAGCTATGAATGGTGATAAGTATATAAGGAACATTCTTGAAGAGCATGTAGTGCTATTAGCCCCATACATTGGTAAAAATTTTACTTTTATGGACGATAATGCCAGACCCCATCGTGCGCGCATCGTTGAGGAGTACCTTGAAGTCTCTCGAATGGAATGGCCAGCAAGAAGTCCAGATCTCAATCCGATTGAGCAGGTTTGGGACAACCTCAATAGAAGGCTGAGAGTTTCAGAAAATCATCCAGCTACTCTTAATGACTTAGGAATCCAATTCGGAGAAATCTGGGAAGGATTAGATCAGAACATTTCAAGATCACTCGTTTTGAGTATGAACCGTCGTTGCCGAGCAGTAATTAACGCAAGGGGTGGAAATACCAAGTATTAAATCACTTATCAGCATTTCACTATTTTGAAAATTGTTCATTTCTCTTCCTTCACATAAGATTCGGTGAAATCCTGAATTTTTCTCCCATTTAATGTGTCTTGTTTCGTTCAAAACCTTCCCGAGAGCATAAAAAATAAGTTATAAAGTCAATGTAGAGTTAACTTTCATTTAAATTGAGATTTTCAGAATGTGTGTTAATTTTTTTGCGCAGTGTATTTTCTAGGTATGTTAGTCTTTTTTCAATAACTCCCAGCGTTATTACGTGAATAAACAAATTTAGGAAGTGTTGACAATTCCAGTTGCAACGTTATTCATGCTTATCAGTCTAGAAATTGTGAATTAGCGAATTACTAATTTCTTTGTTTATTATACCACCTTATCCTGGTTGATCGAATAACAAACTGTTGAAGTTATTTTTTTTCACGGGTTCAAACCTTGGTTTAATGTACAGGGTGGGCAAAATTGGTGATACTTGAACTACAACTTTCAAACCGTGAGAGATAGAGGAAAATGAATGACGCTTACAGTACCCTTTTTTTTAGAGAAACTAATATTGCAATGAACTGCATTCCTCTATCTTCTATTGTTTTCGAATTATACGCCAAAATTGAAAAAAAAATTAAGCTACTGGATTGCTATGAGAAAAGTGTCTGTATAATGATTTCATTTCAACATTCTAGCACAAACAGAAACGGAGATAATGACCAAAGTTGAAATCGCCCAAATTTCAATTTTTGCCTTCAACTTGAAAACAAAAAAAGATGGAGGAATGCAGTTGATGGCATTATCAGTTTCTCTGAAAAAGACCACCGTAACGTGTCATTCATTTTCCCTATCTCTCACGGTTAAAAAGTTTTAGTTTAGGTATCACCAATTTTGCCCAGCCTATACATTTGAACAGCTTAACTGATCATAGTTCAATACTTATGGGTATCAGAAATAACAGGAAGTAAATGGTATCCTTCTACCCTCACATTATAACGAGCCGCCACTGCTCGACAATCATCGTTATGAATCAATCTCCGACTCTCAATAACTCCCGAGAAGTCTGGAACAAGTGTTCCATTTTTTCAACTTCAATCATCGCGATGAACGGAATTCATGAAAAATTGATGTTTATCCTGGAGCCCCGGACTCCGGAGAGATATCCATTAACTCCTTTCGCCCTCCTCCCGGGAAACACGCGAATCTCATCTTCGATATGACCCTCTTCTTCTTCCGTTCGATCCACGCCATAATTCTCGGTCCTTAATCAGGGAGCCGGAACCGCGAAATAACGTTTAAAAAGAACCCGAGTGGAAGGGCGATAGTGCGCGCGGGAGAACTTGAAAAATGGAAATATTTACTTGTCTATCAATCTTCGTTTCTCGGCTTCGAACCCGGATAGTTCGTTCCGTTTTAGCGGGAATTTTCGGCGTCGGAATCGGTTCGGATTTCATTGTGTTATATCGATGTGCATTAGATGCGCCACATTTCAGGTCTGCAGACTTGAGGACCGTCTTTTGGGGAAGGCCAAGCGATAAATTACAAATTTCTCACCACCAAGCAAAGATTATAGAGTAAAGAGGATATTTCTGGATCCACTCAGGCGCGGCATATTAATATACAGAGGGATTCCTTGTACCCGGTTAAGTCCCCAACCAAGTATGACCGCTCATCCAGGATAAAGGATCATATTAGAGAAAAAAAATTGATCAGACATCTCGGACAGTATTTAGAGTCGGAGAATGATTCAGAAAGATGATTCTCAAGCAGTGGCGGCTCGTCATAATGTAGGAGGATACCATTCACTTCCGGTTATTTTCGAATAACAATAACAGTATTGAACTATGATCAGTTGAGCTTTTGAAATGTACATTGAAGCAAAGCTTGAACCTGTGAAAATAATAGATTTAATATTCTTTTATTCCATCAACCAGGACAAGATGGTGTGATAAACACAGAAATTAGTAATTCGCTAATTCACATATTCTAGACTGAAAACTATAAATAATGTTGCAGCTGGAATTACCAGAGAAACATATATCGGTTACTCAAATATTTAATTGTATTTAGTGCCTCAGGGAGTTTGACGCGATAACGTTTAGTCAGAGCGTATACAAAAACCGATCACTTCTAAATTTGTTCATTCCTGAAAATACGAGAAATATTACAGCGCCAAACGCGATAATGTTTGAGCGAATAAAACTCAACACCTTCAAAAAAACGTCATTATTTATTATTTATTTAACACTCCATTTGGGCCCTGAGCAGAAAACCGTGGGACTCAAAACGCCAACTTACGTTTTGTTCGGATACTCTCGTAAGGGAAGAAGAATAAGCAATCGTATTGATGATGCCAGAATTTTAAGTAAAAAAGACCCACCCACAGAAGGTGACAAGTAAATTTCATCGTAAAGAAGTAAGTCAGTCGGGAAAATAAGTAGATCTGGGAAGGTGAAACGTGTTCCAGATAACTCAAAAAGTTACAAAAAGATACTACGGCAAGTTAGTAGATGTGAGGATACGGAACGAAAAAGTCCTGAAGATTACTCGAGAAGGTACGAAAAGTACAAGTTAGATCGTGAAACGAGCGATGGTTTAGAGGTAGAGTCATATTTTGTTAATTGTCGAATAATTAGGCAGGTTTCATTGAGTGAAAATTCGTTTTAATAGAGCCTCAGGTGAAAAGACTTCTGGATTTCAATATTTTGTTATTAGTACGGATCGATAAGAGAGTACGCGAATAACGTCGCGAAATTAATGAAATTAGGGTCTGTTCAGGAAAATTTGAGTTCGTGAACTTTTTGTAGCCTTCCTTGTCATCATTACAATTTCATGGATGGTGATTGCATAACACCATGAATACATATACAGGGTGCGGCCATTTAAAAAAATGAAATGAAATTGTTGTATCTGAATATTTCATATTGGGACATCATGACTATTGGAACGGCTCTTCGGAGGAAGGATTTCCAAACACAAACTCTAAGCAGAAAATAAAAAAAGACAGAACAGCAAGAGAATGCAATTTATACTTCAAATTTATCTAAAATTTTCCACCCATTGCAAAAATGTATTCGATACATTGTGTACGGCTCCAATGCCATCTTGAAATTTATAAATCGAGCAATTATTAATTAGGTATTCAACTGTTTCCTCTGATTCTCCACATTAACAATTAGGACTGTCAACTGAATTCCACCTGAAAAGCATGCTATTAGTACGTCCATGACCTGTTCTTATTCGATTAAAAAGGGACCATATTCTCCTGGGAAGGTTAAAACCAGGAACTTTATTCGATGGATCAGATATTAGATCTTTATCAGATAAAGAACATGCATCACATTCGGATTTCCAGATTTCCTTGTACCTGAACTTCGAATTCCCCCAAATGGGTTTACGGGATTTCATTCTTAGAATTCTATTTTCTAGAACGTAGGAAAGTATCGGAAAAGAATCCGGAAATAAATTTAATTTATTCCAAGAATTCCAAGTTGCAGACTTCGAATATGGGGAGGAACTATATTTGATAGCACTGGTTCCAGCGATTATTCTCATCGATATATTGAGCTGTGCGTCTATTTTCTAAACATGAACACTATTGATCCAAACAGGGCAACAATATCCAGCGGTGGAAAAACCAGGGCAAGGGCTGCTGTGCGAAGAGTAGTCCGGTCAGCACCCCATGACGTACCAGAAAGTTTCTGTAGAATGTTATTTCTCGTTTTCAGCTTCATCCGTAAGTCATCCAAATGTGCTTTGTAATTCATAGAGGAATCTAATTCAACACCTAATTATTTGGGAGTAAAATTTAGTTTCAAAGGAAAGTTTCCAAAAAGGACATTTAATTTTCTAAATGTTTGATGGTTATTCAAATGAAATAACGAAACCTCGGTTGCATTCGGATTTGGACGCAAACGCCATTCGAAAAGATAATTTCTCAAAATATTCAGATCAGAAGTTAAATTTTCCTCAATACTTTGAAAATCAGAATGTCGGAAAGCGAGTGCAATATCGTCGGCGTAAATGAATTTTTCAGATGAAGTACAAGGAATATCGCATAAATATAAATTGAATAGAAGGGGTGCTGAAACAGATCCTTGTGGAAGACCATTGTTCAAAGTTTCGAAGTTACACTATTATCATCAACAAAAACACGAAATCTTCTATCCGAAAACATATTCTCTAATAGACGAATCATCTTTCCACATTTAAGATGTGTATGAAGTTTATAGATCAAACCATCTTTCCAAGTGTGATTACGTCTCCAAATTAGCTGATGATCATGGTATCGAAGTGATTCTTCTGCAAGAAACCCACACGGCAACAGAAAAAAATCCTTGTGAAAAAGGACAGTTGAAAGTTATGTATTAATTGATTTTTTATAAGTTTAGCTTGTTATGTTAAGAAATTATCAGTTTCGTGAATTTCAACAGATTCGGAAAGGGAAAATTGATGGAGCTTTTTCATTTCTTTCAAATTTTGTGACATTTCTGTCATAAATATTTATAAACCTCCGAACATTATTTGGCTAAGAAATCTGAATGTTGATGTTTTTTAAAGTACCAAATGCATTCTTAAAATGCATTTGATTTATTCTGAATAATCGGTTTCTTTTCTGCTTTTGTCTTTTTTCATTTCAGATTAAGAATTGCGAGTCGTTTTGGGAAGAATCTGTCTATCCGAGCCCATCGACGGTAACATGAAGATGATCACACTGATGTCTTTCAAGATTTTCCTGATATTTAATATTTTATATTATTTTTTTACGGGGAGACAGGTTTTTTCGGCTGAGGTTTTTTCCCCTGGCTGTATAGTATCGTATGATACTAGTGATGATAGTATCGTATGATTCTATAGTATCATACGAAGAATATTATGATACCCCGTTGTTTTTTTACCTCAGCTTAGGTACTTTTCGTTTCAACATTTATGGTATTATTTTAGCTCTCTTTTTCATAAGAATATATATACCGTGTCGTAGGCAGATCTATGAAAGCTGAAACTGTTTTTAATTTGTTATTAAAACCTGATTCGATAAATGTGGTCAAACTGAGAACCTGATCATTGCAATTTCTATTTTTCCTGAAACTGCCCTGACAATTTTGAAGAACATCCTCTATAGTAGGTTCAATTCTGAAGAAAATCAACCTTTTTGAAAATTTCATAGGAACACTCAATAAACTAATCGGCCTATAACTACTCGCTTCGGAAGGATTCTTTCCACGTTTCAAAATACCTATTACTTTCGCTTTGCGAAACTCAACCGGAAAATTGTCAGTACACAAAATGGTATTATGAAAGGATACCTTGAAATCTAGCGTAATGAATTCTTCAACATGATTAATCGATGATCACGTCATGTTCTGCATACATACGGTTCTCTGGAGAATGCGCATTTTTATTCAAAATTTCATCACCTATTTTCTTTTCATAGATTTTTTCCCTTCCTTAACAGAAAAAAATTAGTAGCTTCTTTTGAATGAATATATTGTTCCTGCTGGTGTTCAATCATGCATGTTTTCATGTTCTGTTAGGTCTCAAACTAATTTCATCCTTCTCTTAGTTTTCATCAAATATGGATAATCCTAATGTTTTCTGTTTTGTTCATTCCATTGTTGTGAAAAACAAAAAGAAAAACAGCAGAGACAAAAGTAAGCAATGAATTTCACCTTTACAATCAGTAGATTGTCAAAATATTTTGTAGTAAGTAGAGTAGCAGGGCTAAAATATGCTTGCAAATTCCAGACAATCTTGCTTGGTATTTGTATATAATCTTGTCAACCTCCACACCATCATTTTTATAAGACATCATTTCCTCAATATAATGGGGTTGTCCTTGTAAAATTCCAATGTTTTGAAATAATTTGTTTCCCACCTAGAATCAAATGATTGCATTGCAACACTTGTTCACCCTTTACACAACATCTATGAGCCTGTACCTAAATATTGCAAAATTTCCTATAATTTAAGGAACCTTTAGTAAACATTTTGCCAGATGATCTGAAAAGCATTCGAAATTGAATAGTGTTCACCTCAATATTTTACAAAAAATATAACAAAAAGCACATCATTACCTCTACTTACACAGACAATATAATCCACAGGATCCACAATTAAGGAAACAACTTCGAATATTGATAAGAATTAGAAAATTCCATAAATACGAATAGATGGCGAATGCAGCGCCATCAACGGTAATTATTTGGTCCAAATATGACGTACATCAATCGCAGTATTTCTGGGTTACAACCCTTATTCTTGCCGCATAGATACCTGAACACCATTCAAGCCCTTAAAGCTCTATCAGTAGCACAATATGAATTGATGAAATGAGCAGCTGAGAAAGTTCGAGTAATATCTGATCTAATAAATACCTTCAAAAAAGAATCGTATTTTTCACTGAAATCGAATTCCCACATGAATATCCATCAAATTCTTCCTCATAACATGCCTTTCCAGCCTGATATCTCACGCCCTCCCATTCAAGAACCACGGAGACTCGTGACCGAAGACGGTAGGAGAAACTGCGAGCGAACCCATAAATCTCGAAATTTCCCCTTCAGTTTCTCGTTAGTTCTACTGACCGCGGCCATAAACCGATTGGATGCATTTTTCAGGTCACATTTCACCAATTTCCGAATCGGCGAAGCGGAAACGTTAGTTTTGTGGGGCATAAAGCCGACTACTCGAATTTTATCTGACCGTTCGGGCTGATTCAAAGCCCGAAGTTCAGGTCCCAGGGCAGGGGGGGTTCAACGACAGAAATTGAGCTAATTTTGTCCAGCGATACCTTGTAACGAACTTCGATTCCGTTGCGTTTCTTCTTCACTACCTAATTAACTTTGGCAAACTCGAGCCGGCGACTAATTCGGACCCGGAGTTAACAAGGGGGGCTAGTAGGGGGGCAAGGGGGGCGGGTGGAAGGGGGAAACGTCCCCGAACACGCTTCTTCAGACCGTCTGATTTCAATATTTTCGCTGAATCGTTCTGAGTTATTCCGGAAATCGGGTTTTAGATTGGTATTACTCTGGGGACAATTTGTAGCTTGAGGCTGAAAAAATTCAGGCTCTCCGTGATGACGTTCAAAACAACGAAGAAATTTTCCGGGTTTGTCGCTAAAATTGTCGATAGAAATATACTGCTCCACAAGAGTTCGGGATATCATATTCAATCCTTTTGAGAAGTATGTAATCTTCGAGATAATCGATGAAAAATCATTTAAAAATCAATCGATCTAATAAAAATCATTATGAGACATTCCGTCAATCTGGTCGCCTTTTTTCTGAAGTTTGGTTCTTCGCATATGCTTCATGAATGTTTTTATTTTGAAATAGAGTCAGTTTATCGACGTCTTCGATTTGAAACGAGTTTTCTGAAAATGCCAAGACGTAAATTAACAAACGCTGAAGCTGATAGGGCTATCGGAAAGCTACATTGTTGCCTAACTCAGGTTGTTGTAACGGAAAGTCTTCAAGTCAGCCAAAGTGTGATATCTCGACTTTGGCATAGACTCAGGGAGACAGGGTCCGTGTTGAAAAGACCAAGGCTTGGTGGGCGACGAAAAACAACACCTGCTAAGGATCGTTTCATCAAGCCTACATCTACGTGTAAAATGCTATGGAATACTCTTCAAAATGCAGATGGGGTCCAAGTTTCCATCGAAACCTTCAGACAACGTTTGAGAGGGGTGGATCTAGGTTCTAGACGTCCATTTAGAGGAGTTCTATCAACACGTGATCATAAGCGTCAGAGACTGGAATGAGCAAGGCAACATATCAATTGGAACGATCAATGGCGTAGTGTCCCTTTCACTGATGAATCCAGATATGGAACATTTTCAGATTCTCAAAGAATAAGGTTATGGACAATCCCACGCAAACCACGTAATCGTCGCTATGTCCAAGAAGTCCATCCGTTCCGAGGGGGTAGTGTTACGGTATGGGCCGGGATATGTTTCAACAGGCACATAGATCAACACATTTGTCCTGGAAATATGACCACCTTACACTATGGGAAACATGTCATCGACAATGTTTTGCCAAATTTTCACGCTGCTATTGGTGAAACTTTTCAATTTCTAGACGATAACGCCATAGTTGAGAATGCGTGCGAAGGGCTTGGTATTCCATATTTACCAATACCTCCGCACTCACCAGATTTTAATTGCATAGATCATGCGTGAGATATGCCCCAAAGAAGATTAGGTTATCATCAACCTACCCCAGAATCCTTAAATGATCTGAGAGAGCTTCTGCCCCATTTATGGAACCAAAACAACATCGTGTGTAGTATGCGAAGAAGATGTCTAGCAGTTATTGATGCGCGTGCGATTTTTAAAGTGGATAAATCAATCTCACATCTTGAAAAATCCCAAAAATGAAAATTTTCCATCCAAAAACCTCGAAGTTATTCTTGTTTCAGCGGAGCTCTATTTTCGATTTTTTTTTCGAATTTTCCCGCTCAGAGAGAATTATGAGGAATGTCCCTGGAGAAAATATTTTTCATAGTGCCGCGACGCCTGACGAGTTTATTTATTCCGCAGATTTTTATGCGCATCTCAAGTCGACATTGACTTGTTCAAAACGCCGTTCACCGAATGAAAAAATATTCGGACGTTTTCAGAAAATTGGGGTTACCCAGATAAATGAATCGCCCTGTACAACCCTGAGATGAACCACTGCCATTAGCAATTCAGCTAAGAGAAAACATCAACTGACAGTCACCTTTGCCATAATAACTGCAGAGAAGTAGTATTCCTTTCTTCATAAAAATAAACCATGATCCACGTCCTGGATTAGCATATGAATTAATGAAACGATCCTAAAACCCTCCACCCTTTGACGAATCGCCTTTTACCTGTCCCCCAGTCCACCTACAAGCGCCCGAATATCAACAGGGATCACAAAGATTCGCAATCCAAATGCAAACAAATTGTGACATTTATCCCGCTGAAAAACAAACCATAAGCCATATAAAGCAATAGCCGCAAACAAGCGGGATAGCCCTTTGTGAAACACGTATAAAGCGGCGGGCACGCCATCTGTTGTGCCCATCAAAATTACTTTCGAGTTCAGCAAAGTTTCGGGCTTTTCGCAAGTTGAGTGTTATTAATGGCTATTAATCTTTCTTGTTCGTAACAGTCGTCCCATCCGGTCGTACAAGACTGGTAAATTCGTTTTGTTGGCCGTCTGTAGCCTCAAACAGGCCTACGGACATAACAGGAGAAAACTTCGGGATGGATTATGAAGTGAGCGTGATCGAATGAGAGGTGCTCTGCTACGAATACACCTCTTGTTTCATGTTGATGCGAGCTAGGCTATAGTTCCGATTTCAGTGGTTGAAACAAGGGGTTAAACTATGATCATTGGTCTTCATATGAAATTTTCCATACCGGTAAAATGGAGTATCTTTGAACCGCGGGAAAACTTTGAATAAAAATTTTATTTTGTTATATCGACTTATGGTGAAAAAACCATTAGATTTAGTGACATCTGGTTTTCACCACTCACTTCGAAACACATTCAAGAATGACATGACAGCATTTACATGAAGATGAGTTCAGAGAATTCGCAATCCTGATATGTTACTTCGAACCTAAAATCTCCAGGTTCGATATGGTCTGCAAACTTTTGTTGCTGTAACCGTAAGTATTTGCACTACATACTCGCAAAATATATCTGCTACAACAATACATTATCCTAGCAACAGTATAGCAAAGGAATTTCAAATACTTGAACACATTTTGTTCTATTTATACTTTTAGAGAACAATGTGCTTAGTCATCATTTTTGGGGTAACTTTGAACGGTTTCTTCTTGTAGAAAATGTTCCGTTCTTGAAAAAGAAAACATGGTGCAGGAAAATATGTCACTTATAGTTCAGGTTCGGAAATCTCAGGGAAAGCTCCTGGTGAAATGAATTGAGAAAAAAAAAATTTCTTTTCGTGAGTTTTCCTGGCAATAAGCACCCGACGAGGGAATTATATCGATCACTAAATTATTCACAGCTCGGCAATACCCCAAGGTAGGCAAAAAAGGAAGGAGCCTTCTTGTTTAGTGCAAATCATCTTCGCCCGTATCTGAGAAGTTGGGACTAGACAGTTCAGTCCTATGTACTGTTTTCTGATACCTACTTTATTTTTCAGGAAAATTTTGATTTTTTGATCCATTTCTTGTGGTAATGAATGCCTGATACTGTTTCGAAAAAAAAATTATTTTTAGTATATTATGTAGGTACATATTTCTAGTCCACATAATTTATTCAAGTATTTTTAGTATTGAGGTGTTCAAAGGAACTCTCTCAGGGAGGTTGAATCGAAATCGCATGGTTTCTTCATAGTCGTTTAAAGTATTCCCGATCGTAGGGTAACACCCATAATTTCATTTGAAAAAAAACGTTGTTGATCATTTTGAAATCAAATTTTTTGTCAGCAGCAAGCTCTAACTGATGCCCGGGATATATTTTTTTTGGATTTTTCATTCGCTTTCCTACCGGAGATATATAACTTCGAAAGAAAAAATCGTTCAAAGTTACCCCGTTTTACAGTACGCCTCTTATCTCCCTTTCCTTTTTTTTTCTAACTTGTTTTCAGTGAAATAATCCTCCTTTTTACTTGTATGGTTCCTTTCAAGTCTCAGTGTGTCTTTCTCAACGGATATTTGTGTATTATTTTTATTTGATAGTTGTTCTGTCGAATATTACAAAGCAGTGACATGCAATTGCGTCAAAATAAAGTTCCACGTCTCCAATCACATGCTGAAAAGAACTTTGTACATTCTCTTTCACTCAATGAGATTCTAGCAAAGGACCTATATCAAGAGGCCCTCATGAAAGTTTCTCCGAGTGATGGAAATGACCAATTCTCTTCGCGACTGTGGAGCCAAGTATTTTTGAGAAAATGATGTCACTAATTTGTAATATTCTACTCAGTACGTCACAGTACCTCATGATAAAAGATGTCTGAGCCTGGGAATTGAAAATGGTATTCATTTCGATGAAATACAATTGACTAATCCGAAATACAAGTGATGTTTTCTGAATGTCAATTGACGATTTCTGAATTACAATTGGAAATGGTGTAGATAGGTGAAAACGTTGAGAGGAGTCCTGGGCTATCATCACAATAGTGACAACCGTTTCACGATATCTTTTCACTTTTTCATTTCCGAAAATATCCAAAAACAATAAACACTATTTACAAGCACTTTTCCTTAGACAATAACACACTAAATTTAATTTTATTCATCTCGTTTTTTCTTAATTCGATATGGGATTGAGAAGAATGCGTTCGAATAAGAAAAATTTTTTTTTGCTTCCTCAGTACGAGAGATAGAAAATATCGAATATAGTGTCTTATTTCCAATGAGAAGGGGCCTTTAGAAGGTTTCAATAGTTTTAAGATATTTTCGTTGATAAAAAGTTGTGGCACATTATTTAAATCGATAAAATATCAAATTTTAACTATATCAAAAGAAAACGTAATCGTAAACGGTTTCTACTAATGATTCCTTCACACAAATCGAGCCTAGGACTACTTTCAACATTTTCACTTATCTAGTCCAGAAGTATCAGAAACAGTGAAATCAATCAATTTGGGATAACCTGTACCCAGTTCTTTTTAGTACATGAGATTGCAAATGTTTTTGACGCTCTAGATGTCAATACTTTGTGATATTCTACTCAGTACGTCGCAACTAATTGGTTTAAACATCGAAGTTTTTCCAAAAGATTTTATCCCTGAGGTGTATGGGATACTAATGATGCCAAATAAGGCTGAAACCGGTATATCTCCCATCTCGGTGAAAAAATCTCATATAATTTCTCCAACCTCATGATGAAAGATCTGTGAGCCTAGGAATTGAAAATGGTTTTCATTTCGATGATTACTAGTTTGAATTCATCTATGTTTCGAAAATACTTTAAACGTATTAAATGAAGCCCAAGATTTGAAATAAAATCGTTTTTTTCTTGAAGAAAATGTTCCGCTCTCACAAAATGAAAGTAAGGTGCATAAAAATATGCCAATTATACTCAGGTTCAGAAATGTTAGAGAAAACTTCTGGTTGAATAAAAAAAAGTCTTTCCTATTCACAAGTATTACCCGACGAGGGAATTATACCCATCTCCGAATTTTCAACATCTCTGCCAGACTTCCAAGTAGGAAGAAGTAGAAAAAGTCTTTTTGTTTGGTGCAAATAATAATCTTCTCCCATATATGAGAAGTCAGGAGTAGATATTTCAGTCCTATTTATTGTTTTCTCTTACCTTTTTCTCTGCTACTATCACAAAGTATTAGTTCATTTCAGTTTATAATTTAGATTTCAGGAATACTTCTCTTTTTATTCACTTATAAAATATTTTTGGTATGTGATGTATTTCTGTTGCATATTCAAAAGAAAATTTTTTTTTCAGTATTAGATTATTCATAGAAACTGCATTAGGGATGTGGAATTGAAATCGCGTGGTTTCATAATAGTCGTTCAAACTATCGAGCGGTAACTTTGACCATCCATAAATTAATTTTGAAAAAATTGTTATTTATCATTTTAAAATCTCGTTTTTTGTCAGTATATCTGAGATATAAAGGTTTGAATTAAAAAACCGTTCGAAGTAACCCATTTTTACCGGTACTTCTTCAAAATCTTGTTGTAAAAATACTCTATTAACTACAAGTCATCAACAATTCAAAAGAGAAAATCCTCAATTTTTTTCTATATGCCAATTCGAACGGCTTGTTTTGACGCTGGATCCCCCCCATCAAATTTTCAATACACTCAAGGAATTACGAAAATTCAAATTCTCTGCCGCTTTTCCCAGCTTATTCGCGATTCAATATTTAATTGGACCTTTCGGGAATATGGCACTAGACGCGCTGACAAATCGAATGTCACAGTTTCACTTTTATGACACAAACAGCGATATCCGTTGCCGTGTTTGCTCGCAAATCCAGTAAATTTATTCATGGATTCGTCAGCGTAACAAACAGTCTGTTTGTTCATCCCTGATCTTATATTTTCGTTTCGTGTATGTGGGGAATTTGATATTTATTCTTCATTTTTCCGTTAAAGTAGACGAACTTTATTCGTACAGGATGGATTTGTTCGAATCTTCAAACAAGGATGGAATATCGAATGAAGTGAAATATACATGAAAGAGTTTAAGATCTGTATTGTTCACACATGAATCACCACAAATACTCACGCAATAAATGTGTAACTCAAAGGTCCCGAAGATTATAGAGTATAAAGACGGGAAACGAAGCGACTACAGTGATGTGAACGACATCTGTAGTTTCGAAAGTAAACGGGTTATGGTTAAAATATTCAATTAGAGTCCATTTGGCAGAATTATATGGAAATTATTAGAAGGCTGTTGTCAATTTTGACAAAAATACTTTAATGAATATTTTTGCTGAATGATTGTACACTGCGCAAAATAATTAACGCATATACGCATATTCTGAAAATCTCAATTTTAATGAAAGTTAACTCTACATTTACTTTATAACTTATTTTTCATGTTCTCTCGGGAAGGTTTCGGACGAAATAAGTCACATTAAATGAAAGAAAAATTCAGGATTTCACCGAATCTTATGTGAAAGAAGAGAAATGAACAATTTTCAAAGTACTGAAATGCTGATAAGTGATTTAATACTTGGTTTGTCCACCCCTTGCGTTAATTACAGCTCGGCAACGACGGTTCATACTCAAATTGAGTGATCTTAAAATGTTCTGATCTAATCCGTCCCAGATTTCTCCGAGTTGGATTCCTAAGTCATTAAGAGTAGATGATTTTCCGAACTCCTCAGCCTTCTATTGAGGTTGTCCCAAACCAGCTCAATCGGATTGACATCTGGAATTCTTGCTGGCCATTCCATTCGAGATACTTTAACCTCTCCAAGGTACTCATGAACGATGCGCGCACGATGGGGTCTGGCATTATCGTCCATAAAAATTAAATTTTCACCAATGTATGGGGCAAATGGCACTACATACTCTTGAAGAATGTTCCTTATGCACTTATCAGCATTCATAGCTCCATTATCAACAACCACTAGATCTGTGCTAGCAGTCAAAGATATTCCACCCCATAACATAATAAATCCTCCCCCGAAAACAGTAATATTCAGGAAATTGCACTGAGCATATCTTTCATGTGGACGTCTGTATACAAGGGAACGTCGATCACAATGCTAGAGGCAGAATCTAGACTCATTTGTGAAGAGAACTCTTTCCCAATCGGCCTCTTCCCAATGGATATGATCTCTCGCAAAATCCAAACGCGCCCTTCGATCTGCTGGAGTAAAAGCTGGGCCTATTGATCACTAGAATTGATCGAAAACAACTGATTTCAGAATGGAGCCAATAGATTCCAAATCTGATAATATCATCTCTTTTCATTCCTGCTGGGAAAGAAACATCTGTATTGAAGAAAAACGTTGAAAGTGGATAACATATGCATGCATATTTCTGATAAAAATAATTATAATTTAGAACACCTTCAGTTGTAGAATATATTTGAGATTTCCATAATGTGCGTTAATTTTTTTGCGCAGTGTGTTTTCTAGTATACGCGTATTTTCTACTGAAATATCTCGAAATCTACAAGAGTAGCACCTAGCTCATCCTATAAACCTTGCTTGTGTGTTTTCCTGTTATAAATTTCGTGTTAAAAACTGGCCGACATTTAAAATGCATGGTGATTAATTGCAGAAATAATAGAAAGAATAATCCTGAATGTGCATTCTTTTCATTACCACAGAGAATGGAAATGTAAGATTTCAAACTCGTATCATGTAACTGTCTCGTTCATTGCTTTTTAATTTCAGTGCTGTCAAATGGATAGAGTTTTCGGGGCAAAAATATATTGTTCTGGATAAGGCATAAAGGTTTGCGAACCGAATCTTCTTCGGTCTCATTCATTAGATCAAAAAGTTTCACTCATAGAGGCAATGGTGGTAAGAAGAACGACTTATAGAGGTAGAGGTTCTCTTGACGACCCTTCCAGCAGTTCGACTCATCTACACTAGAGTCTTTTAGACTCATTGAGGTGAAAATGCACTGGGTAAGATATGTATGAATCTGTTCCAGAACAACTGTTCGACTTATCCATGTTCGATTCATCGAGAGTTCACTGTTTGAATAAGTTCTTGAAAATGGTATGATAATTCCTAATATGTGAACAAATTTCTGAAATGTTCTCAATTTCATAATTATTGTATCGTAGTTGATTTTACACAATCATTTCAAATGAAAATATGAAGAATCCAGAAGCGTATTTCATCTTATTAAAAACAATGTGTAGATGGAAAATATCATCCTGAGCCCTGCTTTTGTTTCGTTGATCAGGATGTTTCTTTAAAAGCTCGACAAAGAATACTCTATTAAATGAAAATTTATGAGAAGTAGTATTTGAATCTCGCGCCTATTGAACTAGTTTTCTGTACTGAATGATGTTTCCAGCTTCTTCTAGGTGTCAAAAGTAAGAAACTAGCAAAAAATCGTAGTCGGATATTAGTATCACAGATATAAGGGCGTTTCCTATCTTTCTAACTCTATAATCTTTGGTGTAACCATTCAAAGTGAATATTGATCATTCGTTTTATTCCCAAGTCTACTTAGAGCATCAAGAAAATACTGAAAACTTATCTTTACTCTCGCAAAAAAAAAATCGAAAACTTTCAGTGGCATAATTATAAGCGACAGAGCAGAAATTATGCAGAAACTGAGACGGAATAAAGTAAAGCAATTTCCAGCAGAGCCCTTGCTACAATTCTTTTAAATCTGCCGTTCACAAAGGCAAAACAATAGGTGGTCATAATAAAATCCGCCCGAGAAGAAGAATTTTTGTTCCCAATAAAGAACGGTAACTCGAAATGCACTCAAGTTAATTATTTTAATTCATACTAGAACTTTTCGTCTGCCTTGAATTATTTTGTCGACTTCCAGATCGGGCAAGTTAATCCGAGGTTCAGCCTGAAGAAGTTAATTATGATGAAGAAATGTGTTTCCGGGGGTTTTTATGGGATCTTGGGGAAAGGATCCCGTTCAATTTTTCCTTCTTAATTTTCCAGAAATTACAACATCAAACAAAACACTACAAGCGACCTCTTTCTGTAATACCCTTCAGAGATGCCTTTGACGTTTTTTCGAGGAGTGTTCTTTCTGGAATCTTGACGGAAAGAGGTTTCTTCTTAGGATTTCATCGTTGAGGAACGGCGGAAAATATTGTAAATTTTTTTTTACCCTCAAGATATGAATATCTCTGATGGAATGTTCATCATGATGAAAATCAAGATGAAATCGTTTCACGATGAAGAAGGAGTGAGTGAGTGCCAAAAAAAATGCACCGACATAACTCAAAAAGTTCGAAAAAAAAATGCAAAATTTACTGACAAAATAACAAAAAAAAAATTACACAAAAACGTCCAAATAACATTCGAACTAACATGAAAAAGCCATATTGTAAATAATAATAAAGGCATAAACAATATGGTGAAATGAAAAAACAGGTTATCCGCATTAAAATGAATCAACATAAAAGACAAAATACGAAAACAGTGTAAATTGAACGCATCATACTAGTATCCGACTAAACCAGACATTGGCAAAATGCGTGTTGTCAGATTCTTTCGATGTTCATAGATATCTATGTAATCTTCAAGAAAATCGCTGTAAAATTATTTAAAACTCAATAACAACTTGAGTCGATCCAATCAAAATCAGTATGAGACATTTTGTCAATCTGGTCGACTTTTTTCTGAAGTTTGGTTCTTTGGATAAGCCTCATGAATGTTCTTTTTTTGAAATGGAGTCAGTTTATCAACGGCTTCGATTTGAAACGAGTTTTCTGAAAATGCCAAGACGTAAATTAACAAACGCTGAGGCCTAACTCAGGTTGTTGTAGCGGAAAGGCTCCAAGTCAGCCAAAGTGTGATATCTTGACTTTGGAATAGGTTCAGAGAACCAGATTCCGTGTTGGAAAGACCATTTCGGCTAGAAGAAAGCCTACATCTAATAATAGAATGTTACGGAATACTCTTCAAAATGCATATGCGGTCCAAGTTTCCATCGAAACCTTCAGACGACGTTTGAGACAGGTGAATCTAGGTTCAAGACGTCCATTTAGAGAAGTTCCATCAAAACGTGACCATAAGCGTCGAAGACTGGAATGAGCAAGGCAACATATCAATTGGAACGATCACTGATGAATCCAGATGTGGACGATTTTCAGATTTTCGAAGAATCAGAGGATGGACAATCCCACGCATACCCTGTAATCGTCGCTTTGTCCAAGAAGTCCATCCATTCCGAGGGGGTAGTGTTATGGTTTGGGCCGGGATATGTTTCAACGGGCGCACAGATCTATACATTTATCCTGGGAATATGACCGCCTCACACTATGGGGAGCATGTCATTGACAATGTTTTGCCAAATTTTCACGCTGCTATTTGTGAAACTTTTCAATTTCTAGACGAAAACGTTAGACATCACCGTGCAACCATAGTTGAGAATGCGCTCGAGGAGCTTGGTATACCTCTGCACTCATAAGATTTGAATTGCATAAAACATGCATGGGATATGTATGCTCCAAAGAAGATTAAATAATCAACAACCTTCCCCAGAATCCTTAAATGATCTGAGTTAGCTTCTTCCCCATTTATGGAACCAAATTCCTCAAGAAATGTTCAACAACCTCGTATGTAGTATGCAAAGAAGATGTCAAGCTGTTATTGATGCCCGTGGAGGCCATACATCGTATTGATAGTCTTGAATTGTCTAGGAATGAAATTTCGTTATTTTGCTCGATTTTTCTTAACCACCCTGTAACCGCTGCAGACCTACAGTCTAAAATTAATTTCATATCCTGCAACTTGAAATCATATTTTTTCGCAATTTAAGTCAATATCCCTTACTCATGTGAAGTAGTTGATTCCATTGTTATGGGAAACAGTGAAAAAGCCTCGTGTCAAATTGTATCACCTTTCTTAGTATATATATTCTTATGAAAATAGAGAGCTAAAATAATACAATAAATGTTGAAACAAAAAGTACCTAAGCTTAGCAACAAATAATGATATATTTACGAAACTGTGTCATTTTCACTGTCACCATATCTATGTATAATCTGTGGTCGCATTTCGTATATCATGATAATAACATGGTACGATTTGAGGCAAACTTTCTCAAAGTCTCTCTATATTATTATCTTATTTGAAGTTTTTCTTTTTTCGAGGAAGAAATATTTCGACTATGATCACATTGTCTGTGTTCTGAATCAACTGAAAATTTGGCTCAACACAACATACATTTTTTGTCGTAGAAGTGTGATAAGCATGATGAGGTTAATAGGATTGAAATCGATCAGAAATCAGAATTGAAAAAAAAATTAAGAAGGATAAAACCCACTGAAGAAAGAAGAGATTATAACAAAAATAACGAATGAATAGAATACTTGTGATCTGGGATCTGGTAGGACAAAAGAAGTGGATAATGAATAGGATATACAACTTTTGTTGTAAATATTTGTTTTCCGATTATGAAAATTTCAAAGGAAAAAATTTTTCGACGAAAATGAGGTAGAAAAAGCTATTTCAGTCAATTGTGAAGTGAAAGATGAATAATATTTTTATGATAGTTCAGAAAAATTAATTCATTAATCTGATGAATGTATTGGCCTCAAGGGTGATTATACAGGGTGCCTCCTAACTAGCGAATCAGACGACATATCACTTCAGAATAGACCAGATAATATGGAATTATAAAGCCAGAAAATCGATGTGTTTTCGTTGGAGTCCACTGTATATGATTCAAATTCGAACATCATGAAACTGATTGACATTTTCTTCCCAAAATTCTTGGTAGTTTCTGATGCGTAAAACGTGAATAATATAGACCCTGTGTAGTTCTTTTCGAAATCAGCAACTATCAATATGTGACCTGCGTTCAAATTCAATTTTTCCCTCGTAATTGAATCAAATATAAATTGCGCCATCGCATGAATGGTTAAGCGATGCGGATATAATATAAATCCATGATAAAAACCCATTGAAGTAGCACCATTGTCATTCGGAATGAATATAATGAGCAGGTATAATTTGATACCGTATCAGATACTAATGGTGAAATGATCATTGCTTTCCCTGGAATAAATTTAATTCCGATACCATTTCATTTGGACAATAATTTTTCGATTTTGTGATAGAGGTTCGCTTTCAACACTACGTTTGTATAAAAAAAACAATTATGAACTTAAAGTATTTTCGTAACTTTTGTATCGTTTGGGTGGTTGGTTCCTTATCATTTGTTGATGTTGAAAGTTTCGTAAGTTTTGTTTGTTTATATGGATGTTCTCCATTGTTGTGAAAATTATATAACTATTAAAATCAACTACCCGTCAATAAATTCCATACAGGCAAAATTTTTTGTGAAATTTAACACCATGTATCTTTTTTCGTGGTTCTCCGATTTTGTTGAAATTTTCACGAGGTATAGTATTCGGTCTTGTTATATTAACCTGAAATTTACTTTGCGAAAATACCTGTAGTTAATCCGGTATACAGGGTGAAACAATTCCTTGTTTTATACCCTTCATTTCTAAACACCCTGTCGTGAATTTGAGGCGGAAAATTTGATATAATTCATTTTTAATTTGAAGTGTGACCCTTTCTCAACAAAATGTTTATTGATTTATGTCAGTATCTGATTTAAAGAAAAGATACACATTTTCAAAGAAAATGTTGCATTTTTTAAATTTTTATAACAATTTAAAACATTACAATAACTTATCGACTAGTAAACATGAACAAACATCTGAAAATTAATAGCGTGTATTTCCACCTCGCTTTCTCATCACTCCTACCATATTACGTGGCATACTTTCAATGCATTTACGAATTGCTTTTGGAGGAAGCAGCAATTTCTGTTAATGCAGAACAATGCTAGGCCTCACATTACACGGGTTGTAACAGAATACTTTGAAGAGGCGAATATTCAACGATTCGTGTGGCCATCCAGAAGGCCAGATTCAAATCCAATTGAACATGTATGGGATATGCTAGGTAGACATGTTCGAAATCGGCAGCCCAACACCTTGACCGATTTACGAACAGCCCTTCTTGAAGCACGGAAAAATATTCCCCAGAAGCAATTCGGAAATATATTGAAAGTATGCCACGTCGTATGGTAGAAGTGATGAGAAATCGAGGTGGAAATACACGCAATTAATTTTCAGATGTTTGTTCATATTTACTAGTCCATAAGGTATTGTAAGGTTTTAAATTGTTATAAAAATTGAAAAAATGCAACACTTTCCTTGAAAATGTGTAATTCTTTTTTAAAGCAGAAAATGACGTGAATCAAAAAACATTTTGTTGAGATAGGGTCACACTTCGAACTAAAATTGAATGATATCAAATTTTCCGCCTCAAGTTCACCACAGGGTGTTTAGAAATTAAGGGTATGAAACAAGGTTTTGTTTCACCCTGTATGACAGAAGAACTACAGGTATTTCCTCAAAGTAAATTTCAGGTTAATATAACAGGACCCAATACTATAACTGGAGAAAATTTCAACAAAATCGGAGAACCACGAAAAAAGATACAGGGTGTTGAATTTGATAAAAATTTTGCCTGTCCGGAATTTGTTGACGGGGAGTGTATATTCGGTGTACAGTTTTAGTTCCGCTGTTTTACAATAGCTGGATGTGGCTTTAAGTGGTGGTTGAAATAAGTAGATCTTAGATGGTCTCGATATTGTGTTCTTCCATTATTCTACCCATTGTATATGTGAATTTGAGGATATTTGGTAGGATCCATTACCGATAAGGTCATTCTGTAAATGTTCAAGTTCATCCCCTAAAATCTCTGTCATAAACTTCAGGCTCTCTGCTCTCTCTACGAGTGTTTTGATAACTCCTCGTTTCTGTTGATAATTGGACTTCCTGTGTAGATGTCTATAGTTGTGATTTTTCATACACCCTGCATACTAGTTTCCATTAGGCTTTCTAGTTACCAAGACTTATAGAAAGGGTAGAGCACCATCTTTTCCAATTTTGATAGTTAGTTGAATATTTGGGAGCCTCATTTTGAGATAGATCAAAAAAGCCAATTCTTTACACCGTGACTCCAAACGACAAAAGTATCATCTACATAACGTAGCCATTTCAATGGTTTCTTCAGGAGATTCTTGTTTGAAATTTTTTTCTATTTTTCCAGCAACACAGACATTTCCACACGTTATCCTCAACAAACTGCCCAGACGAAGAAGACTTCAATTTATCCGTGACAATCAAAAGCTTTCACACCAAAATATTCAACTTCGGGCAAAAGGTAACCACCGAAATAGTGTACGAAGTAGCTGAAGCCATTGAGGATTTGAAGGTTGTAGTTCTAAGCCTGAAATTTTTTCAAATTTCAAGTTGTTTTTTCCTAGATGACGGCACAAATTTCCAGATGCAACTATACGAGGAATCCGACATGCGAAGTTTATCTAGAAAAAGCAACCATTACTGACATATGCGACATAATCGAGATGGAAGAGACGGCTTGGACAGAGTATTTGAGAACCTTCGATCCAGTGATTGCTAAATGCCCCATCGAACCGGTGAATAAGCTTTTTTTTAGATTCTACAGTGCGCAAAAAAATGAATGCACATTCTGAAAATCTCAATTTCAATGAAAGTTAACTCTACATTGACTTTATAACTTATTTTTTATGTTCTCTCGGGAAGGTTTAGAACGAAACAGGACACATTAAATGGAAGAAAAATTCAGTATTTCACCGAATCTTATGTGAAAGAAGAGAAATGAACAATTTCCAAAATACTGAAATGCTGATAAGTGATTAAATAATTGTAATTGAATGAGTATTTCAACCCCTTGCGTTAAATACAGCTCGCCAACGACGGTTCATACTCAAAATGAGTGATCTTAAAATATTCTGATCTAATCCTACCCAGATTTCTCCGAGTTGGATTCCTAAGTCTTTAAAAGTAGCTGGATGATTTTCTTAACTTCTCAGACTTCTATTGAGATTGTCCCAAACCTGCTCAATCGAATTGAGATCTGGACTTCTTGCTGGCCATTCCACTCGAGAGACTTCAACCTCTTCAAGGTACTCCTGAACGATGCGCGCACGATGGGGTCTGGCATTATCGTCCATAAAAATGAAATTTTCACCAATGTATGGGGCAAATGGCACAACATGCTCTTCAAGAATGTTCCTGTATACTTACAGCATTCATAGCTCCATTATCAACGACCACTAGGTCTGTGCGAGCAGTCAAAGATATTCCACCCCATACCATAATCGATGCTCCCCGGAAACCAGTAGTATTCAGGAAATTGCACAGAGCATATGTCTCATCTGAACGTCTGTATACAAGGGAACGTCGATCATAATGGTAGAGGCAGAATCTAGACTCATTCGTGAAGAGAACTCTTTCCCAATCGGCCTCTTCCCAATGGATATGCTCCATTGGGCCCCTTTCTGCGACACGAGGCCTTGAATCATATTCTCTGAGGCGATTTCTTATTGTCTGAGTGCTAATTTGCACCCCTTGAGTATGCTCAAGCTGATTTTGAAGGAGGCGAGCGGTTGCAAACCGTTGTCTCAACGAAAAAACTCTCAAGTATCGTTCTTGAATAGCAGTTTTTACCCGTGGTCTAGGCCTGGTCTTCGGACATTCATACCTGTCTTCTTAAATCGCTGCAACATTCTGGACACACTTGTATGGGAAACTCCAAACCTTTCTGCAATTCTTGTGTATGTCCACCCTTCTTCTCGCAAAACTACCGCTTGGGCACATTCCTCGTGGGTCAAATTGCGTGTTTCGCGTTGCATAGCGATCGAGTGTAGAAAATCAAACGAATGAAAAACTATTGATCACTAGAATTGATCGAGAACAACTGATTTTAGAATGGAGCCAATACATTCAAAATCTGATAATATCATCTTTTTTCATTCCTGCTGGGAAAAAACATCTGTATTGAAGAAAAACGTTGAAAGTGGATAACAAATGCATGCATAATTCTGATAAAAACAATTATCATTGAGAACACCTTCAGTTGTAGAATCAATTTGAGATTTCCATAATGTGCGTTAATTTTTTTGTGCAGTGTAGTTATTTTACGTAAGAAAAAGAAAAATGTTTTTTGTCGCCAAAGTTTGTTGCACTCCATTATTGTTTAGCAATCAATTCATATAAGAATATCAACAATTTTCTATTTTTTCAGGGAAATTATACTTCGAGATATGCTTCAGAAAAAACTGAAATGATAGATTTGTCAGCGTGGTTTTCCGATGGATTGTGGAAAATTGAAAATAACCTCTACAGTGGAGACAAAAAAATTGGTTGCTTCATAACTGAAATTGAAATCTACACACCAGAACATTACATCAACTCATGACTTGCAGTACCGCTGCAAATCAAAAAATCATATTAATCAGAATGGCATATTGAAATAACTACTGTCTTCATTTGCTTGAATGGAATAAATGACTCGTTTTGAAATGTTATTCGAGTGGTTTCTTTCATTTTTCATAACAAGATATAACCTGCGGCTTTGCTTGCTTAGTATTTCATCGTACAATTCTAGTGAACACTATATTATTCGTCATTTTAAGTGGAAGCCTAGATACTCGAATGAATCCTCTGAAATATAACGACATATGAATTGAGAGTCTTCTCTGAAACGCTATTTTTTTTTTAAAGGATGTACTTTGCATTTTGGCAAGCTACCTTGCCATCATCAGTCATTCTAAACACAAAAGAGTGAAACAAATTGAAAAACCTAAAATCTAACTCACCGAAGCACAAAACGTTAACAATTTTGCTTAACTCTTAATGTGATGAGATATCAACAACATTCAAATACATCTTTATATTCTATATAAATCATAAAATAGAAAAGACATCAAATTTGCAAAAGGAATTCTGATAATGATAACATAAAATAGAATTAAAATGAAAAAATCTTGTATAAAATTCAAAGAATGTTCTCAAATAACTCTGAAGAAGTCTGAAAATTAATACGAAACGTCGGCTATGATTCAAGTTGTTTTATTTCACCTCTCTCCTCATTCTCGTTACTAACATCATATTATTGATGAGTAGGACTTGAATACATCTCAATAATGCATTAAATATCTGATTTTTTCTCATGAAATATTTGAATTTTTTCAGGAGGAAAATACGATTCGATTTGGAATCGGTTCCATCATTGTCCCAAAAGATGCATCATAGCCAATTCGATTAATTACAAAAAATCGAAACAGGACCATTGTCCAAAATGAATTTAATCAGAATGTAAATAATAGAATTAATTTTGACTAAAATAAATGATGATGTATTCATGTTATTGATGTATATCATTAATAGGCCTCATCAATCCTCTCGCTTATTATATAAAACTATTAATTTTGCCATTGGATTGTGATGCTTTTCGAATCGAGAGCAGAGACTAGTTAGTTAACATCACCAAAATCTGAAAGAATAGATTGTATGCAGATAAATTACCTGAGCTATAATTAAATAATTTATATACCCGTATCTCTCCCTAAAAAATGTATAGTGCAAATTCGGTGTTCCCTAAAAAGGGTCATTTTAAAATCATTGGAGATATGAAATATAAAATATAAAATTTATGAGCTACTTCTTCACGACACATTCCAAGGTTATTCAAATTTTTTTAACATTGGAAGTTACAGTGTGATATTGAAATATAGGGCTACTGTACACCTCGGTTTTCCTGGACCGATTGATAGATATAATGAAAAAATTCAGGAACCCAAGTTTTTCCTCCTTTAACTTGACATAATCTTTCTGAAAATCAACATTATTTCTTCACTTTTTACCCAAATTTGTTTTTTCTGGAGATGAATCAAAAATACATAAAAACTAGATTTCAGAAAAGAAAGAAAAGTTTTTTGCCTTAACGGAGGCCACACCGAGAACATATCTCTTATCTCAGTGACAAAATTCAATATCATTTCTCCAACCTCACGATGAAAAGTCTCTGAGCCTGGGAATTGAAAATGGTATTCATTTCGATGATTACTATTTTGAATTCAACTATGTTTCAAAAATTATCACTTGAAAAATTTCGGAGAATTTTGTTCTAAAATCAAAAAATATTCAAAATTAAATTAGAAAAAATTTAGAAAATATTTTAATTTTAATATGAAAAAATCAGTAGACTATTTCTGATAGTGTCGATTAGCCTAAAAATGGCAAAATGGCCTTTATGCTCATTTTTCACGTTGACGTTACAGGCAAAAAAATTTTTGTTTATGAAGCTTATCAGATTTCTGTAGGAATTTTTTTAATTTTTAAAATATTTTTTTCGTTTTTTATCCAAGGATTGCATGGCTATCGGTATTCCGAAATGATTTTCACCAATAATTTCAAAAATTAGAGTATTCAACCTTCAAAAGTTGGTTTCTGTTGAAAATCACCAGAAAACTGTTCTGTTGCTATAATTTTTGCGAGAAGTATATTCCGGTACCTAATATCCTATTAATTATTCTCCATCTCTTCAACTTCAAAAGACAGAGTGTCATAATTACTTGAGCTTGTCCTGTTAAGTATTCCTTGTAAAAAAAGTAAACTAAAGTAAAAATAAATGAATAAATAAAATATACATTTCTGCATGTAGAAATTTTCGATTTGAGGGCTTGAAGGGTTTTCCTATGGTTTCCTAATACACCACGGCCAATAGGCCCAGAAGACTCTTTCAATGTCATATCTTAATATATAAAACTAAGACGGCCATTTTGTTGGTTCCACCATTCATAACTCAAGATTGGTTGAACTGTTTGTCATGAAAGATTTTTTTTGGATTTTTCTATGACGGGGTTAACAATAAATACACTAAAATTCTGAAAAATTTCATGAAATGAAACAAAAAAGGAAATAATTTTTCTTCTTGCGAATAACGAGAGTAGGTGTCGCTACGGTTAATAGCGTTCTCGTGAAAGTATTATATTTGATACTTATTCGGTGAACTTCATTTTCTTATAATATCAAAGCATCTAATTTCATGTTTTATAACACCTATCTTTTTTCTGAACACTACGGAAAATTTTATGCCGAAATGTTTTGAACAAATCTCCATTTTGCTATTATTTATGGATGTTTTGTCAGGTGACTTCCGACAACCATTACCGATAATTCGAAAATCGACGGCTGTCGATGAAATAAATGCTTGCCTAAAATCATCAACTTCAAATTTGGCTAGGTAATAAAGCTCTCAATTCAGTTGATTCCACTTGGAATTGTAAAAATAGATATTTGCAGCCCACAAAAATGTAAAAAAACACCTGCACCACAAAAATTGTTGCAAATGATTTTTTGTAACTGCAAAAAAAGATGCAATGCGTCATGCACCTGCAGAAAACTGAGACATTTATGTAACGCTACATGTGGGGAATGTGCAGGTGTTAACTGCCAAAACAGTTGTCCAATCTTTGGCAAAGATGAAGAAAAAATTGACAGTGGCGACAGCCACTCAGAATCAGATTAATTTTTTGACACAAAAGTATTAATTTCAAGTGAATAAAGTGATGAATTGATGAAATGTTCAAATGATATTTTCATTTTGTTATTTTGAACAGATAGGGGTTGATTTCAGGGGTTAAAAAATAACTAAAACTAACATTGATCCAAAATAATGGTATAAAATTGATTTAAATTAATTAATTATATTAATAAAGACCCATTTTTATACATTTAATACTGAATGGGGGTGGTTTATACGGTCTTGAAGTATATGAAGACCTTCATTAAACTTTATAAAACGCTAATGAGGCTCAAAAATCACTTTGATTCACGTTGGAACAAGTTTTCTTCAATTTCGCATAAAGGGGTTGTTTTCACCCCGTAAAAATAATAAGCATAAATCGGCATAGAGTAGAATTAGCAAACAAGTATAGTTTATATCCAAAATTTTATCAAAATCGAAGCATCTTGATAGAATTCGGAGGTGATGCCTAATTTTTACCCCCATTTTTTGTACAGGACAATTCTTGTCCACTTTCAAGGTACTTTACCATGATATTAAAGTTGCTTTTTTATTTATCGATTGAGGCAATTCGAAGTCTGCCGTGTCAGCTAATTGCAAATAATTTGGAGTCACCTTTTATTCAATGTTTGACTAACAGAAATACTACTAATAGTCTCATTTCAAAAAGGTGCACAAAACTTACAATAGTATATTCTAAAACAAGTTGCAGAATGAGCTCCCATTCCAACACGAATGCGAAGTTCGAAAACGAGCGACGAAGGAGCGAGTTTTCGATAGCATGAGTGTTGGAATTGCCTTCTGCAACGAGTATTAGACGGTATTTTCTCTATTTCAGTCAATTTTTGTGAAATACTCTAGAAATTCAAATGAAAATTCAGATTAGTGACTTTTGTATTGTATCTTGGCAGTTGGTGTGACATACGAAATTTGACAGATCACGGAATTTGAATTGATTTGATTCGAAACTTGATTCGATCGGAGGTCAGTACTGACAACCATAAAACGAAAAATATAACTGAAAACAATGCTGTAATGAGTTTCATTAAAGCACTACTTTTAGTACTGTAATGAACTCATTACGGAACTGAAATAGGGATAATCATATTCTAGATTATCTCTACCATCCTCGTGTTAAACTGTCCTATTTGCAAAGCAGAATCACCTGTCCCTCTGTCGGATTTTTCATGAACCCGAACGCCACAACGCCGCTGCATTATTGAGCGGTTTTTCCGATCGGGAATATCAATTACTTAGGGTCGGAATTACAGCAACTGTCTACGTTATTTCCATAAACAAAGCCCTAATTGAAAACAGCGTGCGAAGCGAAATGTGCAATTGTTATTCAGTCCATTGTATTTTCAGTCCCGCCAAGGCAAGTCGGGCACTTTTATGTATGCGGGACCCTGCGAAGTCTGAGTTTCCAATATAAATAAAAATTGAAGAAAATATGTAAATTAAGGCCCGCATACTTCCCTTTCTATTTTTGATGTAATATTTTCATTGTGCTCTTGTACTTTTCCCGCCTCATAAATATGGATCTTGGAGCTGGAACGGCACTGGAAGACTTGGAATAATCTTACTTTATGGGGATTTTATGGCTCTAACAAGATTAAAATTGCGCAGTTTGTGTAAAGTGTTAGCGCTCTTGTCGGTTAGACACTCGAATTATAAATAAATATTAATTTTCCTACGGGCTTAATTCGGTATAAGCTGGCGCGACCGAATCGAATGAAGAGTGGAAAAGTACTGTTTGGGGATTTGGAACTGTTGGGGTTTTGGGGGGACGTAAATCCATATTTATTCACAATTTTAATGGACGCAGACCAAATTTTTCGTCATAATGCGAATTATAGAAAAGAAAAATAAAAGAAATATTCTATTAGGGGACAACTTTTCTTCCACCGTTTTGGAATAGCTGGCTGTAGCGGTAAGTGAAAATATAGGTACTCGAAATACAGGGTGTACCAAGTTCGACGGCCTATTAGGCGTTCCTGGAGAACTGGACCTATTTGAAATCTGTAAATTGGGATTATGTTATTGTTTGACATTATCTACCGATCTAAAATATTCTTGGAGCCTGACCACTTTCAGTTATACAGGGAGTGGGAAAAAAGTTCTCAAACATGTTTTTTTCGAATTTGATAGGGTATGCAATTCTGAATACATTCGTACTCAAGTCGTCAAAATACTTTCCAAAATATCGGTATTATGTTTGTTATTCCTAACCTAGATATCGTAAGCACAAACCGTTTCCACATTTTTGAAGGCGAAGACTGTGGAAATATTGTACATTTTCAGAATTTTGAATTACCCGTCACAGGGTGTTCCAAATGTTTCGTTTTTCAAATCAGAACCCTATTTTTTCATATACGCATATCCCGTAATCGTCGCTACGTCCAAGAAGTCCATCCATTCCGAGGGGGTAGTGTTATGGTATGAGCCGGGATATGTTTCAACGGGCGCACAGATCTACACATTTGTCCTGGGAATATGAACGCCTCACACTATAAGGAGCATGTCATTTACAATGTTTTGGCAAATTTTTACGCTGCTATTGGTGAAACATTTTAATTTCTAGACGATAACGCTAGACCGCACCGTGCAGTCATAGTTGAAAATGCGCGCGAGGAGCTTGGTATTCTACATTTACCAATAACTCCACCTCACCAGATTTTAATTGCATAAAACATGTATGGAATATGCTCCAAAGAATATTAGAAAATCATCAACCTACTTCAGAATCCTTGAATAATCTGAGAGCTTCTGCCCCGTTCATGGAACCAAATTCCTCAAGAAATGTTCAACAACCTCGTGTGTAGTATGCAAAGAAGATGGCAAGCTGTAATTGATGCCCGTGGAGGCCATACATTGTATTGATAGTCTTAAATTGCTTGAATTTTCTGGGAATAAAATGTCGTTATTTTAATCGATTCTTTTAAGCTACTGCATAGCTTTTATCTCAGGCTTTGAGCGCGGCGACTGAATGTAGAAATTCCGTAACGAAAAAAACCTAACAGTCGTGTATCGTCGGGTCAGTTCGGCAGACTTCGGCACGGTGTTTGGGTTCTTGCGACTAGACGAATGCGTGCAGCCACTCTTGCAGTGCAAAATGGAGTCGGCAATCTCGTTGTTCCCATTGAATTACGAACGACAAATATTTCATTAACATCGGATAGAAAATGTATAGCCAAAAGCAAACATTTTCCATTAACTTCAGCTCTTGCTCTAACTATATATAAGTCGCAAGGTGGAACTTTTGACGAAATAGTATATGAGTATAGTAAATCACATTCTCAGGAACTCGTCTATGTTGCATTCTCTCAAGTGACTAATAATGAAAAATTGTATATTACGACAAAAAATGATAATTCTGCATTTAAGTTTTATCATAATCGAAGGCAAGCTGCATCGACTGAACCTTATTTCCAAGAATTCAAAAGACTGTCTTTAAATAGTGTTCAAACGATAGCTCAAAGTGTCTTAGATTTCATTAGTAATAGAAATGGCATTTCAATAATGACTTTCAATTGCCAAAGTCTACATAGTCACAAATACGATTTACCAGATTCAGTTACGAGACACACCAATGTGTTACTTCTTACCGAAATATGCATGACGCGTGGTAATCCGATTGAAATACTTAATTTCAATTGTATTGTTCAATTCAAACGAGATACTGCTCCAAAAGGTGGGGTAGCTATTTACTAAAATAGTAATAGTGTTACTAATATTATGACTCCGAATATTCAAAAAAATATTGAAGACGTTAGCGATGTTAATGTTAGACGCTCATTTGTTGGATATATTTATGCATGCTTATGCAAACTTAGAAATGGCCTACATAAGTCATGGTAGCAATTTTATTCATCGCACTTTGCTGGAGTACACTGAAGAAGGGTCGAAAATACTTGGTTCAAATGGTAATAAATTTCCATTTATCGTGGCTGGCGATTTCAACATCAACTTCGCTGATGCAAAATCAGAGCGGTTGACAACTTTTCTTTCGGAAAAATTGAATTTAAAAATGAATAATGATCCACAAGAATCCACAACAAAATTGGGACCACTATTGAAGCGGTATTGTCCAGATAGTTAGAAGACATTATGTCTCGAACTTATGTTTCTTATTTCAGTTACCATAAACCTATAATTTCAATGATAAACATTCCTGAATAACCTACATGTATTGTAAGATAAATAGAGAAAAATATTTTGAATCAACAATATTATCTCCTTATTTTTGAATAGATGCTATGCAATAGCTTTACCGCGGCAGTCCTCGAGTGCCACACGTGTTTTTTCTTAACCACCCTGTATACGCTGCAAACCTACGGGCCAAAAATTAATTTTATATCCTGCAACTTGAAATCATATTAATATGAATTCTCATCACAAAATCTCATTTAAACTATATTTTTGGAGCAGTTTATTTCTCATATAAAAACATGAATATGAATAAATGCATATGTAGTTGATGAATGATATAAGTGTTAAGAAAGACAAAGTGCCAATCATCAATTTTAATCACTGATTCTTACATTAGTTTTCTCTTGGCAAGTAAGTGAACTCCTTCCAATTCTACGTCCTCGGTCGATCTCCGCTTCCAATAAGAATGAAGCTTACAAAAACTCTTTCACTCCTTAATGTTGAAATTCAAAATCGTCGAAGTCTTATCTTTTGGTCCATTTCTTTAGACAGTCCACTTGGCGCTTTAAAAACATGTTAAATCCTCGAACTTGTTCTTAACGAACGCATTAAAAGTCTATCATTCTAGCAAACTAAACAGGCGAGAGAGATAATGTAGCTGGAAGCAGGGCAGGCTTTGCCAAATTCTCGAACACATGCCATCTTTTCTAATAATCCAAGAGCTAGTGAACCCTCCGGTTTGTCTGTAAGCCTAGAAATTGTTAAGTGGTAGTTCATAGCATGCTGAGGACGGGAATCATTGCGTGGCACCCCTCACCCCTTTACGTCATCAACCCCTATATCTTTGAAAGTGTAGAAAAAATTAAAAAAATAAACTTGTTCCTGTAAGCTTGTAACTTTCATACGATTTTGTTCATTCATCGTAAAGTTAAAAAAATTGACAAGCGATTTCAACGAGCACAAGTACCTACCAGGCGACTCGAAAAGGGTGTAAAATATGAATAAAAATGAACTTTTTTCTGTAAGGCTTAAATTTATATAAGTGTCTAAGAAAATGAAAAAAAAAATTTCATTATTAATCTTCATTATCATCTGATATGTTATCATTAATTTCTTCATCATATAGTACAGTCGTTTCAAGCGTAGTAAACTGTGTCCTCAATTGGTTGAGACTGCACTATATCCCAGCTATTATTGAAAATGGAGACATGCGGTTTTCGCGACTCTGTGTTTCTTCTGAATCCACAAACAGAAATATTCCAACTACTTTCGTTTCAGGAATGTAAGGCGAGAAATGTGCACTTTTTGAATATGCTAATATTTCTCGGGCACTGTAAAAGAAAGAAAGAAATGAAAACTGCTTATAATGATATTTTTACGTAGAAGTAATAAGTGGCATTGTTTTTGAGAATGAATTGAAACGGAATGGAATTTTTCATATGGAACACCCTGTTTATTTTAACATCAAATTGTTGCATTTTTTCTGAATATGTTGATGTTTTACAACATAACCTTCAATAAATTCCAGTTCAATCAATATTCACAGATGCATGGAAAATACAAACACAAATACAAATACAAATACAAAAATTCAATCATTACTTTTCCGAAAATCCATGCGACCTGAACACATTTATTTTATCCTATTTTGAACATAAACTCAAAAGATTAACTGAAAAATAGTGAAAACGAAAAAAAATTTCAGTATAAATATTCTGTAATTTTTTGATGCACGTGTAGAAGAATTCATGTCTAACTTAAAAAACAAACAAACAAAAATATGGATTTTTCTGATGGTTCTTGATGAAATTTAGCAAAGGTTAGGTTGTGATACATCGATGTTTTCAGAAAAAAATGTACGAGGTGTTTCATTTGAAACATTTCAAGTTTGTGCTCTATCTCAAAAACATTCATCCGAAAAAAAATTTAAACTACGCCACTGACTTCTAAGTAAATATATTATTATGAGCTTTTCACTTTTTTTTCTCATACAGGGCCCGAGAAATAATAACATCTTCAAAAAGTGGGCATTTTCATTTTCGCCCTGTATTCCAGAAATAAAGATAGTTGGAATATTTCTGTTTGTGGATTTAAAAGTTTAACAAAAAAAGTGACACAGGGTCTCGAAAACCCCATGTCTCTATTTTCAATAATAGCTGAGATATAGTGCCGTCTCAACTAAATTAGGACACAGTGTACTACGCTTGAAACGACTGTACTATATGATGAAGACACTAATGATAACATATCAGATGATGATGAAGATTAATAATAAAACTTATTTTTCATTCCCTCAGACGAACACATATATAAATTTCAGCCTTAGGTACCGAAAAAAATTTATTTTCGTTCAAATTTTACACCCTCTTTTAATCGCCTGGCAGGTAACCTGTCAATTTTTTTTGAACTTTACAATGAATAAACAAAATCGTATAAAAGTTTCAAGCTTACAGGAACCAGTTTATTTTTTTTTATTTTTCTTACACTTTCAAAGATATAGGGGTTGAGGGTTCACTTGCTCTCTTACTATATCATGATTCTTTTAATCTATAAATGGAATTCCAAATGATTCATCAATGTAATCCCTGAACTAAGCATGTTATGCTGAAGAATACCATAGTTATTTGTGTCAGCACCGTGAAAAATTGTCTGAATAGAATTGATATCCTTGGTATTCCATACAAGTAGCTGAGGAGGGTTTTCTAGTTCTGTTAAAGTCCAACACCTGCAGGCAACTCCAAGAACTGGTTATTGAGATTTTTGTATACCTCAAATTCCCAATGAAATAGAACAGAATAGAAAAGAATAAAACAGAATATAATACGTTTAAGAAAAAGAAAATTCTTTGCCTTTACGGAGGCCACATCAAGATCTCTGAGCCTGGGAATTGAAAATGGTATTCATTTCGATGATTACTATTTTGAATTCATCTATGTTTCAAAAATGTTCTCGATGTGGCCTCCGTAAAGGCAAAGAATTTTCTTTTTCTTAAAAACATCTGGCTTCACAGTCGCAAAAAGAATTAATCTTTTTTCAGCACTTTGAGAAACTAGCAAGAGGGCCCTTAATAGAGCCACTGCTAAAATCTCATTCAGTGAAAGAGGAAGTACAGATTTCTTTTTTTGCATTTGATTGGAGATGTGAAACTTCATATTGACGCAATTGGATGTCACCACGTTAGTACTTTGTAATATTTTACTCATTACTTCACAACCAATTGCTTCAAATTTCGAAGTTTTTCATGAAGATTTTGTCCTGAGATGTACGGGATACTGATGAGGCCCAACAAGGCCGAAACCGGTATATCTCTCATCTCAGTGACAAAATCTAATATCATTTCTCCAACCCCATGATAAAAGATCTCTGAGCCTGGGAATTGAAAATGATATTCATTTCGATGATAACTATTTTGAATTCATCTATGTTTCAAAAATAAAATACGTTTATTGATTTTTCTAGACATTTATGAGGAAAGTCATGATCAGAAAAAGCAAATGAGTGTGAAAAAACTGATAAAAATAAGGAAAACAATAACACTAAAAAATTGAGCAAATTCATTCGAATAATAAATATTCAATCTGCAGAATTCACGGATAAATTATAGACGAGAATAATAGTTAATAATTATAGACGAGAATAATAACTAATTTCACTTAACGTGAAATTCTGATAGCCCTTTTATGAAAGCTGTACTCAATGCGTCTCTGGCTTGTAGGATACATAACTTTCCGCGCTACAAGACAAAAAGGCCTTGAACGCTTTTTCTTCTATGGAAGCAGCTACACACAGGGGAAATTTTGTAATTTCATCCATACATTTCGCTATTCTATTCGTCGCTTGTACCGGAGCGATAACCGTGTAATAGTTTTCATGTAAGAAAGGTCTTTCATTCAACTCGGATATAATCAAACATTGAAGCTCCGAAGAGAATAGGAGGTTCTTAATGAGGACGACGTGTTTACAGATTTGAGTACAAAATGCCGTGTCGTCGTTTCTATGTGACGAATGTGATGAGCTTCAACAGAATAACAGCTGAAGATATTCACATTTGTCAATTTTTTTTACTGGCAGTAGACTTGTATGTCGCGAGGATGAAGTTTCGAATTAAAATTTGGGAATCATTGAATGAGTAAAGGAACTCAGCACTATCAATAAAATATAGGACAAACTTTGAAGTATGGGACATTTAAAATTGAAGAGAGGCAAATTTGTAAAACTGTTAAAAATTGTTGATAACATGAAAGAGTTTATAAAAAATCTGTGGATACGGTAGAGTCCAGCGAAGCGATTTCGTCGTTTTATCGTCTCTTTACTTGAGCTTGGAAAATAGATACAAGATGAACAAAATTCTCGGGATATGATGCCAAGAGTGGACTCATCAAACGTATAAAGTTTTAATTGCATAGCTGGTATACTCAATTCGCTTATGTGAAATCTCTCGGTTGGTCTTGGAATTTTTACACATTCCACACTGTTTTGTACGAAAATGGGAGGTTTGATGGATGTTCAGCATTCATGCATGTGTTGAAGAATTCAAGTCCTACTTTCGAAAAACCAAACACAAATATGGTTTCTCATGATTTTTGTGGCTAGAATTCATGGAAGGTTAGGTTGTGCAACATCCATGTATTCAAAAAAGAAATGCAAAAATTTTGAGGCAAAATATATAGTGTGTTCCATTCGAAAAATACCAAACATTTGCTCGATGCTCGATGCAGTGCTTTGAAAAATTTTTCAAACTACGCCACTGACTTCTACGTATAAATATCTATAGAAAGCAGTTTTTTTTTATTTTATACAGTGCATGAGAAATAATGAATTCTCCAAAAGTACACATTTTTTGTTTTCGCCCTGTATTTCAGAAACACTCTCGTTTCTGAAAACGAAAGAAGTTGAAATATTTCTGTTTGTGGATTTTAAAGTTTCACAAAAAAGTGACATAGGATCGCTACAAACATCATATCTCTATCTTCAATAATAGCTGAGATACAGTGCTTTCTCACCCAATTTGGGCACAGTGTACATTCGTTATTTTCTGTAACTGTATAATCAGTTTATTTATGGAAAAACGAGTATTGGGAGTTGAGAAGAAATTATAAAAGGTCGGGAAAATCACATGTCTCTATCTTCAACAATATTGTGTAGTCTCACCCAATTGGGGACACAGTGTACAGAAATCTCAAATTGCTTGATTTTGGCTGTTCTGGTACTTCTAGACTGGATAAGTTGAAAGGAGTCCTGGGCTCGATTTCCGTGAAAACACCAATAGTGAAAACAGTTGTTTTGTAGATATAACAAAATTTTGAAGAATTTTCGATTTAGAAAATGCTCCATAACTTTCTCATTTTCGAAAATATCGAAAAAAAATTTTTTCACACCCTGTATAACTGAAAGTGGTCAGGCTCCAAGAATATTTTAGATCGGTAGATAATATCAAACAATAGCATAATCTCAATTTTCAGATTTCTAATAGGTCTAGTTCTCCAGAAACGCCTAATAGGCCGTCGAACTTGGTACACCCTGTAGAGAGAAAGAGTGTTGATTTTTTTTTAAACTGACCGGCACTAGTTCGCTGAATTTTGACACAATCATGATAAAACGATTCTGTCGAAAAAACAGAAAGTGAGGGAGTAATTTTTTTCAAGTTCTCAATTTTCACCTTGAATCAGAGGGATATTCGTTAAAATAACAACGACATAATTCGAATGAGAGTACCACAATTTTTTGAATATAAATTCTTCGGAATAAAAAGTGCTGGACCGATTTTTCATTTCAGCAATTTTTCGGAAAATCCCAAGAAATTTTGTGAAAATATTAACGACACGAGACAGCACATATGTAATTCAAATTTCTCTATTTATTTGTATCTTATTTTTCGATTTCTCGAGGAATTAAACAGACTTTTAGAAAAATTCTGTGAAGAACAATTTTTCATCCATTGGAATCCAATTTCTGGAAAAATGATGGGCTGACCCCATTGAATTTAAAAAATATTCAAAGTCACTGTTGAAAATTGAGCATTGCACCCCTCAAACCTCATCTGCATCTACGCTTATGGTAACGTCGCAGCGCCACGTCCACTTCATCGAGTACAGCTCTATGGTCAGCTGATTGACTGCTCGCGTCAAATTAATCTCCTCTATCAGCTGACAGATTAACTCATGTTCATTAATTGAATCAATTAATCGTTCTCTTTTATAATCCAGCTATGCCTGTGGATAGACCTCCTCTAGTGTTAATCTTGAAAATAAAAATTTTCAAAAAGTCACCTCGCATAATCACTGCTCATCTCGTTCATTTCTTGAAGTAAGTAATCATAAAGATAGGTGAATTCTCAGAATCATGAATTGTTGCTGTTTCCACGTTATTTTCCTGCTTTTTATAAAGTTCGAAAATTTGTCTACGTTTTAGATCATGAAAACCTATAAAAATAATGATAATCTTCTCTCGCCTCATTCAAATGAAATCTCTATTGCGTTGAACTAAAGTATTTGAATCCTCTAAGATATATATTTTGGTATATTTTACAGTTCTCATAAATCTTTCAGATATCTCTGTACTCCCCACATGGAAATGATTACATTCTCATGTCTTTTTCTGGTATTAAATACTGATTTGTCTATTCTCATGTGCATCTCATTTTCTTAATCAGTGCATCTCATTTCTCAACTATTCACTTCTCATAACATTTGCCAATTATTGTTCTCGAGTTTCAGATGAATGAATAATCCTCAAACGCAAAGGTGAATCATGTAAACAGTCTTCTCTCTCAATAAAACCAAGTGAACTCCTCTGAAGTATTTAAACGAACAAGTTGTTTAGACATTGAACCTGATTGACAGCCACAGTCCCTGCTTCACCTTGAGCGGTCTCCTCTAATATTGGTAAAACCATTCAACTGGTATGATCTCTTCATTATAAATAAGAAAATCTCAACTGAAAATGTCGTTTCAATTGATAGATTTAGCATTCTCTGTATAGACCAACATTATAGATTATAAATATTGATTTCTCGATCATGATATTCTCACATTGTAATAATCTCAATGAAGAACAGACTTAGACTACTAAGTTTTCAATACACATATCTCCTCTGAGGCCTGATCTCACTTTTATTACAACTCAGCCTACTCTAATGATTCATTATTCAACCTTCTGTTTTTCTGATGGAATACCGAGGCTCTCGCAATCAATTGGGATTGCTCTATCACTATAAACGTTGAGTTTAATTTTGAATTAATGGAACTATCTCAAAGTCCAAGTTTGCCTTCATCTGACCTCTCATTTTGAACATCTCTTGATTACCTCTGTGTTTAGTTGAATAATTCACTCTGAGTTTATAGATCACTTCAATATTAGTATTTTTTCTGTATTAACTTCATGCGGGTGAATTATTCATTTTATGATTGTGAATGATGTCGATAAATGTTTTTACAATACCATCTCCAACTATATTATCTGGATACAGTCCTTCGCAGTAATTTAACAAAATCAGAAAAACCCCAATTTTGAACAGGCACGAAGCAGCACAAACCGAACAGAATTTAGAACATCAAAAAATCCAGAAGTTTTGCGTCAACTTTATACAAATAAGAACCCATGAATATATCAAGAACCCATATACAGGGTGTACCAAGTTCGACGGCCTATTAAGCGTTTCTGGATAACTACACTTATTTGAAATATGAAAATTGAGATTATGATATTGTTTGACATTATCTACCGAGCTAAAATATTCTTGGAGCCTAACCACTTTCAGTTATACAGGGAAAGAAAAAAAAAATTTCAAAATTTTTGTTGTCTGTTTTTTTGTTTTCGAATTTGACAGAATATGCAATTCTAAATACATTCGTACTCAAATCATTGCATTCGTCGAAATACTTTTCAAAATATCGAGAAAAACCTGAAGAAAAAGTATTCGGTATTATGATGGTTTTTCCTAATCTAGATATCTTAAGCACAAACCGTTTTCACATTTTTGAAGTAAAAGACTGTGGAAATATTGTACATTTTAAGAATTTTGAAAAAAACATCAAAGGGTGTTCCAAATGTTGGGTAAAAAATTGGGATCAAGATTGGCCCAGAACTTTCGTTTTTCAAATTAGAACCCTATTTTGTTATGATTGAGTTCGACTGTACAAAGAAAAATGATGATAATGTTCTGACATGTGAATGCTCCTAAAATTGAGTTATTTAGGATTTTCTGATTTTATGTCGTACGTAACGTCAAATTCATTAAATCTGTTTTATATCAACTGTGACCTTGGTCATAGAAGATAAATTATTCCAATAACTCACTACTGACACACCTTTTTTTAAATTTATTTATCATTGTTGTTATGAAACAGATTTTATGAATTTGACGCAACGTACGACATGGAATCAGAAAATACTAAATAACTCAAGAATTATTAATTTTAGGAGTATCCACATAATAGAACATTATCAACATTTTTCTTCGCAGAATCCAACGCAATCATAAAAAAATAGGGTTCCAATTTGAAAATCGAAAGTTATAGGCCAATCTTGATCCCAATTTTTGACCGAAAATTTGGAACACAATGTGACGAGTTTTTCAGAATTCTGAATATGTTAAATATTTCCACTGTCTTCGACTACAAAAAAGTGAAAACGATTTGTGCTTAAGATATCTAGATGAGAAATAGCAAACATTATACCGAATACTCTCATCTACTTTTTTTGTTTAGTTTTTTTTTGATATTTCGGAAAGTATTTTGACGAATGCAACGATTTGAGTACGAATGTATTCAAGTGTGTGTCACTTGTGATTTATTGGAATAATTTATCTTTTATGACGAAGGTTATAGTTGATATGAAACAGATTTAATGAATTTGACGTTACATACGACATAAAATCAGAAAATTATAAATAACTAAAGAATTATCAATTTTAGGAGCATCAACATGTCATAACATTATCATCATTCTTCTTCGTACAATTCAACGTAATCATAAAAAAATAGGGTCCTAATTTGAGGAACGAAAGTGATGAGTTTTTCAAAATTCAAAAAATGTACAATATTTCCACAGTCTTTTACTTCAAAAATGTGTGAAAACGGTTTGTGCTTAAGGTATCTAGATTAGGTATAACAAACATACTACCGAATACTCTTTTCTCTCTTTTTGTTCAAGTTTTTCTCGATATTCTGTCGACGAATGCAACGATTTGAGTACGAATGTATTCAGAGTTGCATACTCTGTCAAATTCGAAAACAAAAAAACAGAAAAAAAAATTTTGGAATTTTTTTTTTCGCTCCCTGTATACCTGAAAGCGGTCAGGCTCCAAGAATATTTTAGCTCGGTAGATAATGTCAAACAACATCATAATCCCAATTTTCATATTTCAAATAAGTCTAGTATACAAGAATGGTGGGCGTCCATCTCATAAATCAACCCCTCATTATCAACGAAAATTTTTCTTCGAACAAACTACTCACATTGTGATACCACCTGAAATTACTCGCACTGGGTTTCGCCCGTCCCTCGCATTTGAGCCTGACCTCAGCGCCCTCTTTAGCAGGCAAAGATGGCTCGGAATCCAATTGTACCCTCACTTTGGGGGGATCTGAAACAATATCGTAAAAACTTAATTAGTTCAGTTATACGAATTTGTGCCGAGCCTTCAGTCGGCGATGTTTTTGGTGGTTAACAAGGTGATTGAATGAACCCCGACAATCCACAAGTGCTCGCTTGTATCGAGGGTTGAGCACGTTCATTCGCTCGGGGACTTCATCCCCCTAGTCAGGGGTGGAAAGGAATCATTTGGGATCTAGGTTGCGATTTATGGACCGTGAGATGTTTGAGGTAGGTTGGGGAGACAGGGGATGGTTGACTAAGTTTCAGCTTGACGTTTATATTTTCATTTCTTTGGGGTATATTAATTTGAAAACTGGTCCTGGTGATAGATATAAAGAGTGATTATTTTAGAGGCGGAGAACTTCAAATCATGATAAAACTCCCAAAATAAATATAAAAATTCATGAACATAGGTTTTTATAACAGATAATTCTTTGGCATTTAACGTCTGAAAATTATTTCGGGCATATGACCACCTCGGCTTGCACGTACATGACGTTATCTTGAGGTCCAATTTTCACACACCTATCGCAGTAAATCTGGCTGTATTCCGGTAATTACCCGTTGAATATTGGCTTCCAGGTGCTCAATTGTTTGTGGTTTGTCGGCGTAGACTTGTGACGTCACACTCCTCCAGAGAAAATAGTCCAAAGGTGTCCAAAGTCGCACGAATACGGTGGCCAGTTAAGAGGTCACTCGATCATCAAAGGTTTTCCTTAGTAAATTAATTGTATCGCGGGATGTGTGGCCTGGGACGTCTAACGGGATTCGCAGTATAGTTTAAGGTGAACGTATTGCAAAAATGATCTACAGTTTCTCGAATTAATCGTACTAAAAGACGATTATGATAACCATAAAATGTAGGTAATAGTTGCTCGAATTGAACTATGGTTTTCGTAATAAATTTTAATAATTTGCAAGCGTTGCACCGAAGTAACTCTAGGTATGATGAATTTGTCAAAGCAGACTTAATAAATGCTAACAGAGAACTGTCAAATCGGAAACCATGGAAATTTTTTATTTGAATTTAAAGTTCTCCGCCTAGAAAATAATCACCCTTTACTATTGGTCTTTCGAGACAAGTGGCAAAAACTACGTAATTTCAAGTGATATAGAGTAGAGACCAGTTTTTGTAAAATGGAAAAAACATTCCATTACTTATGAACATTAATATTAATCGTAAAACTAGAACAATTACTAACATTTATGCCTTGTGACGTTAGAAAGCTTGGCAACACATTATTAGAATCCTCAGCACGATCACTACTTGTAGAAACCGGAAGTACAATATTGGATGATAATGATCCAAAATCTGTTGAGGTTGGGAGAATATTTCCAAGCAATGACATTTTTATATGCAATTGAATGATCAACATAGCCCTCGGCCACCGTCGTAGACTTCCATCCACCTATTTTTTTTATATCCGTAATATTTGCTCCTGATTCTGCTAGCAATGAAGCGGAGGATCTTCGAAAACAGAGTCCTGTATATTGCTTTGGTTCTGGCAGTTTAAGGAATTCGGCAACAATAGATGGAATTTTCCCAAATGTATTAATACCAACTGGATTGGCAGTGCATTTATTATTCATGTATTTCAGGAAAAAACGACGATGTTTAATGACAGAAGGGTGCAGTGCAAAGTACTTATGAAAATAGTCAATAGAACGACTGACTTTCGTTTTTTTATTTGGAAGTTGTATAACCAACGCGTGATAATCCGATTGGAATACCTTATTTCTATTGTATTGTTCAATTCAAACGAGATACTGTTCCAAAAGGTAGGGTAGCTATTTACCAAAATAGTAATATGTTACTTATATTATGACTCCAATTATTGAAATAAACATTGAAGACGTTAGCGATGTTAATGTTAGAAGCTCATTTGTTGGAGATATTTGTGCATGCTAATGCATACTCAGAAATAGCCTACACATAGTCATGGTAGCAATTTACATTTTTTCGAATCCAAAATTGCACGAGGTAGAGCATTTTATTCATCGCACTTTACTGGTGTAAACTGAAGAAGGGTCGAAAATACTTGGTACAAATGGTGATAAATTTCCATTTATCTTGGCAAACGATTCCAACATTAACTTCGCTGATAAAAAATCAGAGCGGTTGACAACTTTTCTTTCGGAAAAATTGAATTTAAAAATGAATAATGATCCACAAGAATCCACAACAAAATATGGGACCACTATTGACGCGGTATTTTCCAGATATTTAGAACACATTAAGTCTCAAACTTATGTTTCTTATTTGAGTTATCATAAACCTATAGTTTCAATGATTCCTGAATAACCTACATGTATTGTAAGATAAAAAAAAAAATTTAATCAGCAATATTATCTTCTTATTTTGAATAGATGCTATGCAATAGCTTTGCCGCGGCAGTCCTCGAGTGCCACAAGTGTTTTTTTTTCTAGAACTTTTAAATCCACAAACAGAACTACTTTTGTTTCAGGTATACAGGGCGAAAACGAAAATGTTCACTTTTTTGAGATGTCATTATTTTTTAGGCACTCTGTAAGATTAAAAAATTAAAACTTATTTTAATAGATATTTTCAAGTAAAAGTCAGTGGCGCACTTATTTAGAACACCCTGTATATTTGACCGTCAAATTTTAGCATTTTCTTTCAATACCCTGATGTATCACAACCTTACCTCTAATAAATTTCAGCTCCAGAAATCAAGAAAATTTATACTCAGGGTTTTTTAAATATCAGGCAATGAATTTTTTCTCACAAGCATTCAATCATAACTTTCTCAAAACGCCATATAACTTCAACCTACTTATTTCATTAAATTTAAAGATAAACTCAAAATATTGCTCTTCAACATGCACTTGAAAATTTGGAAACGCAAGAAATTTCAATATCAATATTGAATACGTGAAAATATTTTTCAAAATCAGCCCCTCATACGGGATTTGAGAAATAATAACATCTCCAAAAGTGCACAATTTTCGTTTCGACCCTGTATTTCAGAAACAAAAGTAGTTGAAATATTTCTGTTGGTGTCTTCGGAAATTCTACAAATAACTGATATAGGGTCGCAAAAAATGCATGTCTGTAATAGCTAAGATACAGAGCAGTGTCACCCAATTTGGGACACAATGTACATTTGTTATTTTCTTAAACTGTATAATGAGTTTGTTTGTAAAAAAACGAGTATTCAAAGTACAAAAAAAAATTATGATTTCTATTTAATTGATGATTCTTTCAAATTTGACATTTCAAATTACTGTTTTCAAACACTATTTTTATGAAAAGTGATCAATATTTCGAACTACAAACCAATGCTTCTTGCAAATAGGTTTCTTACATTTTTCTTTTTTTCAGATTTCATGCAAATTCAGTTTAAACATTTTGTTTCACTTCTTAAATTTTCATATTTTACCGAATGTATATCACATTTTTTTTTATTTTGATTTCTGAAGTAAACATAGAGATGATAAAATTTTCTGGATAGAAAATGTTGCAATTCAAAAAATTGGGTGTCGTATCTGTCTTTCAAAGGAGGTTGAAGATTAAGTCGGTATCTTCAGGAAGAAGAATAATATTTTAATATTTGAGTTCTTCGTTTTTCAGGATATTTCATGAATATTCACACTAAGCGAGATAATGAATTGAATTCATTTGGCTTTTTCACTCTCTATGTTACATTCAGAGTAAAATGAAGTCCGAACACAGAAAGTACATTGAATAACTTCGGGTGAATATTTATTTAACTGCGATTGATTGCTATTACTTCTATCCGATACAAAGTATCGGTTTCGCAGCAAATAAATAATTAAAATGATGATTTCGATTGAGTTTCAATCAAATAAAGTCCACGTACTGACCCGCTAAATTGAAATTGATTATCGTCCAACAAATTGTTATTGGCATTCATCCCTTTCACATTTTCGAACTGATGTAAATACTTTTCGCCTCCACATAAAAGGCCAGATTACCGGAGTATTCGCAGTTTCAATTAAATTGTGATTTTTATTCGTTTCATTTCGCGCAACGTGTGATTGCCGATTTTTTCAATTATTTAGTCGAGCACTAACTCGTTACTGGACGCTTTGATGGAATTTGATGTTTATGAAATGACTGGAATGCTTAAGTAATTTGCCGAATGATGAAAACATTTTTGTTTCTCACGATATATTAGGTGAAGTAAATTATTTCATTCATTTCTGACGGTTGAGAACAGCTGTATTTAATTTTTCCCAAACTCCTTGAGGGTTTTCATTCCTAGTCTCTGGGACAAAATCAATTAAAAATTTTTTTATAAATAATGGGGCTAACAGTGAAATAAAAAGTGTTCGACTTTTAACTAGTCAAATCATATCATTTCATTCTGGACATCTCTTAAGAATATTCAAGTTTAGAAAGAATATACGACTATTTTTTGCTTCTTAGTGCATAGGTACGAGTTTGATTTGAAAATTTTCTAAATCGTTTGTTTTTATAAAATCTTTATTCATTTTTTGATTTCCAGTGAATCACTAACTTTTTTTTTAATAGGGCTAAAAGTTATAAAGTTCTGCTCATGTGAGACAGTGCCGATTTAATGAAATAATTATATACACAGACTACCAAGTTCGACGGCCTATTACACGTTTATTCTGGAGAACTAGACCTATTTGAAATATGAAAATAAGGATTATGATATTGCTCGATATTATCTATCGAGCTATAATATTCTTGACACCTGACTACTTTCAGTTATACAATGAATGACAAAAATTTCTGAATAAAAATTTTTAAATGAAAATTGTTTTTCTGCGTTTTCGTTTCCAATTATGATAGACTATTGAATCATTATGATATTCTCATTTAAATAGTCCTATTTGTTGAAATTCGTTTCAAAATATCGAGAAGAAACTGAAGGAAAAAAGGAGATGAGAGTATTCGGTGTTATGTTTGTCATTCCCATTCTATATATCATAAGCGCAAACCGTTTTCACATATTTGAGATCGAAGATTGTAGAAATATTGTGAGTTTATAGAATTTTGAAAAACTCGTGACAGGGTGTTCAAAAATTGGGTTGAAAATCTGGATCAAAATTGGCCCATAACTTTCGTTTTTCGCATAAGATTCCTATTTTTTTATGATTGCGATGGATTCTGCAAAGAAAAATAATGGCAGTGTTTCAACATGTCATTGCACCTTAAATGAATAATTCTTGAGTTATTCAGGATTTTTCGATTTCATTACGTACCTTTACTCAAATCCATAAAATCTGATCCATATCAAGAATGATAAATAAGTTCAGAAAAAAGCTTTGTCAATAGTGAACTATTGGAATAATTTATTTTCGATGATCATAGATGATTCTTGATAAAAAATAGATTTTATGATTTTCACTCTAAGTACGACATGAAATCAGAAAATCCTGAATAACTCAAGAATTATTCATTTTAGAAGCATTTTTCTCGCAGAATCCAGAGCATTATTCTAATTTGAAAAAAGAAAGTTATGAGGCAATCTTGATCCCAATTTTTGACTCAACATTTGGCCCACCCTGTGACGAGTTTTTCAAAATTCTGAAAATTAACAATATTTTCACAGTCTTCGACTTGAAAAATGTGAAAACGGTTTGTGTATAAGATATTAAGAATAGAAAAAACAAACATAATACCGAATGCTCTTATCTCTTTTTTTCCTTCAGATTTTTCTCGAAATTTTGAAAAGTATTTCGACGAATGCAGCGATTTTAATGAGAATATGATCCGAATTGAATACTCTATCGAATTGAAAACGAAAAAACAAAAAATTTTTCTTGAAAAATGTATAACTGAAAGTAGTCAGGCTTCAAGAATATTTTAGCTCAGTAGATAATGTCGAACACTATTATAATCATAATTTTTGGAGTTCAAACAGGTCCAGTTCTCTAGAAACGTCTAAAAGGCCGTCGAACTTGGTACACCCTGTATTTCATCAGCTAAAAGGACAAACACTGGTTAAGATTAATGAAATTTATGGGGAATATTTCATTTTGAATTAATGATAATATTCTGAGACGTTTCTGTTCATGCTCCTCAACTTTAACCCAATTCTCCAGTAAATCATATTACTGAAGGTATTTTCGAAACATGAGTCAGATCGCCTGTCTCCCATCTACTGTTTGTAACATAATCTCCCAGAATTTTTCGGCGAATCTTATAATTTTGGGAACATTCAATTTGTTCATTCATTGTCACCAATTGAGACATTTCATAGATTCATTCATAATCCCCATCTCCTGAATGTATATTGCATTATATTTTCAAAAATCACATAGATTTTTAGAGCTCTTTAGGTTTCTTACATGGAAACGATGATGTTGCAGCACTCTCGATATTTCTTAATCCCTTTTCTCTGGGTAACTATTTACTTATGCGCATCTCTTTATTTGAATCAAAATACCTCATTTTGCTATTGTTCACCCCTTGTAACATATTGCTAATTACTGTTTTCGAGTTTTGGATGAAAAAATCTTCATGCCTGCTGGGTCGAAACTGGATTCAGTTGATTTCCTGCAGAACACTAAGTGAATTTCTCTGATATGGTTCAACAGTCTATTGTATTACACATGAAACCAACGGTCAATTGTAATACACATGAAACTGATTGACACTCTCTCATCCTGGTTTTACCCTGGATAATGGTGCACTCAATCATTTGGTACGATCTACTCATAACAATTCTGAATTCTCAAGTTCTACTTATGAGTTAGAACTCAATCCTTCTGTTCTTTTCGAAATTATCGATTAGTGGTTAAGTGGTTTTCCTTATTTAGCACTCTCATTTTGTTTCGATCATTATTTGTCGATTGTATTTTTCTGATGTACGTTCTAATCTCAGAAGAGAGTGTACAGTACAGTAAATCTGCATCGTCTCTTCGTGGTCTTGTGGTTTTCACTCCGAAACTTCAAACTGCGGGGGAAGAATCGAGTCCTCTCAAACATCTCTGGTCTTCACTTTATGAGAAATACCCAAGAAAAGCACGTGTATTTCCGGAGAATGGAACGGCCAGGCCCTTCAACCAAGGAATAATACAAGCAGACGGCGACCGGGAATTATGCAAACTTCAGCTCGAAGAATTCCGGGATTCTAATAACACTATCTTTATTTCTTCTCGCAGAATCCAACGCAATCATAAAAAAAGGTTCCTATTTGAAAAACGAAAGTTGTGAGCCAATCTTGATCCCAATTTTTGACCCAACATTTGGAACGAAATTCTAGAAATTCACAATATTTCCACAGTCTTCGACGTGAAAAATGTGAAAATGGTTTGTGCATAAGATATAAGGTAGGTATAGAAAAAACAAACATAATACCGAATGCTCTCATCTCCTTTTTTCCTTCAGATTTTTCTCGATATTTCGGAAAGTATTTCGATGAATGCAACGATTTTAATGAGAATATAATCAGAATTGAATACTCTATCAAAATTTGAAACGAAAAAACGAAAAATATTTCATTAAAAAATGTATAACTAAAAGTAGTCAGGCTTCAAAAATATTTTAGCTCGGTAGATAATGTCGAACGTTATTATAATCATGATTTTTAGATTTTAAACAGGTCCAGTTCTCTAGGAAGGTCTAGAAGGCCATCGAACTTGGTACGACCTGTATTGCATCACCTTAGGGGATAAACACTGGTTAACATTAATTAACTTTATGAGGAATATTTCATTTTGAATCAATAATGATATTCTGGGACATTTCTGTTCATGCTCTTCAACTATAACCCAATTTTCCAGTGAATCATGGTACTGAAGTTATTTTCGAAACATGAGATAGATTTCCTTTCGCCCATCTACTGTTTGTAACATAATTTTCCAGAATTTTCCGGAAAACCTTATAATTTTGGAAACGCTGTGCCATGAATTCATTCAATTTATTCATTCATTGTCACCAATTGAGATATTTCATAGATTCATCTATAATCCCTTTCTCCTAAATGTATATTTCATTATATTTTTAAAAATCACATAGATTTTTAGAGCTCTTTAGGTTTCTTACATGGAAACGGTGATGTTGCAGCACTCTCGATATTTCTCAGTTCCTTCTCTCGGGGTAATTATTTACTCATGCCCATCTCACTATTTATTTATTGCAAAATAGGGACAACAAACAGACAAACATGTCCAATACAGTGTCCACGTTTTTAACAAAAGTAGTCATGGTTGACAATGAAAAATGTACTATTAATTAAAACCTTTCAGATAAATACAAAAAATTCAGATACCAACGATAAATCCAGAAATTGGAACACAAAAACATTCTCTAATTCAAGGGGTCAATACATTTTTAATTTTATATTTGAAACAATTTAACGAGATGTCGAAAAAACTGATTTTACTGCTGAAGAGATTACAGACTTTCTGAGCTCTTATAAGTGGTGAGTTCAAGCCCAAGTTTGTCCTTCTATACTCTATGCTAAACAATTCCCTTCGTCTTGTTAGCCGGGAGCATATATTAAAATTAATGAGGGATAACAACTGTGGTGAATCAATGTAACCATTCAGAATCTTGAAGACAAATAGCATATCTCTGGCACTCCTACGATCAGTCAACCTTCGAAGTCCTAATTGTCTCTGAAGAACCGAATAGTCACTGTTGAGGACAGGGCTTCCCGTCCTGCTCCCAAGATACCTCAGAAATCTATTTTGGATTCTCTGCAACCTGTTGACGTGTATTGCATACATCGGACTCCAAACAACGGAAGCGTAGGACAGCTTACTGTCTATGAATGCATAGTAGAGAGATGTTAAAGCTTGAGTTTTTGTAAAGTCCTTAGTGTTTCTCATAATGAAACCCAGCAATCTGGAGCACTCCAGTGCAACGGTGTTTATGTGATCGCCGAAATTCAGTTTTTCGTCCACCAACACTCCCAAGTCTCTTACGATGTTATTATGTTCAATTTTTGTGTTATTGATCACGTAGTCGTTAGAAATTTTGTGCCTATTCTTCGTGAAGGTAATCGAGCAGCATTTGGCTGTATTAACAAAGAGATCATTATTTGCACAGTACACCGCGAACCGATCCAGGTCGGCCTGAATACCACGACAGTCCTCCGTGCCCTCCACTCTTCGAAATATCTTCAAATCGTCGGCGTAAAGTAAAATATTTGAATGTTTGAAACATTTCTCTATATCGTTTATGTAGAGAATAAAAAGAAGAGGACCCAAATGGCTACCCTGGGGTACGCCTGAGGTGCACGCCAACTCAGCCGACCTACATCCCCCGACAGTGACTAGTTGTGTTCGATTACTTATATAGGTCCAAATGTACGCTGGGAGACCAGGAGTATCACAAATCCCAACAAGCTTTTCAATAAGTAACAAGTGACTAATCTTATCGAAAGCCTTACTAAAGTCCGTGTATACCGAATCAACTTGAAGACCGGCGTCCACAGACTGCGCAATATACTCAACGTAAAGGGAAAGATTAGTTTCAGTAGAGCGACCCGGATAAAATCCGTGTTGTTGGGGGATTATATATAGTTTGGTTTCATTTAGCAATAACTTATACACAATTTTTTCTAAGATCTTACCGAAAATTGACAATTTGCTGATTGGTCTATAGTTGTTCACCTGGCTTCTCTTACCACTTTTATATATCGGCACTACGTGACTGTGCTTCCAGGAAGCTGGATAGTAGGAAGAGAGAGATAAATTATATATCGCAGTGAGTGGAGGAACTATTCGAATCAAAATACTTCATTTTCTTATTGTTCACCTCTAGTAACATATTGCTAATTTCTGTTTTCGAGTTTTGGATGAATGAATCCTCATGCCTCCAGGGTGGAAACTGGATTCAGTTGATTTCCTGCAGAACACGAAGTGAACTTCTCTGATATGGTTCAATGGTCAATTGTAATTCACATAAAACTAACGGTCAATTGTAATACACATGAAACTGATTGACACTCTCTCATTCTGGTCATTTGATACTTGGTACGATCTACTCATTACAATTCTGAATTCTCAAGTTCTACTTATGTGTTAGATCTCAATCCTTCTGCTCATTGGCCCAAAAGGCCATCGAACTTGGTACACCCTGTATTTCATCAGCTAAAAGGATAAACACTGGTTCTTCTTCCTCTTCTGGTGCCTTGTCTGTCTTCAGACGTTGGCTATCATCATAGATACGATATTTTGGAATCCTTCTCTATCGGCTGCTGTGCGAAATAGTTCCTCGGTCGAAAGACCACACTATTGCCTGATATTGCGAAGCCAGGATAGCTTTTTTCGTCCTATCCACCTTTTACCTTCAACTTTTCCTTGTATTATGAGGCGCAACAGCTGATATTTAGATTTGATTAATTTTATGAGGAATATTTCATTTTGAATGAATGATAATATTCCGAGACATTTCTGTTCATGCTCTTCAACTATATTCCAATTTACCAGTAAATCATATTACTGAAGGTATTTTCGAAACATTAGATCGCCTTTCTCCCATCTACTGTTTGTAACATAATTTTCCAGAATTTTCCGGCAAATCTTATAGTTTTTGAAACGCTGTGCCATGAATTCATTCAATTTGTTCGTTCATTGTCATCAATTGAGATATTTCATAGATTCATTCATAATCTCCATCTCCTTAATGTCATTTCATTATAATTTCAAAAATCACATAGATTTTTAAAGCTCTTCAGGTTTCTTACATCGAAACGGTGATGTTGCAGCACTCTTGATATTTCTCAGTTCCTTTTCTCGGGGTAATTATTTACTCATACCTATCTCATTATTTGAATCAATTTAGGTACCTCAGTTCTCCATTGTTCACCTCTTGTAACATATTGTTAATTACTGTTTTCGAGTTTTGGATGAATGAATCCTCATACCTCCAGAGTGGAAACTGGATTGAGTTGATTTCCTGCAGAACACGATGAGAATTTCTCTGATATGTTGCAATGGTCAATTGTAATACACATGAAACCAACGGTCAATTGTAATACACATGAAACTGATTGACACTCTCTCATTCTGATCATTTGATACTTGGTACGATCTTCTCATTAAAATTCTGAATTCTCAAGTTCTACTTATGAGTTAGAACTCAATCCTTCTGTTCATTTCGAAATTAACGATTAGTGGTTTTCGTCATTAGGCACTCTCATTTTGTTTGGGTTATTGTTTGTCGATTGTATTCTTTATTTTTCTGATGGACGTTCTAATCTCGGTACAAAAAATCTGCATCGTCTATTTGCGGTCTTGTGGCTTTCACTCCGAAACTTCAAACTGCGGGGGAAAAATCAAGTCCTCTCAAAAATCTCCGGTCTTCACTTTATGAAAAATACCCAGGAAAAGCAAGTGTATTTCCGGAGAATAGAACCGCCAGGCCCTTCAATCAAGGAATAATACAAGCAGACGGCGACCGGGAATTATGCAAACTTCAGCTCGAAGAATTCCGGGATTCTAATAAAACTGATGACAATGCCTCGGGAAGAAGAAGGTCCCCGGCCCCGTCCAGGAAGGGTCGTTGCGGTTTTCTTGGATACGCTGACAAATGGGCGGCTGGTTGGTGTGCCTGGATGTCGCCGGCCACAGCTAACTAGATTACCTCCACTATCCGTTACGGGGCTTTTAGTTCCGATTTCTCGCATGACGACTTTATTAAATAAATTACCGGAATGTTTCCCGGGCAGGCAGCAGTCTGGCGACCCGCGGCCCGCTTTTTCTTGGGGTCTTTAATCAACACCGGAGTAGTTTTCAACTATTAGATTAGGACAAAGCCGGGGCGACGGGCGTCCCTTGTTCGTCTTCTTCTGAAGAAGATAAAAGGTTAGGTGGGTGGGGGAGGGAGCTTTGTTGTCGTGATTTATGGGAATTCGGCTCTTTGGTTTCGGCGTTTTCGAGATATGGAATCTGGGATTCCGGAATGGGAGATGTGTCTCTTTATTTCAGAGGTTTCAGAGTGCCAACAAAGTGATATTCTTAACTTATACAACGTGCCAAAAAAGTAACGTTACTGGTCAATGATTCTTTTACGAAGAATTATCAACGCAAGTATGCCTTTTGTTCTTTCAAAAGGATATTTGATAATCATGCCTAGTATGATTTAGCACATGTTTTTCTAGTGTAGTGAAGTTGTAATACTATAGTGAAGAACATTGTTTTCATTCGATTCGCAGTATGCCTCTGGTCACAACTTGGCAAATTGGTTCCATTCCATATTTCGCATCAATGTATGGTTGAGGCATTAGATAAAATAGAACTATAAGAATTATAACCTGGAAACACCTGCCCAAACATGACTGTCCATCTAGAAGGACATTAGAAATATGAGTACTGAATTCTCTCTGAGCTGTTTTAACCGCTCTTAAAGAGAACCTATGAAAGTTGTACTGTGAAATCTGAAGTTAACGTTCTACCTCCAACAAACTGTAACAATGACCTCATCGATGAGGATTCAGGTGACGGAATTCTAATTTCTATTGAATGCTTTCTCAACTGGAAAATCAGACTCTGAGATGAAAAAACAAAGGTATCGATATATACGGGTAAATGCTAAATAATCTACGATTTTCATTTGATATACAGGGTATCCGGGGAATAACTGTACACACTCTTACCAGAGATAGAGTTCGACTAGTTGATTACTGATTGACTAAAAAAAATTAATTTCTGGATTTCCCTAGAAAACTACAGGGTGTTTTTCCAACTTCATAGAAATACTTAGACCATCATAAAATCCAAATTCATTGACGGATATTATTGAAACTTGGGAAGTTATTGGCACATGCTGAGGTCGAGTCAGAATTATATCAATTATTTCATTATTCCAGAGCCGGACTCATTAATTTAATCTTCATTTAAAGTGTTCAGGGTGAAACAAACACTTTGTATTTCGAATAACAAATAATTGTTTCGCTTTTTAGAAAGGAGCTAAATTATGCTTCAAATTGTGATATCGCTTGAAGTTGTCACATTAACAATTATTTTTTTATGAATTTTTGAATTTGGATACAGTTGAAAAAATCGAATTTATTTACCTGAACAGGACTTTGTCATCTTGTGGAGGTCGGAAATAAATAATAAATTTTCTTGAAAAAGTTACTGAAAGTGAGGAAGATTACATTTTGCACATTGGATAGCAAATCACAGAGTCACTTTAAAAAGAACAATATTCAGTGATGAGGCTGAATTCACCAGAGATGGTGTGTTCAATATTCATAACTCGCACATTTGGGCCGAAAATAATCCACACAGTATAATAGAGAAATACACAACAAGAATTTTTAGTAAATGTTTGGTGTGCTGTGGTAAACAAACATTTGATAGGGCTTCATTTTTTTGACAGTCGCCTTACAAGTGCTATTTATCTAGATTTCTTACAGAATATTTAATTTGACATGCTACAAGTAATGAATATTAGAGGAATTTATTTTCATCATGATGGAGCTGGACCTTATTTTGGCTTCGGAGTGAGAAGTTACCTTAACAATACCAATCCAAATAAGTGGATAGGTCGAGGAGGACCTATTCCATTTCCTCCTCGATCTCCAGATTTCAACCTGCTTGATTATTTTTCATGGGGAAAATTGAAGGATATGGTATGTTCTGAAGAAATCCAGTCAAGAGAACAGCTGATGAACAGAATTGTAAACTCTTGCGATATTTTGAGAAATAATGGCGATATGATTCGCAAGGCTGTATCCAATTTGAACAAGCTAATGGTTTTCATTTCGAAACACTTCAGAAATAACGTTGACTCAGCAATTCATTCGTTCCTATTTCCAATTTTATCAGGTACTCTTCACAGTATTTTGTAATTGTTTCGTGATGGAATGTGCTTATTAAAGCTCTGAACTTTTCTACTAATACTTTCGATTTTATATTCAAACATGAGATTTTCAGTTCCCTTCATAGTGAATAATTCAATTTTTCGAACTTTATCCCAATTCGAAAATTCATGAAAAAATAATTCCGTGGTGTCGGGGAAAAAGGAGATAAGTCTATTTTTGAGCTGAACGAGATACCTCTTGATTCTGGACGATTTGTAATTTGTAATCAAACTTTGAATTATTTTCCTGAACATTCTCAATAATGGACTTATCCCCTTTTTCCCGACACCACGGAATTGTTGATGTGACAACTTTAAGCGATATCACAAATTGAAGAATAATTCAGCTTCTTTCTGAAAAGCGAATCAATTATTTGTGATTCGAAATAAAAAGTGTTTGTTTTACTCTGAACACTTTGAATGAAGATTTATAAGTCCAGCCCTGGAATAATGAAATAATTGATATCTTTCTGACTCGACCTCAACATGTGCCAATAACCTCCCAAAATTCAATAATATTCGTCAATAAGTTTGGATTTTTTGATGGTCTATTATTTCCATGAAGTTGGAAAATCACCCTGTAGCTTTCTAAGGAAATCCAGAAATTAATTTTTTATAGTCAATCAGTTATTCCTTGGACACCTTGTAGTGCTCACAACAGATAACCTCAAAAACGTCGATTCGATGTCTAAAAAACTGAAACAAGCAGCTGCACAACAACATATGAAAATGAAACAAAATACCGCAATCAGAAATCACATAGCATTGGAGTTATTGTGAACGAGATATTCTTGATAATGGTGTATTTGTTGAAACATTATTTGGGCTGTTTCCATCATCTATGTTGTTGGTTATTACCGACGTTTCGGCAAGCATTCGCCTGCCGTCTTCAGGGTGTTGTTGGTCCTGAGAAGGACCGGTTGTTGCCATTGGAGTTATGTCATCCAATATTACTTGGTATTGAGTATTTTATCAGTATTTTTCAGGGTTGTTCAAAACTAACGCTCGGACGGATCAAGAAATGAATATCACTTGCTGTGAGGTTTGCGGCTAGAGGGGTATTGATATCGAATTCATTTGTTGACCAGTTCGAGCGTATTTTCCATCTCAAAGATCCAAATTGCCTTTCCAACACCTATTCCCAATTCAAAAATAAGAGATGTTAGGGGTTACGACTAGAGGGGCAGTATTTGTCCCCCTTTCAACAAAATTTGACCTGTCCGAGAGTTTTTTCGTTATTTCATCCCAAAGCTCAAAATTCGGGGTAGAAAGTTATGGAAGGCCCACCCTCTATAGTTGCAAATTTGTCCTTTAAGATGAGAATCTAGACTCACCAGCCAAATTCGTAAGTCCGTTTCCTTTCCGGCATATCGGCAACATGATAACCATTAGCAACGAACTTTTTTATTATGTTACTGGAAACTCCATCCTCAACTTCGTCCCGCGAGTTACCAACGGGATAATTTGACTGGCTAACTTTTAATTAGTTGAATATCTTTCTTCGGATTTAACTACTCCGAGATAAAGGGGAAATTTTTCTCACAGAACTAGGATAATTAATGAATTTATCTGTTCATCAGGATGGTTCCGCTGTAATGCAGCTTCCGACATTCATTCGAGGATTAATGAACCGGCCGGGGAGCAAGTGGATATTTACTGCTGATCGAAGCTTCGCCGGTTCGGCCCCTTTGCTCTGCGAGCTTCCGAAAAGGGTAACTATTGGGTGTACAACTTTGCTTCTGTCGTTTTTCCGGAACTTCGAGACTTTATTGTAAAAAACTGGTTGAACATTTATGATTCAAAGTATTGTCCATCGCTGGCCACTACTTTTTCCCATTTTTCCTTAAGCATTCGAATCCTGCGTTGAAAAAACTGGCCACCTTTTCAATCGATCCACGAATCGATTCAATTTTTTTACTTGCTGGTCAGCACACTTTGATGCTTCAGATTCGACTGTGAACAGACCTCCTCTCGTACGAATCTTGTAATAAGAACTTCAAAAAGTCACCACGATTAATATTTGCTTATCTCGTTCATTTCTTGAGGTGAAAACTTGACAAACAAGCTATGTGAGTATAAGAAAAAGAAAATTCTTTGCCTTTACGAAGGCACATGGAGAACATTTTTGAAACATAGATGAATTCAAAATAGTAATCATCGAAATGATTACCATTCTCAATTCCCAGGCTCAGAGGTCTTTTATCATGAGGTTGGAGAAATGATATTAAATTTTGTCACTGAGATGAGAGATATACCGGTTTCGGCCTTGTTGGGCCTCATCAGTATCCCGCACATCTCAGGACAAAATCTCCATAAAAAAACTTCAGAATTTATAGCAATTGGTTGTGAAGTAATGAGTAAAATATTACAAAGTACTAAGGTGGTGACATCCAATTGCGTCAAAATGAAGTTTCACATCTCCAATCAAATGTAAAAAAGATATCTCTACTTCCCCTTTCACTGAATGAGATTTTAGCAGTGGCTCTATTCAGGGCCCGCTTGTTAGTTTCTCAAAGTGATGGAAACGCCCAATTCTTTTTGTGACTGTGAAGCCTGATGTTTTTAAGAAAAAGAAAATTCTTTGCCTTTACGAAGGCACATCGAGAACATTTTTTTGTGCGGGATACTGATGAGGCCCAACAAGGCCGAAACCGGTATATCTCTCATCTCAGTGACAAAATCTAATATCATTCCTCCAACCTCATGATAAAGATCTCTGAGCCTGGGAATTGAGAATGGTATTCATTTCCATGATTACTATTTTGAATTCATCTATGTTTCAAAAATATGTAAGTATACTTTCGCAGTGTAAAGTTGCAGCATCCTTGACAGTTATTTCGAATATTACGCACGATTTTTAATTTGAAAGTTATTGCGAGTGGGTTTATAGCAACAGAATTCCAACTATGGTTGTGAGTATTTTTTTCATCATGAGTTTTATGGTTCTTGACTTCGTTTCAATCTATCCGAGTGACATCGACTTATTAAATCAGAATTATTTATTTTTTTGTATTCCAGTATTCTGTTAATTTATCTGAAGATTTTATTTCATCTGGACAAGGTTTTTTTGCTGACAGAATGGAAAAATTCAAATTCTCAATATTAAATTATTATTGCATTTTTTATCTCATTTTATTTTTGTTTCAGACTCTACAGTATTTGGATAATTCAATATTGAAAGAGTACGGGGCTTTCAAATTAGAATCTAGTCGTGTTGAGAATTCCGGAGACTTTTCGTCACCTTGGATTCTGAAGAAGAGAAAAAAATTAAAAGTGAGTATGGAACTATTCAATGACTGAATTAAAAAATGTCACAAGTGAAGAATTCAAATTTTCGTAATCGTTACCAATACCCAGACGGCACCCTATATTCCCGGAATATTCCTCCAATCTGCCATTAAGCCAAAAGATATTGCAATATGCGAGGCATATGCCAGATATATATCAAATATATCTGCTCTCAAAGGAATATTCCAAATATATGCCATCCCAGATATGTCTGGTATATGCTATGGGAATATCTATATGATATGCGTTTAGAATATTATTCAATAGTATTTATTGGTATATATACATAAATCTTCATGGAATATTACAAACGTTACAAAACCCTTTTTGAACGATAATTGTGTGTAGGCACTACCACTACCTCGATTTTGCTTTTGTTCCGAACTCATCAATAATTGATGAGTTTGCTATTTTCCAGTAAACTGTTAAAGAACTACAAACTTTCTATATAGATTATATTTTCGAGGAATCGCAGTTATCATCAAGTTAATTATAGTTGGATTCAAGTTAAAAAATAACACTTTCATTCGCTTAATAATTTGATCTTATTTATTAAACTGAGTAAACAATGGAATCAATGATTTGTAATTTATTTATATGATTGATACAATGAAATGAAAGAGCAGGCAACAAATTAAACGTTTTAATTTGTGAAAAATGGACATGCTACACTATATCGTCTATCGACTGAGAGTCGAGTGACTTTTTAAATGATTGAAATGTTCGATGAAACAGAAAAAGAGGTCCATTATGATTTTGATCTTATAGGAAAGAGATCAAATATATATTTTCAATAAATGGAAAAACAATATATGATATTCGAGCAGATATGTGAAAAGGGCGTAGACAAGTTGTCAAAAATCATATATGATAATCAAATATTAGTCAGCAGAGGTGAGAGTAGCTTATTCCACTGGAGGATCGAATCACTTTTGCTCATATTTTTGTTTCCATGAAGCTGCCCTGTGGTGACAGAGATGTCTGGAACTTAGAATCTTTCTAGTTCAACTTAATACTTCTTGCTTTTCATTGAACCAAATACATTGCATTTCAAACATTTCAGAGCCAGTGTAGGTTGAGGAAGTTATGTGGCCACCACCACCATATTTTCGCCCTTTCTAGATATTTCCTTGAATTTTATCAAAATATCTGACAGAAATACCAATGACATTATTTCTTTACAGGAATAAAACTACTCCTTTATAAATAAAAAATTAACTATTTTCTGGCCTCTACCCATTCTTAACTCCTGCAATTCTATCCCTGAATTTACCGATAAGAATATCAAATTTCGATTTTACTGATTTGCCTTTTTCTTATGGATGTAAACATTACGTCACGACGTTTTCAGTCAAAATATTCATATTTTTGTTTTGTGGTCTTGGATTGAGGTTATTTGTGTTCTGTGATTAGCAGTTTCAGTTTGGCGTTCCAAACTTCCAACAAAATGGTCGTCACGTCACGGTGGTGACATGATTTATGGAGCTCCATGAGTTGAAAGAGTCTTATTGAAAAATTATTAAATTGTGTGTGGAGTTGAAAATATGTTATTGTTTGAGTATTATGTGATAAATAGTTGGTGATGCAGCCGAGCACATGATAAAAGATAAGACAGGCAGACAAGAGCATGACTGTAGGAGCGTGAATATCAAATCAGCGTTGGTAGGTACTCTTATATATTTGGAATGCTTGAAAAAGGTTTTCGTAATCGTAATATGCCAATCACTTGTCAGTGCTTTATCTTTGGTTATGTGTATTTACGTTTTTTCAGGTCAAAGAATTGAGGACTTTACAGTGATGAAGTGATAGAAAGGATATTTCCTATATTTTAGTTGGGTTGGGAAAAAGGCAAAAACTAACTTTTCATCCCTAATAAAATTGTGCAATGTTCTCAAAGGTATAATATAAATAATTTCAGTGATCATAAAACCCATTTTATGTTTTATTAATATTTTCAGAGGTTCTTAAACAGAATGAAAATACTAAATTTGTTACTGAAAAATGGCTCTACGTTGTGCAGATAGCTTAACCAAAATTTTGCTTTCAATCCAAACGCAAAAACTACAAGAGCATGAGTGGAGGAGCTTCTCAGGTGTAGTAAGTCTCACCCAAGCTGTATATCGTAATTTTGTTCCTGCAAGCAAAAAGGCTGTACAGGTCGAAAATATTAGTGGCATCAATACGGATTTAGGCCCTAAAAATCAAAAAGAGGGATCGTCTTCGAGAAGGAAGGTTGTCTCGATATAAATTGCCAACACTGCCTACTAAAATTCAAAGTAAGTTTATAAATATTAAATAATTAGAACAGATTCCACTATTACTATAGCAGTAGACAGCCTCTTATCTTGAAAATCTTAGAATCACTGGTTTTTTTCAGGGCCAAAATCAAAGAATTCCAAGGAAAAAGGCGAGGAAGACCAAAAGCTACCTGGATGAGCGGCATACAGAAGACGATGTCTGAGAGACCGGGAGAATGGGTGTTGATAGAAGGGACTGGAGACTGGGAATTGGAAGGCTTGGGATGTTATAAACACGGATATCTATATCAGCACCCCAAAGGTAAAGTGTGTCAAGTCACAATATCAAAATTAGACAAATGAGAGATTTTTCAGTTCGATAATTGTTTCAAAGAATGTGTACTGCCATTACTTGGCGTCTTCATAAACCTAGGGAGTCAAAAATGTGTTCCACTAGCTAGAATTTACTAATGTGAATCCAATATTCTATATAGGTCGTGTCTGAAAAAATGTGACTTAACACACTTTACCTCTGAGGTGCTGATATATAGATATAAGGTCGGTTTTACAAAACTTTGTTAGTACCATTTAATTAACTGGAGCCACCACGATTCGTAGAAATTTCAAAACGAGTAATTCGATTTGTGAAACCGACCCATAATCTGATGAGTCGATTTCAAATGGCTGTTTTGGTTGGTTAACGGTTGACCGCTCGGTTCATAAATGACAACGTCAAAAGAACTGCGCTTTCGAATTCTGTTCAAATTTTGGAGAAACATCTGATTTGAGACGTCACCAGAATGTCATTCGAATGCGGTTGGTCCAAAACTGACGGACCAATCTATGAACCAACCAAGAACCAGTCAATCAAAATCGCCTCTAGTTCACAAACCAAATAATTGAAGTTCACAGTTCAATATTTATATCATTTAAAATATTACCTCATTGTGTTTTCCCTATTTTTTAGTTTAATTCATCAAATGTTAATTTTTACTCATTCTTAGTATTGTTTTGTAAAATACCTAGTTGATTTATATTTATATTTTTACTTTATGTTCATTTTTATGATTTAATGTGATAATTTTGTTAATTATTGTTATTGTACAGAATATTCTTAAAACTGTAATAATTTTTTTTGAAACAATCTAATCAATGCATTATTATTTAGTACCGCTACAAAAATTTACATATATTTAAATATATACAAAGATATTACCAGCATATGGCATGGACAAATCAGGAGATAAAAAGATATTGCCAGCATATATGTAAGGGAGATATTCATAGATGAATCTGTATGGCATATGCCATGGAGATATTTTTGAAGATTATGGGATATTCCTGGCAGATGTTTCATGGTGACCTTGGATATTCCTGCTATCTGCCAGGCTTATGCCCTGTGAGATTTGGAATATGTTTGGAATATCTCAATATGCCAGCGGTATATTCATTGAATATGCATGGAATATTTCTGTGCCGTCTGGGTATAAAGCTAATATTCTGTTTATTTTCCAGAAAAACGATGTAAGAATACAAACGCTGTCCAGTGCAACGTATCTTCAACGGAAATAATGGAGAAGTTCCCTATTTTGACAACCAAATACGGAGCGAACCGAAGGAAATTAAGGTATTTAATGGTCAAAAATTCATTTCTGTGAACAAAACTGTGAAGACTAGTTTTCCTGCATTGATCCAGAATGAAGATAAAGGAACGAAGGATGTTGAAACAAAGAAAGACAAAATGTCCCCGACAAAAAGTTATCCAATAGTACAAACAGGGAAAACATAGCGAAGAATAGTTCTACAAGTGTAAGCCCTGTGAAGGAAATGGTGGCCAAACCTAAAAATACAGTCCTTCGAAAACAAAATCATTCCGTGAGAGATAATGGAATAGATTCTGCCTTTTGAATTCTCAGAATTATTATTTGTTACATTTGCATGTTATTTTCATGCTTTCCATAAGGTATGAAAATGTGTCCACGTTTCAGTTCATGAAAATCTATAAAAATACTGGTAATCATCCATTGTTTCATTCAATTGAAGTTTTTATCGCGTTAAATTGTTGTATTTGAATCCTCTTAGATTTATATTTTGTTATAATTTTGCAGTTCTCATAGATTTTTCAAATATCTCTAGACTCCTCACATGGAGATAATGACTTGCTCCGAGCATGAACATTCTCGTGTCTTTCTCTGTGGTAATGAATACTAATTTATTATATCATCATGTTTATCTCATTCTTTTAATCAGTTCATTTCATTCCTCAAATATCCACCTCTCCTAACTCTTGCTCAACTGGTATGATTTCCCCATCATAAACATGAAATTTTAAAGGTAATTCATCTAATTCACTTAGCGAGTAAGATCTCAAGCCTTCTGTTTTCTCAAGACCAGAGGATCAGTAGTTTCAATTTATACATAGTACTCTCATATTAAAATTTCATAATTTTCCAATTGTATGATCTATTTTTTTGATGAAAACTAATCCTGCTTTCTGAAAGCAGTTTGTCACTGTAAATATTGTATCGATCGATTAAAAGTGCTTAGCTCGTACACTCCAGATTTTATAGATATCTGAAAACCCCCGATTTCGTCAGTCACTCACTGATGATTATAAAAACTGTTAGGGTACTTCCCGATGTCCTATCAAGGTGAAATTAGGTATGTGAGCTAGTTTCAGTACACAAACAACGGAAAAATTCTTGAACTTGAAACTTTCACCCCTAAACCTTCAGAACCAGGGGATGTATAAGTTTGTATGAGACTTCAGCCAATTCTGATGCTAGTGGTCTGAAAATTGATATATACGGGGAACTGCTTGTTATAAATGAAAAAAAAAATTCGAGAATTCTCAGGGAACAATGCCCCCACATTTTGAATAAGGGGATAAAATGAAGCGCTCGTAAAACGCCTCATGTGTATATACACCAAATACAATTTCCCTGTAATAACCTCAACCACAGTTTTCATTGTGTAATTTCTGGTTGTGATCATTATATAATGATAGGATTCTTTAAAAAATTGTTGTGATGGCAGCTCTCAATTACATCGCCATCGCAGCTTGGACCTAGGTAGGTAAAGGTATATTTCTATACTCCGTTCAATGTTGATTTTGAACATGAATTGTGAATTAGTTTGATTTGAAATAGATCTCGGAATAATTATATTTTATTCAATTATTATTGGGGAAAAAATGAAGAAAATAAAAGGATTTTCTCATAAGCAACTTACAAAAAGAATTGAAATCTAACCGAAAACATTACCATATAAAATATTGTCAAAACGAGGCCGTATTTCAAACATTGTCAAAAAGTTATCGGATCTCATGTAGAGCCAAGCTGCTAACTCTACACTCTTCATTTCCACAAGTCCTCATTTGAAAAACTCTATGCCTTGGTTAAAATAAAACTTGGCCGTTTCGTAACTATAAGAACTATTGTATAAAGGAAAAGTTATGAACAGCGAATGGATTTTTCACCTTACGGCCAAGTCACTTTTTTCGATCAAGGCATAGAGTTTGTGAAATAAGAACTTGTGAAGTTGAAGAGTGTATAGTTAGCAGCTTGGCTCTACATGAGATCTGGTAACTTTCTGACAATGTGGGAAATACTGCCTCGTCTTGGCAATATTTTACATGAAAATGTTTTTGGTTGGATATTCTTTTCGAATCATGATTCACTATGGCTCTTCCGACTGTTCAACTCCTCACCGGATGACTAGCTCCACTTTCTTCCATGAGATTTCGCGCTCCGCCGTGTAATTCCGGATGTATGTATAAGATTGCGGGCGTATTTGGGCGAGCGGAAACATCGGGCGCCTCACCATTTAACAGCCATGTGCCTGGCATTCGAGCACACTCCACTCAATTATTCAGAGTTGGCGAAACTTGTGCAGAAGGAACTCCCAGATACGGTCGTGTGTTTGCCATGCTACGTTTCGGTTGTTATGTGCACTCCTCGGCAAGACGGGCGCCCAGATATTTATGCAACTAATTGTTCTTGCATATTACGAACGTTCCTGAATGTATTTCGGGTAATGAATCACGTCGCGAAATGGAAATATGCATGGAAATGGCTACGCTACTATTATCGGTATGTTTGGACAGCGGTTTCGACGAATTCCACGCGACGGTTGACTTTGGACTGGGTGGGGTTGGGTTCAGTTGCTTATATAGACTCACAATGGAGACGTTTACCTAGGATATTTTGGAATTTTTTTTTGGGAGCGAGTTATTCTACAGATTTCAAAATGTTTCATCTTATCGTAAACAACGGAAGAAGGTTTGAGAATCGATAATTACTCTCAGGAAATATCCACGGACACTCCCAAGGGAGGAGATGGGGGAGGATGATCTCCCCCCTAATGTTGAATGAAGTTGGAAAATTATCAGAGTAGTTGGAAGATTGTCAAGGGAGTTGGAAAAATTTCAGAACAGTTGGAGAAATTTCAAAGTGGTTGGAAAAAATTTCAAAAGGGTTGAAAAATTCCAAAGTAGTTGGCAAAATTTCAAAGCATTGGGAAAAAATTCCAAATCAGTTGGAAAAAGTTCAAAGCAGTTGGTGAAATTTCAAAGCAGTTGAATACATCATTCCGAGAGAGTTATGAAATACGAAGGAATCTGAATTAGAAAAAAACAAGTTTGCAATCAGTACTTGACAATATTTTTATAGCCAGCAATAAATGGTATTTAACCCCATATTTTCACCATCAAGTGTTGGAAGAGATGCGATGCGGCCTCAATAAACTGTTACTTTCAGATAAGCAGAATCATCATTGGGTATGCTCTTCGTACATTGTGTTATAGTTTTGCAAATAAACAATATGTGTAAATAAATTTAAATAATGAACCAAAAAAGATTCAAAGTGAAGTTTGAATTATGTGGTGCCTTATAAAAAATTAAAAAAAAAAATATGAACAGAAAATGCACGAAGAAAAACAAGTGTGAGAGAAAATTATAGTCAGTGACCACAAAATATCGGAAGTCACAACAACAACAATCTCTCAAAACACCAAATATATCCTCAATTCCAAACACTAATTGCAATAAACGCTGCAAAAGAGTTCGAAATGGCCTACTCACATTCGGAAATTTTGTTCAAAATGGTTTTTTCAATATGAGTAATAAGGACAAAACCGTTTTCCTTCCAAATCGGGATTCTGTTTTTTTTAAGAAGTATCTTGATTTATGACACACACTTTGACACACATTTTCTGTGTAAACTAGGGAGTTGTTTTTCTTTTCTTCATTTTATAAAATATGTAAGTAAAAGTGAGTCCCTTTTTTCATCAAACGAAATATATTTTCTGAAAATTTTGTTCCTATTATTCTGTGAAATTTACCCATGTTAGGGAAGAGCAGTTTAATATTTTGAATTTCATCAAAGTGGTAAGTAATTAACTTCGATTTTTCATCTAACCAACATTCAATCATGTATATTTCTTTATTTTATGGAATCTGCTTTTTTTTGTGAAGAATATTTTGTTTTATGATGCTTGAAATTTTGAGATACACCAAAAAAAATTAAACTGAACTAAATTAAAGAATGAAACAAAAAGTCTGTCTCAAAGTTTCGAACATACTTCAACGTACTCCTCACAAAATAAAACGATTCTATAAAATGAAGAAACTCACATTATTGAATATTGGGTAATAGGAAAAGCAACGTTATTTTCTCATAACTTTGATTCCCAATATTTACTCCTTTCACGGAATGAAAAGAATAGATTTTTCAGAAAATATTTTCTCTGATGAAAATGAGCCGTGCCTTCGCTCCCAGATTCCACGAATTGAAGAAAAGCTACAAAACTGAAGAAACAAACAAGTAGTGTTTCTCAAAGTAACATCAAGATACTCTTTATGAATAAAACAAACTCCATAAAATCTACTTAATTCTACCCAATTCTAAAACACATAATGTTACTGTAGATATTTACCAAACGTGAGATCAATCGCCTTTCTGCCATCTATTTTAACATACTTTTCTGGCAATCTAGTGCCATAATTTCATTTATTGTCATTCATTTGACAATACTTAATTCGAATACGGCGAATACTAAAAAAGACCACCGTAACGTGTCATTCATTTTCCTCTCACGGTTAAAAGGTTGTAGTTCAAGTATCACGAATTTTGCCAACCCTGTACATCAAACATCGTCGTTTTTTTCTGAAATGCATGAATAATAAATGCACTGCCAATCCAGTTGGTATTAATACATTTGCGGAAATTGCATCTACAGGGTGAGTCGGGAGGAACGGACCAAACTTCAGGTGTGTATTCTGCAGGTCGAAATAATTCCAAAAAACTCATATGTTGTTATCCGATTCTCATTTGTTTTCAAACTATAGGGTAATTAGAATATTTAAATAAGGTCAACCAATATTCAGATCAAGAGTTTCTCGGACTATGGATTGGTCGCTGTGGTCGTATTAGTTGGTCTCCAAGATCTCCAAACCTCACACCATTGAACTATTTTTTGTGGGGCTGGGTCAAGAACGAGATATACAAAGTTAAAGTTGACACTAGGAATGCTCTAATTCGACGCTTTAGAAATACGGCATCGCTTATTAAAGAAAAGCATGAATCAATCAGAAAAGCATCGAGAGCCCTTCGCAGACGAATGTGTTTCGAGGTTAATGGCAGGATTTTCGTGCATTCATTAAAATAATGCAATAAATGAAACCATTTTAATATAGAAAATGTTGTTTTTCATAATGACGCTATAGTTTGAGAACAAATGAAAATCGGATAACAACATATGAGTTTTTTTATATTATTTCGAGCTATAGAATACACACCTGAAGTTTGGTCCATTCCTCCCGACTCACCCTGTATATACAGGACACTGCTTTCGAAGATTCTCCTCTTCATTGCTAGTAGAATCAGGAGCAAATATTGCGAATATAAAAAAACACGGTGGATGGAAGTCTACGACGGTAGCCAAGGCCTATGTTAATCATTCCATTGCATATAGAAATGTCGTTGCTGAAACAATTCTCCCAACCTCAACAGATTTTGGATCATCATCATCCAATATTGTACTTCCGGTTTCTATAAGAACTGATGGTACTGAGGATTCTAATAATGTGTTGCGAAGCTCCCTAACGTCACTGGGCATCAATGTTAGTAATTGTTCTAGTTTTCCGATTAATAATAATGTTCATAAGTCATGATTGCTGAATATTGATAGTAAAAATTTGCAATTGCTGAATTTTTCTCATCTGATTTCATCATAAGAAAGGAGTGCTAAAAATATTTTTAACACTAATGTTAAAAATATGATAAAAAAGCTTCCACGTTAACAATCAATTTTAACATTTTTTGCTGCCATTAAAAGTGTCACTTTCAATGGCACTTGAACAAGAAAGCTTTAATGCAAAAATGTCTATCATGAACTGTTTTAATTTTTTTTTTTCAATCCTATACAGGGCCTGAGAAATAATAACATCCCCAAAAGTGAACATTTTCGTTTTCAGCCTGTATTTCGAGGGCAAATGTAGTTGGAATATTTCTGTTTGTGGTTTTTTAAGCTTCACAAAAAAGTGGTGCGAAGTCGCAAAAACCGCATATCCCTATTTTTAACAGAGCTGAGATACAATGCAGTTTCAACCAAAATGGGACACAGTGTACAGGGTATCCCAAATTGCTTAATTTTGTCTGTTTTAAGTTCTTCTGGACTAGATAGGTAAAAACTTCGTAAGGTGTCCAGGGCTCGATTTTTGTGAGAACACCATTAGTGAAAACCGTTTCACGATATCTAAATTTTTTTTTTCGATTTCGAAAATGTGTCATAACTTTTTCATTCACGAAAATATCTGAAAACGATAAAAACTTTCTAGAAGCGCTCTTTTCCCGGAAATAAGAAACTATATTAAATTTTTTTTTCTCGTGGAAAAAAAAAACACTTTTTTATATTAAATACGAACGCATTTTTTTTCATTTTATTTCATAAAAAAAATTTGAAGATAAAAAAAATTTTAAACAATGTCTTATTCCCAGTGAAAAAGTGCTCGTTGAAAGTTTTTATCTTTTTCAAATATTTTCAAAAATGAAAAAGTTATGGCACATCTTCTGTATCGAAAAAATTTCAAAATGTTGTTATATCTTCAGAACAAAAGAACATATCGTGAAACCGAGCGTGAAACGGTTTTCACTATTGGAGTTTTCACGAAAATCGAGCCCAGGACTCCTTTCAACGTTTTTACCTATCTAGTCTAGAAGGACCAGGAACAGCCAAAATCAAGCAATGTGGGATACCCTGTACTGCTGTAGGCACGTCTGTACGTACGGAAAAGCAAAGCTCCCAAATCCTGCACGTTGCTGCACCGGCAAGTCAAGAAGGGGCTTTAGTTAATCAATAAATAAAAAAATAAACAACAGCAAACACCAACCACTCCTCCAGTCCGACAAACAAGTCCATTCCGACCATTCGGCCGCCCCTCAAACTCGAGATTGCCGAAATTAATCAAATCGGGCGGAAGTTAGAGGATTGTAACCCACCTTTAACGCGATTACATATCATCCCCGTGGCGTTAAGAAGATACAAAACTTTCGGGGAGCGCCGCGGCGCATACGAATTGCCCAATTTGGCCCGGTCGGTATCGAAAAGACGCGCTATCGGGGATTCTTCCCGCGTACCTCTGCGGAAGGTTCGAGTCAGCTTTGCTGAAGACATCCGCCGACGTTGTTTCTGATGTAAATGGCCTTAACTGATATAAAACCTTTTCGGCCCACCCGAGATAAATTTCGTGTGAGCAGTTCCATCTTTTCAAGAAAAAGAAAATTCTTTGCCTTTACGAAGGCACATCCCCCCCCCATCGAGAACATTTTTGAAACATAGATGAATTCAAAATAGTAATCATCGAAATGAATACCATTTTCAATTCCCAGGCTCAGAGATCTTTTACCATGAGGTTGGAGAAATGATATTAGATTTTGTCACTGAGATGAGAGATATACCGGTTTCGGCCTTGTTGGGCCTCATCAGTATCCCGCACATCTCGGGACAAAATCTTCATTGAAAACTTCAGAATTTGAAGCAATTGGTTGTGAAGTAATGAGTAAAATATTCCAAAGTACTAAGGTGGTGACATCCAATTGCGTCAAAATGAAGTTTCACATCTCCAATCAAATGCAAAAAAAGAAATCTGTACTTCCTCTTTCACTGAATGAGATTTTAGCAGTGGCTCTATTCAGGGCCCGCTTGCTAGTATCTCAAAGTGATGGAAACGCCCAATTCTTTTTTTGCATTTGATTGGAGATGTGAAACTTCATTTTGACGCAATTGGATGTCACCACCTTAGTACTTTGGAATATTTTACTCATTACTTCACAAACAATTGCTATAAATTCTGAAGTTTTCAATGAAGATTTTGTCCTGAGATGTGCGGGATACTGATGAGGCCCAACAAGGCCGAAACCGGTATATCTCTCATCTCAGTGACAAAATCTAATATCATTTCTCCAACCTCATGATAAAATATCTCTGAGCCTGGGAATTGAAAATAGTATTCATTTCGATGATTACTATTTTGAATTCATCTATGTTTCAAAAACAGTTCCATCTTTTTATTCGAGATATAATAGTTATTTATAGTTATTTATGAGTGTTAAAAGTGACTTTTCAGATTATGAGTGAAAAAGTTTGTGAAATGGGCGGAGTGTGAATTGGAGAATTTCACGAACAAAATAAAATCATTTTAACACAAATACTATACAGTGTTTTTTGTACAACTGTCCTATTTTGATAATGAAATGAACGAATTTGCAATGACAATTAACTTCAAAATGCATTTTAATATTAGAATTATCAAAAGGTTGTTGTGAATGGCAAACGTTGCCAACGTTATGATTACTAACAAATGAGAAATGACGGTGTCATTTGAATTTCGTTCCTGTCCAATTTTCTTCTTGGGTTTTTAACTGCCAAATATGTTTGTCGAGAGTCCAATTATTAATGAAAGTGACGATTTGGTTGTGTCTCTGGATATTGAAGAGTCTGCAAGAAGAGCAAATCTGGAACTCCTACCTAATCAATCTGTACGATATTGCATATAACAATTTCCTGGCCTGATGTGAATCGAAAAGTGTAGAATTAAACTTCAGTGAAACTGTTTTCCTGGCATAATAGGAGAAAAATCAAAAGTATGGAGTTCATCAACTAGTGGAGCAAATTTTCAATGATAACAAGCTCCCTTGTTAAAAATGGTGTGGATGTTAGTTAATATTTTAAGGTAATAGCATATTTGAAACGGGAGAGCGAAGGATATCGTCCCAAACAATCGAAAATTCTCACTAGTGAACAAGTTGAAAAGTTTATAAAGGAGGCACCAGATGGGAAATACTTGATGGTTAAGGTTGCAACTATATTCGGATTATTTACAGCCTGTTGGCGTGAAGAATTGTGTAATTAATCAGTTGAAGACATCGAAATAACAAAAAAATCATTGAATATACAACTTTCAAATACGGAAACGAAAGTCAGTCGTTCTTTCAGTATTATTGGGAAGTATGTAAACTATTTTCATAAGTACTTTGCACTGCGCCCTTCTGTCATCAAACATCGTCGTTTTTTCCTGAAATACATGAATAATAAATGCACTGCCAATCCAGTTGGTATTAATACATTTGGGAAAATTCCATCTATTGTTGCCGAATTCCTCAAACTGCCAGAACCAAAGCAATATACAGGACACTGTTTCCGAAGATCCTCTCCTTCATTGCTAGCAGAATCAGGAGCAAATATTACGGATAAAAAAAAAACATGGTGAATGGAAGTCAACGACGGTAGCCGAGGGCTATGTTGATCATTCCATTGCATATAGAAATGTCATTGCTGAAAAAATTCACTCAACCTCAACAGATTTTGGATCATCATAATCATCCAATATTGTACTTCCGGTTTCTACAAGTAGTGATTGTGCTGAGGATTCTAATCATGTTTTGCGAAGCTCCCTAACGTCACAGGACATTAATGTTAGTAATTGTTCCAGTTCTACGATTAATATTAATGTTCATTAGTAATGATTGTTAAATATTGATGAAAAAAATTTGCAATTGCTGAATTTTTCTCATCTGATTTCATCACAAAAAAAGGAGTGTCCTTCAATAATAACTGATTTATGTGACTGGAAAATATTATCCGACATTTTTGAGATGTCTAATATCGAAATAATTTCGGAAAATATTTTGATTAAAATAATCTGAATAGGAGTTAGGAGTTTCGATTCGAAAATTGGATAATAATATTGAATACTCACAAGCCACACTTATCACTCTACTATCTTGTACTCTGCTGCCTGGAAACCTAGGATTTTCTGCTCGGCAAATTAACTCTTTGCCATCGTCTTCTGCTGACACTGTCAAGGTGAGTATACTGGCGGTGAAGAAATCTGTTTCTTCTTCCTACAAAAGAAAAACAAAAAGACTATTTATATATTCATCACTCACAAAGAAAATTGTAAATATAATAATTTGATTCCCATTCATGGACAGGCACGTTTCATTTAATCGTTGGAAAAGACATCAAGTGAAAAGCACAATCAGTGAAAATGGGTTGTGATAGCGACACCTTCTATCGAAGTTAGCTAGACCTACACACTGCTCTCTAATTATAATTAATAACTTCATAACTACTTTATGTCAGCATCACTTCATTCTTCATTCATTACTTCATAATTTCCAAATCAATATATTTCGAGAACTGTACACCAAAGTACCATTTTGATGTAAAATTAAATGATGTTTACGTTCGCTTGAAATTTTGATAATTAAATGTTATATCAGAAAAGTAATGTTTAATACTACTTGGTACTAACCGCGAAACTAGCACCCTCTATGAGAGTCAGACATGAAAACGAATCCATGGATGAATCAGCTTCCAAAACATATACGTATAATGTTTCATTACAATGTTGCCAGAAGTTCATATGGGATCAAAGCTCAACAGTGTAATGAGCTTGCGTTAATAAAAATGTTCAATTTTCTTTTATTTTTTTTGTATTTCATCGAATGGTTTTTTTATTCGGTTGAATATTTCAGTTTCCGAATGAATAATTGCCAAACAATCGGAATTTCACGATATTTATGTGTATTAAATCTTAATATATAAAACTAAGGCGGCCCATTTGATGGTTACAGCATTTATAACTCAAGATTGAATGTACTGTTGGTTATGAAAAATTGTTTTTTTATTCTTCTACGACGGGGTTAACATAAAATATATTAAAACTCTGAAAAATTTGATGAAATGGAAAAATAACATTTTTCTTCTTGCGAATAAGGCCAGTAGGTGTCGCTACGGTTAATAGCGTTTTCGTGAAAGTATGAGTCTATGTGTTATTGCACCTTTTTTTTTCCCGAACACTACGAAAAATTTTATGAGGAAATATTTTGTAAACATCTGCATTATACTATTATATATGCAAATAATTACTGTGTATTTGCCTATACGGATGTTTTTGAGGCGCATTGATTGTTTTGTCTGGTGACTACCGACAACCATTACCGGTAATTCCAAAATCGACGGCTGCTGATGAAATGAATGCTTGCCTTGAATCATCAACTTCAGGTTTGGCTAGGTAATAAAGCTCCTAATTCAGTTGATTGCGGTTGGAATAGTAACAATAGATATTATGCAGAAAACACCTGCACCACGAAAATTGTTGAAAACGATTTTTTGTAACTGCAAAGAAGGATGTAATGCGTTATGCACCTCCAGAAAACTGAGTCTTTTTGTATCGCTAAATGTGGGGAATCTGCAGGTCTTAACTGCCTAAACAGTTGTACAATCTTTGCAAAGATGAAGAAATGATTGACAGTGGCAGAATCAGATTAATTTCTTGACACAAAAAGTATTAATTTCACGAGAATAAAGTGATGAATAAATGAAGGGTTTAAATGATATTTTCATTTTGTTATTTTGAACAGATAGGGGTTGCTTTTAAAAGTTGAAAAATAAAAATAACTAAACTTAACATTGATCCAAAATAATGAAATTGATTGAAATTAATTATCTGATAATTAATCATAATTAATAATCTGATAATACCATTAAAAAAATTTTCACAAAGAATAATGACTGTCCAGCCACATATATTGGTCAAACTGGTCGCTATCTTAAAGACCGCATTTCTGAGCACAAAAGAGACTCCCTCAACATCCTCAATCCTTTGGAGAACAAAAAGGACTAGCGGAACATGTGAAAGTTCTTCTTCACCCTTTTAATTTCGATCCTGGTTCTGTAGAAATATTAGGCAGGCAAGTGAATTTGAAAAAACGGTTATTAGATGAGATGATATCCATAAAACAGGACAAAAATTCAATTAATAAAAGAAATGATATAGAGAAGTTAAATACCGCATATTATTATTTAATCGGAAAAATCAAAAATAGATGATAGTTTGTTGTCCATCACAAATGTGTAAATATCCACAATAATCCGCGCATACACCAAAACATCATGCTTAATAATTTAATAACATCGCATCAGTCTTCTCAAAGATCTAGATGCGAGCAGTAGTTGTTCTCTCCAATATTTTAAATTAATGACAATAATATTGACATCGGAACCACAAAAGGTGAAGATGTAAGTTTATGATTCTGACCTTTTTCGGGTATTTTTCTTCACTCGTATAATGTGTGTTTATATGTTTTTATAAAAAAATTAGTTATAAGTTCTTAATTGTAAGTTTCGAATGTCTATGATTGTGTAGTTATGTTCCATTTCAGAGCCCTGATGAAGATTTCAGAATAAAATCGAAACTAGTCGGCCTTTCTTCCAAAACGTTGGTTTAGTGAATTTAAAATTGACCTAAAAACCTGTCAAAATCACCCGAATTCACATTCATAGGTCTCAACAACATTCATCATTAATTGATTAAATTAATGAAGACTCATTTTTACACATTTTATGCTCAAAGGGGGTGGATTATACGGTCTTGAAGTATATGAAGACCTTCATTAAACTTCATAAAAGCTACTGGAGCCCAAAAATCACTATGATTTACTTTAGAACAAATTTCGTTTAATTTTGGATAAAGGGGTTGTTTTCACCCCCATCCGCATAGGGTAGGAGTAGGAGACAAGTATAGCTTATATCCAAAATTTTATCAAAATCGAAGCATTCTGATAGAATTCGGAGGTAATGTCTGATTTTCACCCTCATTGACTGGACTAATTGTACAGGACAATTTCATGTCCACTTTCAAGGTATTATACCATAATAGTTTATCAGTGGCGTAAGTGGGCGTGGGCGACGTGGGCGACGTGGGCAAACACCCACGGCCACGTGCCCTTAGGGGCCTAGCGACGCAATGATCCCCTTTCCCTCTAAGAGTAATCATTTTATTTACAGATGAATCTCTATGAAGACTTTTTTCTTTGTTGACGACGATTTCTATTTCGTACCTCTCAGCTTACTTATCAACTTTCTATAGCTCAATATATTTGCAGAAATTCACACAAACCTAAATCGTGCAAGGTCTGTCACCTGAATATTTGACTATGAAAGCAGCGATGAACCTGTACAGGGTATACTAAATTGCTTGATTTTGACTGTTTTCGGTACTTCTGGTCTAGATATGTAAAAATTTTCCTGGGCTCGATCTTCGCGAAAAACACCATAAATGGAAACCGTTTTTTTTTAGAATATAACTAAATTTTGATATTTGATCGATTTCGAAAGTGTGCCATATCATTTTTATTTACGAAAATATGTGACAACGATTGAAATTTTTATAGGCTATTTTCACTGGAAATAATACACTATATTCATTTTTTTTGTCTCGTCTACTGAGGGTGGCAAAAAAACTTTTTCCTTTTAAAAACGAACGCATTTTTTCATCTCATATCATAAAAAAAATCGAGATGAAAAAAAAAGAGTCTTAATCCCAGTAAAAAAATGTTTGTAGAATGTTCTAATCGTTTTCAGATATTTTAGAAAAAAAAAGTTATGGCACATTTTCGAAATCGATAAAATATCAAAATTTGGTTATATCTTCGAATCAAATAAAAATATGATGAAGCGGATTCCACTACTGGTGTTTTCACGAAAATCCAGACTTCTTGTTCACCTACATATCTAGTACCAGAAACAGTCGAAATCAAGCAATTTGGATACTCTGTACAAATGAACAGTCTTCATTGAAGATGTGAGTCAGCTTTTTCAGTATATGGCAAAAAACAGCATGCAAGAGGTTTATCCATTCGAATTTTATTGACCATACCGGTGAGTACAGCCTCTGCTGAAAAAAGTTTCCCAAAATTAAAGCTGGTGAAAAAAAATCTGCGATATAAAATGTATCAGGAAAGACTTTCTGCTTTGGCAACCCTCTCTATCGAAACAGATTCAACATCCCAGCTGGACTATGATTATAATTAATCAGTTAAGTGAGGCTAGAAGCTGACAATTTTTATTTGATTTGTGATTCATAATTGGTCACATATATTTTATTAAATTTTAATGAAAACCTTTTTTCATGAATGGGCCTCGCAAATTTCATCTCGCCCACATATAATTGAGGTCTTGTTACGCCACTGTAGTTTATTATAATATTAGAGAGTTATCGAAACACAAAAACAGGCCTGACTTTATTAAAGGATCCTGTAATAAAAGATCCCTTAACGTTGGTCGAATATTTGAGCTATCGCAACGATTTGTATCTTGACAACTTTATTATGACATTTCCTTTATTTTGACAGTTGTGAGAAGCTGTTTAACCTAGAAGATTGCGAGAACTGTCAAAATAAGGGATCTTTTATTTAAATACGGCTGTCCATTTAAGTTAAGTAGAGGAGGCCCGTATTTTATTACAGGCCGCCTTAAAATCTTTTGCGAATGCGCATGAGTAAATGTCAAAATAAGGGAAACTTTATTTAAGTTAGGCCTCTATTTGCGTTTCGATAACTCTCTATTAAAGCTGCTTTTTCATTTATCGATTGAGGCAGTACGAAGTAATCCGGGTCAGCTAGTTATTCAAATGTATTGCAATGCTTCAATCCGTCAGTTCAAACAGACGAAAGAGACAATGAACAAACTTTCTTATCAAAATAAAGATCAGCTAAAACATATTCCGAATTCCTCTCTCCGAATACCGTCATCCGAACGCATAGAACATTGCCCAGGTCGGAAACACCTGACGTGACAGTAACGGGACCAGAAAAAACAATCCTCCAAGAATAGCGATTCACTCCGCTCCGGAATTCAGGAACATTGTTTCCAATTTCGTCCGATTGTTGATCCTCCGAATTCCCATCGGGCTCATTTATACAGATGGGAATCTGAACAATGCGCGGACCTGGATGGTTCCTTTAATGGTTGCCGTAAAAAGGGGGTTGCAGGGGGGAAGGGGGATCAATTCCTCCGGTTCGGGGGATATCCGGGAGATCTCTCCCTGACAGAGATGTATAAACAGGTGCGGATACAGGCGGTGGGTCGACGTCTGCCTGAAAAACGCGGATGGGAGTGAACGAAAGTAATCATTCGTCAATTAGGCGTCTATCTTTCACTCTGTGAATGTACCTTTTATGGACTCTCTGATCCGAGAGGGGAGGGGGCGCTTTCAGCCCGTATGCGAGCAATTTCAGTTGATATTCTCAACGTTAATCTCTATATTCTCGACTGTTATTATACTGGGTGTTTCAGAATAAGGTTCCGTAAATTCGTGATCTTAATCCTCAGATGATTTTATGTTATAAAGTTTCTATGAACTATGTGTCTCTGACGCACTGTACCTGAAATACAGGGTGTTGAAATAAAAAAAAATTGGTTTTATGAAATTATTTTCTACACTGTAGGGGAAAGCAGGTAGGATTTGTACAGAGGGAGCATTCGTACAGTGGTCATTTTTCGAATTTCCATTCCATTGGTGCTCTTGAATTTTTGTGTACAAGACTCCCCCTTCCAAGCAAGGGTTAACTGCGGAGTATTGCAGCAATACTGTCTTCATTAGCTTTGGTAGACGCGGAGACGTGTGTATTCGCTCCGCGTAAGTAATTTTCAATTGCTACTTTGAACGTGTTTTACTCTTATCAATTATGCTTTGATTTCATTTCTTATATATTCTAGTTCATGAACGAATGTCTCAGATAACTTTTTAACTACTCATTTCCGGATAACCGTAACAGATTTTTCAATGTTTTCGATTTTCTTCGATTGTTTGGGTTGGGGTACGTTCGTACAGTTATTAGTAGGGTAGATTCGTACGTACAAATGCACCACGAATTGTCAGAATTGTACATGGATAAATCTGATTACAGAATCATGCTTCGATTATAAATGCTTTCCCCTACACGATCTCTTCTTGCGTTTTGGCACGTTATGAGTACGCATCAAGACACATTTTTCCGATACGAAACAATGTTTAATTTTCACCAGTGGCGTCCGTACGGTCTCTTGAGTTTTTTATCTGCGACGAATACTTTCTGAGAAAAAAAAATAAAATGCAATTTCATCTAGGAAAGTTACGATATTCTTTGATTACTTCCAAAATGCAATTTCATTTTGATAAGTTACGAAATTTTTTGATTACTTCACGAAATTCAGAAAATGTGTTTTATGGCGTACTGATAACCTACCAAAACGCAAAAAAAAATGTACCGTGCCGAAGATGAATTCGAAATACATTTTTTTTCATTTCAACACCCCGTTTTTCAGAAACAATGCGTGGGAACCCCATGGTCCATAGGAAATGTTTATCATAAAATCATGTGAAGATTAAAATTCCGAATTTACGGAACCTTAGTCTGAAAATTAGTCGGTATTGAAGCAAATGCCGAATTTGCATTTACTTTTTGTTTCTGAGAAAATATTCGTCGCAGGTAAAAAACTCAAGAGACCATTCTTTCTGTTAATTATGGTGATTAAGAAAATAATTTAAAATTAAAAAAAAAAATCATTGACCTACAAATTTTTTCACCAAATTTTGTTCGGACAGAAGTCCGTACGGACGCCACTGGTGAAGATTGAACATTGTTTTGTATCGGAAAAAATGTGTCCTTGTGCATACTCATCACGTGCCAAAATGTAAAAAGAAATCGTGTACGGTATAGAAAAAAATTTCATAAAACCAATTTTTTTTATTTCAACACCCTGCATCTCAGAAACAGTGCGTCAGAGAACTTTAAATCATAAAATCATCTGAGGATTAAGATCCCGAATTTACGAAGCCTCATTCTGAAACACCCCGTATAAGTAAACTACATTTGGGGCAAGATGGGTCCAATCTTCGGACCATTTCATACAGAAGGTGTTTCTGGAAGGTATTGGATCCCAAATGATGCCTCGAAAGAATCCGAGGTGGCAAATACACATAACTAAAATAACTTTCAAAAACAGGAAAAAAGAATTTATTTTTGCTGTATCAAAGTGAGCGACTTCTTAAACCGGTATTTCGAATATGAAAATGAAAGTATCGGTCGTAGTTTTTGCGAAAAAAAATAAAGTTGTTTTTTCATTTTCGAGTTGACTTCAAAACACTTTATTGGCAGTTATCAACTAGATATTTTTCCTGAATCTACATGACCGGTTCTAGAATCTCCTCGCACAGAAAGAACCAAAGCTCCATTATATTGCATCTGAGACTGCAAAATATAGCTTTTTAGGAGGGGTCTACCCCTTACGATTTTTTCGCTCAAAATTTCAATTTTTTATTGGAGTTTTTTGTATCAGAAATATAATGCTGTTGCCACTGATAATTTTTCTGGAAACCTTGCGTCAGTCTGACTTAAGGGAGGCAAGATTTACAAATTTGAAATTTGAAAATTTTCATTTCGAACTAAAAAAATTTCAAAATCAGGAATAGTTGAATTATTTCTGCTCTTTCTGATGAAGCGACCTCAGAAACCGGTATTTCGAATATAAAAATTAAAGCATAAGCCGTACTCTTCTTGAAAAAAAATTGAGTTGTTTTTTCATTTTTCATTTTTGAGGTGCCCTCAAAATGCTGTACTGGCAGATAAATCCGTGACAGTTATGAACTAGGTATTTTTTTTAATCTCTATGACCGGTTCGAGAACCTCCATGCACAGAAAAAACTAATGCTCTCTCAGATTGCGTCTGAGACTGCAAATATACCGTTTTAGGGGGGAGTCTACCACTTACGATCTCATCGCTCAAAATTTCAAAATTTTTATTGCAGTTTTTTGTATCAGAAAAAAAGTGCTGTTGACACTGATAATTTTTCAGGAAACCTTGCGTTAGTCCCGACTAAGGTGAGGGAAGATATACGAATTTGAAATTTGAAAATTTTCATTTTGAACTAAAAAAAAGTTCAAAATCAGGATGAGTTGAATTACTTCTGCTTTATCTGATGAACCAACCTCAGAAACTGGTGTTTCGAATATAAAAATTTGAGTATCAGACGTGATCGTCTTGAAAAAAAAAAGTTTTTTCATTTTTCATATTCGAGTTGACTCCAAAACGCTGTACTGTCAACGATAACCGTCACAGTTTTCAACTAGGTACTTTTTCAGAATCTATATGATCGTTTCTAAAACCCCCATGCACAGAAGGGACGAATGCTCCATTAGATTGCGTCTGAGACTGCAAAATATAGCGTTTTAGGGGTGGTCTACCCGCTCAAAATTTCAAAATTTTTTATTGCGGTTTTTTGTATCTAAAATTAAGAATGAACTTCGCCTTTGATAATTTTTTCTGAAAATTCTCGTTTTGAACTGAGAGAATTTCAGAATCAGGATAAGTTGAATTATTTTGGTTCTGATGAAGCGACCTCAGAAACCGGAGTTTCACATATAAAAATGAAAGTATCAGCTGTAGTTTTCTTGAAAAAAAATAAAGTTGTTTTTTCATTTTGCATATCAACTAGGTATTTTTTGTGAATCTACACGACCGGTTCTAGAACCTCCGTGAAAAAAAAGAACCAAAGCTTTCCTGGATTGAGCGTGAGTGTAATAGACACCCCTATATGAGCTTGTCCTTTTTGTATAAAAAGTGATTTTGTTCATAAGGGGTTGTCTAGTCGTTAAAGGGGTTGACAAATGAGAGTGGCTTCACGTCAACCTAACAACAAAATTAGGCTCTCTTCACCTCGTAGAGAGGATGGGTACGGCCTTCTGCTGAATTGAGAAGGTCTCAGTGTTATATATCTCGTAAAGAGTTCTCAGTTTTAGGGACGCAAAGGGAAATAGTTATGTAAGTATGAAATTTGAAAATTTCAAAATCAAGAAAATTGAGTTTATTTTTGTTCTATCTATAACCTGTAGTTTTTATTCAAAAATGAGAGTTTCATCCGTAGTTAACGCAAAAAAACAAATAAAGTTGTTTTTTCATGCTTCCAAGATCAAAAATGTCCAAAGCTCCGCCTCATTTTGGGCCTGAGACTTTTTACAAGGAAATTTTTCCGCTCATTATTAAAAAAAAATGTATTATGCTTTTTTCAATTAGGAATAAAGAGCTGTCTGTCTCTACTGATAACTTTTTTGAAAATCTAGCTTTAACCAAAGGAGGAAGATATGCAAGTTTGGAATATATTTCGAACGGAGAAGATATTTAGGAAAAGAATACAAAAGGGCGATTTTTCGGCTTCTGCCCCTCAAAATATCATAGACGGGGACACCCTACAGTCGGTAAGTTCTTAGACAAGTTTTAGGATGTCAAAATGGAAGTTTCTACAGGTTCACAGCTGATTACCTTGAATTCCGAAATATTGACTGTATTTTGTTTAAGGTACTAGACCATATAACTGTGAATATAACGATTATTATAGTAACTATTATGTGCGCATTCAACATTGACTAAAAGGTCCATATGAAAAAAATCCCCTAGAACGTAGGATGCTGAAAAGCTACGTCCACACAAACAAATGGTCCGTCTGCACATCAACAAGCCTCATCAATCCCACGGATTACGAGCAGTTTTGCACAGGTCAAGTCCAGACCAAATATTTGGCTTGGGCGTTATCAACCGATGTTATATACGCGCGTTCGGTAATAGATAAAGTTCCTCCTTGTTAGTTTAACTAGATATGTTGAATTGCACTTACCGTAACGATGGATTGTTTAATGGACTTCCCGTCAAGTAGCCACGTTAGTTTGGCGGGAGGATATGAGCCGGAAGTTTCGCATTTAATGTTCTGGGACTTCCGGTTAGACATCAGCTCGTTGGGAGTGACTATCTTCACTTTATTGGGTTTCACTGAAACGGAATTGAGGGGTTATGTTGCATTAGTCATGGACGATAAAAGTTGATTGATTCGAATGTGGACATTCGGTTTCTTGCTGATCGGGATGTCATAAAAGTGGTCGATATGGCGGGGCCCATATGGGTCACTAGGGCACTCCCCGTTAATACACTACTGAAAAAAATTTAAGGATAAAAAAACCAACATTTCTTGGAGGTCGTAACTCCTACAGAAATGGTCGTACAAGAAATAACGAAAGAGGAAATTCTAGCTCCAAGTTTTTTGTTTTTAGATTGGAACTTTGAAATTTTGTGGAGTCAGCAGTTTTTGAGTAACAATAGAAAAACTATAAGGATCGGATACATCGATCATTCAGCTTCAATTTCTTGTTTCATAAATATTGAAACGTCCACTTCTGATAGAGATATCGGTCTTCAAATGAAAAAGGATCCTTTTGTCTTTGATCATCGATATGTCAGCAATCAATGATAGTAAAAAAAATTTGTAGATGGGTTTCGAGAACCTAAATGACGTTTCTTCAAAAGATTGTAACGGTATAATTTACCGATTTCAATTTCAAAGATTTTCGGACCGTCCTGTAACAGGGATCAGTTGAAGAACTCGGCGTCAGAAAACTAGTCCTGCAATCTTTCCGTTGGACCATTCCATTTTTAATTCAGATCGTTTCGTTTTCGTACTTCCTACATCTGAGAAGTCATGGTACCGTTCTCACGTTCTCCAGTGAACTTAATTATCTGTGGCGATTAATGAATATCGGTGAGCACGAAGTTAATCAGACAACCATTGTTTTATTTTTGCTAATAGTTCGTTTCTTTCATGTGAATGAAGTACTTGAGTAGCACGCTTGGGTACTGCCATTTTGAGAATCATGTAACTTTTCATCTGATTTCCTCAATTATCTGATGCATCCACTTTCCATCTAGATCAGTTCATATAAGTTATAATTTGTTGATTGAATTTGAACATTTCGCATTTCTTGATCCTCTGATTTTCCATTTCTCGATTTATCTGTGCCAGTGTTTCGTTGAACACATGGACATTTATTCTTCTCTTGAAATTTCTTTATGTGAATGAGGATTATCAAAGATCCCGGAGAATTGTGGGATCCTGCTGATACAAAAAATTGATGCAAGTGTTTTTAATAGCCTTTATGGGGGGAATTAGACCTTCAACACTTTTTTGGAAGGAGCCCAACCTTCAACGTCTTTTTTGGAGGGAATTAAACAAACCTCCACCACCTTTTTTGATGGGAGTTAAACCTTCACATCCTGCAACACCATTCTTTCTGGAAGAATTCGAAGTTACTACGTCTTTCTGGAGAGTTAAGAACTTCAGCTTTGGAAGAAGTCGAAGATTCGTCTTCTTTGAGTCTACTACATCTCACCTCTGGAAGAAGTCAAGGAATAATCACTTCCTTTATCTGGCATTATTTAAATAAGATAAGTAAACTAAGAACGAAGAACGCTTGTGAATGAAAAATCTAACGAATTGTTCATATTTGTAGATATTCTTGTCCTCATATTTTGATGTTTCAACTTGTAATGATAGATATTGTAAATATCTATTGTCATCAGAGAAGAAAAAATCTCGACTGTTCAAGTTTGGAATTAATAGAAGCATATTGTCTCTTTTTGCCTCATATAAAATGTAAGGTGGTTTCATGTTCTGACTAGCTGGGGCATTTAGTGTAAAAGCAACCTTACACAATTGGCACCCCTTACATGGGGCTATAACCTGACAAGATATTCATTACTTTTTCTAAAAAGAAATTTTTTAATTTGTCCCATGAATTTGCAAATGCAACAAAAGAAGGCTATTGGTGGTTTTTTGGAAAATCAATCGAAGGAACAAAAATATAGAGGAAACCAATAATGTTACGTGCGTTACAGTTCTATATCAGCACCTCAGAGGTAAAGTGTGTTAAGTCACATTTTTTCAGACACGAACTTTCTACAGTATTGGATTCACATTAGTGAATTCTAGCTAGTGGAACACATTTTTGACTACCTGGGTATATCAGGTCACCAAATAATGGCAGTAAACATTCTTTGAAACACTAATGTAACTGAAAAATCTCTGTTTTGTCTAATTTTGATATTGTGACTTAACACACTTTACCTCTGGGGTGCTGATATGCTCACAGAGAACCTACAAAGAGCCTAATCAATCGAACCAGCAGTTTTTTGTTTTGCTCGAACGAATTTTCAAAAAATTGAAGGATCAGGTTTGCTGCTCTGCAGAGCTCATAATTCCTGGAAAATGAGAAAAGAGTTTTTTCGAGCTTCTTCCTACTTCATTTAGGATTTGTGTTCGGATATACAAAAACAAAACTCTGAAAATTCAAGAAAATTTATTGTTTATTTATTTATATATTCTGTTGAGAATTTCTCTAAAACTTTCGATTTTTTTATCCTTTAATTTCTTGTAGTTGTGTATCAACTACACAGAAATTTCCCAAAAAATATTTTTTCATTTTATTCTTCGATACCTAAATATACAAGGTGCTTCTCATACACAGTTGATGCAACGCATTCAAAGAATATTATATTCTAAAACAAGTTGCAGAATGATCTCCTATTCCAACACGAATGCGAAATTCGGAAATGAGCTACGGAGGAGCGAGTTTTCGATTGCATGATTGTTGGAATTGCCTTCTGCAACGAGTATTAGACGATACTATCTATATTTTAGTCAAATTTTGTGAAAAACTCTCGAAATTCAAATAAAAATTCATCCTAGTGACTTTTGTATTGTATCTTTGCAGTTGGTTTGACTTACGAAATTTGAATTGATATGATTTGAAAATTGATGGGATCGGAGTTTACTGAGAACAATGCTGTAATGAGTTCATTACAGCACTACTTTTAGTACTGTAATGAACTCATTACAATACTGAAATAGAGATATTTTTTATCCTAACTTCATAAGAACATGCCTTTACTGTCTTCAAGAATCTGATGAGAGTGGGTAGGATTACAGCTCAGGGTATCAAGAAAAATGTTTCATTTTATAGCCGAAAAATGCGGAAAATTGATCGGTTTGAGCGGTGTAAGTTATATTTTACCCAATCATTTATATTTTCCTGAAAGAAAAACTGTCGTTGATTCCATACATTATACTCAAAATTGAATAGTGATTAGAAAATGAGAATCGAGATCAAATTGTCAATGAACATATTGTCTGGAACGCACTATTCATTACATAAATATCTCATTCTATTGTAGCCAATCTGAAACGTAAACAAATGTCAACGATATTGACATCAAGCCAACTCCAGGATATTATTATATTTTCCCAGAAAATACTGGCAAATAATCCATTTCATCTTACACCCATTCGTTGACCTAAGAAAAATATTAATAGTTTCGGATGAGTACATAACCAATCATTTTCTTGATTCTCATCAAAAACTTGAATTCAGATCGTGAATGATAATTTATGACAATGAATCAAAACATCAGGAACTAAATTTCCATAAGAATCATCTAGGTATGGTGCAAAATTGAGACATAATGATTCTTTCAATTAGTTCGGATTCACATTAATGGTATTCAATGAGAACAAAATTAGTCCCCACACAAGGAGGACATGCATTGGGGTATGTGCACCTAAATTAAGGGTATCCAAGCCCCTTGGAAGTGAACCTTGTGTTTTACAACCATATACACTAGCTGTCTATACTTGCTGTTACCACGAGCTGAGCTTCGAGTGTTGCTAGATCTTCTAACTGGAAGCAGATACATATCTTGTACCGCATGTCTGCAGATGAAATTCGCAGTCTATATGAATCAGAAGAAGAACCGACTGAAGACATGGTATGCAAGTGTCTAGAGCTGGAATAACTAAGAACCATTCACATGGGGAAGTAGGTTCTAGATCCTCATGTAGTAATAGTAATGAGTCCTAAGGATGACCCTGGGATATCAATGAACAAGTTAACTGGAAAACGAAAGATCTTCGTAGTCGAAGTTTCCTTGTTCAGAATAGTCCCTGCACTGAATCTTGAGGAATACCTAAGTGACTCCGAAAATGCAGAGGTATGTTTTTCAATGAGATTGATTTTTATTTTATTGTTTCAGATTAAAACCCTCCAAACGTACGTAAAATTTGTCTTCAGTAACAACAAAGACTAACTCTATTAGTGATATACTTACAATATACAACTAATGGAATGTTTCTGGTAATGTGGCCAGCGATATCTGATGAAGTAGCCCTACACTCGAATCGGGCTCCTTTCAAATATCGAGATACATGGGAGATGAACAACTGATTCACTGTGGTGAAGGAATTGGAACTTGTGTCGACCACCCCATCAAGAAGTGAGTTTCCATGCCACCAAGTGACTGTCGGTTTCGGTTTACCTGGAAAAAGTATCATTGCTATCAGAAATAAAAAAATTAAGTGTGGGGAGATGAAGGCTTTAATAGTATATTCTAAAACAAGTTGCAGAATGAGCTCATATTCCAATACGAATGCGAAATTCGAAAGCATGAGTGTTGGAATTGCCGTCTGCAACGAGTATTAGACGATATTTTTTCTATTTCAGTCAAGTTTTGTGAAATACTCTCGAAATTAAGATGGAAATTCAGATTACTGACTTTTATATTGTATCTTGGCGGTTGGTGTGACTTACAAAATTTGACTGATTACGGAATTTGAATTGATTTGATTTGAAAATTGAGAGGATCGGGTGTCAACCACAAAACGAAAAATATAACTGAAAACAATGCTGTAATGAGTTTCATTACAGCACTACTCTTAGTAGGTATTGTAATGAACTCATTACGATACTGAAATAGAGAAAAAAACAATCGTATCTGCAATTTAAGTTATACAAGCAAACCTCGGGAGCAAGGATTGAGTTCATTAGAGAACAGAAGAAAAAAATTAATTCGTCAATAATTCTTGTTAGTACGAAAAATTATTTAGGAAATTCTTTGCTCCGTCGATTTTAAATTTCGAAAGGGATTTAACATAGCTTTTTCGAATTTGATATATCTCTCCCCCTACGCCCCTTCTTCTCTCCTTTATTTTTGATTTCCCATTCAGCGATATTGCTAAAAGTAAAATGAATAATTCTTTAGTTATTTAGAATTTTCTGATTTTATGTCTTAAGTAGCGTCAAATTAATAAAATCTGTTCCATAACAACGATGACCTTGGTCATAGAAAATAAATTGTTCCAATAATTCAGTAGTGACACTCCTATTTTCTCAATTCATTCATCGTCTTGTATATATAAAAATGAATTGCTGTGCGTTAGATACGCAAAAGCTTGAAAACGGCTGGACCAATTTGGCAAATTTTGGTCTTGCTCGTTCGTGGAATTCCAGGAAAGGTTTGAAAGGTGAGAAAATATAAAAATGCATAGTATTTAATATGGCTTTGAAATTGATTTTGCATTATTTATAACATCGTTACATCTATTTCTCGATATCAATAATTTCTTCAAGTGAGGACGACGAAACGTTTTCACAAATCACAAATGTTATGAATCAATAATACATAAATAATTAATTAATATTTCGATAAACATCGGGTATCATGTTCGGTTATCTATGTCAATATCGGCTTCTGAGATCATTTGTGAAAGTGACATTTGAAGCGTCTAAATGCAAAACCAGACATTTGATGTATGGGGCGTTCCAAGCAAAACGAGGAAAACCTGCCAAAATCATAGTTTTGAATTGAAAAACTCAAAGTTTTGACCATTTTAATTACGAATAGAGGCTTTCAAAAGTCTACTTATGAACCTGAGGGTGTACGAATCAGGTTGCTAGCAACTTTCTCTATTTTAATCCATCCTTAACTCATTTTTTCGGAAACTGTCATATGTCTGGTTTTGCATTGAGACGCTTCATTTCAAGTTACGTCCTCTTTTTTCAGTTGATCTTTCGTGATAGATACAACTCACCTCAAAGTGTGCAAGAACATTTTTGTTCATTTGCCGAGAATGAGAAGACCTGACATAAGAAACCGCGTCAAGGGAGGGCCCATGAATTGAGGGGGTTAACTGATTATTTGATTATAGAAACATAATTTCAGTTATTTAGGTATAGGACGTATATATACGAGAAGTAAGGGAAACAAAATTGGATCTGGTAGGCTGTGTGGTGATCAGGATCTAGGCTTCTTCAGAATTTTTTCGTGTTTGAAGATAATATTGGACTAATAATAATAACAATAATTTTAATAGCCGATTTGGGCAGACGAAGTTGCGCGGGCCAGCTAGTTCTTGATATAAAACAGATTTTATGAATTTATCCTAAATAACTCAAGAATCAATCATTTCAGCGGCATTTACATGTTGAAACATAATCATCATTTTTCCTCGCAGTATCCAACGCAAACATGAAAAAATATGATTCTTTAATAAAAAGATACTTGGAAAAGGGTTAAGTTTATTAACTTGCTATTGGTTTTATATCTATAATCACTTGACTAATGTTTCATCATCATCATCATCATCAATGACTCTACAACTCAAGGTGAGTTGTAGTTAATTTTTCCCATTTGTTATATCTAATTCTTGTTTTCTGTTGTGAACACATTGAAGAATTAATTTTCTAAAATGGCAAGTCCTTATGAAAAAATGAATAAATGTAGGATTCAGTAGTTGAAGGGAATAACTAGACATCAAGTAATTTAAAGAAATATTTAGTGAATAGAAGCAAAAACACTAACAACTAAAAACTTCGGAAAACATGCACTGAACGCACATGAATATTTGATTAGTTTTCGTCAAATGAATCCGCCTCAAAATCTTGTTTAACAATCTCCACACTACAATCCGTCTATTTTGCCGAGTATGAAAATCACTCAGAAATTTTGGTCAAATCGGGACTTCTAAACCGTCTACTGCCTTAACCTCTAATCGACTCCTCCCTCTTTTTGTTCCAGCTCTCTTCCCCGCGGGACCATGCAACCCTTAAGGTTCTTTCCCATGGATTTTCAACTCGACACCTACGAACATTTGAAAAGTATCGGCTTCAGGTATCTCGACCCGTGTCTGGTACCGTGTTCAGTGCCGTAGAAGGAAATTAGGAAGTACAATAAATTAACTTGATTCTAACAGATTTCGCCGCTCCAACAAAAGTAAGTTAATTATCAATTGGTATATTGTCTTCACATGTGAGCAAATTTTCGATTTGAAATTTTGTGCAACGATTTCTGCAACATTAATGACTCAACCGATGCAACAAGATTATCATCTTCAAAAGATCAACCGGAACCTCTTCCTTCTCAACCTAATGAATCCTAACCCCACTTCACATACACCCGGCATGTGTTATTCCTCAGACTCTCAGCTTCCCCCAACCGAAAGTAACCCCAATTTCCCCGGCGTTTCGCAGATGATAACGAAGGAAGTTTAAACGGCCCCCCTAATAACATAAACTTTCGACTATTCGCCCCTTCGGAGAGCAACAGTTGCGTTAAACGAAAACGCACCCCCGTCATCGACTTTATTTCACTCACCCCCGTCCACCTGGCAGGAGAGGAAGAGCTCGTCGTCCTCCAAAAAGGGGCCGGCGCTTGTGTTGGGCCTGATTTCGCGGCCTTCTGCGTCGAAGACTCTCGGTGAGGATGGCTGCTCTGGAACAGAAAGACAAAGGTAAGCCTACTTTTAAGAAATATCAACTTTCACACTTTCTAGTTTACATATATCCAGATGTTTACTTTATGTAAAAGAAAATGAAAATTCTATTGTTAAGTTGTCAGACTTTCATACCTACTCAACTAGAAATGCTGACACTTTGTGCATTCCATCTCATTCAACTACAAAGTTTAAATCATCTTGTGTTCATCAGGCAATTATTCTTTATAATCATTCATCCACTCCTATTGAATAATGTATTCATTATTCAACTGCATTTGAGCAAATAATAGTATCTATGAACAAACAGCGGGAGTTATAATAACTCCTGCCTATAAATCCCTCTAATTTTTCAGAATAGACTTATAGAATTATTTGACAACCGGATATCAAGCTAGTTTTGTGCTTCTGTACGAGCCGGTTGACAGAGAGAGAACATTTCATTATTGTTATTGATGGGAGTAATGTCACTTGAATAATTCTAATGTTTTCAAATTTAGTTGACACCTGAATATTCTTGTGAATGTTTTTCTGAATAAGACCTCCGATAGTGAGGATGAAATATTATGTAGGTTCACTTCCAGAAATAAGACAAGCAGCTAGTGCTACAGAATTTATTGCCCACGAAAAATCCCAAAACAAATATAAAGGTGTATCAAAAATTTTCAAGAATGATGTATGGTTGAAAGAATGTATATTATTATAGTTGTGGATAAAGTATAGTATTCAACTTGCAGTAATGGTCATAACTCCCTTGATGAATTACAACACTCGCCTGCGGCTCGCGCTGCAAACTTCATCTGCGGGAGTTATGACTTGCATTACTGCTCGTTGAATAATATACTATTACCACCATCCATCAAGATGTTGAATAGAGCAAAGTTTAAAAACTTGATTAAATGTAAATTACTGATTAATTGCTATTATAATGTTAGTGAATATTTGGCTGATGACAGCTTTCTGGATTAGTATTTTGAATTTTGCATTATATTTATTTTTGTATTTATATTGACCTGTCCTATACATATTTATTATGTCATAATGGATTAATAAAGTTCATTATTATATTATTATAATCAAAAGTCAACAGTCGTCTGGTCTTTCTGATTAGGATAAGGAATAACTGTGTCGGCGTGAGTTTGTTGTCAGAGAGCACACACGGGAGATGGTTGGGTAAATTATCTCGTTGTAGTGCAATGGAGATTGGGAGGGAGCGGATTGGATTTTTTGGAGTGTTTCGGGAATGAAAAAAAAATCACACTTTCGAATTTTCAAATATTTGTATTCCCCGTATAAATTAAGAGTGTTATGTAAAAAAATTGTTTGTATACGTCAAATAGGGCTCGAGATAATGAGTTATAAACATAAGCGCCCTGCGTTATTAGTGTGAAGTTGATCTAGATCTTTGGATGTTTAATAATAATGATAATAATAATAATAATGATAATACTAAGTGATACCACTTATTTGATGAGTAGAATCAAATAAGTGTTAAGAGAGGTATTATAAAAACAATTCACGATAGAGCTCAATTAATTCAATCGACAACTGAAATATGAAATGACGAAATTGATTTCATTGAAGATATTCTTGAGGATAATAAATGTCCAACGAATTTCGTAGAAGAAACTATTTCATATTTGGAGAGAACAATTTTGCGTCGAAACGATAATAACAATCGAGAACTAACAACAAACCGTCAAGAACAACCAATTTTAATAAATTTGATTCCTTATGTTCATGGACTTTCAAAAAAAATTAAAATAATTGGTTCTAAATTTAACATAAGAAGTGTTTTCAAAACAAAAAATGATTTAGGATCTATATTAACAAAAACTAAACCTTTGAATGAGAACCAGAATTTAGAAATTGTATTTAAAATATTTCCTGTATTTGTGAAAAATCTTATAGAGGAGAAACATGAATACCGTTAGAAATTAGAAAACGTGAACCTGGCAATTATAAATGACAAATCAAGGAGTCAGCTTGTATTTTGTTGGATGAGGCTAATAATCTCGCCAATTGTTCAGTAGGAATAGATCGAATTTGGATGAATTTATTGAAAAAAGAATTTTGAAATAAAATAACGAAATCAACATCTAGTTATCAATATGAATCTATTGTAGCGTTTCAATTTGCCAGGTTCAAATCTCGGGAGTTTCCGGATCGTCTCGGATCGAGAACGTGACGCCAGGTGGTACGCGATCGCAGTTAGTCGTGATTGTACAACCTCAGACGCGAGATTCTGGTGTTCCACTATTCTGACGCTGCATCGGAAAAGGCAATAATTTGTTCTCCTAATCTGGATTAAAACAGTTTGACTTAGGCAATAGTTAAGATTGCTTTTTTTGGAGGGAGCTGAGTTTCCGGCATCTTTTTGTGGAGGGAGATAAGTCTCCGGTATCTTTTGAAGAGAGCTAAGTCTCCGGTATCTTTTGAAGAGAGCTAAGTCTCCGACACCTTTTTGGAGGGATCTAGACATCTGAAACCTCTCTGGAGGGGCCTAAGTCTTCAAATCCTTCAGTACCTGCACCTTGGAGGAAGTTGAAGCCTCGACGCTTTTATTTGGAAGAATACAACCTTCACCTCTTCACGCCTTCCAGGAGATCCAGGAGTTCGAACGTTGGGAGAAAATCGAGAGATAGTCACTTCCCTTGCCCAGCACCGTTATAGCCAGATAAGTTAACAAAGAACGAAAACGCTTGTGAATTGTATTTCTGACGAATTGTTCATGATTGTACATATTCTTGTCCTTGTATAAAATTGTTTTAATCTGTGATATTAGACATTGTAAATAGCTATTGTCATCAGAGAGGAATAAATCTCGACTGTTCAAGTTTTGATTATCATTAGCATGAGTAGAAGTATATTATCTCCTTTACCTCATATAAATGTAAGGTGGTCTCATGCCCTGACTAGCTGGAGCATCTTTCGTTGAAATATTACATAACGTAAATTATATCTATGTCTCTTTAACCTTACACAATTGGCGCCTCTAGAGTGGGGCTGTAAATTGACGTAATTTATCTCTATCTTAACCTTACACTATGTTCATCATATATTGACGAATGTCGATTGAAAAATCAAAATATTATCACGATTCTGCGAAGAAATAGAAATTGTCTGACGAAGGAGTCTGATTCAGACTCCCAAACGTTACGCTTCATAGTTCAAAGTGTTTTCTTTTTGTTCATTGTTAGGCAACAATTTCTTCTCGTAAAGTTTTGGCTCCTGATAAATTAGTGCTCAAATTTTTACGCAGGGGCCTTTCTTTTATTATTTAAGAAATTTTTTTTATTGTTTCTTGTTTCAGAGACAGGGAGAGAAAACCCAAATTAAGTTCTCAGGAATATGTAAAGACCGCCCACAAAAGATTCCAATAGATATCATGAAAAGTAACTTTTCCTCCAAATGAAATATTCTGTTTTTCTTCAAATGTCGACAAATTAATGCAAAAACGTCTCTTTTTGGTAGTAATAATTTTTAAACATAATTGGGTTCTCAAGGCGGTTTAGAACAGTGTCGGTGAGTAGGCATACGTTGTTGCTATAGTTATGTAACATAAAGCTGTCAGTCGACACTGTCAACAATATTAATATATTTTCTCTATTTCAGTATCGTAATGAGTTCATTACAGTACTAAAAGTAGTGTTGTAATGAAACTCATTACAGCATTGATTTCAGTTATATTTTTCGTTTTGGGGTTGTTAGTACTGACCTCAGATCCTCTCAATTTTCAAATCATTTCAGAGACAGGGAGAGAAAACCCAAATTAAGTTCTCAGGAATATGTAAAGACCGCCCACAAAAGATTCCAATAGATATCATGAAAAGTAACTTTTCCTCCAAATGAAATATTCTGTTTTTCTTCAAATGTCGACAAATTAATGCAAAAACGTCTCTTTTTGGTAGTAATAATTTTTAAACATAATTGGGTTCTCAAGGCGGTTTAGAACAGTGTCGGTGAGTAGGCATACGTTGTTGCTATAGTTATGTAACATAAAGCTGTCAGTCGACACTGTCAACAATATTAATATATTTTCTCTATTTCAGTATCGTAATGAGTTCATTACAGTACTAAAAGTAGTGTTGTAATGAAACTCATTACAGCATTGATTTCAGTTATATTTTTCGTTTTGGGGTTGTTAGTACTGACCTCAGATCCTCTCAATTTTCAAATCAAATCAATTCAAATTCCGTGCTCTGTCAAATTTCGTAAGTCACACCAACTGCCAAGATACAATACAAAAGCCACTTACCTGAATTTTTATTTGAATTTGGAGTGAGTATTTCACAAAACTTGACTGAAATAGAAAAAATATCGTCTAATACTCGTTGCAGAAGGCAATTCCAACACTCATGCTATCGAATTTCGCATTCGTGTTGGAATAGGAACTCATTTTGCAACTTGTTTCAGAATATACTATTTTACAATTATTGCGTCGCAGGTTGCGTTTTAATTTCGAATTAATAAGCAGTTCTATCGAGTGATTTCACTTAAATAATACCAAATTAGTTTTTAAATTAGTGATTTATAGAAATGCAGTGCACACCGCTGGAAATTATGCAAGAGGCAAAAAAATCGTCATTCGGACCCTCAAAATATACCGAGAAGTAAGAAAGGTGTCAGCAAATATTCGAAGAACGTCCTTCTAGCTTATTTTAGCTATTTGCTAGAAGGGAAGAAGTGGAAATCTTCAACTCTCTGGTCTCGGTATTCAATGGTTGAATCAGAATTAATGATTAAACAAGGAAATTAGTTAATATTTAAAGTTACGGGTCTTCCTGAAGAAAACCAATGAAGGTTATTGTGCCAAAAAGTCCAGTGAAAAATATGGAGGAAATGAGATTTTTTTTAAAATATCAAAATGAAAAATGCTTTAGAAATGTAATGGGAATTCACATTATATAGGGACATCTAGGAAAGTAGCATCATTTATGGGATTCAGCAGCCCCGAAGAATACACTGGGCACTGCTCAAGGCGTACTTCAGCTACATTATTGATTGATGGTGGGGGGAATATTGAATCTTTAGGAGTTGGAAATCAACTGGAGTAGCTGAGGGCTATATAGAAGAATCTCTTCGGAATAAAAATGACACAGCTAGCGAAATATGAAACCTGTGACAAAATATCGATGAAATTGATAAAAGTTGCACTGAATCCTCATCTCTAAAATCCTCGGTAACATCAACAGTTGTAAACCCTACTCTGAATTCACAACAAGTTACTACAACGGTATTGCGTGGGTTTGATATTCAAAATGCAACAATTGTACTATCAATATTCATTTGAATAATCAACAAAAGTTTTAGTTTTGTTCTTAGTTGAATAATTCTTGAGTTGTTGAAGCTTGATTTCTTGTTTCTATCTATGTTGCTATAAAAACACTTTTTCCTCCTCTGGCGGGAAAGTGAAAACTAAATCTCGGCTGAGCAAAAATGAAACTTTACTGTCGCCTACACAGTCGAAAAACAACAGATTTACTGACGTTTGAAGAAAAAATACATTAGGAAATAGCAACAGCCAATATTCAAACTCAATGAATTATTCCAATGTGTCAGGGAAAAAATGAGTTATATTTCGGATCTACCATAAATAGAATTGAATACTTGAATACTTATATTTCAACTTCTTTTGCATTCTATTGGATTGCATTAGATCTTTGGAGCTGGAAGGCGGCCTCTTAAAAAGCTAGAATAAAAGGTAAGAATAGGTCTGTCAAGTTACAAAATAGACCTTGAAGTCGCAGTGGATTATAAACCCTTGATAACTATTACTATTTATGAATAAAGGAAGAATATTTAATAGAGCCCTGTTGGGCTTTATATCATTTATAAAACGCTTGTTCAGACAGACTCTCACCAATGTTTTCCTCCAGATCGTGACGTCACGCCATAGTTGAAGCAAATAACCTATATCTCCGCTCAGACGAATCCTGTTGAATTCGGACTTCAGCACGGGCTTTCCTATTTTCGAAGTAATCCCGCTACAAGCGGATTATGAAGAACAGCGAGAAAGTGATCGAGCTTCATCAGCGCAAATAATAACTCAAAAGGGTTCCCACGGGGCAGCAATCAGCGAGCGAAAATAGTGCTCAACTTATCGCCACTCAGGGCTTTGGTATCATGCATATTCAGGGCAGAACTCTATTTGCGGAGGTCAGAAAGCCGATACACGACCAGTGATGTTTGTTCTGGATTTTGCAAATGTATTTATGCTCCTCCGGCATCCGATTTCGTCGTAGATCATCGCGATGTTATCGTTGGTGTAAACAGGGAGGGAATAGACTGGAGATAAAATTGAATTATAGGGATTCAGCAGTGTGATCTAGATGCATACTGTCTATTTGTGTTGTTTCCATCAAACATGATGACGATTTTTATTTCGAATTACCCAATTCTTGACATTTAGGGAGAGATGACGTCTTAGTTATTCGACTGAAGGCTACTTTTTTTTATGGAAAAGTGACACCTCAATTCGGAATTCTTTCAACTTCTTAATAGATGTTTAGATATCAACTTGAACTTCATCTAACTGCTATAAAATCAGAACCATTCAACCGAACGCAGTCAAAATTTGACCAGGCCTTCTTCAAAATGTTATGTTGTCTCAACCTTTGAAGTTATTTTCATATTAGATAAAGACATTCTGAATTTTGGACGATGTATACTGCTCCACAAGAGTCGAGAATATCGTATTCAATCGTTTTGAAGAGTATGTAATCTTCGAGAAAATCGCCGTTAAAATCATTTAAAACTCAATAACAACTTGAGTCGATCCAACAAAAATCAGTAAGAGACATTCCGTCAATCTGGTCACCTTTTTTCTGAAGTTTGGTTCTTTGCATATGCTTCACGAATGTTTTTATTTTGAAATGGAGTCAGTTTATCAACGGCTTCGATTTGAAACGAATTTTCTGAAAATGCCAAAACGTAAATTAACAAACTCCACAAGTAACAATTTATTCATTTGGATCAGTTTCTAGAAGGCATGTTCTCTTTGACATGATGACAAACCTCTTATACAACTTTAATTTTGGTAATATTTTTGCAGCAGATGAGGCAAAAATCAGACAAATACAGAAATGTTCTCTATTAAAGCGGTATCGGTGGATGTGCTCGGTTTGATAAATCTCTTATGAAGTAATTTTAACGTCACCAATCGATTTGTTTTCAATGATAAAATAAATATCCTTAAAATCAACATGATCTCAATTCACTCAACAATATATTACAATGGCCAGCAACACCAGAGAGAAACGGAACAACAAATTCGGAGACTGCTATTCGTGATAACATCGTCCACCTAGCAAGAAATGAAATATAGAAAAGAAGGAAAAATAGCCAGCTAAAGAGGAGAAGAAAAGACCAAGGCTCAAAGCGAAAATTGACGCTGGAAAGAAAAAATAACTGAAAAAATTGACTGAAAATAGACCCATAGGAAAAACTATCAATGAGAAGCCTTCACTGCCTGAGATCACTTCCGGTGCTCCATTCAGAGAAAAATTTTCTGTCTAGCCATCTCCTGAAGAACTCCTGAAGTTGTACGATAGGTGTGTAGCGCCGACTCCTAACCAATGAAAGCTGATTGTGTCCTTGCTCATCCATACTTCTGCGCTCTCATAGTCAGATATCAGCGTTAGCAGGAAAGCAAATAACCAGCCAGTTCTGACAACCACAAAACGAAAAATATAACTAGAAACAATGATGTAATGAGTTCATTGTAGCATTATTTTTATACTGTGATCAACCCATTACGATACTGAAATAGAGAAATAACCATTGTGGTTCCGTTGCAAATTGGCGGATGAGCAGGTTCCTATAACTAGAATGCTATATTGAAACAAAGTCTTGACTATCTCACTCATCGAATTTTAATTGAGGAAGTTCCCATTTTACAGCGAGAAAACACCAGCAATACTTAGCAAGTTAGTTTTTCAGCGACAATGTTTTTTCTCAAATTCAAGAAATAAATGTTCGTGACTATTTCTCTCGTCTCAATTCACGACAAACAGAAACGCGCGATGAAAAACTGTATGGATGCAGCTGTCAGCAGTTTTTTCGAGTTTACCAGCAACAAAACTTGACAGTTGTTGTCAAATTAATACCTACATACATAACGCATGCAGAATAATCTGTTACTCACGATATAGTCCCGTCAAATACTATTCATGCATCAAATTTTTCCAGAGAAAAAATGAAAAAAAAACACAATGCAAAGTAGTATTGAAGAAAAGGGATTCGTGCTGGTTAAAGTATGTATGTGTTTTTTCCATTTTTTCGAAAAAAATAAATGCCCTTATGAAGTTACTTACGATAAAATTCTATCGTCTTCGGCTTTTGAAACTTTTGACTTTTCGGAACTAGTGTTAATTACTCTGAAAGAGTTTATTCTAAAAGAAGTTGCAGAATGGGCCCCTATTCCAACACGAATTGAAAATTGAAAACCATGAGTGTTGGAATTGCCTTCTGCAACGAGTATTAGACGATATTTTCCCTACTTCATTAAAATTTTGTGAAATACTCTCGAAATTCAAATGAAAATTCAGATCAGTGACTTTTGTATTGTATCTTGGCAGTTGGTGTGACTTACGAAATTTGACAGATTACGGAAATTGAATTGATTTGATTTGAAAATTGATAGAATCGGAGGTCAGGACTGACAACCACGAAACGAAAAATATAACTAGAAACAATCATGTAATGAGTTCATTACAGCACTACTTTCAGTAATGTGATGAACTCATTACGATACTGAAATAGAGAAATAACCATTGTGGTTCCGTTGCAAATTGGCGGATGAGCTGGTTCCTATACTGTCTTTCTTATTCTGAGGATCTGGAATGCTATATCGAAACAAAGTCTTTACTATATCACTCCTCGAATTTTAATTAAGGAAGTTCTCATTTTACAGTGGGAAACCACCAGCAATACTTAGCAAGTTAGTTTTTCAGCGACAACGTTTTTTCTCAAATTCAAGATAGCTTCGGAAATAAATATTCGTGACTATTTCCCTCGTCTCAATTTACGACAAACAGAAACGCGCGATGAAAAACTGTATGGATGCAGCTGTCGGCAGTTTTTTCTAGTTTGCCCGCAACAAAACTTGTTAGATGCGTTGTCAAATTAATACATGCAGAATAATCTGTTACTTATGAAATAGTCTCGTTAAATACTATTCATGCATTGAATTTTTCCAGAGAAAAAATGGAGAAAACACAATGCAAAATAATTTTTAAAAAAAAAAAAGGAAATCGTGAAGGTATTTCTGGTTAAAATATTACACAGCAACGTGTTTTTTCAATTTTTTTCGGAAAAACTAAGTGCTCTTATGAAGTTACTTACGATAGAATTGTATCGTCATCGGCTTTTGAAGCTTCTGCCTATTTTCAAGTTAATCAGATTTACTCTGAGAGAGTTTATTCTAAAACAAAGATGCAAAATAGGCCCCTATTCCAACACGACTTTAAAATTGAAAACCATGAGTGTTGACATTGCCTTCTGTAACGAGTATTAGACGATATTTTCTCTATTTCATTGAAATTTTGTGAAATACTCTCGAAATTCAAATGAAAATTCAGATTAGTGACATTTGTATTGTATCCTGGCAGTTGGAGTGACTTACGAAATTTGACAGATTACGGAATTTGAATTGATTTGATTAGAAAATCGATAGGATCGAAGGTCAGTTCTGACAACCACAAAACAAAAAATATAACTAGAAACAATGATGTAATGAGTTCATTACAGCTCTACTTTTAGAACTGTGATGAACTCATTACGATACTGAAATAGAGAAATAACCATTGTGGTTCCGTTGCAAATTGGCGGATGAGCTGGTTCCTATAAACTGTTTTTTCTTAATCTGAGGATCTGGAATGCTATATTCAAACAAACTCTTGACTATCTCACTCATCGAATATTAACTGAGGAAGTTCCCATTTTACAGCGAGAAAATACCAGCAATACTTAGCAAGTCAGTTTTACAGCGACAATGTTTTTTCTCAAATTCCAGATAGTTTCGGAAATAAATATTCGTGACTATTTGCCTCGTCTCAGTTTACGCCAATCAGAAACGCGCTATGAAAAACTGTATCTTGAAAGTTGGTGTGACTTAGGAAATTTGACAGATTACGGAATTTGAATTGATTTGATCTGAAAATTGAGAGGATCTGAGGTCAGTAATGACAACCACAAAACGAAAAATATAACTGAAAACAATACTGTAATAAGTTTCATCACAGCACAACTTTTAGTACTGTAATGAACTCATTACGATACTGAAATAGAGAATAGTATATTCTAAAACACGTTGCAGAATGAGCTCCTATTCCAACACGAATGCGAAGTTCGAAAACGAGAGACGAAGGAGCGAGTTTTCGATAGCATGAGTGTTGGAATTGCCTTCTGCAACGAGTATTAGACGGTATTTTCTCTATTTCAGTCAATCTTTGTGAAATACTCTCGAAATTCAAATGAAAATTCAGATTAGTGACTTTTGTATTGCATCTTGGCAGTTGGTGTGACATACGAAATTTGACAGATCACGGAATTTGAATTGATTTGATTCGAAACTCGATTCGATTGGAAGTCAGTACAGGCGACCATAAAACGAAAAATATCACTGAAAACAATGCTGTAATGAGTTTCATTACAGCACTACTTTTAGTACTGTAATGAAGTCATTACGATACTGAAATAGAGAATAGTATATTCTAAAACAAGTTGCAGAATGAGCTCCTATTCCAACACGAATGCGAAATTCGAAAACGAGCGACGAAGGAGCGAGTTTTCGAAAGCATAAGTGTTGGAATTGCCTTCTGCAACGAGTATTAGACGATATTTTCTCTATTTCGGTCAAGTTTCGTGAAATACTCTCGAAATTCAAATGAAAATTCAGATTAGTGACTTTTGTATTGTAGCTTGGCAGTTGGTGTGACTTACGAAATTTGACAGATCACGGAATTAGAATTGATATGATTCGAAAATTGATTGGATCGGAAATCAGTACAGACAACCACAAGACGAAAAATATAACTGAAAACAATGCTGTAATGAGTTTCATTACAGCACTACTTTCAGTACTGTAATGAACTCATCACGATACTGAAATAGAGAAAGGTAATATACATGCCAAGATCACTTTTTTCGAGAAATATGAATTTCTCAATACCGCATTGACAGATTTTCACCCTTCTATTCGTGAAACTTTTCAATTTCTAGACGATAACGCTAGACCCCACATTGCAGCCATAGTTGAGAATGCGCGCGAGGAGCTTGGTATTCCACATTCACCAGATTTGAATTGCATAGAACATGCATGGGATATGCTCCAAAGAAGATAAGATAATCATCAACCTACCCCAGAATGCTTAAATGATCTGAGAGATTTTCTGCCCCGTTTATGAAACCAAATTCTTCAAGAAATGTTCAAAAATCTATACATTGTATACATTGTATGGATAGTCTGAAAATGCTTGAATTCTCTCGGAATAAAATTTCGTTATTTTACTAGATTTTTCTGAACCACCCTTTATACGCTACAGACCTACAAGCTAAAATTAATTCTATTTCCTGCAACTCGAAATCATATTACTATGAATTTTCATCACAATCACACATTTAAACTATATTTTTTTTGCAATTTTATTCAATATCTCTTACTGTGGTACAGTTTATTACAGTTACGGCATGTCTAAAATAATAAGAGAAACACATATTTATATACCACAAACGAATTTACAAACAGTAGAACAAACAACATAAAAATTTCAACTGAAAGGAAGCAAAAAGAAAAAACACTTTCAGTATCCAATTTCAACTGTAGAAACTCGTCCACTGAATAAAATGCTCCTCTAATTAAAACCTCCTCCACTCCACTATGGGTAATACATAAGATAAAGGTGTATTGTCATCGCCTTTCGAAACTTGTGCCTGTTTTCAAATTTCAATCAGACTCTTTGAAATTGGTGACTATTGTTCCAAAATATTCTATACACACACTTCAAAGAATTATGTTCATGAAGATATTTTGTTTTAGCAGATTTTAATCAGGATATTCTCTAGAAATTAGAAAGCGTGACCAAAAAGAATCAATTCATTGGCGATAGGATTAGATATGATGTGTGCTCCCTTGAAAATTAATTATTCTATCCATCATTTTTGAACTTAACTTCTATGAATATATGAAATTGCGGGTTTACTCCGATAAGTTTCAGATTAAGAAACACCCTGAGTAACACAAGAACGGCTGCTATTACAGTATTGACCTAGAACCACGAACTACGTTTCGAAGCTTCACAATTCTGATTGATTGATGAGGTGCGGTACCAATATTCATTCACGTTCATGCCCATGGACCAATAATGATTATCTAGGTCTTTTCAAGTTTCCAGATATGTGAATCCATCAACATCAATTACGGGATAATCCCGCAAATGCCCTAATTTCCCGGTTAATGATACCTAATGGTGGATGTGATGGGCAGGACAAAAACAATCCCCCGGAGAAATTAGAATAAGATTACGCTAATGATGTTTCTGGCTTATAGCTTGATTCGGCCGGGAATCACCAGGGATTTCGTCTATAAATCCTAACGGTTTCAGATATTAGGACGTCCACATCATAGGAACGCCGACCTGCAACATTGGAGAGTTATTGCAGTTCACACGTAAGTGCTCTTTTCATCGGGAGAAGCGCTGATGAGATAACCCCAAAAAGGGCCCTGGAAAGGTACAGCAGGGTTTTAGAGGCAAGGTTTGTGGGATAGTGCAGTTCGAAGTTAGTCCATAACAGCTGGCTCTTCAGTTCTGAATTTGCAAGGAACTTCAGTACTTGGGATGTCTTAAACCAGGCCTCTCTCTCGCTCTAAAACAATTATGTCGTTGGCTACTAACGACAAGGTTTTTTTTTTTTCGAAAGGTGCTCAGGAGTCCTTCTTCATTTAATAGAGAATCTACACTAGCCATTGTCTGCAATGCCTTTCTTATATGCCTTATATGAAGTCTATATGAATACACAGCGCAAAAAAATGCACATTATGGAAATATCAAATTTATTCTACAACTGAAGGTGTTCTCAATTATAATTATTTTTATCAGAATTATGCATTCAAATGTTATCCACTTTCAACGTTTTTCTTCAATACAGATGTTTTTTCCCAAAAGGAATAAAAATTTCAGATTATCAGATTTTGAATGTATTGGCTCCATTCTAAAATCAGTTGTTCTCGATCAATTCTAGTGATCAATAGTTTTTCTTTCGCCCATCGAAGGGCGGTGCGTTTGGATTTTGCGAGAGAGCATATCCATTGGGAAGAGGCCGATTGGGAAAGAGTTCTCTTCACAGATGAGTCTGGATTCTGCCTCTACCATTGTGATCGACGTTCCCTTGTATACAGACGTCCACATGAAAGATATGCTCAGTGCAATTTCCTGAATACTACTGGTTTCGGGGGAGGATCGATTATGGTATGAGGTGGAATATCTTTGACTGCTTGCACAGACCTAGTGGTCGTTGATAATGGCGATATGAATGCTGATAAGTATATAAGGAACATTCTTGAAGAACATGTAGTGCCATTTGCCCCATACATTGGTATATTTCATTTTTATGGACGATAATGCCAGATCCCATCGTGCGCGCATCGTTCAGGAGTACCTTGAAGAGGTTGAAGTCTCAGAAGACTCTTAATGACTTAGGAATCCAACTCGGAGAAATCTGGGAAGGATTAGATCAGAACATTTCAAGATCACTCATTTTGAGTATGGGGGTGGAAATACCAAGTATTAAATCACTTATAAGCATTTCAGTATTTTGAAAAATGTTCATTTCTCTTCTTTCACATCACATTCGGTGAAATCCTAAATTTTTCTTCCATTTAATGTGTCTTGTTTCGTTCAAAACCTTCCCTAGAGAACATAAAAAATAAGTTATAAAGTCAATGTAGAGTTAAGTTTCATTAAAATTGAGATTTTCAGAATGTGCGTTAATTTTTTTTGCGCAGTGTATTTCAACTAACAAAGAAACTGCAGAAAGTGCCAAGTCGCTTATGGTATTTCGACCAAGGCATAGAGTTTGTGAAATAAGGACTTTTGAAGATGAGGAGTGTAGAGTTGGCAGCTTGGCTCTACTTGAGATCTGATAACTTTTTGACAATGTTAGAAATACGGCCTCGTCTTGGCAATTTTTTACATGAAAATGTTTTTGGTTGGATCATCATTGCAGGTATGTGTGAGATTGAGTTTGAATAGCGGTGTGTTAGGCATAGGTACAAGTATTGTACAATTTTTTTTTGTTTAAGGTGCAGATAGCAGATCATGTGTGTTCCAATACCGGCAATCACATGATGGATTGAAATGGAACATACATTTTAATGACGGAACCTGAGGTTATAAAAGAAAAATCAAGGAGTCAGCTTGTATTTTGTTGGATGAGGCTAATAATCTCGCCAATTGTTCAGTAGGAATAGATCGAATTCTGATGGATTTATTGAAAAACGAACTGGTTTCAGGGAATTTTGAAATAGAATAACGTCGAAAAAATGTGTCTTAATACGTAACCATAGCGTGCCAAAACGCAAAAACACATCGTGTACGGTGTAGAAAAAAATTCCATAAAACCAATTTTTTTTTAATTTCAACACCTTGTATCTGAGAAACAGTGCCTCAGAGACCCGTAGTTCATAGGAACTTTATATCATAAAATCATCTGAGGATTAAGATCCCGAATTTACGGAACCTTATTCTGAAACACCCTGTAGTTGTATTCATGTCAGGGACACATAAAACAAAACTCAGATGTATCGTCTCCCATAGCACTGATGCGACATGATAATAAGGACGATATATATATATATATATATATATATATATATATATATATATTCTTTTGAATAAGAGAGCTAAAATAATACAATAAATGTTGAAACAAAAAGAACCTAAGGACGATATCAGTCTGTCACTGCTTTCTACTTTCAAAGAATCTGTAAACCTGGTATACACCAGATTCATTGGCGCCCGCAAGGGGAGCCAGGGGGGGCCGTGGCCCCTCTGAAAATTTGATCCCCTATCGAGTTGATAACTCTCTGAGGCGTGTTGAGCACTTTTTGGGTAAACAAAAATCATGGAAAGTTTCAAAGACGATGAATATTATTTTTTTTGTGTCTTTTTCATTTATTTTTTTATAATTTAATAATTCTGATAATATATTTATGTTACGTTATTTCGAATAATCTCTGAGTTTCTAGTTTCGAATTTCCATTTTGTTTCATTTAATCTTTACTTCATATTTCATTATTATTCATATATGGTTTTATGAATATTTCGTTATTACTGGTTGTTTTGTCTTTAGTTATTAGCAATCTTAAAATAGATTTCATTCCTTTCTCCATATTATTTATATTTCATTTTTATGGATTGTGATTGGTTTAAAAAACAGTTACCATATTATCTTATACATATCACCTTATATTATTGATGTTAATATTTTTTTTTCTCTATTCCAGTATCGTAATGAGTTCATTACAGTACTAAAAGTAGTGCTCTAACGAAACTCATTACAGCATTGTTTTCAGTTATATTTTTCGTTTTGTGGTTGTCAGTACTGACCTCCGGTACACTCAATTTTCAAATTGATCAATTCAAATTCCGAAATCTGTCAAATTTCGTTAGTGACAGCAACTGCCAAGATACAATACAAAAGACACTGATCTGAATTTTTATTTGAATTTCGCGAGTTTTCCACAAAACTTTACTGAAATAGAGAAAATACCGTCTAATACTCGTTGCAGAAGGCAATTCCAACACGCATGCTTTCGAAAACTCTCCCCTTCGTAGCTCATTTTTGAATTTCGCATTCGTGTTGGAATAGGAGCTCATTCTGCAACTTTTTTTAGAATATACTAATAACAAATTATGCGAGTTCTCATGCATAAATATCAGCACCTCAGAGGTAAAGTGTGTTAAGTCACATATTTTCAGACACGCGTTATCTACAATATTGGATTCACCTTAGTGAATTCTAGCTAGTGGAATAGAGTTTTAACTCCCTCGGTACATCATTTCACCAAATAATGGCGGTAAGCATTTTTTCAAACAATACTGCGACCGAAAAATCTCTCTCAATACTAATTTTGATTTTGTGACTTAACACACTTTACCTCTGGGGTGCTGATATAGAAAAAGAAATAGAAAGGAATGGAATACTGATGTCGCATGCGCCTTATCGTTTTTCGACACAGTTTTTTTGCCCCCCCGAGAAAAACCTCTGCGGGCGTCCATGACCAGATTGTTATTGATTGCTTTTCATAACCAAAAAGTGGAATAAATTGAAAATCAACGAACAGAAGTCGTCAATTTCATTCAGCACAATCGCCAACCCTGTTAGTATATTATTCAACAACACAACAAGATGTACTCACCTATCAGACTAAGGTTCACTTGAAAGTTCCTGGTGGGAGAATTGACGAAGTCAACTCGACACCTGTACATGCCCTGGTCGTGAATGGACACATTCTCGATCTTGAGTCTGGCCTGGGACGGATTCTCATCCATAATAAAGTAGAGACGGTTTCCCAGATCGCCGCTTATCGTCAAGTGAGATGCATGGGAGGGCCCGTTTCTTGCGTCCAAGCTGAAAGAGAATGATCCAGTGTGAAAAGGGATTTTTATGACGGCTGCACAGGTTGATCTTTCGCCCAAAAAACATACACACGGTTATTGTAAATCTTGGGAGATCATGAAATGTCTCTTTTTTGACTTGTTTCTATTTTATTGTGAAAATCAATAATTGTTGAAATAAATATTTTTCTATTCCATTCTATTCACGAATATGGCTCTATAGAATATTTTTAGGAAAGACAAAGGATTCAGGATTGAAATTCTATGGGTGAGCTTCTAGTAAGAAGACGACTTCTCTTATAAATTGACATCAACTTTCGTTTTTCAAATGGGAAGACCCATTTTTTATTGCATAAATAGATTCTCCATTGAATTCGGAGTCTTTTTGATGCCAAAATTTTGAATTTTCTAGAGAAAATCCTCTTCAAATGAGGAAATACGAAAAAAAATCTCAAAATTGAACTTTGTTGAAATACAGACAACTTCGAGGTTTTTTCATTAAAAATTCTCATTTTTCGAATCCCCGAGAAGAAAGGCTGAAGCTTCTTTCCCGATAGCGTGATTTTCAGAATATGATACAGGATATCACAAATTCTTTGTCAAAGTTAGAAGTGACGAAACATCAAAAAATCGTTTTTTTCAAATTGGAACCCCATTTTTTCGGAGCATTTTCGAAATCTTCGTCAAAAGATTACAGGAGCATACGTCTAAGACTTTTATCCCAAAATGAATATTTTTCGAGATATTCAGAAAAAACAATTTCTCTATTTCAGTATCGTAATGAGTTCATTACAGTACTAAAAGTAGTGCTGTAATGAAACTCATTACAGCATTGTTTTCAGTTATATATTTCGTTTTGTAGTTGTCAGTATTGACCTCCGATCGAATCAAGTTTCGAATCAAATCAATTCAAATTCCGTAATCTGTCAAATTTCGTATGTCACACCAACTGCCAAGATGAAATTTAAAAGTCACTAACCTGAATTTTCATTTCAATTTCGAGAGTATTTCACAAAAATTGACTGAAATAGAGAAAATATCGTCTAATACTCGTTGTAGAAGGCAATTCCAACACTCATGCTATCGAAAACTCGCTCCTTCGTCGCTCGTTTTCGAACTTCGCATTCGTGTTGGAATAGGAGCTCATTCTGCAACTTGTTTTTAAAATATACTATTTGCCTTCAATTTTCAATCTCATTCCGAATGTGTTTTTTATGGGAAAATTAGCGGTCAAGTGAAATTTTTGAAAATCTCTGTTATCGAGAAAAAATTTTCTATAGTTCCGACGAGTTAAGTTCTTGAATTATCATCAGTAATGTGAGAGCAACAATTGGTTTAAAGTTCTTAATGTGGGTATTAGTGAAGTCAACGTGAAAAGTTCTCAGAAATGCAGAAAAAAATAATTTGTAATAATTTTCAATGCTTTCGAAAGAAAAATTAACAGAATATGCAACAATTTCTTTCCTGAAAATTCAAATTTCCCTACCATGACAAAAAAGAAATTTCCTGAATTAAGAATTTGCGGAAATTATCCTAAGCTTCAAGAAATAAAGAAAAACCAAACTCGTCTGAACTGTAAGAAAATATTTTCTCGATAACATAGATTTCCAAAAATTTCACTCGACCGCTAATTATTTTCCAGTAAAATAAAACATTCGAAATGAGATTGAAAATTGAAGACAAAATCGTTTTTCCTGAATATCTCGAAAAATATTCATTTTGGGATAAAAGGCTTGCACGTATATGCTCCTATTATTTTTTAGCGAAGATTTCGAAAATGCTCCGAAAATAAGGGGTTCCATTTTGAAGAAAACGATTTTCTGATGTTTCGTCACTTCTAACTTTGACAAAGAATTTGTGACCTCCTGTATCATATTCTGAAAATCACGTTATCGGAAAGATTACGAATATTCTCAAAAATAGGGAATTTTTAATGGAAAAACCTCGAACTTGTCTGTATTTCGACAGAGTTCAATTTTGAGATTTTTCTTCGCATTTCCTCATTCAAAAAGAATTTTCTGGGGAAATTTAAAACTTTTGAAAACAAAAAAAATCAGAATTTAATGAAGAATCTATTTATGCAATAAAAAATGGGTCTTTTCATTTGAAAAAAGAAAGTTGATGTCACTTCCGGAAAAACCGGATGTCCCAGAAACTTCGAAAAATATACGAGAAGTCGTCTTCTTACTTGAAGCTCACCTTTAGAATTTCAATCCTGAATTTTGTGTCTGCTTCCTTAAAAACTTCTATACTTCTTTTTCAGCTTGCAAACAATCAATGCTCAAGCAATTATCATTTCATGAAACACATTTTTAGTCTCATGAATTTTTCTCATTTAAATATTCATTAAAATCGTATGAACTTTTGTTTCCAAAAATAAATTATAAATGTTTATTCAATGTAGAATCTATTTATGCAATAAAAAATGGGTCTTTTCATTTGAAAAAAGAAAGTTGATGTCACTTCGGGAAAAACCGGATGTCCAAGAAACTTCGAAAAATATACGAGAAGTCGTCTTCTACTTGAAGCTCACCTTTAGAATTTCAATCCTAAAAATATTCCATAGAGCCATATTCGTGAATAACCTTGTATAATGATACACTTCCGAGTTCATATATCAAAAGTTACAAAAAAATTCAACAATATCAAAGGACCTGAGGAGGTCATAGAACTTGAGATTCCACAATTGCAAACTGATTGATGATTGATTTAGAAAATATTAATTATAGCTAAACAGACTTCAGGATTGTTTCTCGAAACTATGATTTCTCTAATCAAAGAGAAAATGAATGGTATTCGAAAACAAAGATTATTTAATGATAATAATATAACAGTATCCACATAAGTTGATGAGAACCTGCTCGAATTATGTTGACCAAAAAGAGATCTTCCGAAAGCTTCGAGATATAATGATATCGAAAGTATATCCTTTTATATATTTCTGAAATTGTCTCTGAAAAGTCTAATGAAAAATATCATAGCACATGGTTTACATTCGAAAAATATTTTTCTACAATTGCTCCGCATTACAGATGATAATTCAAGAAGTTAACCCGTCGGAACTATAGAAAATATTTTCTCGATAACAGAGATTTCTAAAAATTTCACTTGACCGCTAATTATTAAAATTATTAACTAAATTTTAAGCAATTAACTGTGGTGTACTGAGTAGAATATAACAAATAAGTCACATAAAAAGCGTCAAAAGGAAGTTTCAAATCTCCAATTACATGCTAAAAAGAACTACTTTCATCCTCTTTCACTCCATGAGATTATAACAGTTTCTTCCACATTTCTTTTAAAGCTTGCAAACAATCAATGCCCAAGCAATTATCATTTCATGAAACACCTTCTTAGTCTCATGAATTTTTCCCATTTAAATTCCATTAAAATCGTATGAAATTTTGTTTCCAAATATGAGTTATAAATGTTTATTCATATATTAGCTTTATCCTCATGAATAATCATTTCTTCAACCCCCTTGTTGTATAAATAAATCATAATCGAATCTCTCGATCATCACAAACAAAACTCCAACCCGCCATTTTGTTGTTTTCTCAAATAAAGAGTAAATACCGAGAGAATGTTATGCGAACGGAGCAACTGAAATGGAAGCTTGCGAAGAAACATCGAGCGCAGTGTACTCTAAATATTTCTCTCTTCCAATAAGGAATCTAAAAACGAAACTACTTCAGCAATGAATTAATCTTCTCGTTTCCAACTCCGAACGAAGTACGTTGTTGTGTAACGAAATATGACGTTTGAAACTGAAAACTTTCCAGAAATCTTTTCCACCGTATACCGTGACTAGAATCCTCTCCGAAGTTGAGATCCCTTTCGATAAATTCTCCTTAAATTCATTATCATTGAAAGTGCGCCCCGCAAAAAGGCATGTCTTCAAGAATATGAACTGGAAGGTTGAAGTTTCTTTAGTGCTAGGAAATATATTTTCGCCCCAATAAATTACATTCAAGTAACCTAATTTGAATCGGAAGTTTTCAGAGCGAGTATTTGTTCAGCTGAATTTCCTAGATGAACAATCGAAAACCTGTGCGAATAGGTACATAAAAAAATTCGCATAAAACGTGAATACAAAATAAACTCTAATAAAATAAACCTTCTCACAACAGCAGAATTCATCCAAATCCGAGCACGACAACTAAAATCGATAACAAGGTTATAATGAAGGTAGAAAATAAAGAAAAGCGACAAAATGAACAATTTCTATACCAGATATCCCCATAATCATATATGAACATGAAAAAAGCACCATAATAAGAAGATGGACTGAACGTAATTCATCATAGTTAATGAACTTATGAACTGACAAGCTCAAAATGCATATCAAATATTATACAGTTCATCATCATCATTACTTTTATTCGTTGCCGAATATACAACATAAACGACAAAGTCAAAGTAATATAATAAGTCATCGTCATGTTCTGTGCACACGTCTATGGCTGAACAAGCCAATTCTTGAAGAGATTCTTCGTCCGCAATCTGGACACTCATAAATTTCTGCTGGACTATTCCGATGACGCCTATCCGGTCTGTTTTCTGTAACTGCAGCCACAATTCTCCTCCACTCGCTACGGTTCTGCGCAAGCTCTTCCCATTTTCTTGAATTTTGACAGATTTCAAACTGTTGTGTAGAACATCTTCATAGCGCTTCAATTGACCACCCACAGGGTCTTTCACGAGGAACCTCACCCATATTTATACGGGAAACTACTGAACGTATTTTCATGAAATTCAGCACTCATAAGTATTTCACGATGCTGATGAAATCTAAAATATTTTCAAGGCATGAGCACCTCCGGTTTTTCCGGAAATGACGTCAACTTCCGTTTTTCAAATCAGAACACCATTTTTTTATTGCAGAAATAGATTCCTTAGAAAATTTCAAATTATTTTGATGTAACATTTTTCAGTTTTGTTCGGAAAATTCTCTCTGAACGGGAAAATTCGAAAAAAAAATCGAAAATAGAGCTCCGCTGAAACAAGAATAACTTCGAGGTTTTTGGATGGAAAATTTTCATTTTTGGGATTTTTCAAGATATAAGATTGATGTATCCACTTTAAAAATCGAAATCGCGATTCATGATACAGGGGGTGAAAAAATCGCTTTCAAAGTTAGGGATGACAAATTCGTGAAAAATCAATTTTTTCAAATTAGAACCCCATTTTTTCATGGCAGATATTGAATCTACGTTAGAAAATAATGTCAGTGTATGCATCACACCCTTGCCCTTAAGTGGATATTTTCTGAGTTATTCACAAAAAACTGTTTTTCGTCTTGAATTTTCAGCTATTTCTTTTCCCTTCACGCCAAAAAGATAAAATTTTCAGGAACTGTTACTTAAACCATGTTTTAGATTTTACTACCCTAATATGCAAGAGAAAAAAGTTACAGGTTGTTCCTAGATAGATGGCGAATTTTGATTCGAATTTGTATCGGAAACCTCTTTATTTCAACTAATCGGCCATCAGTTTTCTCTCCAGTAATAAATAAATAATTCCTTATGAACCATATGCAAAAACTTACCATGTTTTACATTCTTTTTTTCTAATGATAGATATCATTAATTACATCTGCCAAATTCTTCTTTATTCAGTAGCATTTTGTGTTTACTATTAATTTGGTGATAATTCGTATTAAGTTATAAAATCGATCACTATGCCTAATTCAGAAAGTTCTTCGACCAAATAGGTTTACGGGATTTCAGTCTTGGAATTCTATTTTCTGGAACGTAGGAAAGTATCAGAAAGGAATCCGGAAATAAATTGAATTTATTCCAAGAATGCCAAGTTGCTGACTGTCTACGAATATGGAGGGGAACTATATTTGATAGCACTGGATAGCCATTGGATAGGTGCAGATCGGATGATTCCAGTAATTATTCTCATTGGAAAATTAAGCTGTGCATCGATTTTCTGAACATGAACACTATTGAGCCAAACAGGGCAACAATATTCAGCGGTGTAAAAAACCAGGGCAAGGGCTGCTGTCCGAAGAGTAGTCAGGTCAGCACCCCATGACGTACCAGCAAGTTTCTGTAGAATGTTATTTCTCGTTTTCAGCTTCATCCGTAAGTCATCCAAATGTGCTTTGTAATTCAGAGAGGAATCTAATTTAACACCCAAGTATTTGAGAGTAAAATTATGTTTCAAAAAAAAGTTCCCGTAAAAACATTTAATTTTCTAAATTTTTGATAATTATTCAATTGAAATAACGAAACCTCGGTTTCATTCGGATTTGGACAAAAACGTCATTCGAAAAGCCATTTTCTCAAAATATTCAGATCAGAAGTTGAATTTTCCTCAATACTTTGAAAATCAGAATGTCGGAAAGCAAGTGCAATATCGTCGGCGTAAATGAATTTTTCAGATGAAGTACAAGGAATATCGCATAAATATAAATTGAATAGAAGGGGTGCTAAAACAGATCTTTGTGGACGACCATTTTTCAAAAATTTGAAGTTACTACTATTATCATCAACAAAAATACGAAATCTTCTATCCGACAACATATTCTCTAATAGACGAATCTGTTTTAAAATTGTTATCGAAACCTGATTCGATTAATGTGGTCAAACTGGGAACCTGATCATTGCAATTGCTATTTTTCCTGAAACCGCCCTGAGAATTTTGAGGAACATCCTCTATAGTAGGTTCAATCCTGAAGAAAATCAACCATTCTAAAATTTTCATAGGAACGCTCAATAAACTAATTGGCCTATAACAGTGAATAACCAAGATAACAGCTCACTTGCGTTACTTTTTAGTCATTCTGTATATCGAACCAATCCGTCAATTTTCAGATTCACCGATCTCCTCCTCGCCAAACGGCGTAAAAAAATTTGTTATCGAAACCTGATTCGATAAATGTAGTCAAACTGAGAACCTGATCATTGCAATTGCTATTTTTCTTGAAACCGCCCCGAGAATTTTGAGGAGCATCCTCTAAAGTAGGTTCAATCCTGAAGAAAATCAACCCTTCTAAAATTTTCATGGGAACACTCAATAAACTAATTGGCCTATAACAGTGAATAACCAAGATAACAGCTCACCTGCGTTACTTTTTAGTCACTCTGTATATCGAACCAATCGGTCAATTTTCAGATTCACCGATCTCCTCCTCGCCAAACGGCGTAAAAAAAATTGTTATCGAAACCTGATTCGATGAATGTAGTCAAACTGAGAACCTCATCATTGCAATTGCTATTTTTCTTGAAACCGCCCCGAGAATTTTGAGGAGCATCCTCTAAAGTAGGTTCAATCCTGAAGAAAATCAACCTTTCTAAAATTTTCATAGGAACACTCAATAAACTAATTTGCCTATAACAGTGAATAACCAAGATAAGAGCTTACTCGCGTTACTTTTTAGTCATTCTGTATATCGAACCAATCGGTCAATTTTCAGATTCTCCGATCTCCTCCTCGCCAAACGGCGTAAAAAAATTTGTTATCGAAATCTGATTCGATAAATGTAGTCAAACTGAGAACCTGATCATTGCAATTGCTATTTTTCTTGAAACCGCCCCGAGAATTTTGAGGAGCATCCTCTAAAGTAGGTTCAATCCTGAAGAAAATCAACCCTTCTAAAATTTTCATGGGAACACTCAATAAACTAATTGGCCTATAACAGTGAATAACCAAGATAACAGCTCACCTGCGTTACTTTTTAGTCACTCTGTATATCGAACCAATCGGTCAATTTTCAGATTCACCGATCTCCTCCTCGCCAAACGGCGTAAAAAAAATTGTTATCGAAACCTGATTCGATAAATGTAGTCAAACTGAGAACCTCATCATTGCAATTGCTATTTTTCTTGAAACCGCCCCGAGAATTTTGAGGAGCATCCTCTAAAGTAGGTTCAATCCTGAAGAAAATCAACCTTTCTAAAATTTTCATAGGAACACTCAATAAACTAATTTGCCTATAACAGTGAATAACCAAGATAAGAGCTTACTCGCGTTACTTTTTAGTCATTCTGTATATCGAACCAATCGGTCAATTTTCAGATTCTCCGATCTCCTCCTCGCCAAACGGCGTAAAAAAATTGTTATCGGAACCTGATTCGATAAATGTGGTCAAACTGGGAACCTGATCATTGCAATTTCTATTTTTCCTGAAACCGCCCTGACAATTTTGAAGAACATCCTCCATAGTAGGTTCAATCCTGAATAAAATCAACCCTTCTAAAATTTTCATGGGAACACTCAATTAACTAATTGGCCTATAACAGTGAATAACCAAGATAACAGCTCACTCGCGTTACTTTTTAGTCATTCTGTATATCGAACCAATCGGTCAATTTTCAGATTCTCCGATCTCCTCCTCGCCAAACGGCGTAAAAAAATTGTTATCGGAACCTGATTCGATAAATGTGGTCAAACTGAGAACCTGATCATTGCAATTTCTATTTTTCCTGAAACCGCCCTGACAATTTTGAAGAACATCCTCCATAGTAGGTTCAATCCTGAATAAAATCAACCCTTCTAAAATTTTCATGGGAACACTCAATTAACTAATTGGCCTATAACAGTGAATAACCAAGATAACAGCTCACTCGCGTTACTTTTTAGTCATTCTGTATATCGAACCAATCGGTCAATTTTCAGATTCTCCGATCTCCTCCTCGCCAAACGGCGTAAAAAAATTGTTATCGAAACCTGATTCGATAAATGTGGTCAAACTGGGAACCTGATCATTGCAATTGCTATTTTTCCTGAAACCGCCCTGAGAATTTTGAGAAACATCCTCTAAAGTGGGTTCAATCCTGAAGAAAATCAACCTTTCTAAAATTTTCATAGAAACACTCAATAAACTAATTTGCCTATAACAGTGAATAACCAAGATAACAGCTTACTCGCGTTACTTTTTAGTCATTCTGTATATCAAACCAATCGGTCAATTTTCAGATTCTTCGATCTCCTCCTCGCCAAACGGCGTAAAAAGGCGTCTCATGAATAAATTTCAACTCTTCCGCACCCCGCACGATTCACGGCGCGAAATAAACGCGGGATCTCAATCGAGTCGAGAAGTTCCATCAAAATATTGTCGTTTCCATGTTGTCGCCGCATAATAGAATTTGCCACACTGTATCCGACCTCTCGGAGCCACTCTGCGTAATCCCGCTATCACTACATCGGATAAAATCGAATCCCGCGTTCTCGATATACACCTGGAATATTTTCGAATAGGGCCTTTCCCCTGAAGACTTCTGGGGCCGCTGGAGCTCGAAGCGATCGCAGATTTGAATCTGTGGGCGAACACCTTGGCTTTACAGCGTTTTTCGATTCAGCTTTTGATTGCAAGAGAGGCCGCAGTGAATGTTAATTTGAAAAACCTGAATACGAAAAATTGATACGTTGATTCTTTTCATTCTTTTTATAAATGACTTGCCAGATTTGCTTGTTAACTGCATTCTAGTTCTTTCTGCTGATGATCTCATTGAAAGAGAATTTTCTCAGGAAAATTCAAACTTTTGGAATCGAGAAGACTCAGAATTCAATGGAGAGTCTATTTATGCAATAAAAAATGGGTCTTCCCATTGGACAAACGAAAGTTGATGTCACTTCCTCAAAAACCGGAAGTCCTAGAACCTTCAAAAATTTATAAGAGAAGTCGTCTTCTTACTTGAAGCTCACCTTTAGAATTTCAATTTTGAATCTTGTGTCATTTTCACATCTACCCGTAATATCTTCTTAAACGAAGTATACAGTATTTTTTCTGAAATCGCCAACATGAAAGATAGATCCATTCATATCTGTCCGATCGTCGTACATTTCCGTATTTTATCTGGGATTCACCACCTATATACGGAAAGAGAGTGGGTTGAAAAATTCAGCAGTGTTATGCAGATTAAACTCAAGATGAGGAAATTGAATTCGTTCCGAAACAGTAATTTATTCCCTTTGCATTTAATTCGGTCCGGATTTACAGAAACATTCCGGAAAAATGTACAAATCTCCATGGAAGGCTGAGGGTTGCATAATTTATTCTGGATTATCAAATGCTTCTTTTCTGTTCCTCACCGAGAAGACGTCGATTTCTAGAGACGAAGGTTTTGAAAATACCGAAAACAGTCGGTTTGCAGGTATTCGGAGATGCATTTCATTTGCGTGAATTTCATGGCTAGGTATATTCGACATATTAGGCTAGTCAAAATCGACAATGTATCCCTGATTTTTTAGTATGTTGTTAGGATTTGTTAGATCAATGTATACACAAGTTTGCAACTCTCAGAAAATTTTGGGATAGTTATTTATGATATGAGTGTTGAAAGTGACGCTTCATTTTGTGAGTGAAAAAGTTTTCGTCTTGTGTTTTTAACTGCTTAATATGTTTGTCGAGATTCTAATTATTAATGAAAGTGACGATTTGGCTGTTCCACTGGATATTGAAGCGTCTTCAAGAAGAGCAAATCTGGAACTCCTACCTAAAAAATCGGTTCAGCAGTACGATATTGCATATAACAATTTCCTGGCCTGATGTAAATTGAAAAATGTAGAAGGGAACTTCAGTGAAACTATTTTCCTAGCATACTTAGCAGAAAAATCAAAAATATGGAGTTCATCCACTTTGTGGAGCAAATTCTGAATGATAATAGCATATTTAAAACGAAAAAGTGAAGGAAATCGTAGCAAAAAATCGAAAGTTCTCACTCGTGAACAAGTTGAGAAGTTTATAAAGGAGGCTCCAGATGAGAAATACTTGATGGTTGAGGTTGCAACTATTTTCGGATTATTTGGAGCCTCTCGGCGTGGAGAATTGTGAAATTTATCAGTGGAAGACATCGAATTAACAAATAAATCATTGGTTATTCAAAGTCCAAATACAAAAACGAAAGTCAGTCGTTCTTTCAGTATTATTGGAAAGTATGTAGACTATTTTCATAAGTACTTTGCACTTCGCCCTTCTGTGATCAAACATCGTCGTTTTTCCCTGAAATACATGAATAATAAATGCACTGCCAATCTAGTTGGTATTAATACATTTGGGAAAATTGCATGTATTGTTGCCGAATTCCTCACTGCCAGAACCAAAGAAATATACAGGACAATGTTTTCTAAGATCCTCCGCTTCATTGCTAACAGAATCAGGAGCAAATATTACGGATATAAAAAAACATGGTAGATAGAAGTCTACGACAGTAGCCGAGGGCTATGTTGATCATTCCATTGCATATAGAAATGTCATTGCTGAAAGAATTCTCCCAACCTCAACAGATTTTGGATTATCATCATCCGGTTTCTACAAGTACTGATGGTGCTGAGGATTCTATCAATGTGTTGCGAAGCTCCCTAACGTCACAGGGCATTAATATTAGTAATTGTTCTAGTTTTACGAATGATATTGATGTTCATAAGTTATGCTTGTTGAATATTGATAATAAAAATTTACAATTGCTGAATTGTTCTCATCTGATTTCATCATAAGGAAATGGAGAACTAAAAATATTTTTAACACTAATGTTAAAAATATTTTTAACACGCTTCCACGTAAGCAATCAATTTGAACATTGTTTGCTGTCATGAAAACTGTCGCTTTGAAAGGCAGTTATAAAAAAAAATTTTTACACACCAAAAACAGCGAAATTTTTGGAATTGTTTCAGATTCTGCTCTTTATCTCCTGATCCATTCATTTTTCGACAAAAACTATCAAAAACGGTTTTTGAAAGCATTAAATTTGTGACAAATCAAAAGCAACTGGAGCTGGTAAGTCAATTCATTTCCGAATTACGGCACTTTTAAAATATCCAAATCGCCAAATCGACCAGACACATCGTCTGCTGCATTTTTATCTGGTCACCCTGTATATTCTCGTTGTTGATGACTGATATCGGATGAATAAAACAGTACAGGCAATCCCACCAAACAACAAAACGCTGATTGCTAGGGCTAATAACAACAAATGAACCCAAATTGATCGCGTGTGTAGGCGTGCATTTTGATGAAAATTAGACATTAAATGTTATACTGCCGAGTCGCTATCACATTGTATCAATCATTTGGCTGCAAATAGTTGTGCTCTTGTCCCTATTGATGATTGTTAATTGGAATGGAACTTGACCTATTGAGCGTGAAGAATTAACAAATTGAATATTGGTTTCAGAAACCAAAAAACGTTTTTTCCCTTCGCTGTATTGTAGTGAACCTTTTTTCACACTGCTTTGACAAATGTAAGTGGAAGTCTTTGTTGGGGGGTCGCGAGTGGTCGAGGGAACTAATAACCTACATCATTAAAAACATAAAAATTCTATAAAAGGAGAGAAATATCGAGAAATGGTTAGATTAGGTAAGGTAAGGTTCTTTACATATGTTGGCGTCAAGAATAGACCAAATGAAGAGCCAAGTCATAATGGTTATCAGAAAAATATACTCAAAGAAATCTTAATCATGATATTCGAAAATCTTAATATATAAAACTCAGTCGGCCATTTTGTTGGTTACACCAGCTCAAGATTGGATGAACTGTCTGTTATGAAAGATTTTTTGTTGCATTCTTCTACGGCAGGGTTAACATAAAATACCATAAAACCCTGAAAATTTTGATGAAATGAAAAGAAATAGGAAATAATTTTCTTTCCTGCGAATAACGCCAGAAGGTGTCGCTACGGTTAATAGCGTTTGCGTGAAAGTATTATATTTGATATTAATTCGGTGAACTACATTTTCTAATAATATTAACGAAATGATTTGAACAAATCCGCATTCTACTATTATCGGCAATATGAACAATTACTGCATATTTTGAGTTGTCTATACGTACAGCAATCTTCCTATTTGTTCTCGCATTCTCAGAAAAAAAAACTAAAAATGATGTTCATCACAATGAAGGATTTGTAAACTATAAGAAAAGGTTACCTCTTTACCTCTTAAATAAAGAGAATTCTTCTGATGTATGAATAACAATGTACAGGGTGATTGATTATGTTTTACTCAATAGCTATCGCAGTTAATATTGGTCGTACAAAAACGTCTGAATGAGCAAATTCGAAGTATTTTTCATGGGCATTCAGAATTCAGTACTAAGAAATTCATAAAGGCATCGAAATCCTGAAAATTTGTTGTGAACTATTGTTTTTTAAATGGCACACAATGTATTTTATTTTTCTAATCGGTAGAGCTCCTTTTTTTGATTCCAAATATATAAACTTCATTGAGGTTAATTTCGGCGGTGTTTGGAAAATATAGGTTTTTTCGTCTTAATGAGTTTATTGAAGAAGAATAAAAAAATTTTTGGTATTACCTTTCCATGAAGAACTAACAAATAGATTGAGAGAATTGATACCCAGAGAAAAATTCAACCTTGCGATCAGAAATGTTAAACCTATAAGAAACATCTTCACTAAATTGAAAGATAAAATCGAAAATTTCAATAGATCCAATGTGATATACAAAATTCATTGTAATGACTGTGAAAAATGTTATATTGGTTATACATTCTTCAGAAGAGCAACATAAACCAAATTTTGATGATGTAATAATACTTTATTCCGAAAAAGATTTGAAAAAGAGAAATTTTCTTGAAATGTTATGAATTTCAAAAAATGAAAATTGCATGAACTCAAGAAAAGACATAGGTATGTGGTCTCAGTTCAATTTTTTTTATTTGATCCATTTTGATTCAATAAATCACAGAATTCAATAATTATTGTAGATTCAAATTATGATAATTCCAGATTTAGAAATATGAATTATGTCAAGTCGACGTTCATAATCAAAATTGTATTGAGTTTTTCATCGCTCCATATTAATTTTGGAAATTCCTTGATGTATTATGGTGAAAAACAACTGAATATTAATCCTCAATTTCGTAAGTTAAAATCTTCTCAGATAGTTATATGTTTTTCCATCACTTTATTTATATTTTAGTTCTCCTGACGAAGAGAAAATAAATTCTCGAAAGCTCGAGTTTAGAAAAAAGAATATAATTTGAACCTCTGCTGCTTTTCCCATTATTTATATTTTATATAAATAACAATTCTGCAAATAAGAAAGGATATATTATAGAATGAAATTGAAACAATCACCCTGTACATACCTATTTTTTTTTGTATTTTGTATTTTTTGTATTCCACCTAAGATTTCCTTCTTGAAAAAAAACCAATGGTTAGTACAATTTTATTCATCTCTAAGGCGCGACAAAGTCCGCCGGGTCAGCTTACATATTAATTGCTAATTGCCACAGTTGGTCCCACCATCAGAAAAGTGCTGGTATGGCATTTTTTCTCGGTTTTTGAAATATCTCGAGAACCATATGATATTAAGGACAAAATTTAAGGGCATAAAGCAGCACAAATTAAATTTTTTGTGTATTTTGTACCCTTTTGTATTCCACCTAATATATTTCCTTCTTAAAAAAAACCAATGGTTAGTACAACTTTATTCATCTTTAAGGCGCAACAAAGTTCGCCGGGTCAGCTACCTTATCTAATTGCCAATTGCCACAATTGGTTCCACCATCAGATCCCCTACGCTCTTTAGTTTCTGGGATAGGAAATGATTCTAAAAACTTCTTGGCCAACACTCAAAAATATAACAGTTGTTTCCAGACGACATCGTTCGGCGCAACACATATTGTACAGGACAATTTTATGTCCACTCTCAAGGTATTATACCATAATAGTTTATCCTAATATTAAAGTTGCTGTTTCATTAATCGATTGAGGCAGTACGAAGTCTGAGGGGTCAGCCAGTATGAGCATAAATGTAATCGAACAAAGCATAAAATAATTTCCACTCTACAGTTTTACCCCATGTTACGACGGATATTTATTTAATGAAGGGAATCAGTTTCGGCGCAATTCAATATCAGACAAAAACACATCGAATCCGCGTGTTATTAACTTTTCATCGTCATAGAATGCATTGATCATTTATTGCCTAGACTGAATCCAATTTTATTGTCTATCTGATCAGAGCCACACTCATTTGATGATTAATTCACAAAGGCAGCGCCCATAACTGTGAAATTATTATGATGAAACGCCAAATCCCACTCTGGCCGAGCTGAAAGTTCCCATTGTGAATTGGCAACGATAAATTTCATGATTTCGGTCGTACGGAGAAATTACGAAATTCGAGAGGAGTGGGGGTAGTGCGTCAGAGGAAAATTCGATGATTGATGAATTCGAATTTAACATGTTGTATTCAAAGTGAGCATACAGATGCATGAAATGCACTGTCATAATCGGAAAAGTTCGGAACAAACAAATGCAGAATGCACACTGACCAAAAAAAATTACTCATTAACAAATTTCGTCCAAATCTTTCAAGAATAACATAAAAAATCTATAGTGGAAATGATAAAAAAAACAATTTCAAAATCGGACCATTTTTTTCTTAGGATCTAGTGAATATATCATTCGCTATATTGATATTAACAACTTCATTTTATTCTGAGAAGAATAATCAGTCCTACAATACTATAAACTGTTCGAATACAAATACTTCGAAAATTACTTAAGTTTGGAATGCGCCTTTTTCACACTGATCTTTCATCTGTCAAACAGTGAATAGCCTTGTTGATTGTCAATACGCTTCAAATTATCATTTGAAATTTTCGGTTACTCACTACTATTTTTAGTAATGAATTGAGATAGTTCATGGTTTTCGGTAATAATGAGAAAGCCTAGTGTCAAACTAAATCATCCCTGTTAATAACAAATCATCAGAAGATTTGTGTCTTCGACAATTCAAATAATACTGTCATTAGTGTCACTCTGTATCTTAGCGAGAAATGGTGTTATAGGAAATGAAAAAACGAACTTTTGAAGCTTGAAGAATTAAGTTTTCGAACTTATTGGTTAACAATTTTTCGGATTACCGGTAGCCATGCAATCTTCGGATAAAGCACGAAAAAAAAATTTTCAGAATTTTTCGAAATTCTTTCTGCTCTACGCGCATGGAACAATTTTTTCAAGCTAGACCAATAAATAAAGGGTCGCATAGCTTGTTTATTCAGCTCTAACTTGCTTTTTACGACCCTCAGAAATGACCATTTCTCTTCGAGATATTAAATTTCGAATTCAACAGGACCGTTTTTCACTCAACTGCCGATATCTCCGGAACTACTGATCGCCTAGCGAGCCGACAAGCGTTTTCCTTTCTTGCAAAAAGTCTCCTACAAAAATATGTCACGATTAATTAAAAGGAAATTTTTTTCACCTGTAACGTTAAAGTTTTCAAGAGAAAAAAAAGCAAAAAATGCCATTTTGCCATTTTTGGTTAATGGAATGTATCTTCGTCAATTTTGGGGGGAAAGCTTGGATATAAGGAAATTTAACAGCCTGATGTTCTCCAAAGTCCCCCCTCAATCAGTCGATTGATCAGTTCAGCGGTTTTCTTGGACTGATTGATTGAAATTTTGAAAAAACGTAGGAAATTTTTCATGAGCGTAGAGCGGGAAAAAATTCGAAAATTTTCTACTCGTTCTTCATCCGAGAGTTGCACAGCTACCGGAACTCCAAAAAATTGTTAACCAACTGATTCGAAAACTAGAATCTTCATACTTCAAAAGTTAGTTTTTTCATTTTCCATAAGACCATTTTTCATTGAGATACAGACTGTTGAAAATCACAAAAAAAATCCGAAAATTTTTCAGTTCCTTCAATTGTTGAGCAAAGTGTGGTATTTTGATTTTATGTTTCGTGTTTCTGTGATTATGTCAGAATATAATAATTTTTGTACAACTGCCACGGAAAGTGACACTTTTAATGACACCAACAATGTTGAAATGATTGTTTACGTGGAAGCGTGTTGAAAATATTTTTAATATTATGTAGTGTTAAAAATATTTTTAGCACTCCATTTTCTTATGATGAAATCCGATGAGAAAAATTCAGCGATTGCAAATTTTGATTATCAATATTTAACAATCATTACTTATTAACATTAATATTAATCGTAAAACTAAAGCAATTACTAACATTAATGGACTGTGACGTTAGAGAGTTTCGCAACACATTATTAGAATCCTCAGCACCATCAGTGCTTGTAGAAACCGGAAGTACAATATTGCATGATGATGATCCAAAATCTGTTGAGGTTGGGAGAATTTTTACAGCAATGACATTTCTATATGCAATAGAATGATCAACATAGCCCTTGGCTACCGTCGTAGACTTCCATCCACCATGTTTTTTTATATCCGTAATATTTGCTCCTGATTCTGCTAGCAATGAAGCGGAGGATCTTCGAAAACAGTGTCATGTATATTGTTTGGGTTCTGGCAGTTTGGTGAATTCGGCAAAAATAGATAGAATTTTCCCAAATGTATTAATACCAACTGGATTGGCAGTGAATTTATTATTCATGTATTTCAGGAAAAAACGACGATGTTTGATGACAGAAGGGCGCAGTGCAAAGTACTTATGAAAATAGTCAACATACTTCCCAATAATACTGAAAGAACGACTGACTTTCGTTTTTATATTTTGAAGTTGTATAACCGATGATTTATTTGTTATTTCGAAGTCATACACTGATAAACGACACAATTCTTCAAGCCGTCAGGCTCCAAATAATCCGAAAATAAACCTTAACTATCAAGTATTTCTCATCTAGTGCCTCCTTTATAAACTTTTCAACTTGTTCACGAGTGAGAATTTTCGATCTTCTGGGACAATATCCTTCACTTTTCTGTTTTAAATATGAATATTTACTAACATCCACTTCATTTTTAACAAGGGCGCTTGACTTTATCATTGAAAATTTGCTCCACAAAGTTGATGAACTACATATTTTTGATATTTCTTTCAAGTATGCCAGGAAAACAGTTTCACTAAAGTTCCCTTCTACATTTTTTAATTTTCACCAGGCCAGGAAATTGTTATATGCAATATCGCACTGCTAAACAGATTTTTTGGAGAGGAGTTCCAGATTCGCTCCTCTTGCAGACTCTTCAATATCCAGAGGAACAACCAAATCGTCACTTTTATTAATAATTGGACTCTCCACAAACATATTAAGCAGTTAAAAACCCAAGACGAAAGATGGACAGGAACGGAATTCAAATGACAGCGTCTTTTCTCATTTGTTAGTAATCATAACGTTGGCAATGTTTGCCATTCACAACAACCTTTTCATTATTTGAATTTTAAAATACATTTTGAAGTTTTTTGTCATTGCAAATTCGCCCATTTCTTTATCAAAATAGTTAGACAAAAAACATTGTATAGTATTTGTGTTAAAAGTGATTTTAATTTGTTCGTGAAATTGTTCATTTCGTTCCGCTCATTTCACAAACCTTTTCACTCACAAATTAGAACGTCACTTTTAACACTCATATCATAAATACAGTAGAATCCGTTTATTATGACGCCGGCTATACTGACCAATCGCTTATAATGACGCAAATGCAGTGTTGAGTTTGGTTTCATTCAAAACTCCTTACAATAGGGTCCGGATATAAAATACTTCGCTTATAATGACATGTCGCTTACAATGACATGATTTCAGATACAACAACATGATTTTTCCAAAATTTTTCCGGTTATAGTGACCGCTCGATCGTTTTCTGAAGCCACCCTACCGTTTTTAATGCGATGAGGTTTGATACGATACGAGACATACGCGAGACGACATGCTTTTAGTATAATCCAGATCCTTGACGAGATTATTGGTATTTTGTAGACAGAATGACATCCATTGAAGCCATTTCTAAGTTGTACAATGGTGTAAGAAGCTATTATTTCAAGTCGAAAGAAACAAACGCAAACTAAAATTTCAGATTATTTTTCTAAAAAATTAAAAAGTTCTTTATATTTAGTTTTTTTGTAAGAGAAGTTTTTTTTTATTTTTTCAATAAAGCAAAATCTGAACTTCTCGTTCTTTTCTTAAATCGAATCCAAGAAAAATACCATCAATTTTGCTGAAATTCCGCTTCATGTGACTTCCGGTTATTATGACGTATTTTTCATTTCCCCTCGATGTCGTTATAAGCGGATTCTACTGTAACTATTATGCCATTTTCATGTTGTAGATTAAATACATTTTGTTTTTTGCTTTCCCACATTTTTCCAACCATTAATGTTTCCTATTATGACGAAAAAATTATGCTTGTTTCAGTATATATCTTTTTTCAATTTTGATGTTGTATTGCCTTCCCAGTTACGTTTAGGTCTTATGAATGTTTTTTTTTTCAGTCTGAAAATTCAACTATTCATCCTCGTAGGTCCATTATCAAACTAGAAAGTACCATTTCTCGGGTACTCATCAGTCTCATCTCCTCTCCGATCAAGCAAATCCATCCCAACAATTCCAGAACTACGCGCTGACATCGGCAGAAGGTCAGTCGTTGCGTTGCCAGTTAGAGCTGCATGACGCCTGGTGCAATTATTTGCATTTCAATTACGAGTTCATCCATTGCCTAATACAATTTATGTTGTGTAAGTTTAAGTGGAAACCCCGCCGTCAATCTGGATGTTCTGGTGCGGTTGAAACTGGATTAACATTCCTGAAAACGCGGCTTTGTACGCGGAATTTTGGAGCAAATTCGAAAACGACCCGCTAGGGCTTGTCGTCATTAGGGATTGGAGTGTCCTCTATTGAGTTCATTGAATCGGGATGCGGTCTTTTTGGTAGAATATGGGATGAGTGGGATTCTTTCTGCGTTACGTCAGAAGTTGCGGAAACCTTCACTAACCAAAATCATTTTAATGTAAAATACACTGCGCAAAAAATTAACGCACATTATGAAAATCTCAAATTTATTCTACAACTGAAGCAGCAGGAATAAAAAAAGATGATATTATCAGATTTTGAATGTATTGGCTCCATTCTAACATCAGTTGTTCTCGATCAATTCTAGTGATCAATAGTTTTTCTTTCGTTTGATTTTCTACACTCGATCGCTATGCAACGCGAAACACGCAATTTGACCGAGAGGAATGTGCCCAAGCAGTAGTTTTGCGAGAAGAAGGGTGGACATACACAAGAATTGCAGAAAGGTTTGGAGTTTCCCATACAAGTGTGTCCAGAATGTTGCAGCGATTAAGGAAGATAGGTATGAATGTCCGAAGACCAGGACAAGGTAGACCACGGGTAACAACTGCCATTCAAGAACGTTACTTGAGAGTTTCTTCGTTGAGACAACGGTTTGCAACCGCTCGCCTCCTTGAAAATCAGCTTGAGCAAACTCATGGGGTGCAAATTAGCACTCAGACAATAAGAAATCGCCTCAGAGAATATGATTCAAGGCCTCGTGTAGCGGCAAGAGGCCCAGCTCTTACTCCAGCCCATCGAAGGAAGCGTTTGGATTTTGCGAGACAGCATATCCATTGGAAAGAGGCTGATTGGGAAAGAGTTCTCTTCACAGATGAGTCTAGATTCTGCCTCTACCATTGTGATCGACGTTCCCTTGTATACAGACGTCTACATGAAAGATATGCTCAGTGCAATTTCCTGAATACTACTGGTTTCGGGGGAGGATCGATTATGGTATGGGCTGGAATATCTTTGACTGCTCGTACAGACCGTGGTCGTGGTCGTTGATAATGGAGCTATGAATACTGATAAGTATATAAGGAACATTCTTGAAGGGCATGTAGTGCCATGTGCCCCATACATTGGTGAAAATTTCAGTTTTATGGACGACAATGCCAGACTCCATCGTGCGCGCATCGTTCAGGAGTACCTTGAAGAGGTTGAAGTCTCTCAAATGGAATGGCCAGCAAGAAGTCCAGATCTCAATCCGATTGAGCAGGTTTGGGACAACCTTAGAAAATTCAAGAAAGGAGAAAATGTCCACGTGTTCACTGAAACACTGGCACGGATAAATCGAGAAAATCAGAGGGTCACGGAACTGTGAAAGATTCAAATTCAAATAATCAAATATAACACAGATAAACTGAACTAGAAGGAAAGTTGATTCATCAGATGGTTGAGGATATCAGATGAAAAGTCGTACGATCCTCAAAATGGCGGAACCCAAGCGTGTCTCACCTCACATGAAACATATGAATCATTAGCAAAGATAGGTACTCACCGATACTTATCAATCGCCACAGTTAAATTAGTTCACTCGAGAATAAGAGGACAAACCACGGCCTCTTCAGGTGCAGTGCATGAATAGCGGGATATCAGAGAGAGAATTTTTAATCAGTCGCTCGCCGAGGCACTCACATCACTGTCCTCTCGGCTGGTGCGTACCTCAGAAAATCGAGTTCCTCGGCCGATTCCCGATCCGAGAGGATCCGGAAACTCTCGAAATTTGAAATCGGTAAATCATACCGTTACAGTATACCTGATCATATTTACTTTTCATCTCATTATATCAGAATGATATATGTGTTGCTATTTTCCTTTACTATCATTTTAGAAATACCCAGTCTGGCAGTCTGTCCGTATCTATATATATATTGTACCTAAATTATCCTCATTGTGTTTGAATAAATTATAAAACCTCAGTCTTTTGAATCACTGGTGGTCGCTACTACTTTAGACAACACCGAATCCTTCTTCGACTAGTAGCTGCCTAGGTGGGTTTGCTATTTCCCCTTTTTAATAGGAAAAAAATAGCTGGCGCCCGAAGGACCTCTTGGCCTAGTGAGACCCCAGGTAAAAGAAGGCGAGCACCGCCGTCACAAAATGGCGCCAGAACCCGTTACACATTATCATGGAAAAATCATTGCCAGAACGCGGAGGTTCCAAGAAAATGAAAAGTCCTGTAGTAACAAGTTGGCACAGTCTGTACAAAAGCATCTTCCGCGAATTCCATCGCAGAATTTCGCCGGAAAAATGTCCAACTGTCAGCCGGAACGAGCGAGAAACAGGGATGTCCAACAAAACAATCGTTCTCCGCCGCTCAACGGCAACGTCAAAACATTCCGGAATTCGCGAAGCGAGAGCTAAGAGACAATTTCAATCACGGGAAACGGAAGGCAGAGATCAGGTCCGAGAATATAAACAAATATTTACGGAATGAGCATCAAAGCGTTTCTTCCGCTCGCCGATATCGATATTTTCGATGTGTAAACGGAGGAGGTTCCTTTTACGCAGGGAGAAATATGGGGTAGGATGTTTTATGAGTTAATATCTGGACGTTACTTCAGGGGAGAAGAGGTAAGATGCGCGATTCGCGTTTTTTGTTTTAACAGCAATAACGGTTGAAGAGTTTCGCTGGTATATCGAGATTTCCTGCTTTGGTATAGAACGTACCACCAGAACTGTGCCAGAGCACTGTGCTTTTTGCTCGTAAAAGCACTCGAAGGCCTTTTGTGCTCCCTAACACTGTGATCCCAAGCTTTTTTTGAAAACAGTGCTTAGTGCTTACCCAGCAAACACGGCGATGCAAATTTAACTCTCATGCGATGTACTGTTTACCTCCCCAAGTGCTCGCATTTGCATCAAAATATCCGCCACATCAAGTACGCATTTCGGAAAAATGAGTAGTTGAATATGCGATCGTAAAATTGGTCAAAAATGATACTCCATTTCTTGTCGCATTTGTGACGCTCATGCGAGTTAATTTTGAGACCACTTTTCTTTATTTCCTTTCGACGTCGCATAGGAATTTTGATGTGATACTAAAAGATATCTTTAAATAGGAAGCCATTTCTCATGGCATTTGAGACATATTTTGTTATACTCATTGCGTACATGAATGTTATACCATTTTTGATGGGTGATTAATTCAATGATTGCAGGATGATACTAAAAAAATTTATTCGAACAAAAAATATAATAATTAGTAAAGTCAAGATAGAATACATTGGAAAACAAAAAAATGGAAAAAAAGAAACAGAGAATGTACAATATAAATGTGAGAATTAATTATGTAGTTGGGTTTTCAATCTACCTTTCCTTCCTCTGTCTGGCATGTAGAAACTATTTCTTCACATAGATTTCGAAGTCCTTCTCGGAAATTCCACTGTTCTTCCTCACCTCATCTGAAAGGAATGAAGGTAAAAGTTAAAATGATTCTTTTTTTATTAGCAGGTTCGTAATAAGTTCAATTTTTTCAGAAATATTATTAAATTAAACATTTCTCTCCTCCATCCTTCGATGAGTGATTAAGGAACAGTAATTTCTAACTTGAGCAAGTTTATCAATTTTGTTCAACTATTCAATTTTTTAGTTCAACTTATTTCAATTGATGAAAAGATAAAGATATAACGGCGATTACTGCGAACGATTACTATGTTCTTATAGGTGTCAAAATCATTGAAAAATTTCTGGACAACAAATTTACAAGAAATATTCGAATAACTGCAAAGGTTGTGTTTGACAGTATCGCGGCTACACCTCAAATCAAATACTCACTGAATTAAATCTTCCTAACGGGACTTTCAGCTGTTTTGTAATTAGACCCTTGGCATGTCAGTGAACAAAGTTCAGCCATTTCATCGGTGAGGGTTCTTTTGAGACATCTCACCAACTCACCACGAAATCCTTGCTGCTGTTACCCCCAACGGCTTCATATGGTTTTTACTGAAAAAGAATATTTCGTATAAGGTTAGAAGGAGTAGTTTCTTTCAAATATACTCACTCTCTAAATAACAGAACTTAAATTTCATTCGAAAGCTCTTACTGTGTTATTATGAATTTCGCAGAAAACATCACCAATTTTGCCATCCATGTACAGCACAAACTATTTCAGACACGTTACTTAAAACCCAATAGTGCTGGGATTGCCTATTTTACGGATTTTTGAAATATTTCTAGAACCAAATAAAATAAAAAAATATTCAACTGCAAAAATCAAGACAAATCTCAGAACAAAACTTTTTTTTTAGATCAAAAAGTTCTGCGCCAACACACATATTAAGACTTCATTATACGATTAATATATGTAGCTAAAATGAAATACCAAAATATTTGATTTACAACAATAACTAAAAGAATTTACTTACCAATGAATACACTCAAATTGCAGAAAAACAAAAAATTTAAATATCGGATAAAACGAACAGCGAACTTCTCGAAGCGAACACTAGTCACAAAATGATGATGGATCCAAAAGAAAAAACTCAAGTGCAAAAATTGTTTTCGTTGAATTTGTCAGACGCAAAACCACCCCCCTTTCTTCTCACCACTGCGAATACCATAGTCCAAACCGGGTTCTCGAGAGAAAAATATCCCGGCCGAATGTAATTAGGGGCAATAAAACCCAGATGCGGTAGTTTCTCTACAGTTAAAGATGGAAGAAATCCTCATATTATATTACTCAACACTCTTAGGCTCTGAATCACAATACGAACGAATATTTGCATCGCTTGGGAAGCACATTTGAGATATCTTTATTCATCGTCAAAATGTTGAGAATTTTTTTCCACATCTCGTTAACAAAGCGATATCACAAAATTAATAGATTTTGGACGCATATGCGACATCACAATGAAGATTTCATTTCATGTTGAAAATGTAATTCCACAAAAGTGTCAGGCGATGTAACATGTTTGCTGGGTAATAATTGAAGTACTCCACCAGAAGGCTTAGTGCATAGTAATCTCCTCAGTGCTCCCAAGAACTTCTGCGGATTACCTAGCACTAAAGCCACTAAGCCATTGTCTTATCTTGTCGTAACACGAATATATGCGATGGAGGCCGACGCCTTAAAACCTAGGATCTAGATTTGATATTCAGTCGAGTGATAAACATCTCACGTTTGTGTGTGACGTTAGTGCGCAGTTGCAAAGAGTTCAGGTAAGTATATTGAAAGTGCTTTCGAATTTTGTGAAGATCTGTCTTCAATTATCAATACTCGCTACTCGGGTGCTCTTCTTCCCAATGCTTAGTGCTTAGTGCTCGGAGCACTAATATTCTGTGCTCGGCATGGCTCTGCGTACCACATAATCTAGTAGAACATCCGAACCTTTATCGACCTTCACCGAGGTGATAATAGAAATAACCTATTTTAAAATGAATTCCATTTATTAGAAAGTTTATTAGGAATAAGTAGTTTTAAAAAAACCTAGGCAGAATATTGTTAATTATTTCTTGAGAAATGATTTTTCATAAAATTTTGTATTATTCATTATGTAAAGCTTTTCGGATTCTCTTCTAACGTATTGTTTTTTTACAGATTTACTGAACTATCATGATATGAGATTATATATAAGATTCTACTGACCTGTACCAGGGCATTCCGGCATTATCTTTGAACCAGAAAACCATTTTTACACTGTCTGAAGGTATGGGTGGAGTTACGTCACATGGTAGCTCCGCTGATTTCCCCAACACGCCCCATATGATCTTCTCGGGAACTGAAAACATAAACAAATTATTACTAATATTAATTGACCCCATAAGACATATAAAAATGTATAAGACAAGTCAAAATAAAAATATTTATTTCGATGGATCTCCCTGAACTTTCAGTAAAATAAATTGTAAAAGCAAATCTATAACTCGGTTAGCAGAGAACTATAAGAACAGATGAAGCGAACATGTGAGGACGATGTCCTCGGAGAGAATACCAAAAAAGGTGTTTACTCATAACTCCACAGGAAGTGGGGTCAAAAGAATAACCTCTTGAATTTTTGTCGCATTTTAACCTAACACCCTGTATATGTGTAACATCAGCACACTGTGTGTTTATAGGGTATATTAAGTACTTCAACACAAATCTTCAGGCTGTAAGGTGAAATCGTAATGTAATCAATGTAATAATAAATTCTATGATTTGATATCATTATGAAGGCATTCAAGCCAAATGCTTACTATGGTTCAGTCACATCCTTCAGGAAGAAAGAAAAAATAAGGCACTTATCTCTCATATCATCTATTCCAGGATGACATTCAACTTCCAAAGAGAATTCAACGAAAATGGTGAGAATAACAAAATACTTTCAGCCTGGCTTGTTGGTCACTCGTCAATCAAAAGAAATAGAGAGACCACGAAACTCTACAGAAAAAGAGCACTTCTTCATTTGCCTTTCATTGACATGAGAATCGTAGATGAAAAAAAGGTCTTGTTATGACTATTTCCCTCATTCCTTTAGTTAATAATTAAAAGTTTAAAACGGGTTACAGTCCACTGTGACCTGATGGTTTATTGTGCTTTACAGCTTGCCTTCCAGTCCCAGAGATCTTATAAAATCCAATATCTGGGAAGGCTTCAGTGATGCTTATTCCTCACTCCTACAGGTCTCTTGACCAAAGCATTGTTTCCTTTGGCTTACAATGCCAAAGTATTCTGTGACTAGGTGAATAGGAGTTTCTTCCTCTTCCCCGCAGAATCTACACTCATCAGTGTCCGATACGCCCATTCTCAGAAAGTGCTTTCTGAGGCGACAATGACCTGTAAGAAAGCCAGTGAGGAGGTGTAGTTGGTTCTTACTGAGATCCAAATATTTTCTGGATCTTGCAGTTTCAAAATTCCGAAGGAACTTTTTGGAGTGATCCAACCCTGGGAGATTCTGCCAGAGTGTTTCTCTTTCAGTTTTCTCCTTCTCCAGAAACTCCTTCTTATATGTACAGGGTGATTCATTTATCTTGGTAACCCCAATTTTCTCGAAAACGTCCGAATATTTTTTCATTCTCTGAATGGCGTTTTGAACACGTCAATGTCGACTTGAGATGCGCATAAAAATCTGCGGAATAAATAAAGACGCCAGGCGTCGCGGCGCTATCAAAAATTTTTTCTCCAGGGACATACCATTTTTATCATGCCATTCGAAAGATAATTTCATTTTGAACTTTTTTTTCGAATACAATTTATATCGATTTCTAACCGTTAGCGATCTGCAGCGTGTTTTATATTGATTCTATTCCATTTATTTTTTTCTGTATTGTGGTAGTATGCCTTTATTTAGAGACATAGATGTGATTTTGTGATTTGAATTCAAGAAGACTAGTTTTCTGGTCAATGTGCTCCTTCAAATAAGATGAAATATGTGGATACAGCAAGATGGGGCTTCATGCCACCACGCTGCCATTCTCAAGAGATATTTAGATCAAGAATTCGGAAAAAAATGGATTGAAACCAATGGACCCATCAGATATCGCAAGACCTAACGCTCATGGATTACTTTCTGAGGGGTCCCCTTGAATATATGGTATACCAAACTGATTCTAATAACTTGGACTATTTGAAAATGAAGATAAGAAACTCATGTGCCCAAGTGGACCCCTATATTTTGACCAAAGTAATGAAATAATTTATGTATGGATCATGATGGCCGGTATATAGAACATATGATTCGAAATTTTTCGTTTGTTATTGAAAAAAATGTTTATTATCATAAGATATAATATTTAATGAATAAAATAATAGAAAAATAGTTACAGAGCCTCCGTCATTTTACGGAACATAATCAAATTTAGGTCATCTAGCCATTAGGATCCATACACAAGTTATATCATCTTCCTATTTCATCATAAGTCACTTTGGACAAAATATAAGGGTCCATTCATTTTCGAATTCTTAATCTCAATATCTCTTCACAATGGCAACGTTGTGACATGGAGCCCCATCTTGCTGTATCCACATATTTGATCTTATTTAAAGAGGTAAATTGTTTAGAAAACTTGCCTCCTTGAATTCAAGGCATAAAATCATATCTATGTCTCTAAATGAAGGCATACTACCACAATACAGAAAAAAAATAAATGGAATAGAATCAACATAAAACACGCTGCAGATCGCTGACGGTAAGAAATGGACAAAAATTGTATTCGAAAAAAAAGTTCAAAATGAAATTATCTTTCGAATGACATGATAAAAATGGTGTGTCCCTGGAGAAAAAATTTTTGATAGCGCCGCGACGCCTGGCGTCTTTATTTATTCCGCTGATTTTTATGCGCATCTCAAGTCGACATTGACTTGTTCAAAACGCCATTCACAGAATGAAAAAATATTCGGGCGTTTTCGAGAAAATTGGGGTTACCAAGATAAATGAATCACCCTGTACATTTTGCTATACTCACTGCGCCAGTGAGTGGTTTCCGAGCACTCTCTCTGGCAAGTTTATTGGCTTCTTCGTTACCTGTGATTCCCGAATGACCAGGAACCCAGATTGAAGAGACCTTATTTTTCTTGCCTACCTCATTGAGTTTGATCCGGCATTCCCATGTCGACTTAGAGTCGATGACATAGGAGTTCAGTGCTCTAATATCAGCTTGACTATCTGAATGAATAGATATGTCGCAATTCTGATAATTTCTTTCTAGATTAATATCTGGACATAATATTTCTGCTTGCAGAACACTCACACAGGAGCCTAACGATAGTGCACACTTGGCTTTGGTCCCGTGAACCCCAGCGCCAGCTCCTTTGTTGGTTTGTTGGTTTTAGAACCATCTGTATACCATTTAACAGTGTTTTCTTTGAAATTTTGGTCGGTGTATTCCCGTTCCTATTCCTCTTTTTTGCGTAGCATCGTACTGAAGTTTCTCTCAGTACTTACTTTCTTGACCATTACATCACAAGGAAGGTTCGCAAATGAAATGTAGTTACTCAGAGAGCTGACCGATACTGAGGGCTAGGCATTTGAACTTTTTCCCTTCCTAAGAGCACAAAAAAAGAACAGCAGATGGAGGGCACAATATACCATGTGGTCGCAGTGCGAAGAAACATATACCTCCCTAAATATACATCTGAAATCTACCTTTGTGAATACGTTGATGACGGTATCAAATATTGACGAGGGCAACAAAAATTTAATTCGGATCGGAATCTAGGGCTCTCAGCCCTTGCTGGGCAGGCCGCAGAGCGGGATTCGGCAACGTTTCAACAGATAACAATAAATTCCGGATTGCGGTACAGAATTAGTTTTACACTCTCTACTCAATTTTAAATTGAAAGGAATAATTTATAGATTAACACCGAAAGGGCTTTGCAGGGAACAAAGGGTCTTCCGAAATTACAGATTGTGTTTTATGTATTAAACAAAGCCGTGTAAGCCAATTAGTCATCTGGAAATGGCCAGAAACAAATAAATGTTCCTATTATTTCCCTTTTTCGCAAATTGTTCGGAATTAGCTATCGGCCGCCGAATATAGCTGGTAGCATGATAATAAATACGTCGATGCCGCTAGTAATTTCCATATGGAAATTCTTTCGATGCTCGGTTCACTCGCACAATGACTTCCCGCAGAACGCGACAGATGAATGCGGATGCCGGAAAATGCGAAGAAAAATCGTTTGGCGGGACGCTATCGATCAAAAGAAGAAAATGACCGAAAATTTATGTTGAAGTGGTATTATTTAACTCATTTGTTACCACGTTATTACTACAAATAAACTGCTACACATGAGTAAGGGATATTGAATCAAATTGCAGAAAAATATAGTTTAAATGAGATTTTTTGATGAAAATTTATATAAACATGATTTCAAGTTGCAGGAAATAAAATTAATTTTAGCCTGTTCGTCTGCAGCGCAAAGAGGATGGTTAAGAAAAATGAAGTATAATAACGAGATTTCATTCCCAGAGAATTCATGCATTTGAAGACTATCAATACAATGTATGGCCTCCACGGGCATCAATTACAGCTTGCATACTGCACACGAGGTTGTTGATCATTTCTTGAGGAATTTGGTTCCATAAATTGGGCAGAAGCTCTCTCAGATCATTTAAGGATTCTGGGATTGGTTAATGATTATGTAATCTTCTTTGGAGCATATCCCATGCATGTTCTATGCAATTCAAATCTGGTGAGTGAGGAGGTATTGGTAAATATGGAATACCAAGCTCCTCGCGCGCATTCTCAACTATGGCTGCACGGTGCGGTCTAGCGTTATCGTCTAGAAATTGAAAAGTTTCACCAATGGCAGCGTAAAATTTGGCAAAATATTGTCAATTACATACTCCCTATAGTGTAAGGCGGTCATATTCCCAGGAAAAATGTGTAGATCTGTGCGCCCGTTGAAACATATCCCGGTCCATACGATAACACTACCCCCTCGGAATGGATGGATTTCTTGGATATAGTGACGATTAGGGGGTATGCGTGGGATTGTCCATACATTCATTCTTCGAGAATCTGAAAGTAGTCCATATCTGGATTCCAGTCTTTGACGCTTATGGTCAAGTGTTAATGGAACTCCTCTAAATGAATATCTGGAACCTTGATTCAGCTTTCTCAAACGTCGTCGATTGAAACTTGGACCCCATCTGCATTTTGAAGAGTATTCCGTAGCATTCTACACTTAGACGTAGGCTTTCTTCTCGCCAAAACGGTGATGAAACGATCCTGACCAGGTGTTGTTTTTCGTCGCTCACCAAGCCTTGGTCTTTCCAACACGGAACCTGTCTCCATGAACCTATTCCAAAGTCGAGATATCGCACTTTGGCTGACTTGGAGCCTTTCCGCTACAGCAACCCGAGTAAGGCCACCCTGTAGAAGTCCGATAACCCTATTAGCCTCAGCGCTTGTCTATTTACGTCTTGGCATTTTCAGAAAACTCGTTGCAAATTGAAGCCGTCGAAAAACATACTATATTTCAAAATAAGAACATTCATGAAGCATATATGCAAAGAACCAAACTTCAGAAAAAAAGGGCCCAGATTGACGAAATATCTCATACTGATTTTTATTGGATCGATTCAAGTTGTTATTGAGTTTTAAATGATTTTACCGAGATTTTCTCGAACATTACATACTTTTCAAAACGATTGAATACGATATCTCTAACTCTTGTGGAGCAATACAGTTCAATAAGACCAGAAGTACAAATAAGTTTTCAATTGAAATGAATGAGAATGATTACTACCAAATTCTTCATTAATAATCTCAAAACACAACTTCCTATGGTCCAATGTCAAAGCGCTGAATGATAGTCGTATGTCCAAGAAGTCCCCCCATTCTGAGGGGTTAGTGTTATGGTATGGGCCGAGATATGTTTCAAGGGGCGCACAGATCTAAACATTTGCCCTGGGAATATGATCGCCTTACACTATAGGCAGCATGTCATTGACAATGATTTGCCAAATTTTCACACTGCTATTGGTGAAACTTTTCAATTTCTAGACGATAACCCTAGACCGCATTGTTTAGCCATAGTTGAGAATGCGCGCGAAGAGCTTGGTATTCCACATTTACCAATACCTCCGCACCCACCAGATTTGAATTGCATAGAACATGTATGGGATATGCTCCAAAGAAGATTAGATGATCATCAACCTACCCCAGAACCCTTAAATGATCTGAGAGAGCTTCTGATCCGTTTAAGGAACCAAATTCCTCAAGAAATGTTCAAGAACCTCGTGTGTAGTATGCAAAGAAGATATCAAGCTGTTATTGATGCCCGTGGAGGCCTTAAATTGTATTGACAGTCTGGAAATGCTTGAATTCTCTGGGAATACAATTTCGTTATTCAACGCGATTTTTCTCAACCACACTGTATACGCTGCAGACCTAAAGGCTGAAATTAATTTTATTTCCTGCAACATGAAATCATGTTAGAATGAACTTTCATCACAAAATCTAATTTAAACTATATTTTTTTGCAATTTAAGTCAATATTCCTAACTCATGTGAAGCAGTTTATTTTTCATTCCATGAATTCATTCAGTCGAATTGATTTTTATCAAAGTTGACAACGAATTGCAACTTATTCACAACTTTCCTCATCGGTTTAATATTCTTTCACATTATCTTGGAGTGTGGAAATTTCATATAACAAATTGTTGACTTTTTGGACAATATTTGAAATAATGATATTTCCCATTTTCGATTAACTTGATCGACAAGGAACATAAAAATGCTCCATTGTTTTGTCAAAGTGTCAAAATTGAACCAATTTCCTTCTTTTATTCTTTGTATATTATAATCTCTAGATATAGCATTGTAGAAACCTTGTCCGGACTATAACAAACGAACACAACAAAATAAGAATCATCCAATTTGGTGCAGTCGTTTGGACGTGATGCCCTTTCAATAACAACCATAGAACAAATTTTTTCAGCAGATTGCGGTTTGAACACCCAAAATGATTTCACAATTGGCACTTCATTCATTCATTAGAGCCGAGGCTGCCTCCACAGCCGTTGTATCGAAAATAAATCGAATTTCGAACAGTTCAAACCGCCAATAATAATGTTTCCACTTATAATTATCGCGCTATTCATAGAGCGCGGCCAGATTTTAATCCCTAGTTGCACCTGCCGATTTAACTGGAACGCAGCTTATTATAGAACGTCTTGAAACGACTCGAACGCCGCTAGTTCGCGGAACAACGAAACCTAAGGTGCCGTTTTATGCGTTGTTGACTCGGGCATCGTTTCAAATATTCACGAAACAACGCGATAAAGCCGGGATCGTCGGCCGTTAGATCGAAGTATAGTTTCATTTTATCGCGAACAGTGAAAGCCGGCACGGTAATTTCAATTACACTGGCGTTTTTCCAGGCTCCGAATTGTAAACCTATCAGATTGGCATTTTAACAATCTGATTTCGTATTTCGATGATCGGTTCGAATTGGTACAACAGTTTTTCACTGGTGTACACATCAATGTTCGAGTACGGATTCGATAAGCTGACATCATTAGTCGAATTGTTATTTACGTGACGGGTAGGATAAAGATATCATTACAGCACGAATGTCAAAAATTGAACAACGAGGCCGTAGGCCGAGTTGTTTTATTTGACATTAGTGCTTTGAGGATGTAGTGTCCTACGAATTACGTATGTGAAAGATTTTTTTTACTGATAGTTTTTATCTTCTCGTACTCGAATGAACCATCTTAATTTTTAGAAAAATACAGGGTGATTTTTCTAAGCATTTTATTGGAACTTTTCGAGGAAGGAATTGTATTACGAATTAAAAATTTTTTGTATTTTTGTTTTAGATTACAGGATGATTCACTTATCTTGGTAACCCCAATTTTCTCGAAAGCGTCCGAATATTTTTTCATTCTGTGAATGGCGTTTTGAACAAGTCAATGTCGACTTGACATGCGCATAAAATTCTGCGAAATAAATTGAGACGCCAGGCGTCGCGGCGCTATCAAGAATTTTTTCTCCAGGGACATACCCTTTTTATCCTGTCATTCGAAAGCTAACTTCATTCAGAATCTTTTTTTCGAATATAATTTTTATCCATTTCTAACCGTCAGCGAACTGCAGCGTGTTTTAGGTTAATTCTATTTCATTAATTTTTTTCTGTATTGTGGTTGTATGCCTTTATTTGCAGACATAGATATGATTTTGTGCCTTGAATTCAAGAACGATTGTTTTCTAGACAATGTGCCTCTTCAAATAAGATGAAGTATATGAACACAGCAAGATGGGGCTCCATGTCAAAACGCTGCTATTGTGAAGAGATATTTAGATCAAGAGTTCGAAAATAAATGGAAAGGAACCAATGGACCCATCAAATATCGCCAGGCCCAACGCTCATGGATTACTTTCTGAGGGGTACCTTGAAAAATATGGTATACCAAACTAATTCTAATAACTTGGACCATTTGAAAATGAAGATAAGAAACGCATGTGCCCAAGTAGACCCTTATATTTTGACCAAAGTAACTCTTATAATGAAATAGTGGAATGATGTATGGATTATAATGGATGGTATATAGAACATATGATTCGAAATGTTTCGTTTGTTATTAAAAAAAAATTATTGTTATAAAATATAATATTTAACGAATATAATGATAGAGAAATAGTTGTTCCTCCGTCATTTCACGAAGCAAAATCATATCTAGGTCATCTAGACATTATGATCCATACATAAGTTATATCATTTCCCCATTTCATTATAAGTCACTTTGGTCAAAATATGGTCCATTTTTTTTCGAATTCTTGATCTCAATATTTCTTCACAATGGCAGCGTTGTTACATGGAGCCCCATCTGGCATATTTGATCTTATTTGAAGAGGCAGATTGTTTAGAAAGCAGGAATTCTTGAATTCAAGGCAAAAAATCATATCTATAACTCCAAATGAAGGTATACTACCACAATACAGAAAGAAATAAATGGAATAAAATTAACATAAAACACGCTGCAGACCGCTGACAGTTAGAAATGGATGAAAATTGTATTGGAAAAAAAATTCTGAATGAAAAATTATCTTTCGAATGACATGATAAAAAAGGTTTGTCCCTGGAGAAAAAATTTTTGATAACGCCGCGACGCCTGGCGTTTTCATTTGGTACGCAAATTCTTATGTCCATTAACTTGTTCAAAACGCCATTCACAGAATGAAAGAATATTCGGGCATTTTCGAGAAAATTAGGGTTACCAAGATAAGTGAATCACCCTGTACATGAACTTGAAATGTAAAATATACTGCTACACAAGAGTTAGTGATATGGTATTCAATGGTTTTGAAAAGTATATAATCTTCGAGAAAAACGCTGTAAAATCATTCAAAACTCAATAAGAACTTGAACCGATCCATAAAAATCAGTATGAGACATTTCGTCAATCTGGTCGCCTTTTTTCTGAAGTTTGGTTCTTTGCATAAGCTTCATGAATGTTCTTATTTTGAATTGGAGTTAGTTTATCAACGGCTTCGATTAGCACTGAGTTTTCTGAAAATGCCAAGACGTAAATTAACAAACGCTGAGGATAATAGGGCTATCGGAATGCTACAGGGTGGCCTAACTCAGGTTTTGGTAGCGGAAAGGCTCCAAGTCAGCCGAAATGTGATATCTCGACCTTGGAATAGGTTCAAGAAGACAGGTTCCGTGTTGGAAAGATCAAGGGTTGGTGAGCGACGAAAAGCAACACCTGCTCAGGATCGTTTCATCATCGTTTCGGCGAGAAGAAAGCCTTCATCTACGTGTACAATGCAGATGAGGTCCAAGTTTCCATCGAAACCATCAGACGACGTTTTAGAGGGGTTAATCTAGGTTCTAGACGTCCATAAAGAGGAGTGCCATTAACACGTGACTAAAGGCAACAATGAAAGAAGTTATTGCCTCCGCAATAGATTGACCACCGAAGTAACATCATTTGAATCTTCTCTTTAGCCGAAAACATTTTGATTTAGGGGAATATAGTTTATTTTCAAACCGTCTAGCTATCACATCTGACGTTCGGATTTGACTTATGTGCATTGCATATTGCTATTCCAACAGTCCAGTCCCTTATTTGTTATCGAAACGCAATGAGAATTCGATTTTTCCACTGTTCTACACAAATATTATTCGGCTGAAAAGTTTTTGTTTTTAGGAGCAATTTAGTAACTACAATTTGTCCAATTTATGAAATATAATTTGATAGTTACCTCAATAACATATTTAAAAATAAGAAATGTGAAAATGAGTTCATCCATTTTTTTGGGAGCTTCAAAGCGTCTGTCAAAAGTTTTTGCCCATAGAAAGAGTCTGACACTTATGACACTATTCTAGAAATAATATTCTACAAAACATATAAAAGTCATCCATGTGAAAATAAGTTACGTCATACAGCTCTGGGATCTTGGACCATAGTGTCCTTTTCACTAATGAATCCAGATATGGAATATTTTCAGATTCTCGAAGAATAAGGATATGGACAACTTATACCCCATAATGGTCGCTACGTCCAAAAAGTCCATCCATTCCGAGGGGGTAGTGCTATGGTATTTCTCGGGATATGTTTCAACGGGCACACATTTGTCCTGGGAATGTGACCGCCTAACACTTTAGGAAGCGTGTCATTGACAATGTCTTCGACAATTTTCACGCTGCTATTGCTGAAACTTTTTAATTTCTAAACGATAACGCTAGACCGCACCGTGCAGCCATAGTTGAGAATGCGCACGAGGAGATTGGTATCCCACATTTTCCAATACCTCCGCACTCATCAGATTTGAATTGCATAGAACATACCTGGGATATGCTCCAATGAAGATTAGATAATCATCAACCTACCCCAGACTCCTTAACTGATCTGAGGGAGATTTTGCCCCGTTCATGGAACCAAATTCCTCAAGAAATGTTCAACAACCTCGTGTGTAGTATGCAAAGAAGATGTCAAGCTGTTATTGATGCCCGTGGAGGCCATACATTTTATTGATATTCTTAAAATGCTTGAATTCTCGGGTTATAAAATTTCGATTTTACTTGATTTTTCTTAACCACCCTGTATACGCTGCAGACCTACAGGCTCAAATTCATTTTATTTCCTGCAACTTGAAATCATATTAATATGAATTTCATCACAAAATCCCATTTAAACAATATTTTTTTGTAATTTAAGTCAATATCCCTAACTCATGTGGAGCAGTTTATTTCGATGGCGTTATGTTAAAACACCTAAGCTACAGCCAGCTATTGCGAAACGGCGGAGTTTTCCTGAAAACTCAATATAGATTTTCTCTCCCAGTCTCTGAAACAAGAAACAATTAGAAAAAAAATTTTAATAATATAAAAAAGGCCCCTGCCTTGGATTGAATGAAAAAAAAATTGTCACGATTCTACAAAGTTGAATGAAAATCAGTTATTGTCTGACGAAGGAGTCTGATTCAGTCTCCTAAACGTTACGCTTAAGATTTCAAAGTGTTTTCATTTTCTTTCTGTTCATTGTTAGGCAACAATTTCTTCTCGTAAAGTTTTGGCCCGTGACAAATTAGTGCTCAAATTTTTACGCAGGGGCCTTTTCTAATTGTTTCTTGTTTCAGAAACTGGGAGAGAAAATCCATATTAAGTTCTCAGGAAAATGCAGAGACCTCCCAGAAAATATTTTAATAGATATCCAAAATGGCGGAAGCAAAGTTAAACACCTAATATCATTACTATTAATATCATCAGAGTGCCTTCGCCTGTTGAAACTGGAGACTCATCTTCAAGAATACCCTTCTTCTAGGACTAAAAACATTTTTCCCCCCGCAGATAGAACTTCCGAAAAGTAAAACAACCCCTCTCCCCCAATTACCCGAACGGGGCAAGAAGTTCACGACTCCAATGAATCTCCCGTAAGATACAAGTTGGCACTTCCGAAATACGTAACCCTAACACGAAGCGGAACCGGCTGGATGAATAAGGTGCTCCAACTCCCGCGAGATAAAAATTTCGGAATGCGGAAAGCAATTTGCATGCATAACCGGGGAAAACTGCGGCTAGCTTCGCCCGCCTTTATCGATGACAAAGATCGAAACAATGAACTTCCGATTGCGGAGAAACTATTTTTCAACTTTCGCAGGAAGCTCCACGAATAACTTCTGCGATAGGAGATCTCAGGAAGTCGTAAATGACTTGTGGAATATTTTCGTCTCGCGCTCTGTGTCGGTTTTCGGAGTGGAAGGCCTGAGCGATGTTTTTATGGAGTTGGGAAATACTTGGGGAACCTATTGGCTGAATCATCTGAGAATAAACACACCCACAAGCGAGTTATTTCGATTTTTATCCCAGGGTGAACTTTAGTTTGCCGGATATCTCCTATAGGCCAAGCAAATTAGGCTTCTGCCTGGAAATAATTTGTAGAGTTCTAGAAACTATTCTTATCATTTATACTGCTCCACAAGAGTCAGGGATATCGTATTCAATCGTTTTGAGAAATATGTAATCTTCGAGAAAATCGCTGTAAAATCATTCAAAACTCAATAACAACTTGAATCGATCCAATGAAAATCAGTACGAGACATTTCGTCAATCTGGTCGCTTTTTTGCTGAAGTAGGGTTCTTTGCATATGCTTCATGAACATTCTTATTTCGAAATGGAGTCAGTTTATCAACGGCTTCGATTTGAAACGAGTTTTCTGAAAATGCCAAGACGTAAATTAACAAAGGCTGAGGCTAATGGGGCTATCGGAATGCTACAGGGTGGCCTAATTCAGGTTGTTGTAACGGAAAGGCTACAGTCAGCCAAAGTGTGAAGCTTGGTGGGTGACGAAAAACAACACCTGCTCAGGATCGTTTCATCACCGTTTTGGCGAGCAGAAAGTCTACATCTAGGTGTAGAATGCTACGGAATACTCTTCAAAATGCAAATGGGGTCCAAGTTTACATCGGAACCATCAGACGACGTTTGAGAGAGATGAATCTAGGTTCTAGACGTCCATTGAGAGGAGTTCCATTAACATGTGACCATAAGCCTCAAAGACTGGTATGGACAATCCCACGCATTCCCCGCATCACACTATGGGGAGCATGTCATTGACAATGTTTTGCTAAATTTTCACGCTGCTATTGGTGAAACTCTTCAATTTCTAGACGATAACGCTAGACCGAACCGTGCAGCTATAGTTGAGAATTCGCTCGAGGAGCTTGGTGTTCCACATGTTCCAATATCTCCGCACTCACCAGATTTCAATTGCATAAAACATGCATGAGATATTCTCCAAAGAAGGTTAGATAATCATCAACCTACCCCAGAATCCTTAAATGATCTGAGAGAGCTTCTGCCCTCTGTGTGGAAGGAATAATATGTTGTTTTTCGAAATAGGGGAAAACTTGTAGTCCAAGGAAGAATAGACAACATCGTCTTGTTTGCCTTTGACAGGCTCTAGTTAAAAAATGTTGGTACACATAAGGGCTGGAACAGTCGAAATTACAAGAAGGTCAGTGTACCTCCTCACAATATCCACACACTCATGAGGCTGCTGAGCACCTTCAACAGCACTAGCTACGATTAAACGATCAGCCTCCTCAGCAGGATGATTTAACATTGTGGTTTTGATGGAGGGAGTTACGTTTTTATCATATCATGATGATTTACAACCCTTATTCTATGACATTTCGTTCTAAGGCTCGTAGTTCCATGGATATTTTACATTTCATTGTGAAAAATTGTGTTTTTTCAAAAAGGGTAGAAATTTGTTATTTTTCGACGTATCATTCCTATGAATTTACTTGTTCTAAATATTATGTTTTAGTACTTTTTAGAAGCAGAATTTAATACTGAACACTTTTGAATAAGACAAAGGTTTTGATGAAGTGCGTAGTTTAGGAGCTATTCGAGAAAAACCTAAAATAGTTCGAAAATTTTTAGGTTTTTCAAACGTCACGACATACGCTCCACTGGCATGGGCGCCCGCAGGGGGATTCTAGAGGGGGCCGTGCCTCCCCTCTGAGATTTTGATTGCCTTCTCGTTTTTGAGCAAAATCGAATACTGATTTCGCCTGCGCCTCATCAAATCATTATTTGGCCCCCCTGAGAAAAAATTCTGCGTGCGTCCAAGTCCACTAGGAAATTGGGGCAAAACTCAAAATACTCTTATTAGATTCCTAAATAAATGATTAAAACAGTTTCCCGAACTCTATCAATTATTTCCGGGCACATTATTTTTTGAAGCTAACTTGCTTGGCCTACTACAAAAATGAAAATAATGAAGCTAGTTCATTATTCGATCTGGAAAAATACCTCAAGAAGGGTGGAGATCGACAGATATCAAAACCTTCTCGACACCACTGACATTTTATCCCTATAATGAAAATACAGTCGAGGAATCCGCAACTGCTTCACTGGATGGGAATATCTACAAAATCATGTAAAAGGCTGCATTGGCATGCAAATCAATTAGTCTAAAATCCGAACCTACATCGACCTTCACCGAGGTAATATATAAATAAAACCTATTTCATAATAAATTTCGTATATAAGAAAATAAACTGCTCCACATGAGTTAGGGATATGGACTTAAATTGCAAAAAAAATATAGTTTAAATGAGATTTTGTGATGGAAATTCATATTGATATGATTCAAAGTTGCAGGAAATAAAATTAATTTTAGCCAATAGGTCTGGAGCGTATACAACGTGGTAAAAAAAATCGAGCAAAATCACGATATTTTATTCCCAGAGGGTTCAAGAATTTTAAGACTATCAATACAATGTATGGACTCCACGGGCATCAATAACAGCTTGATATCTTCTCTGCATACTACACACGAGGTCCATACCCTTTTTCTTCGAGAATCTGAAAATCGTACATATCTGGATTCATCAGTGAAAAGGACACTACGTCCTTAATCGTTACAATTGATATGTTGCCTTGTCCATTGCAGTCTTTGACGCTTATAGTCACGTGTTAATGGAACTCTTCTTAATGGACGTCTAGAACCTAGATTGACCTCTCTCAAACATAGTCTGATGGTTTCGATGGAAACTTGTACCCCATCTGCATTTTGAAGAGTTTTCCGTAGCATACTGCACGTAGATGTAGACTTTCTTCTAGCCTTGATCTTTCCAAGATGGAACCTGTCTCCCTGAACCTACTTCAAAGTCAAGATATCGCACTTTGGCTGACTTGGAGCCTTCTGCTACAACAACCTGAGTTAGGCCACCCTGTAGCATTCGGATAGCCCTATTAGCCTCAGCGTTTGTTAAGTTACTTCTTGGCATTTTCAGAAAACTCGTTTCAAATCAAAGCCGTTGATGAACTGACTCCATTTCAAAATAAGAGCATTCATGAAGCATATGAAAAGAACCAAACTTAAGAAAACAAGTTGCAGAATGAGCTCCTGTTCCAACACGAATGCGAAATTCGAAAACGAGCGACGAAGGAGCGAGTTTTCGAAAGCATGAGTGTTGGAATTGCCTTCTGCAACGAGTATTAGACGATATTTTCTCTATTTCAGTCAAGTTTCGTGAAATACTCTCGAAATTCAAATGAAAATTCAGATTAGTGACTTTTGTATTGTAGTTTGGCAGTTGGTGTGACTTACGAAATTTGACAGATCACGGAATTAGAATTGATTTGATTCGAAAATTGATTGGATCGGAGGTCAGTACTGACAACCACAAAACGAAAAATATAACTGAAAACAATGCTGTAATGAGTTTCATTACAGCACTACTTTCAGTACTGTAATGAACTCATTACGATACCGAAATAGAGAATAGTATATTCTAAAACAAGTTGCAGAATGGGCTCCTATTCCAACACGAATGCGAAATTCGAAAACGAGCGACGAAGGAGCGAGTTTTCGAAAGCATGAGTGTTAAAATTGCCTTCTGCCACGAGTTTTAGACGATATTTTCTCTATTTCAGTCAAGTTTAATGAAGGACTCTCGAAATTCATATAAAAATTCAGATTAGTGACTTTCGTATTGTATCTTGGCAGTTAGTGTGACTTACAAAATTTGACAGATTACGGAATTCGAATAGATTTCATTTGAGAATTGATAGGATCGGAGGTCAGTACTGACAACCAAAAAACGAGAAATATAACTGAAAGCAATGCTGTAATGAATTCATTACAGCACTACTTTTAGTACTGTAATGAACTCATTACGATACTGAAATAGAGAAATGATTTTACATCGATTACATACTTTTCTAAACAATTGAATACGATATTCCACACACTTGTGGAGCAGTATATATTGAAAAATGCTCTCTAAAAAAATCTCGCACAGAACATTTTCAATTATTTTTTGAAAAATTATGATGAAAAAAATTTTTATGAAATTTCCTATTCATAATTTCGTCAAATCATCAAATATTTAAGCTTCCCGCTAGTAAAGTCAATTCTGATATTCTAGCACAATTAAATGTCATTTGAAAACCACTAGATCGCCAATAACACGACAACAACCTCCCGAAATAAATTGTAAACAACAAACTAGGGTACTCGCGTGATCTGGCAATTGGATTGAAAAAATTGGTGCAATAGAATTCCGCATCGTTTCCAAGTGTGATGTTATGTCACGCCCGATATAAATACGTTTCAAAGTCTATTCCGGGTCGGATCAGCTGCACATTACGTACATCCGATAGATTTTCTCTGATGACGTGAAGTGCGACAGGTTCGAAACGGTTTCTTTGATGTCAAATTGGGATTAACCGGTTTCTTTGATGGACACTCGAACTTTGATGATTTTTCTTTCATCATAAAGTGTTTACGTTGAAGGAACTTCTTTATCTTTTCAACGAATGACAAATTGTGGCTTGAATCGAATGAAAATCAGTTTTAAGTTGTTTAAATCTTTATCTTTTCAAAAACCATACTGGTTCGTAATTTGAAAAATTCATGAACCAATTAGAGTTTATACTCATAATTCATTCGATATATTGAGAATCGAGAAAGAAAAAGATGAAATGTAGAAATCTGTAAGAGGAAAGAAGTATTAAATACTTCTCAACATAAACGCAAAAAAAAAGAAGGGAACGAAGAAAATAAAATCGTCAAATAATCACACATAAAAATGTATTTCAGCTCGAGATGTAAAAAATTGAACCAACTTGATAGATAGATATAAGTGTTAGAAGTGACGTTTTTTTTTGTGAGTGAAAAAGTTTGTGAAATGAGCGGAGCGAATTGAACAATTCCACGAACAAATTAAATCACTCTCAACACAAATACCATACATTGTTTTTTGTACAACTGCCCTATTTTGATAATGAAATGGGCGAATTTGCATTGACAATAAACTTCAAAATGCATTTTAATATTCAAATAATCAAGAGGTTGTTGTGAATGGCAAACGTTGACAACGTTATGATTAAAAAAAAGAAAATTCTTTGCCTTTACGGAGGCAAACAACAAGGCCGAAACCGGTATATCTCTCATCTCAGTGACAAAATCTAATATCATTTCTCCAACCTCATGATGAAAGATCTCTGAGCCTGGGAATTGAAAATGGTATTCATTTCGATGATTACTATTTTGAATTCATCTATGTTTCAAAAACGTTATGATTACTAACAAATGAGAAAAGACGCTGTCATTTGAATTTCGTTCCTATCCAATTTTCGTCTTGTGTTTTTAACTGCTTGATATGTTTGTCGAGAGTCCAATTACTAATAAAAGTGACGATTTGGTTGTTCCTCTGGATATTGAATAGTCTGGAAGAAGAGCAAATCTGAAACTCCCACCTAAAAAATCTGTTCACCAGTACGATATTGCATATAACAATTTCCTGGCCTGGTGTGAATTGAAAAATGTAGAAGAGAACTCCAGTGAAACTGTTTTCCTGGCATATTTAGAAGAAAAATCAAAAATATGCAGTTCATCAACTTTGTGGAGCAAATTTTCAATGATGAAGTCAAGCGCCATTGTTAAAAATGGTGTGGATGTTAGTAAATATTTTAAGGTATTAGCATATTTAAAACGGAAAAGTGAAGGATATCGTCCCAAAAAATCGAAAATTCTCACTCGTGAACAAGTTGAAAAGTTTATAAAGGTACACCAGATGAGAAATAGTTGCAACTATTTTTATATTATTTGAAGCCTGTCGGCGTGAAGAATTGTGTAATTTATCAGTGGAAGACATCGAAATAACAAATAAATCATTGGTTATACAACTTCCAAATACAAAAACGAAAGTCAGTCGTTCTTTCAGTATTATTGGGAAGTATGTAGACTATTTTCTTAAATACTTTGCACTGCGGCCTTCTATCATCAAATATCGTCGTTTTTTCCTGAAATATATGAATAATAAATGCACTGCCAATCCAGTTGGTATTGATACATTTTCGAAAATTCCATCTATTGTTGCCGAATTCCTCAAACTGCCAGACCCAAAGCAATATACAGGACACTGTTTTCGAAGATCCTCCTCTTCATTGCTAGCAGAATCAGGAGCAAATATTACGGATATAAAAAAACATGGTGGATAGAATTCTACGACGGTAGCCGTTGGTTAAAAATATTTTTAACACGCTTCCACGTAAACAATCAATTTTAACATTGTTTGCTGTCATTAAGAGTGTCACTTTCAATGGCAGTTGTACAAAAAATGTTTTAAATCAATAAAATTACAATATTAGAAGAAAAAAGAGTTAGAGAGAAATGAAAAAATCGAGCTGAAACACTCGATTAAACTAAATTACACATCGAACATCGAACACATAATGGAAGTCACCAAAAGAGTATGGACACCAATCAATTGACCATTCATTCATTTTTCTTTCAAACTAACTAGGGCTACACATGAGAAAAATCAAATTTACAGCAACTTTGTAAATAAGGGTGGGACGTCGGGCCTTTCATGAATTTTTTCCATAATCTGAATTGGATTCTCATGTGGTAGATGTATGTATTTATATACTTTATTATCTCAAACCATAAGGAAATACTATTGGAACCATAAGAAAACGAGCAAAATTAATGTTCATAAGTAATGATTGTTAAATATTGATGATAAAAATTTGCAAATGCTGAATTTTTCTCATCTAATTTCATCATGAGAGAATGGAGTGCTAAAAATATTTTTAACGCACTCCCACGTAAACAATCAATTTCAACATTGTTTGCTGTCATCAAAAGTGTCACTTTTAATGGCAGTTGTACAAAAGCTGTTTTTGGTTCGATATGTATCATTCTATCATCAGCTCGGCGAAGGTCGATGTAGGTTCGGATCTTAGACTAGAGAGGAGAGAATAAATCGATAAAAGAATGAAATGATACATGCATAAATAAATAAGTATGTGAGTGAAAATTGATGATTGAGGCAAATTGAATTGAAAATAAAATGAATAACGAAATGAATGGAAAACAATATGTATAAATTAATCAATTTTCTGGCTGCATTCTTTCTAAGTTTCTCACTCCCAATTTCTCACTCGTACGTCGATCAGAAAAGTTTCGTATCGCCTTCCCGATTTTCCATTTTCGAACATTAAATATCTTCCATTACGGAATAAGCGGAGCGAGAGATATCACCGCCCTCGAGTATCGAAACGAGATCGTTCTTTCCTCATCCAGCTTTTTTTTTTCGCGACTCGCAATTCGTATCGAGATGTGACGTTTCCAAGTTCCCCGAAGTTTTGAATGTCGGCGAAGTCGAGTATGTTCAGCAGTTGAGAGGGGTCCGGGCGGGGCTTTTATCTGAATGAAGTTAACACATGAATGCCCGAATAACAAACTTTCACGTGATAACTTTGTACAAACTTTTAAATCTGCGAACGATGTACGTTGCGAATATAAGGCCACTCGAGCGTCTGTGACATATAATGGACAAGAACATCCCTCGAGGTCTGTCGGCTTGAAGCGAACCATGCAAATGAAGGTACGAGTAGTGTTGTTGTGCTCGCATTTTCGAAGGGATTTTTAAACGCTGAAGTGGACTGAGTGGGAAACAGTTGTAACATTATTCAAGTTGTATTGCGTTATTTCGCTTTAATAAATAGATGTTCCATTCTCGTACCTGATTGCTGCCGTTGAAATGGAAATTTGAGAGATTTGTTCGCTCTTCCACTTCTGGATTTACCTATTCATCGCGGATGTTGAAGCTGAGTAGGGAAATTTGAATGCCTATACACGAGAACATAAACGATACTCATAAAACCGAAAGAGAAAAAAACGAACGTTTGATTCGTACGTAGATAGCGGGTACCAAGGATGGTTGAACAAGTTTAAGCTTGAAAGTTTCTATTTTTATTTTTTCAGAGTATATTAATTTGAGAACATGTTCAGTTGATAGATTCACTATTCAACTTTGGGAAACATCTTAGAAAAGCACGTTTTTTAGTGATATAGGGTACATTGCGTCCCATTTCAGTCGTTCAGTCAGGTAAATAATAGACAACCCTATGTCTGCACATTCAATATTTTTCAAACTTTGAGACCAGTATGAAATCTTCTTAATACCAGGATGTTGCAGAATTTTATGAAACATCATTTATCAAAAAATTCTGTCCAGGAATTTTTTAGACAATTCATTTTCAATTTATACTGCTCCACAAGAGTTAAGGATATCGTATTCAATCGTTTTGAAAAGTATGTAAGTCGCCTTTTTTCTGAAGTTTGGTTCTTTGCATATGCTTCATGAATGTTCTTATTTTGAATTGGAGTCAGTTTATCAACGGCTCCGATTCGAAACGAGTTTTCTGAAAATTACAAGACGTAAAAATTCACAAACGCTGAGGCTAATAGGGCTATCAGAATGCTACAGGGTGGCCTAACTCAGGTTGTTGTATCGGAAAGACTCAAAATCAGCAAAAGTTTGATATCTAGAATAGAAATAGGTTCAGGGAGACAGGTTCCGTGTTGGAAAGTCCAAGGCTTGGTGGGCGACAAAAAACAACACCTGCTCAGGATGGTTTCATCATAGTTTCGGCGAGGAGAAAGCCTACATGTACGTGTAGAATGCTACGGAATACTCTTCAAAATGCAGATGGGGTCCAAGTTTCCATCGAAACCATTAGACGACGTTTGAGAGAGGTGAATCTAGGTTCTAGACGTCCATTTAAAGGAGTTCTATTAACACGTGACCATAAGCGTCAAAGACTGGGCAAGGTAACATATCAATTGGAACAATCAATGGCGTAGTGTCCTTTTCACTGATGAATCAAGATATGGACGATTTTCAGATTCTGAAAGAATAAGGGTATGGACAATCCCACGCATACCTCGTACTCTTCGCTACGTCCAAGAAGTCCATCCATTCCGAGGGGTTAGTGTGATGGTATGGGCCGAGATATGTTTCAACGGGCGCACAGATCTACATATTTGTCCTGGGAATATGACCACCTTACACTATAGGGAGCATGTTATTGACAATGTTCTGCCAAATTTTCATTTTGGAGAAACTTTTCAATTTCTAGACGATAACTCTGGACCCCACCGTGCAGCCATAGTTGAGAATGCGAGCGAGGAGCTCAAGATCAAGAAGTCATCCATTCCGAGGAGGTAGTGTTATGGTATGGGCGGGAATATGTTTTAACGGGTGCACAGATATACACATTTGTTCTGGAAATATGACCGCCTCACACTATAGGGAGCATGTCATTGACAATGTTTTGCCACATTTTTATGCTGCTATTGGTGAAACTTTTCAATTTCTAGACGATAACGCTAGACCGCACCGTTCAGCCATAGTTGAGAATGCGAGCGAGGAGCTTGGTATTCCACATTGACCAATTACCTCCTCACTCACCAGATTTGAATTGAATAGAACATGCATGGGATATGCTCCGAATAATATTTTGTAATCATCAACCTACCCCAGAATCCTTAAATGATCTGAGAGAGCTTCTGCCCCTCTTATAGAACCAAATTACTTAAGAAATGTTCAACAACCTCGTGTGTAGTATGCAAAGAAGATGTCAAACTGTTATTGATGCTCGTGGAGGCCATACATTGTATTGATAGTCTTAAAATGCTTCAATTCTCTGGGAATGAAATTTTGTTATTTTAGTCGATTTTTCCTAACCACTCTGTATACGCTGCAGACCTAAAGGCTAAATTTCATTTCATTTCCTACAACTCTAAATGATTTTCATCACAAAATATCATTTAAATTACACTTTTTTGCATTTTAAGTCTCAGGTGGAGCAGTTTATTTTTTAATATACTGAATTTACTATAACATATGTTTTATTCTATCAGCTCGGCGAAAGTCGATTAAGGTTCGTATCTTCTACAATTCAATTATCATTCAATAATCCATTCGTTTATTTGCCTACTATTTCAGTTATTCATGGATTCATTCATTTATTCAATATCACCACTATCAAAATACTCCAGAGGAGTATTACTGCATCAAGTGGTGAGAGTTCCGAAGAGACACTCATTCGAAAGTGACTCCTACTTCATCCTGATTGGTCATCTGGCCGAAGTGCAATTGTCTGTCATCTCTATCTCACCTGTGATTCAGATTGCAGAACTTTAATCAGCTTACTTTAAGCAACGTAAAGATATAATGGCATCAACTAAGAAAAATATGACGTTTCCATTTATTCCAACAAAAGCAGCTGAGTAATTATAATTATAACTTATCAAACATTGAAATTTTTCGATATATCCTCAATTTCAATAATCAAATTGTTGAATGCAGTTACACTGATGATAATATAAAATTTATTTGATGCATCTTCAGAACCATGTTCGTAGAACGAGCAACCAAACCAAGAATGAGCAGACCCCCTCTGCTTGTGTCGCTCTAACAACAATTGTTAAGTGTGTTTCAGAAGGAGCCCAAGGCAGTAACAAGCAACGAAGGAAGAAAGGAAGTCATCCCGATTCCAAACGAAACACCAAGTAGACAGCACGCACTAAAATCCTTTCTAATTCCAGCGCTCTTATCTAGGCGACCTCTGTCATGAAGGCCTAGGAATCGCCATAGATCGAACTAGCCAGCAACTAGCTTCGAGTGATCAGCAAACTTTGCCTCAGCCCCTGAGACTGAAACAGTCCAGGACCCGGAAACAAGCTACAAGTTAGGACGCCATCCAGAGTACAAGGAGTTTATTTCAAACCTTGAATCTTCAGATGGGATGATTCAATGAGTAATATAAGGAATATACTAATACAAACTCCCATAGCTCTATTCTTGAGGTAGCCAGAACCATTGGCCCTACCTGTATTTTGTATAAGGAATGGTAGAGTCGTCCAAGACCTCCCTGAGGATCTACCCACAACCCCAGTTCCGTAACATAGACATACAGAACAAAAAATCAAACAATAAACATTCCTCTTACAAAGAAAACTTCACACTAGACTACTTCGATACTGGTTATCAAGCTTAAAACCCACATCCCAATTAGGTAAGGAATGGATCTATATTTAAAATTCTGTCGAGTGATAAACATCTCACATTTGTGTGTGACGTCAGTGCGCAGTTGCAAAGATCTAGTAAATTTATTGAACGTGCTTTCGAATTTTGTGAAGATCTGTCTTCAATTATCAATACAGAAGGCAATATTTTTTTTTACATTTTTCGGTTTTTCCATTGTCTTTTATGCATTCGTGCAGGCGCGAAGCGCGATAACCAGAGCAGAAACTGACCCCAATGTCTTGCAATCCACCGGTCGGGTTCAACTAGATTAAATAATCTCCAACGTTGCCGTTAATTAGAATCCTTAAGTGCTTCTGCGGTCGGAAACGCGATAATCTAAATTAAATAATACCTGCTAATCGTCGGCCAGTCAGAAAGCAGGCCCTTTACGGTTTCGTCCTTCCCAGATTATATCGTTTAAAATTATAATTGAACTCCTTGGCGTTACGGCACAGAAACTCTGGATGCATCAGCTGATAACGCCTGGCCTGCTTCGCACATAATACCTACTCCTACACGAAGACAATTAACTATTATGTATAATCAGAAATTAAACTCTTTTTCCACTTTTTTTTTAATCTTGGAGTGTTAATTAACAAACGCGCTAGGGCGCCGTGTTCTAGCCTAGAGGTTCTGAAATCATTCAACTCTTCAATAGCAAATTGGAGTAAATGATTAAAATTCGGAGAGAAAAAAAATTGTGTGGTTTTTTCATGTGAACATTTCTTGTTACTGAAATATTGTACTTAGTCGTTTTTGCTACGGCCGGGCCTACCACCCTGCTAGAGCGGCAATCGGGCGATATTCTTTATGTTTATTCCAAATTTTAAATGAAGAACTAATTGAAATATAATATATCTATTTCAAAAAAAAAAAGATATTTATACCGTTTGAGGGTAGTTTATTGATTCATTAAAATATAATTTACTCCCAACTCTTAGTAAATAACAACCTGATTTCAGGTGTGGGGATATTAGAATTGCATCATAGATAGATCAGTCGGGTGTATTTAAACTGAGAGGGTGTAGTGTACAGGGTATCCCAAATTTCTTGATTTTGGCTCTTTCTGGTACTTCTAGACTAGATAGGTAAAAACGTTGAAAGGAGTCCTGTGCTCGATTTCGATGAAAACACCAATAGTGAAAACCGTTTCACGATATCTCCATTTGTTTTGAAGATATAACAACATTTTTAAATTTTTTCGATTCAGAAGATGTACCATAACTTTTTCATTTTCGAAAATATCTAAAGAAGAAAAAAACTTTCAACGAGCGCTTTTTCACTGGGAATAAGACATCATTTTTAATTTCTTTCATCATTAAATTCTTCTTATTCAAAATAAAAAAGTGCTTTTTTTCCACGAGAAAAAAAATTTAATATAGTTTATTATTTCCGGCGAAAAAGAGCTTCTGGAAAGTTTTAGTCGTTTTCAGATATTTTTCGTAAATAAAAAAGTTATGGCACAGTTTCGAAATCGATAATATATCAAAATTAAAAAAAAAAAATGAATATATCTTGAAACGGTTTTCACTAATGGTGTTTTCACAAAAATCGAGCCCAGGACACCTTTGGAAGTTTTTACCTCTCTAGTCCAAAAGTACCTAAAACAGTCAAAATCAAACAATTTGGGATACCCTTTATAGTTGTTTTCTTTGGCAATCGAATCACGAATTTATTAGATTGTTGAATTTAACTGATTTGAGTGATAGCGAATGTAAGGGACTTGGTAAGTTATTTACTAGAGAACAAGATTTTCGCATTTTCATACGACGTTTTTGTTTTTCAATATCCTTTACTTTTATTTTATATACATATAGTTATGAGGACTGTTTCCCATTACATTCTAATATCTATTTAATGTTGATAATTGAATATTTCATCATTTTGTTTTTTTTTCCAACTGTTTATTTTCATTTTCATTTTTTATTCATTTGAGAACTTTCTTCATATTCGGTTTGTTGAAAATTGAGCATTGCACCCCTCAGACCTCATCCTCAGCTACGCCTATGGTTGGATCTCAACGGCACGCCCACTCCACTCCTACAGCTCTAGGGTCGGCTGATTGACTGTTCGCGTCAAATTAGCCTCCTCTAAGTATTAATCAGCTTACAGATCAACTCATGTTCATTAATTGAATCGATTAATCGCTCTTTTATATCCAGCTTTGCCTGTGAATAGACCTCCTCTTGTGCTACTCTTGTAAATTAGAATTTTCAAAAAGTCACCTCGCTTAATAACTGATCATCTCGTTCATTTCTTGAAGTAACTAATTCTCAAAAAGGTGAGTGAATTCTCAGAGTCCTTAATTGTTGCAAACTCCATGTTATTTTCCTGCTCTTTATAAAGTTTGAAAATTTGTCCACGTTTCAGATCATGAAAATCAATCGAAAATATTGGTTATCCTCTCTCACTTCATTCTAATAAGATCTCTATTGCATTAAACTAATGTATTTGACTCCTCCAAGATATATATTTTGGTATATTTTTTGCAGTTCTCATAGATTTTTCAGATATCTCAAGACTCCTCACACGGAAATGATTACTTGCTCCAAGAATGTACATTCTCTGTGGTAATGAATACTGATTTGTCATACTTTCATATGCATCTCATTATCTTAATTTATTCATCTCATTTCTCAACTATTCACTTCTCATAACACTTGCTAATTATTGTTGTCTAGTTTCAGATGAATGGAAATGGAATCAGTTGTCTCTCTCAATATAACCAAGTGAACTTCTCTGAAGTATTTGAACGATCAAGTAGCTCAAACATTGAACCTGATTTACAGTCTCAGTCCCTGCTTCACCTGGAGCGGTCTATTCAAATATTGATAAAACCATTCAACTGGTATGATATCCTCATTATAAATAAGAAATTCTCAATTTCATTCATCTGAAGCACTTAGCAAGTAAGCTCTCAAGCCTTCTGCTTTCTGGAACCAACAGGTTGGTGGTTTTAATTCATACATAGTACTCTCATGTTATATTCTTCATAATTTTCAATTGTAGCCTCTATATTTCTAATGAACACTAACCCTACTTACTAAAAGCAGTTTGTCACTGTAAATGTCATCTCAATTGATTAATTAGCATTCCCTTTATAGACCAACGTTATAGATCATAAATATTGATTTCTCAATCATGATTTTCTCACATTTGTAATACTCTTTATGAAGAACATACTCAGATTACTAAGCTTTCAATACACATATCTCATCTGAGGCCTGATCTCACTTTTATTACAACTCAGCCTACTCTAATGATTCATTATTCAACCTTCTGTTTTTCTGATGGAATAAAGAGTCTCTCGCAATCAATTTCAATTGCTTCATCTCTGTAAACGCTGTGTTTAATTTTGAATTAATGGAACTATCTCTACTGACTTCATCTGACCTCTCATTTTGAACATCTTTAGATTAACTCTGTTTTCAGTTGAATAATTCACTCTGAGTTTATGGATGACTTTAATATTTGTATTTTTACTGTATTTACTTCATGCGGGTGACCCACAACCAAAGGGCATGAGCCGTCACTGACCAGTAGTATTCCCAAGTGGTATGCCAATTTTTAATTTCTAGACTTCATGAGTGAGTCATCAGTATAAGCCGATAAGGTAGAGACACTAAGTATGCAGTTAAAGAAAACCTTAAATAGGAATAGTCCCAGTACTGTTCCCTGTGGTATCCCAATTTACAATTTCAGCGGTTGACTCAAAGAATCTTCACCCCAACACCCTTAACACGATCAAACAAATAATAATCAGTATCGAATGCCTTGATCAAGTCCAAAAATATTGACAACACTTTTTCATTTTCATTCATAGCAGAAATTCTCTAAATGAAATATTCAAGATCTCCACTAATAACTGAGAGAAACTCCGCCATAAGTAATAAACTTCTCGAGCATATAACAGACATCTATATTTTCCCATATTCATCTCGAATCCATCTTCCCCTAGTTCTTCATGAACTTGCACCGTGATTATCTTCTGAAGCCGTTCCAAAAATATCGCCCTATTCTTGTCCATCCCGAAAAGTGTCCAAAACAAAATAAAGAGATCCCCCCTGTAGAGCGCACATTTAAAATTAGTGTGTCGTACGACTGCTCTGGCAAAATGCCCAACTGCTCTATATTTCTGCTACGGCAGTCGTGAAGCGTGGGTGAGTTGATTCCTGCGTACCTACGTCATGTTTGTAATTTCAAGGTTATTAACAAGAATGTCTTTTATGTCATGGCGTTACTAAAATTCATTCAAACTGCAGTAGAGGGTTATTCTGTATCAATTATGTTTGGTTGAGTTTATATGTTATCGATATTAGTCACAAAGTGACGAACTTGTTTCTCTCTCTTTAGGGCTCATGAGTATCACATTACTTCAACCCGATGACAATCACTATGAAGAACGCATTCTGAATATTTGGTCGACTTCTTCAGGAGGAACTGGGAGCTATAATGGAAACATGTGGAATAAATCATTCTCAAAATTCTTGAAATTTGACTATACCTTTTCAACTTCAAATTGAGATTAATCACATTCAAATTAGGATTAAACAATTTAAAAATGAAAATAAGCTACTTCTAAATGGTTAACACAATCGAATTGGGAATAAACACATTCAAAATGGGACGAAACGATTCCGACTATTGTTCAGCTATTGTTTCCATAAGGAAAAACACAAGTTTATGTTATAGCTCAGCAAGAAAACCTCTTAGGCAAAAACATAGTACGCTACTGAATTGTTGCGAGAAACGTGTCTCTATAATGTTTTCTTTTCAACATTCTAGCACAAACAGAAACGGAGATCATGACCACAGTTGAAATCACCGAAATTTCCTATAACTCTAAAACTAAAAAAGATAGAGGATTGCAGTGGATGGCATTATCTGTTTCCCTAAAAAAGACGTCCGTAATGTGCCATTCGTTACCTCTATCAAGTTGGGTTTAAAAGTTATAGTTCAAGTATCAGCAATTTTGCCCACCCTGTACATACATATAAAGCGTAATGGCCACAAATATTTGCAATTATCTTAAAAACGTCTTAGAAACCGTCTTAGAAAATTATCCTATACAAATGTATTCTGTCTTAAAGGGTGAATGAATTTATTATTATTATAATCGAGAAGAAACCTAGTCTTTAACTATCCTTTACTCGATTGCAGCACGTTCTCCGTGTTTACACTCAGTCTAGATCTCTGCCAGTCCACAGAGTTCGGAAAATAATTTTTCTGAACGTGACAGTTTTTCCCCTCATTGAATGGTATATTCTAAAACAAGTTGCAGAATGAGCACCTTTTGCAACACAAATGCGAAATTCGAAAACTAGCGACGAAGGAGCAAGTTTTCGAAAGCATGAATATTGGAATTGCCTTCTGCAAAGAGTATTAGCCGATAGTTCCTCTACTTCAGTGAAGTTCTGTGAAAAACTCTCGAAATTCAAATAAAAAGTTATTTATGATATGAGAGTTAAAAGTGACGTTTTATTTTGTGAGTGAAAAAGTTTGTGAAATGAGTGGGGCGAATTGAACAATTTCACGAACAAAATGAAATCACTTACACAAATACCATACAATGATTTATGTACAACTGACCTATTTTGATAATGAAATGAGCGAGTTTGCAATGTCAATAAACTTCGAAATGCATTGTAATATTCAAATAATCAAAAGGTTGTTGTGAATGGCAAACGTTGCCAACGATATGATTACTAACAAATGAGAAGAGACGATGTCATTTGAATTTCGTTCCTGTCCAATTTTCGTCTTGGGTTTTTAACGGCTTAATATGTTTATTGAGAGTCCAATTATTAATAAAAGTGACGATTTGATTGTTCCTCTGGATATAGAAGAGACTGCAAGAAGAGCAAATCTGGAACTCCTACTTAAAAAATCTGTTCAGCAGTCCGATATTGCATATAACAATTTCTTGGCCTGGTGTAAATTGAAAAATATAGAAGGGAACTTCAGTGAAACTGTTTTCCTGGCATACTTGGAGAAAAAATAAAAATATGGAGTTCATCAACTTTGTGGAGCAAATTTTCAATGATAAAGTCAAGCGCCCTTTTTAAAAATGGTGTGGATGTTAGTAAATATTTTAAGGTAATAGCATATTTAAAACGGAAAAGTGAAGGATATCGTCCCAAAAAATCGAAAATTCTCACTCGTGAACAAGTTGAAAAGTTTATAAAGGAGGCACCAGATGAGAAATACTTGATGGTTTAGGTTGCAATTATTTTCGGTTTCTTTTTTTTTGATCCTTTCGGCTTGAAGAATTGTGTAATTTATCATCGAAATAACAAATATATCATTGGCTTTATACAACTTCCAAATACAGAAACGAAAGTCAGTCGTTCTTTCAGTATTATTGGGACTATTTTCATAAGTACTTTGCACTGCGCCCTTCTGTCATCAAACATCGTCGTTTTTTGCTTGAATACATGAATAAGTAAAGCACTGCCAATCCAGTTGGTATTAATAATTTGGGAACATTCTATCTATCGTTGCCAAATTTCTCAAACTGACAGAACCAAAACAATATACAGGACACTGTTTTCGAAGATCCTCCGCTTCATTGCTAGCAGAATCAGGAGCAAATATTAAGGATATGAAAAAATATTGTGGATGGAAGTCTACGACGGTATCCGAGGGCTATGTTGATCATTTCATTGCATATAGAAATGTCATTGCTGAAAAAATTCTCCCAACCTCAACAGATTTTGGATCGTCATCATCCAATATTGTACTTCCGGTTTCTACAAGTACTGATGGTGCTGAGGATTCTAATAATGTGTTGCGAAGCTCCCTAACGTCACAGGGCATTAATGTTAGAAATTGTTCTAGTTTTCGATTAATATTAATGTTCATGAGTAATGATTGTTAAATATTGATAATAAAAATTTGCAATCGTTGAATTTTTCTCATCTGATTTCATCATAAGAAAATGGAGTGCTAAAAATAATTTCTATACTAATGTTGAAAATACTTCCACGTAAAATATCAATTAAAACATTGTTCGCTGTCATCAAAGTATCACTTTTAATGGCAGTTGTACAAAACTTCAATTTCGTCGTGTTTCAGAATATTTCATGAATATTCCCAGTAACCAAGATTCCATTCCACTTTTCCACAGTGTATAATTGCTATCTTGGCGAGTTTCAATTGTAAGAACGTGTCCTCGAAAGTAATGTCCTAGAAGAGTTTCAACAACAGGAGCATTCACGATGGGAATTGTCGCTACCTGCAGTTCGTAATGAAGAGAACACAATACAACAGGTGAAGTTGTAATTGCCAACTACACGTACGTAACAAAACTAATGGCTGGGAAAAAGTTCCATTCTTGGAGAAAAGCCTCGCCTCTGCAACATACGGAGTTTCACACGTGATTTATAGAATGACCGATACACTGGCTTCGAGTTGGCTTTGGAGTCCTTCCTGCAAGTTCCGCTCTTTCTATATTTATAAGATTGATTTTCGGGCGTGTTTTCTTCAATTAGAGGAAACGGACTCGAACACATCTAGACGACAGGTTCGAGTGAAAAGTTTCAATTCAACTCCGATGTTCGATTTGTTCTTTGTTATTCGGTACAATTTTTCGTTTTGTTCATTGTGAATTTCTGTCCTTGGGGACGATACAATTTCGTTATTTGGAATGGTCGTTAACGGAATTAGGCGACATTTTTTACAATACTGATAATCATCTATGAGTGGAAAATAACATAAAGAAAATACACGAAATGCAGATAAGGAAGAAAAGGTATTTTCATTTATGATTGCTTTTCCAAATGTTTCGAAAGCTTCGAAACTGGTTTTTACCTTATTGAAAAATATTCACAACCCAAACAAACAAAAATATAAGTTGCTAGACATCTCAGATCAAATTTCGAAAAAAAACTGCTCCACATGAGTAAAGTAGTAGTAGTTAGTAGTATTATTTACATTATAAAATTTTGTTTTATCGTCTATAATATTCCTTCTAAGTAAACTCAAGAAAATTACAGAAGAAAAAGTCCTGATTAATACTTATCATGCACTATTCCATAGTAGTATGACATATGCAATCCACATTTGGGGTGATTCTCCGGAAGCAAAGTTTGTTTTTCTGAAGCAGAAAAGGGCAATAAGAATACTCGCGAGAATAAACAAGAGAACCTCCTGCAAGGAATACTTTAGAAAATATTGCATACTCACTTTCTCTTCACAGCTTATTTTAACATCATTACTTCACATTCATGAAAACAAAATGAAATACCCCTTGAGTGGCGATTTCCGTCAGTACGCCACACGTAATAGAGGTGATTTATGTGTGCCGTATCATAGAATCAGACATGCCCAAAAAGCCACAAATCACTTGGCAATGAAATTATTCAATCATCTTCCAGTAAAATTGAAATCTTCAACAAATTTTAAAAATCTGCTAAGAAATTTCTTGATAGATAAGGCTTATTACAGTACCGTGGAGTTTTTGTCCTAAAATTTCCAGGAAGATTTATTTTTCAGAGGTGTTAATCTTATCTGATTTTGTGTTTTTTTTTACATTTCTTCACTTGTTTAAACTATGAATTGTTACCTTTTTGTTGTAACTATTTGCCAATAAATTTGAATTTGAATATATGTTGAAAATCATGGTACAATTGTTATTTCCAGTAACACAGATTTTTGGTGATGAAAGAGTTAATACTGATGATGATGAACCATCTGTTAACTCAGAAACTGCTGAACTAGAGGACTGCAAACATTTGTACTCTCCTTACTACCAAATAATTTGCTAGACACTTCGATTTTTTTGTTGGCCGAATCATCGACATAACTCATCGCAATTTCGGTGCTCTTCCACCCTCCTGCATGCTTTAGTGCTAAAATATCTCCACCCGAATCCGCAACCATAGTGGCTCCAGTTCTGCGAAAAGAGTGGCCGGTGCATAACTCTGGGTCTTTTAAACCTAAATATTTCGCTATTTGCTTTGGGACACCACCAATACTGTGCTGGCCAGCATTAAGGGAAATGCACTTTCCATGTCGGTATGTAAAAAAAAATCTTAGGCTTTCTGTTCCAGGAGGCCGAAGATTTATATATTTTCTGTATAATATGCAGGGCTTGAAGCTGCAGCTATCATTCTTGTTGTTAAATTTTTTGTTTGCCGCAATGTCACAATAACGTATTTTTCCATATCTTCTACATCATTCATGTTTAAGTAGAGAATTTCGTCACATCGACAACTTCCAGAAATCCCAAATATTGTTACAATTTTCGCCAGCAACCACTGGTCATCAGGAGCACGTAAAAGAAATTGTTCAGCCTCTTCTCTACTTAATACCTTGGCCTTTCTTGGCGTATAACGCTCATTTTTTCGTTTCAGAAACGGTATTACCTTTTGAAATCTGCAAATGACAACTAAACGTCATATTTTTCAATAAATTTTTGAACGAAAACAAACCTGCGAACAGGGGCATTTTCCTCCCTTTCCAAGCAGCTTTTCAGCATAGACCAGTTTGCCCATAAAGTATTAGGGCTGAATCTAGCTGATAGTTGATTCAAGTAGACCAACAAAACATCTTCAGTTATCCCAATCACACTGTTTTTCTTTTGCCACTTTTTGAAGTCGTCGGATTCTCGCTCGTACCTTGAAGCTAATTTTGCAGGTAATAAACTTAATGCTAAACTGCTGACTGCCTCAATAATTTCTTTCGGTACATTCATTTTCGCTTTCGGCAAAATAAATGTAAAGAAAAGTAAACAGACATATTCATGGCAACGTTTCCATAGCTTACGACATTTGCGACAAATTATTGAGATTTTTTTGGAATTTATCTAACCTTTTTACAAATTTTAAACAAATGAAATATAAAACAATACACGCAAGGTAACGGGTTTTACTGGCTCAAGGAGGTAACTTTATCCTCCATTCACCAGTAAAAACCCTCTTACCTTGCTAGTAATGTTATATACTATTACAGCGATTATCTCGAAGACTACATAGTGTTCAAAACGAACCTTTACAATAAAATGTTTCCTTCTACACATTTTCCAGAGGAATGAATCATAATTAACGAAATTACGCGTAGAAAATCTCAATCAAGTGCGCAAATAGAATTAAGTCATGATCCCGAGGTTGTTCGCCAGTTATTAACAAAATATGGACAGAGAAACCATTGGCAGTTAAATATTATGGTATGCGTCGTTTTGTAGTGGCAGTTCAGAACATAAAACAGACTCATCAGAGAATCACTCTTCCTTCAAATGCCTATCAACACTGAACTATATGATCTTATATTTAGTTCCAGATATAAGAACATTAAACAGTTATTTCCTTGTGATAAAATAAATAAAGCATGACGCTTAACGTTGAGAATACACAACTCAAAATATTTATGTATAATATATCTCTGGAGAGCTGAGAAGCTGACGATAAGTATATCCGAGAAATCTGAATAACTTCAGTGGATGTTTTTTTCAGGACTGAAACAACCCTCTAACTGTCCTTTAAAATATTTTTTCATATTACTTGTCAGTCTCATCAAAATACTTCAATTATTATTATTATTCTAACAATTGATTGAAGATGTGTGGCATTATACAGGGTTATTCACGAATATGGCTCTATAGAACATTTTTAGGAAAGACACAATATCCAGGATTGCTTCAAGGTGAGCTTCAAGTAAGGAGATGACTTCTCGTATATTTTTTGAAGGTTCTAGGATTTTCGGTTTTTCCGGAAGTGACATCAACTTTCGTTTTTCAAATGGGAAGATCCATTTTTATTGCATAAATAGATTCCCCATTGAATTCTGAGTCTGTTTGATTCCAAAATTTCGAATTTTCTCAAGAAAATCCTCTTTTAATGAGGAAATACGAAAAAAAAACCTCAAAATTGAACTCTGTTGAAATACAGACATACTCGAGGTTTTTTCATTAGAAATTCTCATTTTTGAGAATCTCCAAATAGAAAGGCTGATGCTTCATTTCCGATAGCGTGATTTTCAGAAAATGATACAGGAGGTCACAAATTCTTTGTCAAATTGACGAAAAGTGACGAAAACATAAAAAATCGTTTTTTTTTTCAAATTGGAACCCCATTTTTTCGAAGCATTTTCGAAATCTTCGTCAAAAAATAATAGGAGCATACGTCTAACACTTCTAACCCATAATGAATATTTTTCGAGATATTCAGGAAAAACGATTTTGTCTTCAATTTTCGATCTCATCCCGAATGTGTTTTTTTACTGGAAAATAATTAGCGATGAAGTGAAATTTTTGGAAATCTCTGTTATCGATGAAACATTTTCTATAGTTCGGACGAGTTGAATTTTTGAATTGAAAAAATTCTCAGGAATGCAGAAAAAATAATTTGTGATAATTTTTAATGCTTTCGAAAGAATAATCAACAGAACATGTAACAATTTCATTACTGAAAATTCAAATTTCCCTACCATGACAAAAAAGAAATTTTCCAGAAAAATAAAGAAAAATTCAACTCGTCTAAACTATGAGAAAGTATTTTCTGGATAACATAGATTTCCAAAATTTCACTTGACCGCTAATTTTTTCCAGTAAAAAACACATTCGGAATGAGATTGAAAATTGAAGACAAAATCGTTTTTTTTCTGAATATCTCGAAAAGTATTCATTTTGGGATATATATATATATATATATATATATATATATATATATATTCTTATGAAAAAGAGAGCTAAAATAATACAAAAAATGTTGAAACAAAAAGTACCAAAGCTGAGGTAAAAAAAGAACGGGGTATCATATCATTCTTCGTATGATATATAGAATCATACGATACTATCCTCACTAGTATCATACGATACTATACAGCCAAGGGAAAAAACCTCAGCCGAAAAAACCTGTCTCCCCGTAAAAAAAATAACATAAAATATTAAATATCAGGAAAATCTTGAAAGACATCAGTGTGATCATCTTCATGTTATCCGTCGATGAGCTCGGATAAACAGATTCTTCCCAAAACGACTCGCAATTCTTGATCTGAAATGTAAAAAGAGAAAAGCAGAAAAGAAACCGATTATTCAGAATAAATCAAATGCATTTTACAAATGCATTTGCTACTTTGAAAAACATCAACATTCAGATTTCTTGGCCAAATAATGTTCGGAGGTTTATAAATATTTATTACAGACATGTCACAAAATTTGAAAGAAATGGAAAAAAAAAACTCCATCAATTTCCCCTTTCCGGATCTGTTGGAAATAACGAACTGATAATTTTTTAACAAAGCAAGCTAAACTTGTAAAAAATCAATTAATACATAACTTTCAACTGTCCTCCTTCACGAGGATTTCTTTTCTGTTGCCGTGTGGGTTTCTTGCAGAAGAATCACTTCATACCATGTTCATCAGCCAATTTGGAGACATAATCACACTTGTCCATCGAAATTCCTTCGATATTCAAATTAAAAATCCACAAATTCTAGCTCTCTGGTCGTGAGGGTTTTTCAAACCGGATACGACCTTCCAGGTGATGATTTTTCGGCACTTCAGATGCTTGAAGACCGCTACAGGACCCCAATGAAAGGCAATCATCTCCCATAGATAAACCAAACATGTTATAACACAAGAAAACAGAATATTTTTCAGGACCAAAAACTAAGACATATTCCGAGAATTGGGATAATAGTCTAAGACGTATGCTCCTATTATTTTTTGACGAAGATTTCGAAAATGCTTTGATGTTTCGTCACTTTGACAAAGAATTTGTGACCTCCTGTATCATTTTCTGAAATTCACGCTATCGGAAAGAAGCATCAGGAGAATCTCAAATCACATTTTTTTTTCAAAATTCCTATATAATAATTTGTGCTACTTTTCAGTGCATAAATTGAATCAATCATTCAAGAATATTCGCAGAAAATATTGGTTCGAAAACTCTACAATTGTACCAATGGCATGAGAAAAAGTATTCAAAGTGAAAAAATCAAATATCTCGAAAATTGTGAGACTTTCATATAAACGATTTTTTTACATCAGGTAGATCTAATCTACATTCAGTTTTCGTTTGACTTGGTGTTTTTGGGACACCTTTATATTTCAACAGTACCGTAGGTCAATTATTATTATTATGCAGAAAATTGATGATATTTTGATATTCTTCTTCAAAATTGTTTGCAAGAAAAATAACGTTCTCTATGTCTATTGCTGATGATTGGGAAAATGTCCAAACTTGCTTCTCTCTAATTGCCTTTTCTCCAGGCAACAGATATCCATCCGACTCCTTCTAAAATGAGCACGCACAACAGCCAATAAAATGATCAAATCCAACAAAACCTTTTTTCGATCACATCAAATTCGGAATGCGAAGAATCGAGAGGTTAAGAACGACTATATTGGAAATGAAAATATCAACGTATAAGGGTATGTTTGTTCGTCTTTCCCGTCCTCCCTTAATCGAACTTGAGGACATACCCTCCAACCTCTCATCGAAATCGAATGCAAGCAAAACAAATGTTTGTTAAGTCGAAATTCGCCGTTCTATCCAGTACGTATATTAAATAACGGTGGAATTCGAACTGGCTTTTTTCAGACAAATTGACTTCTTCCGAATCGAGAACCGATCTCTTTTTCCTCGATTTTCAGGTGATTATTCAGAATGTTAGATGCAATTAAAATTTCCAGAATTCAGTTGGTATCTAATATAATATTTCATGGGAAGTCTTTGCAATTTTCTGAAAGTTTTTTGGAGGTTTTCTCTCCCAGTGTCTTAAACAAAAATCGATTATGAAAAATTCTCAAGTAGAATTGTTGTTTTTTTTTCATTAAGGATTTGGTCCTTCACATATTAGTGCTAACGTTTTTCTTATTACTAAGAAATCAGTTTAAGGCTTTCACGACCAGATATACTGACATTGAAAGAGTCTTCTACTGCCAATAGGCAGTGGTTCATTAGAAATAATTTCACCTAACGTTTCGCCTACAACTGAGGTAGACATCTTCAGAGGATTCTTAGTTTAAGATTGTACCTCGAACGCTGAAATTCTGACACTGAGTTGTTCTAAGCTAAAGTGTTATGTAGATAACACATGCTGCCTATAGTGTAAGGTCATATTCCCAGGACAATTGTGTAGATCTGTGCGCGCGTTGAATCATATCCCGGCCCAAACAATAACACTACCCCCTCGGAATGGATGGACTTCCTGGACATAGCGACGATTACGGGGTATGCGTGAGATTGTCCATACTCTTATTCTTCGAGAATCTGAAAATCGTCCATATATGGATTCATCAGTGAAAAGTTCACTACGCCATTGATCGTTCCAATTGATTTGTTGCCTTGCCAATATCAGTCTTTGACGATTATGGTCACGTGTTAATGGAACTCCTCTTAATGGACGTCTAGTACCTAGATTGACCTCTCTCAAACGTCTTCTGATGGTTTCGATAAAAACTTGGACCCCATCTGCATTTCGAAGAGTATTCAGAGAACCAGTCTCTCTGAATCTATTTGAAAGTCGAGATATTACAATTTGGCTGACTTGGAGGCTTTCCGCTACAACAACCTGATTAAGGCCACCTGTAGCATTCCGATAGCCCTATTAGCCTCAGTGTTTCTTAATTAACGTCTTGGCATTTTCAGAAAACTCTTTTCAATTCGAAGCCGTTGATGAACTGACTCCATTTCAAAATAAGAACATTCATGAAGCATATGCAAAGAACCAAAGTTCAGAAAAGAGGCGACCAGATTTTTATTGAGTTTTTAATGATGTTACATCGATTTTCTCGAAGATTACATTCTTTTCAGAACGATTGAACACGATATTCCTTACACTTGTGGAACAGTATATTTGAAATTCCATCAAATTACAAAGATACTAGAATGTATCCACAGTTATTATCAAATCGTTAAGGCTTTCACGAACAGATAGACATACTGATATTAAAAAAAATCCTCTATGCTTATTATGTTTTCTCTAAATTTCTTTTTCAAAGTTGATGGGGTTCCTATATTTTCTTTATTGTGATCTGAACGAGTCTTAGGTTAGATCGAACAGTAAACCGTATGATGCACTGAATCTCGCCTTTCCATAACATAGTCCAATTTACTCATTTAGTTATTTATTTATTATTATTTTTTCTCACCAAATGTTATGTTGTATATAATTTTTCGGAATGAAGACCTTGTTTTGGTGTCTGACTACTTGGTTTTTTCGACTTAAACAAAAACTAGATTTTATATACATAAAGCATAATATACTGTGACAAAGTTTCAATCGATTTTGCGAACTTGTGAACATTCCTCATTCACTACTGTTTGAAGTTGACGTTGAATACAAACTGTACATCGGATTAAACACTACAAAGAACATAACACTATACGAGTTAATTCGAAACTTCAATTGCTTTCTCTGCAACGCTTCTCTTTGACACTCGATGTTTTTTTTCTCTTCTGCCATCTTCATTACAACGGCGTCTTGCGTCTTAACTCATTAAGGTGACATGTTCGGGATTCTTCATGTACGACAATATTGCCGTAGTAATCCGATACCCTCGCCATGCAATTTCATAACATCTTATCGTGAGTAACCTCTCGAATGGTTGGAATTTTACGATACCATCAAAAGCAGATGATTCATAGTTGGCAGGTTTCTGGAGTTTGGCCGGATCAAAGAGGTGAATAAATTTAAAAATACGGCCATGTGTTCTGCGGGGATCTCGTGTGACAGGAAACAGGATTGTTCGACTAGGGATTGTTGGGTGAAGGAACTCGCCAATTCGATTCGTATATATACAGGGTGTCCCAGAAATCGACGTCGAACCGGAATCGGGTAACAGTCTGAGTCATAGTAGTCATCACAAGGAAATATTAGAAAATATTCAAGGCCTGTATTTTTCAAATTATATTGCATTTTTTATTATTCGAGGAAATACACACCCTGTGATGATTCTGGAACTCCTGTTGCTACAATGTTTTACCTATTTCTAATTTTATTTTTCTTATGTTATTCCGAATAGTTCCTCTGTAACCTGTAATGTTCCATTCTAACTCCGGCTTCAAAAATAATGTTTATTTTTTGGAGAACCAAAAGAAATGCTCCACAAGAGTTAGGGATAACAACCTGAATCGATCCAATAAAAATCAGAATGAGGCATTTCTGGTCGCCTTTTTTCTGAAGTTTGGTTCTTTGCATATGCTTCATGAATGTTCTTATTTTGAAATTGAGTCAGTTTATGAGCGACTTCAATTTGAAACGAGTTTTCTGAAAATGCCAAGACGTAAATTAACAAACGCTGAGGCTGATAGGGCTATCGGAATGCTACAGGGTGGCCTAACTCAGGTTGTTGTAGCGGAAAGGCTCCAAGTCAGTAAAATTGTAAGATCTCGAGTACCAAAGACTAGCTCAACTAGAGAAACATAAAATCCAGGTTAGCCCAACATGCTTGAAACGAGGACAACGTCAAATGGGAAGAAGCTTCTATTATATAAAAGGAAGAAGGATGGAGAAGAAGAAAATTGAAAGAAGCAGCTTTCATAGCGATAACTCCCAACCCAATCAGCACACCTTCTCTGGAAATAAAGAATATCTGGGTGCCCATAATAAGATCTGAATTGAGGAGGACGAACTCGGCCCAAAAAAGCAATTGATCCTAACACTAACCAGACCTGACTTAATCAACCTACTGTGCATACCGACTACGCAAGAGATAAGTATAGTTGATTTATGACTTCTCCTTCTACTTGAAGTGAGACTTAGTCCTGTCATTTCTGTCATGAACCTTGTGACATCGATGTCCATTATTCATTCATGTCCAGCGTCCTAACAACAATTCTATAAAAATTCCCTCGGTAGACTAGTGGTCAGAGTAATTTGAATTTCGGAAATTGCACCCCAGATGAGTCGCATTCGAATTTCCACATTGTAATTGAAAATTATGGAGCGCACAAGTCCCAGACAGAACAAGTTTGGCAAGAACTGGTCCTTCTCAGGACCACCAACACCCTGAGGACGGCAGGCGAATGCTTGCAGAAACGTCGGTAACACTCAACCACATAAATAATGGAAACATCCCAAATAATGTTTCAACATTAACTAGGCATGCTATGCTGAAGAGTACCATAGAAATTGGTGTCCCAGCAGCCCAATAGTTTGTAATTAATAGTTTAAAAGGGGTTACAGTCCACTGCGACCTGATGGTCTATAGTGCCACCTGACAAATCTTTACAGCTCGCCTTGCAGTCCCAGAGATCTTATGAAATCCAATATCTCGGAAGGCTTCAGTGAGGCTAATTCCTCACTCCTACAGGTCTCTTGACCAAAGCATTGTTTCCTTTGTCTCACAATGCCAAAGCATTCTGTGACTAGGTATTCACCGAGTTTCTTCCTCCTCCCCACAGAATCTACACTCGTCAGTGTCCGATAAGCCCATTCTCAGCAAGTGCTTTCTGAGGCGACAATGCCCTGTAAGAGAGCCAGTGAGGAGGTGTAGTTGATTCTTACTGTGATCCAAATAATATTTGGATCTTGTAGTTTCAAAATTACGAAGGAACCTTTTGGAGTAATCCAACCCTGGGAGATTCTGCCAGAGTGTTTCTCTTTCAGTTTTCTCCTTCTCCAGAAACTCCTTCCTATATGTACATTTTTCTATACCACAGAAAGGTTCTGGGTCAGTGAGTGGTTTCGGATCACCCTCTCTGGCAACTTTATTGGCCTCTTCGTTACCTGTGATTCCCGAATGACCAGGAATCCAGATTAGAGAGACCTTATTTTTCTTGCCTACCTCATTGAGTTTGCTCCGGCATTCCCATGTCGACTTTGAGTCGATGACATAGGAGTTCAGTGCTTTAATACCAGCTTGACTATCTGAGTGAATAGCTATGTCGCAATTCTGATAGTTTCTTTCTAGATTAATATCTATACATCTTTCGATTGCCAATATTTCTGCTTGCAGAACACTCACACAGGAGCCTAACAATAGTGCACACTTGGGTTCGGCCCCGTGAATTCCAGCGCCAGCTCATGTGTTGGTTTACCATTTAACAGTATTTTCTTTGAAATTTTGGTCGGTGTATTCCCGCTCCGATTCCTCTTTTTTGCATAGCATCGTACTGAAGTTTTTCTCGGTACTTACTTTTTTGACCATAACATCACTAGGAAGGTTCGCAGATGATATGTAGTTACTCAGAGAGCACCAGACTCTCTGACACCTAATTCTCTCATTACCTGCGCCTTCTCTAAATGTTTTGAGGATGCCCTCATGGGCCATCCTGTCAATCAGGCAAGCCGCTGTGCTTTATCGTACTTGTCTGACTTGCTTTAGCAAACCAGACTACTGCTCCATATGTGATTACAGGTCTCACAATCATGACGTACATCCATCGCAGTATTTTTGGGTTACAACCCCAATTCCTGCCGCATAGACGCCTGCACGCCATAAGAGCCTTAATAGCTCTACTAGTAGCATTACATATATGCCTATTCCACAGAAGCTTACTGTCCAGGGTAATTCCAAGATATTTAACTTCAGACTTCCACTCCAGGAGACGAGAGTGATAAATACACTGTTGACACAACCACTTCTGACCAACAGAAGCCACGATATTGAAACTACCCTAATCGAGACCCTAATTCAAAACCACGAAATAAAACTGTAACAATGTCATACAATATAGATGAACTCAAGAGAGGAATACTCATCAAAACCTTTAACGAATTCTATTCACCAAACTCAGACGAGAAACAACAAAGGTAGCTCCTGTGCTGCATTATGCAAAATCCAAATATGCACACGAGATGATTGGGCTGATACGAAAAGGTTCTCCGTAAATACAAATTTTGACGTGAGGATAAACTCCGAGAAGTTCTAGAAGTCGAAACATGAACAAAGGCCGCTAGCGCCTTTGTTAAATATGGAAACGGCAAACAATAGAGTCGAATCTTCTCTAGTCTGTCCTGCATAACATATTATGCAGATCAACGTCCTGCATAACATCTGTGATATTTTCGTGACAGTTTTCATTAGGAATTTCAATGCGACGCGCTATTTGCAGATTAATCGTATCAGCATGAATCATCAGTGTCACTGTGAGATTGGGAATCTGTTTCTATTTTGCTCCGCACACATATGACAGGAAATGATTAAATCGCTGAGTGAAAGATTTTCGAATTTGACCCCAGGGTAACTATACAGTTGGTACGTAAATAGACCGCCCCACCATCTAAATACTGAACGAGACAATATTTTTGGAACCAGATACTAGTCATTCGTGCCATTCAAGCAACAAAAAATTTAACAAAAAATCAAGGAAAACAAATTCTCATTCACTAAAAAGTAGGAAAATCATCGCGTATTCTTCTACAACTTAAATATACTGCTCCTTAAAAGTTAGGGATATCGTATTCAATGGTTTTGAAATAATTTAAAACTCAATAACACCTTGAATCGATCCAATAAAAATCAATACGAGACATTTCGTCAATCTGGTCGCCTTTTTTCTGAAGTTTGGTTCTTTGCATATGCTTCATGAATGTTCTTATTTTGAAATGGAGTCAGTTTATCAACGGCTTCGATCTGAAACAAGTTTTCTGAAAATGCCAAGACGTGAATTATGCTGAGGCTAATAGGGCTGACGGAATGCTACAGGGTGGCTGACCTAACTCAGGTTGTTGTAGCGGAAAGGCTCCAAGTCAGCCAAAGTGTGATATCTCGACTTTGGAATAGGTTCAGGGAGACAGGTTCCGTGTTGGAAAGACCAAGGCTTGGTGGGCGACGAAAAACAACACCTGCTCAGGATTGTTTCATCACCGTTTCGGCGAGAAGAAAGCCTACATCTACGTGTAGAATGCTACGGAATACTCTTCAAAATGCGGATGGGGTCCAAGTTTCCATCGGAACCATCAGACGACGTTTGAGAAAGGTAAATCTAGGTTCTAGACGTCCATTAAGGGGAGTTCCATTAATACGTGACCATAAGCGTCAAGGACTGGAATGGGCAAGGCAAGATATCAATTGGAACAATCAATGGCGTAGTGTCCTTTTCACTGATGAATCCAGATACGGACGATTTTCAGATTCTCGAAGAATAAGGGTATGGACAATCCCACGCATACCCCGTAATCGTCGCTAAGTCCAAGAAGTCCATCCATTCCGAGGGGGTAGTGTTATGTTATGGGCCGGGATATGCTTCAACTGGCGCACAGATCTACACATTTGACCTGGGGATATGATCGCCTAGCACTATAAGGAGCATGTCATTGGCAATGTTTTGCCAAATTTTCACGCTATTATTGGTGAACCTTTTCAATTTCCAGACGATAACGCTAGACCGCTCCGTACAGCCATAGTTGAGAATGCTCGCGAGGAGCTTGGTAATCCACATTTACAAATACCCACGTACTCACCAGATTTGAATTGCAGAGAACATGCAAGGGATATGCTCCAAAGAAGATTAGATAATCATGAACCTACCTATTATAGAGAGATTCAGCCCCGTCTATGAAACCAAATTCCTCAAGAAATGTTCAACAACCTCGTACGTAGTATGCAAAGAAGATGTCAATCTGTTATTGATGCCCGTGGAGGCCATACATTGTATTCATAGTCTCAAAATGCTTGAATTCTCTGGGAATAAAATTTCGTTATTTTACTCGATTTTTCTTAACCACCCTGTATACGCTGCAGACCTACAGGCTAAGATTTATATTATTCCCTGCAATTTGAAATCATATTTATATGAATTTTCATTACAAAATCTCATTCAAACTATATTTTTTTGCAATTCAAGTCAATCGGGAAGGTTTTGAACGAAGCAAGACACTTTAAATGGAAGAAAAATTCAGGATCTCGTCGAATCTTATGTGAAAGAAGAGAAATGAATAATTTTCAAAATACTGAAATGCTGATAAGTGATTTAATACTTGGTATTTCAACCCCTTGCGTTAATAACAGCTCGGCAACGACGGTTCATACTCGAAATGAGTGATCATAAAATGTTCTGATCTATTCCTTCCCAGATTTCTCCGAGTTGGATTCCTAAGTCATTTAGAGTAGCTAGATGATTTCCTGAACTTCTCAACCTTCTATTGAAGTTGTCCTAAACCTGCTCAATCGGATTGAGATCTGGACTTCTTGCTGGCAATTCCATTCGAGAGACTTCAACCTCTTCAAGGTACTCCTGAACGATGCGCGCACGATGGGGTCCGGAATTATCGTCCATAAAAATGAAATGGCACTACATGCTCTTCAAGAATGTTCCTTATATACTTATCAGGCTTCATAGCAACATTATCAACGACCACTAGGTCTATGCGAGCAGTCAAAGATATTCCACCCTATACTATAATCGATCCTCCCCCGAAACCAGTAGTATTCAGTAAATTGCCCTGAGCATATCTTTCATGTGGACGTCTGTATACAAGGGAACTTCGATCACAATGGTAGAGGCAGAATCTAGACTCATCTGTGAAGAGAACTCTTTCCCAATCAGACTCTTCCCAATGGATATGCTCTCTCACAAAATCCAAAAGCGCCCCCATCGATGGGCTGGATTAGAGCTGGGCCTTTTGCAGAGACACGAGTCTTTAAATCACATTGTCTGAGGCGATTTCTTATTGCCTGAGTGCTAATTTGCACCCCATGAGTTTGCACAAGCTGATTTTGAAGGAGGCGAGCGGTTGCAAACCGTTGTCTTAACGAAGAAACTCTCAAGTAACGTTCTTGAATGGCAGTTGTTACCCGTGGTCTACCCTGTCCTGGTCTTCGGACATTCATACCTGTGTCCCTGAATCGCTGTAATATTCTGGACACCCTTGTATGGGAAACTCCAAACCTTTCTGCGATTCTTGTGTATGTCCACCCTTCTTCTCGCAAAACCACCGCTTGGGCACATTCCTCTTGGGTCAAATTGCGTGTTTCGCGTTGCATAGCGATCGAGTGTAGAAAATCAAACGAAAGAAAAACTATTGATCACTAAAATTGATCGAGAACAACTGATTTTAGAATGGAGCCGATACATTCAAAATCTGATAATATCATCTTTTTTCATTACTGCTGTGAAAAATCATCTGTATTGAAGAAAAACGTTAAATTTGGATAACATATATGCATGCATAGTTCTGATAAAAATAATTATCATTGAGAACACCTTCAGTTGTAGAATAAAATTGAGATTTCCATAATTTTTTTGCGCAGTGCATATTGACTTTGGCTGTGAAATATTGTTAGATGGCGAAAAAGGAAGATAGTATGAGCAGAAAATTAAAAAATTCAGCTTCAAATACTAAAATTACACTTGAAAATCAATAGGTACTAAAACATCATGTAGTGCACCTACATTAGTCCAATATAAACCTGAAGAGTAAGCGTCGAGATAATGGAAATCCTAGCGAAGTCCAAATTGAATTCCGTAATCTTCCTTTAAACCGCTCAGCACGGAATAAAATTATGCTCCCTAACAGCCTACAACTATTTCCCGACAAAACACTGAACCCCAACGAGACTCTCGTTTATGCAGAATAACGCTGATGGAAAACTTCACTTAATTTATGAGCACAATCGAATAATACTAATGGATTAATCCTTGGTACATAACGAATCGTTTCTTTCGAAATTAACAGATGAGAGATTCGCTTCGCACGTCTAATGAATCTGGTAGTTGTTCGGGCGTGAAATCATCTCATCGAATGATTAGTATACAGCGTCCGCAACCTTGGATTTCTGGAACAAATTCAATTCCTTTCCGAATTCATTTTCAATTCTCTTCCAGATTCAAGAAAATAGGATTTCCAGATTGAAATCGCATAAATCATTTTAGTCCAATTCTTGTCTAGAATCAAATAAAATCTTCAATTTCGGGAGAATGCCCTAGGATGACATGGTAATATCTAACCACCCTTAATAATAATAATAATCTTGATAATATACCCAATTTCCAACTTATGGTACGTACAACATATTTACTGGCAAGGGACTCCAGAAGTACAGCAGATCCCACAAAATACAGCGTGCAAAGAAAACTAACGTAACTCGTTAAATATCAAAGTCAAAAAAAGATAAGATAAATTGTTTTCGAAATTAGAAATCGACGGATGCGAGGATTTTCCTTAATAATTCTTCGTACAAGAATTATTGACGACTCGATTGACGAGTTTCGTTACTCTTTTGGCACGCTTTTTAGGCGACTAACTTGCCTGCCAACATTGAACAAATTGATACATGCAATTCCCAGCGAATTCAATTTCATTGTAAAAAGAATAATATCATCGCCACTCAACAAAAATTCTGTACCTATAATTACCAGTGCAGAGAATGCAAAAAACAATTCAGAAATCAGAAAAATTCATATATTGTTTTTTTAATAGTGAGACATGAATTCTTCCACATATGCATAAAGGTTGAACATGCATAAAAAATTCCCATATTTATATTAAAATTTTGTTTGTTTTTATCATTTTCAAGTTCATGTTGAAGAGTAATATTTTGAGTTTATGTCCAAAATATAATAAAATAGACATGGCGTTTCAAAAAAGTAATAATTAAATGCATGTGTGAAAGAATTCATGGCCTACTATTGAAAAAAGAAACATAAATATGAATTTCTAAAGCTAAGATTCATTAAAGGTTAGGTTGTGATAAATCAATGTATCCAGAAAAATAATTGCAAAAATTTGACCTTGAAATATACCAAGTTTGTGCACAATTTGAAAAACAATGCTTTGAAAAAAACTGCCACTGAGTTCTATGTAAAAATACCCATTAAAAGCAGTTTTCTTTTTTTTTCTTATACAGGGCCCGAAAAATAGTAACAGTGCACATTTTCGTTTTCGTATCTCAAGAACGAAAGAAGTTGGAATATTTCTTCTTTGTGGATCTAAAAGTGTCACAGAAAAGTGACATAGTATCGCGAAAACCGCATGTCTCTCTCTTAACTAGTAGCTGAGATACAATACAGTCTCAACCAATTTGGGACAGAGTACACACAATTGTCGATATTTTTGCCCTGTCAGCTAAGGTAGGTTCGTGAGTCTACATACCTACATTCTTAGTTGGCTGCCAGCGATTCCAAGAATAACAATAATCATGATTACATTATATTTATTATTTTCATAATTTAATTGACTTTCCAGTAGTCTAATATTTTTCATTTCATTTCAGATGAAGTTGGTAGTTACCTACATAGTTAGCTTTTTGTGTGGTGAAAACGCAATAATTTTTTTTTTCTAGCTCATCTTTGTTTTCTGTTTCAGAATTTCGTTTTTTTTGTTAATTTTTTGATTTTCAGTGAATTACGAACTGATTTGCTTGAATATGGGTAATCTTACTAAACACTTCTACTCCAATCATAAAGTGGCGTTCGAATGAAATATCGTGAATTTACTTCTGAATTGTTTTTTTTTAATAATCAGAACCCTACCAAACTCTCATCAAACTTTCCCTAAAGTACACTTTATAAAATAAAAAAAAGAACCATCGAAATCGGTTGGCATGATATTGAGTTATTCTCTCGGTTTTTCTATATTTAGGATTTTTTTTTCTTCTCGGTTTTCTGATAGATGCCATTGTCATAACTGAGCCAAATCAAAATGGGAGCAAACTCCAAGCACCAGCCTTCAATTAGAATAAATCATCAAGTTCGGTTCAGCCAGTCTAATGTTTTGAGGTAACGAACAAAAAAAAATAAAAAACATACAGACGAATTGATAATCACCACTTTTTCGAGGTCTGTTAAAGGGTCAAATGAATAATTATGAGAGTGAGGTTCCAGTCTTACCCTGAGTTGCAGCATCCTCAATTAAAATTTCAACGGAGTATCCATGGCTACTTTCTAAGGAATATCCGATTTGATGAAGGATTCGAATTTTGAAGCACCTTTGAATTTTCTGGTGAAATCTCTTGGTGCTGCCTCTTTCTTCTCTTCAACAATGGATTTTGGTGAAAATATGCTAAACCCTCTCAATGGATTCCTCACCTGACACCGTAGCTTCAGGAAGCACATAACACCTAATGAAAATTAGTCAAATTGAGTACATATTTATCTGGAGATGCAATTGACAACAGCGTCTGCAGCTGGTGTATTAGCCATGTAGAGACTACGAGGTTCATTCACAGCGCTTTCAGCAAATGAATGGGTTGAGGGTTTGTTGCAACAGCGACAAAATATCAGATTGAGTGATCGCCTGTGATAATGCTGCATGCCATTCGAGATTGGAGACCGTAATCACCCAAACAGTAGCAGTACTACTGGGTTTTAAAAACAAAGTTAAAGGATGGATACTTGCTCTTCCACGGGAATATTGACATGAATTGATCGATTTGAAAAACAACACGAAGTTATTTTGAATTGATATGATAGTTGCTTATTTGATTATTTGATGCTTATGAATGGGAATTTTTTTGGTATTTAGAAATCATGTACAAGGCATAGCCTTCAATTATTTCTTTTTTCTTTGTTCTATATTGTTATTGAAGCATTTGAATTGTTTTATTTTCAATTTGTTATTGTTGTAGTGGAAACATGACAATAAAGAACCCTATTATTATTATTATTATTATTACTGCTGCGGATGAGCCCTTATTCTCCCATGCTCAATCCAATTGAAATTTTATGGTCGAAAACAAGAACTTACGTAAAAACAAATGTCATAATTCCAAACAGTGTACCACCGGGGGTTATTGGAAAAAGACCAACATACCTTGAAAATATTATTGACCGAGCTAAGATGCAATTGCGATGGCAGGCATGCCTGTATGGCTTCATATTTTTTCAGTTTTATGTTCAAGATTAAATGTTCCAAGTGAAAATTAGAGTTCATTCATTATCATTGTTTTATTTCGAAATCACCTACAATTGATATTTTCTGAAATGCAATCTGGTATCAATGTGCGTATGAAATGAAAAAATTGCCATTTCTGGAATATAATTGACCATATCTCGAATTCATTTGAGTGTGTTATCTGAATTACATTTGATTATTGCGGAAATTCAAGAGACTAATCTGTAATAGATTTGATTTTTCTGAAATTCAATTGACTAATCTGAATTACATTTGATGTTTTCTGAAATACAATTGACTAATCTGAGATATAAGTGATATTTTCCGAATGTCAATTGACAATTTCTGAATTACAATCGGAAATGGTGTATAATAATGGTTTGTCAAATTATGAAATAGTGTAAACTCCTTCCAAGGCCAACGTCAATGGAACATCTTGCTTAACGTAAGATTAATATTTTCATAATGACCAATGAATTAAAATGTAGGTACGTTCCTGGAACTGCTCATTAGTAACTCTTTTTTATTGAAACAAAGATAGAAAATAGTAATAATCGAAATGAGTACCATCTTCAATTTGTAGGCTCAAAGATCTTTTATCATAGGGCTGGAAGATTTTGACACTGAGAAAAGAGATATACAAAATCTGATATCATTTCTCCAGCCTCATGATGGAAGATCTGTGAGCCAATAAATTGAAAAAACTACTCATTTCGATGATAACTGTTTTTAATTTATCATTGTTTCAAAATTGTTCTCGATGTGCTTTCGTATATTAAAAAAAAATTTTTGAGTTGTTCTCTTCCTTGAAAACTCAAGGTTGGTTTTACGACTTCTCAAGGAGATTCTAAAAGTGACATCGCCCCTTAGACGTCTCAATAACTCACAGCTTTTCTGGAACTCCGTGTTGTCCAGGCATAATCCAAAGCACGCAGACCACAAAAGGACGATACCCACACAATTCCACGGCACACCCGGACATTTTTCACTCGCGACACAAGACAGGAAAGGGATGGGGCCCATTTTGTCAATCTGTAAGCCCCTTAACCCATGCCGCGCGCTCTAGAGATTCGAATTTTCGCGCTACACCGTGACTGCCGCGCGAAGATAACATCACGCTCATACTACGCACGTGTGACTCAGCCTCGCGCCGGTCTCCGGGATTCTAAATTTCGTCCTATGAAGGGAGCGCGTTTCTAGTATTTCTGCGTTTCGGCGTGCATCGCTCCGAACCACGGGCGCACCTATTGCTTTTTCTCGGAGAAGTAGTGAATATGCCGAAATTGTGACTAAAAATTATCTGGTCAAATGTTTCTGCGGAGAATGTCTTGAAATACACTGCGCACATTATGGAAATGTCAAATTTATTCTACAACTGAAGGTGTTCTTAATGATAATTATTTTTATCAGAATTATGCATGCATATGTTATCCACTTTCAAAGTTTTTCTTCAATACAGATGTTTCTTTCCCAGCAGGAATGAAAATAGATGATATTATCAGATTTTGAATCTATTGGCTCCATTCTAAAATCAGTTGTTCTCAATCAATTCTATTGATCAATAGTTTTTCTTTCGTTTGATTTTCTACACCTGATCGCTATGCAACGCGAAACACGGAATTTGACCCAAGAGGAATGTGCCCAAGCGGTAGTTTTGCGAGAAGAAGGGTGGACATACACAAGAATTGCAGAAAGATTTGGAGTATTCCATACAAGTGTGTCCAGAATGTATTAATGTCCGAAGACTAGGACAGGGTAGACCACGGGTAACAACTGCCATTCAAGAACGTTACTTGAGAGTTTCTTCGTTGAGATAACGGTTTGCAAACGCTCGCCTCCTTCAAAATCAGCTTGAGCAAACTCATGGGGTGCAAATTAGCACTCGGACAATAAGAAATCGGTTCAGAGAATATGATTTAAGGCCTCGTGTCGCGGCAAGAGGCCCAGCTCTTACCCCAGCCCATCGAAGGGCGCGTTTGGATTTTGCGAGAGAGCATATCCATTGGGAAGAGGCCGATTAGGAAAGAGTTCTCTTCACAGATGAGTCTAGATTCTGCCTCTACCATTATGATCGACGTTTCCCTGTATACAGACGTCCACATGAAAGATATGCTCAGTGCAATTTCCTGAATACTACAGGTTTCGGGGGAGGATCGATTATGGTATGGGGTGGAATATCTTTGACTGCTGGCACAGACCTAGTGGTCGTTGATAATGGAGCTGTGAATGCTGATAAGTATATAAGGAACATACTTGAAGAGCATGTAGTGCCATTTGCCCCATACATTGGTGAAAATTTCATTTTTATGGACGATAATGCCAGACCCCATCGCACGCGCATCGTTCAGGAGTACCTTGAAGAGGTTGAAGTCTCTCGAATGGAATGGCTAGCAACAATTCCAGATCTCAATCCGATTGAGCAGGTTTGAGACAACCTCAATAGAAAGCTGAGAAGTTCAAAAAAGCATCCAGCTACTCCTAATGACTTAGGAATCCAACTTTGAGAAATCTGGGAAGGATTAGATCAGAAAATTTTAAGATCACTCATTTTAAGTATGAACCGTCGTTACCGAGCTGTAATTAACGCAAGGGGTGGAAATACCAAGAATTAAATCACTTATCAGCATTTCAGTATCTTGAAAATTGTTCATTTCTCTTATTTCACATAAGATTCGGTGAAATCCTGAATTTTTCTTCCATTTAATGTGTCTTGTTTCGTTCAAAACATTCCCGAGAGAACATAAAAAATAAGTTATAAAGTAGAGTTAACTTTCATTAAAATTGAGATTTTCGGAATGTGCGTTAATTTTTTTGCGCAGTGTAATATAGAAAATGTGAAAATTAATTACGTGCAGACGGAATATTGGATTCTGGAAAAAGGCCCCTCCTGAACAGGACTACACCATTCCAATTGCAATTCAGAAATTGTCAATTGACATTCAGAAAACATCACTTGTAGTTCATATAAGAGAATTGTATTTCAGAAAACATCAAATGTATATTCCTGAAAACTTAATTTGGGTGTTCTCTCCCAGTTTCTGAAACAAGAAACAATTAGAAAAATTTTTTAAATAATAAAAGAGAAGCCCCTGCGTAAAAATTTGAACACTATATTGTCAGGGTCCAAAACTTAACAAGAAGAAATTGTTGACTAATAATGAACAAAAAGAAAACACTTTGAACTCTAAAGCGTAACGTTTCGGAGTTTAGACTCCGAAGGAGTCTGATTTAGATCAGACTCCTTCGTCGGACAATTTCTACTTTTCATACAACTTCGTAGAATCGTGACAATATTTTGATTTTTTAATTGACATTGTCAATATTATGATGAAAATAGATTAATATTGATAACTAGATGTTGATATCGTTATTTTATTTCAAAATTCCCTGAAACCAATTCTTTTTTCAATAAATCCATCCAATTTCGATCTATTCTTACTGAACAATTGGCGAGATTATTAGCCTCATCCAACAAAATACAAGCTGACTCCTTGATTTTTTTTTTATAATTATCAGGTTCCGTCATTAGAATTTTTGTGCCATTCCTATCCATCATGTGATTGCCGGTATTGGAACACACATGATCTGCTTTCTGCGATCAACCAATATCTCTTTTTCATGTTATTCTTATGTTCACGTTTTCTTATTTCTAATGGTCTTGATGTTTCTCCTGTATAAGATTTTCCACAAATACAGGGAATATTCTAAATACAATTTCTTGATTTTTGGTTCTCATTCAAAGGTTTAGTTTTTGTTCATAAAGATCGTAAATCATTTCTTGTTTGGAAAACAGTTCTTATGTTGAATTTAGAACCAATTCTTTTAATTTTTTCTGAAAGTCTATAAACATAAGGAATTAAATTTATTAAAATTGGTTGTTCTTGGTTTGTTGTTGGTTCCTGATTGTTATTATAGTTTTGACGCAAAATTGTTCTCTGTAAATTTGAAATAGTTTTTTTTATAAAATTCGTTGGATATTGATTATCAGAGTTCAAAGTGTTTTCTTTTTGTTCATTAGTAGGCAACAATTTCTTCTTGTAAAGTTTTGGCTTCTGACAAATTAGTTCTCAAATTTTTACGCAGAGGCCTTTCTTCTATCATTTAAAAATTTTTTCTGATTGTTTCTTGTTTCAGAAACTGGGAGAGAAAACCCAAATTAAAATTTCAGGAATATGCAAAGACCTCCCAGAAAATATTTCAATAGATATCCAAAACAACAAATGTAATTCAGATTAGTCATTTGAATTTCCGAAATAATCAATTGTATTTCAGAAAACATCAAATGTAATTCAGATAACACACTCAAATGAATTTGGTATATGGTCAATTATATTCCAGAAATGGCAATTTGAAATTCATTTCATACGCACATTGATACCAGGCTGCATTTAAGAAAATATCAATTGTAGGTGATTCAGAACTTAAACAATGATAAAAGATGAACTCTAATTTTCACGTGAAACATTCAATCTTTAACACAAAACTGAAAAACCTTGCAGCCATACAGGCATGTCTGCCATCGCAATTGCATCTTAGCTCGGTCGATAAATTTTTCCAGGTATGTTTTTTTTTCTGGAAGCAGTAGAAATGGACGTTTTCAGCAGAACCTTAGGAATATCTCGGAGAGACAGAATTAGGAATGAAGAAGTGAAGCTCCGAATGGGTATAGAGGGATCTCTGACAACAGACATCGAAAGAAAACAACTGATTTGGTACGGACACCTCCAGAGAATGCCGACTACAAGAATACCTAAGAGAACTATGGAGTGGATACCGACAGGAAGAAGAAAGAGAGGGAGACCAAGGAAGACTTGGAAGGAAGGAATATCGAGGGCCATGAATGAGAGAAACATTTCTGAAGATCAATGCAATGATCGTCTGGCGTGGAAATTAGGCATCGGACAACGTCAGAAGACGTTTTGAAACCGACAATATATATATGTTAGTTTTTTTTCAATAACCCCCGGTTGCACACTTTTTGGAATTCTGAGGTTTCTTTTTACGTAAGTTCTTGTTTTCGACCATAAAATTTCAATTATATTGAGCATGGGAGAATGAGGGCTCATCCGCAGCAGTACTGCTACTGTTTAGGTGACTACGGTCTCAAATCTCGAATGGCGTGCAGCATTATCACAGACGATCACTCAATCTGATAACTGGTTCCTCAAATCTTGCCACTATTGTAACAAACCCTCAACCCATTCATTTGCTGAAAGCTCTGTGAATGAACCTCGTAGTCTCTCCATGGCTAATACACCAGCTGCAGACACTGTTGTCAATTAAATATGTACTCAATTTGACTAATTTTCATTAGGTGTTATGTGCTTCCTGAAGCTACGGTGTTAGGTGAGGAATCGATTGAGAAGGTTCAGCCTATTTTTACTTAAATCCAGTGTTGAAGAAAAGAGAGAGCCAGCACCAAGAGATTTCACCAGATTATATTGGTTTTACTCATACATGGAAACCTGATTGAATATGATGATATATGATTGACTTTATGAGAACTATTATGAAAACGAGTAATATATGACTCAAAATCCGACTTAAATTCGAATAATATTCGAACTTTCTGAATTACAAATTAAGATTTCTGAAATACAATTGACTAATCTGAATTTCATATGACATATTCTGAAATTCAATTGACTAAACTGAATCACATTTGATATTTTCTGATATTCAATTGACTAATCTGAATCACATTCGATGTTTTCTGATATTCAATTGACTAATCTGAAATTCAATTGATGCTTTCTGAAATTGAAGTGACTAATCTGAAATACAATTGACGGTTTCTGAATTACATTTGGAAACGGTGTAGAACCTGCGACCTCCGAATTACCTGTCCGGTGCTCTAACACTCAATTCACCCATATTTTCTCATCTAAAGATCATTGTTCCAAAATTGCAAATTTCATATTAACTAGAGTAAAAAATATTGATAATTTCGTTCATAAAATTTGGCATGACAAAGGTCTCAAGAGATTCGAAAGACTGTGAAAAAAAGAAAGAATAGAAAAGAAAATAAAGAAATATGAGAAGAAAATACTGCTAGAGAACCAACTTTTGCCTACCTGTAGCTTTACAGCGATTGAATTCCTCATCTATGATACACTCAACCGCGAAAATAGTATTTTGCCTAAATTAGATTTCGTAGAGGGAGCAAGAAACGAGATTATTTTTTAAATGAAAGACATAGTTTATCGAACGAGCGTCGTATGAAAACTGGACCTTCTCTTGAACATTCGTCAAATCCTCCAGCATATGTTCTCGCGGAAAATGGGATAAACAAAAAATTGTTGACTAAATCTTATCACGAGCAAACAACTCCGAATGAAATTAATCTTATTATTTAAGGTAACAAAACTTATTGAATGAATATAAAAAGTTATTTCTCCGTTTACATCATAATATCCAAGGGGAATATACGGGGTGTGAATAAATGAATGCGACAAACTTCAGGTGTTTCAACATGAAAGAATAATTACATTATTTTATAACTGTTGCCGGCAAATGCTTCGTTTTTCAAAAAACTAAAACATACCGATTTTTTGTCACGAATTGAACGAAGATTGCAAAAATGATTGTTAGTTTGAAAGATCTCAATGGCGTTACATATATCATTAGCCGTATTCTTAATTGCATGTCAGCAAACCTCTTCAAACCCACCAAATTTCATTATGGAGCCTTGGATATTTGAGCTGAAGGATCACGAATGAATTTTTGGGGGCCGTGCCCCCCAGCTTCTACCTACCTCCGCCCATGCTTCCGCCGACTTTTTCCCGAGATGTTTTTATTTTTATCCGTTTAAATAGGAGTAAGTACTCGGCTCTATTCTTAGAAACGGTGTGCGGTGCGTCGCCAGCATCGTTCTTTACAGTCCACTCGCATTATTCGCATAGTTCACTATTAAAGTGATGGAGGCTGATGGAACAGCTACAGATGCGATTGAGTAGGGTTGAGCACGTGTTTTCGACGTTTAAACATCGATTTATTTATCGCGCCGCGTGGAAAACCAAAACAGGAATTCGGAGGTGAATTTTAAAACCCTAAACAACGCGATTACAGACGGAATCTTTGGTGAAATTGATTGAATCAGTGGCATTTTAACCCTTAATATATTTACAGTTTACAGTTTTAGTTTTCCCACCTATATTTCAATAGATGTTGATAACTTATTCCAAACTCAGAATTTAAAACAACTTATTTTTAAATTTCAATCCATATTACAAAGCTACATTTATTGAAACTGAAATGTTTTTGGCTCACTTTGAGGTAAACGCTAACAGGTCTGCTTCTCCGAAAAATTCTAGCCCTCCCCAAATTGAAGAAAAAAATTAAAAGTAAGTCATGACAAAAATATAATATTTTTTTGTACTCCCCCTATAGAAAGTGACCAAATTCGAACATAACACCAACTATGCAACTGCCTGTTTTAAGTAAATCCAATCAATCAAATATGTTTATTAGTACCGCCACAATCAAATATAATAATTTACAATTCCATTTTAGATAAATAAACATAAACCTAAAATTCCACAAAGGAATAATTTCCGCGTGTAGACTTAAATTAATCTATATTATAAACTAGTTATCTACCATAACAATATAATAAATCACACAATATCATAATTGGTACCAACTATGTTACCTTCTATCCTTATTCATTTTTCATATCTATTAAGTTCTTTATAATTTTACGATCCGTTTTTGTCAAAAATTTGTTTAATAGAATTTTGAACTTCCTTTTATTTTCTGCATTTTTAATCAGTATAGGTAACCTATTCATCACAGGAGGATCTAAGAAAATAAAGCAACGTTGACCTATGGTTTTATTCATCTTTCGTACCATTATGTTGTTATTTTTATATCTTGTGCTGTGAATGTGTTCGATCTTAAGCCAATTATTTTTAATTTTGAATTGATATAAACTGATTATTTTCGAAACCAATGCTTCGTTGCTTGTATATTCCAGTGGAGATGGCTATCTATATAAATTCCTAAATATTTTATATAATTCGTAACGTATATTTCTGTTTCTTCATCCTGTTTACAAATTTTCAATTTGTCCTACTTCAGTAGTGTATGGGTTGAACTACTAAACATTACGAATTTCGTATTTTCCTTATTTAGTGTTAGATGTTTACTGTGAAAAAAAGATCTTATATTCCCGAAGTCGTTTTCTACATTATTTTTCAGATTTGCCCATGTTTTATCTCTATAAAATACAGCAGTATCGTCTGCAAAACTTACTACTTCCCCAACATCAAACTGTGCGATTTACTTTACCGTAAACAGAAAATACGCTCATTAGCCAGGACAGTGAAATCTCCAAAGTTAATCGCACTACGAATAACCAATAAGATTTAACCATTAGTAGTTACTTCGGAAACGAATAGCACCATAACATTTTGAAGTTTATTAATTGTATCACGAATTGTTACCAGTTTTTATATTTGCCAAGATCATTTGAAGATAAATCCCTCATAACGAATATTAGTTGTTATGAAACATGTCCAGTAGCAGCGAACATGTATTATTTGACAGCTCTTATTTTGTCATGCAGGGTGTCCCAGAATACAAAATTGTGTATTTTTCAAATTATATTGCATTTTCTATTATTCGAGACAATACACAACCCGTTATGATTCTCGAACTCCTGTTGCTACAATTTTTCACATTTTTCAAATTTCATTTTTCCTATGTTATCCTGAACAGTGCATCTGTAACCTGTGATCTTCAATTCTAAGTCAATTGTTCCAGCTTGAAAAATAATGTCACTTTTTGCCGAACCAAATGTTCAATTTGATATTTCGACCAACTTCAACTGAAAAAAATATTGTACTACATCAGTTTATCAAGTTGCTCCAAAAGATAGCACATTCAATAAGAATTCTCAAATGCTATAACACTTACTACATTATTTCTTAGATCCGTCAAAAAAAGGTTTTTCTTGAGGACACACAGTTTCGAATAATTTTTCGAACTTTGTAAAAATGATTCTAATACATCCGATACTTCAAGAATCTGGATTGATCAACATTTCAAAAAGGTGGTGACATGAACCTACATAATTCAATCAATTTTTTACAAAATCATTATTTAAATTTACGGTAAGTGGAAAGAATTTTGTTTAATTGAAAATAACAGATTTTTGTAGGAAACTTCCTTCAGAAAAAAAAACTGCCTGTCAGCTCGTAAGACGATCAGTATTAAGATATGGGCAGTTGAGCGAAAAAGGATCCTTTGCATGCAAAATTGGATATCTCGAAAACAAATAGTCTCATCCGAGACCCGTAAAAAGCAAATTAAAGCTTAATGAACAGGCTATGCGACCTGGTTTTTTGTACAACTGCCATAAAAAGTGACACTTTTAATGGCAGCAGACAATGTTAAAATTGATTGTTTACGTGGAAGCATGTTGAAAATATTTTTAACATATAGTGTTAAAAAGATTTTTAGGACTTCATTTTCTTAAGATGAAATCAGATGAGAAGAATTCACCATTTGCAAATTTTTATTATCAATATGTAACAGTCATTTCTTATTAATATTAATATTAATCGTAAAACTAGAAAAATTACTAACTCTAATGCCCTGTGACGCTAGGGAGCTTCGCAACACATTATTAGAATCCTCAGCACCATCAGTACTTGTAGAAACCAGAAGTACAATATTGGATGATGATGATGATCCAAAATAATGGATGGAATTTTCCCAAATTATTAATACCAACTGGATTGGCAGTGCATTTATTATTCATGTATTTCAGGAAAAAACGACGATGTTTAATGACAGAAGGGCCCAGTGCAAATACTGTTGAAAATAGTCTACATACTTCCCAATAATACTGAAAGATTGACTGACTTTCGTTTTTGTATTTGGAAGTTGTATAACCAATGATTCATTTGTTAGTTCGATGTCTCCCACTGATAAATTACACAATTCTTCACGCCGACAGGCTCCAAATAATCCGAAAATAGTTGCAACCTTAACCATCAAGTATTTCTCATCTGGCGTCTCCTTTATAAACTTTTCAACTTCTTCACTACAGAATTTTCGATTTTTTGGGAGGATATCCTTCACTTTTCCGTTTTAAATATGCTATTACCTCAAAATATTTACTAACATCCACACCATTGAAAATTTGCTCCACAAAGTTGATGAACTCCATATTTTCGATTTTTCTTCTAAGTATGCCAGGAAAACAGTTTCACTGAAGTTCCCTTCTACATTTTTCAATATACACCAAACCAGGGTGTATGCAACAAAAAGAAAATGAAAACACTTTGAAATCTTAAGCGTAACGTTTTGGAGTCTAAATCAGACTCCTTCGTCAGAAAATAACTAATTTTCATTCAACTTTGTAGAATCGTGACAATTTTTCTGATTTTTGGATTGTCACGATTCTACAAAGTTGAATGAAAATTAGTTATTGTCTGGCGAAGGAGTCTGATTTAGACTCCGAAACTTTGTAGAATCGTGACAATTTTTTTGATTAAAATATTTACTAACATTCACACCATTTTTAACAAGGGCGCTTGACTTCATCATTTAAAATTTGCTCCACAAAGTGCATGAACTACATATTCTTGATTTTTCTTTTAAGTATGCCAGGAAAAGAGTTTCATTGAAGTTCTCTCCTACATTTCTCAATTTACACCAGGCCAGGAAATTGTTATATGCAATTTAGTACTGCTGAACAGATTTTTTAGGTAGGAGTTCCAGATTTGCTCTTCTTGCAATATCCAGAGGAACAACCAAACCGTCTTCTTTATTGATAATTGGACTCTCGACAAACATATTATGCAGTTAAAAACCCAAGACGAAAATTGGACAGTTTGGACGTTTGCCATTCACAACAACCTTTTGATTATTTGAATATCAAAATGCATTTTGAAGTTTATTGCCATTGCAAATTCGCCCATTTCATTATCAAAATAGGGCAGTTGTACAAAAAACATTGTATGGTATTTGCGTTAAAAGTGATTTTATTTTGTTCGTGTAATTGTTCAATTCGCTCCCCGCTCATTTCACAAACTTTTTCACTCACAAAACAAAACGACACTATTAAAACTCATATCATGAATAACTATGTATTTCCATGCGCGTAGAGGGAACCAATAATTTCAAAAACTAAAGTTTTTAAGTTTTAAACGTTGGTGTTCTCATTTCTTATATGAGTTTTTTTCACTGAAATACTGCTTGTTGAAAATCACCAGAAAATTCTTCTGTTCCTTTAATTTTTGTATCTTATTAGGGTAACAGGTACAGTGATCGACACCTTAAGCGCATAGAAACTTTCAATTAATGATTTCAGTTTGTAATTTTCTTAAAACAAGTTGAAGACCCTGACAATATTACAGTTCACTTATGCTTCTTCGGTAAACACTCAGAACTTTTGGTATATGTTGTTTGAAAACTGAAAGAGAATGATTTGTTTTCGAAGTGTCAGATTTGATAGTGATTGACATACTTCGACAATCATTGACATACAAAATGATAGTCATTGACATCCTTCATATCATTCGCTTACACTCTTGTACATGGGGTAGAACGAACTATATTCAATAATGAGGATAAAAACATAGATACACATTCACAGGGGCTGTGTATTTTCATGTTCTTGTTTCGATGTAGAACAAATAACAATTTTTCCACTTGGGTAAGTTTCCAGGTATGTTATATCTTCGGTACATTGCAAAAGTCACGAATGTTCTTTGAAACACGTTTTTCCCGGAACATCAAAAAAGCACATTCGTGACTTCGGCATTGGACCAACAATATGGTATTCTCTTTAACATGATGATTCACATCGTTTGCAACTCCAATTTTGGTAATCTTGTTGCAGCAGATGAAGCAACATCAGGAAAATACAGAAATGTTCTCTATGAAACTATATTACTCACGATACAAATTTGCAGCAACCGATTTTTTTGTGTTTTCTTCCAATTCCACTCCGGCATTTTCATAATTCTTTACACTTGCAGTATCTGTGGATGTGCTCGGTTTGATAAATCACTGATGAAGTAATATTGACTTCACAAATCGATCTATTTTCAGGTTCCTTTCTTCATCTTCAGTCAATCTTCCTCTATATTTTTCTGTCATTTCTCTCCAGGTGGAAGATATTTCCACGAATAGCAGTTTCCTCGAACTTGTTGTTCTCTCTGGAGTCTCCGGCCATTGTAATATATTGTGGAGTAAATTGGGATCATGTTAATGATATAGGATATTTCTATTATCATTGTTGTTAGCCGAAGAAACAGGTAAAAGGGATCAAACGAAACAATGTGCTCAACTTCGGTTATAATATATGAAGTTATGAGAATGTAAAATATTCTCACATTTTCGGACGACGAAAAAAATAAAATCAATCACATCATCTTCCTGTCCGGTTTTTTGTATCCAGTGTAGTTATACTAAAACGACAGATTGTTAAGAAATTACGAAACAAAACGCCGTTCTCGTTAAAAATGCCCTTCGACGTCCCACATACGTTTCCCATTCGTCACACAATTTGTGTAAATTTCGTCTGTTACGTGACGTTACGAGACGTCCAATTTTCCACGCATTTCGGAAACGTTTCCTCCTTGTCCGTAGGTGCGAAGTCCTTGGAGCCTTTACTCGATTACGCCGACCTTAAAGGCGCTGCACCGTGTCTCCCTACGAACGCACACATGTCCCATTTCTTCGACATACCATCAGCTCGGATCGGAGGTACGCCCCTGCAGCATCTGCCGCATTTTTTATTTGTTATTTTGGAAGTTTTCCCGTCGACAAGTCGACGTTGTTGTGGGAACGTCGCAGCGGCGTTTATAAGAATCAGATGATGACAAACGCGCCATAAAAAATTCGAAGAACACACATATTGTTTTAACTAATGAAAGTATTACGTCTAATTTCAACGGTTCTCGGGAGCCTTTCGTTTTTCCTCATCTCGTTCGGGCCTGATGCGCGTCCAAATTGTGTTTAATTACCGACAACAGCTTGCTTTTAGATGGGAAGCGTTTCGGAATTGGTTTTCTAAGAAGGTGTCCGCCGTGAATCATGTGAGAATGGAAAAATCGTGTATATGAGTCGACTTGTTTCATGAGGGACTTCGACAACTGTTAACTCTAGTTTCTAGAAACTAAAATTTGGTTCATTATCAAGTATTATTCCCGGTATTGTTTTTAAACGGCTCCTAACAAAATTTCAACAAAAAAATCTACTCAAAAAAATTTTCCTTTACAAATTATCATGCAAAAAAATATCAAGAACCTATGGATTCCTTATGTTCATGGAGTTTCAGAAAAAATTGAAAGAATTAATAATAATAACAATGAAAATGAACCATTTAAACAATAAAATGCTACAGAACTCAAATCAATAGGATACAGCATCCTGTTATATATCCAACAATAATTGGTTCAAAATTCAACGTAAAAACTGTTTTTAAGAAAAAGAAAATTCTTTGCCTTTACGAAGGCACATCGAGAACATTTTTGAAACATAGATGAATTCAAAATAGTAATCATCGAAATGAATACCATTTTCAATTCCCAGGCTCAGAGATTTTTTATCATGAGGTTGAAGAAATGATATTAGATTTTGTCACTGAGATGAGAGATATACCGGTTTCGGCCTTGTTGGGCCTCATCAGTATCCCGCACATCTCAGGACAAAATCTTCATCAAAAACTTCAGAATTTATAGCAATTGGTTGTGAAGTAATGAGTAAAATATTACAAAGTACTAAGGTGGTGACATCCAATTGCGTCAAAATGAAGTTTCACATCTCCAATCAAATGCAAAAAAAAAAGAAATCTGTACTTCCTCTTTCACTGAATGAGATTTTAGCAGTGGCTCTATTCAGGGCCCGCTTGCTAGTTTCTCAAAGTGATGGAAACGCCCGATTCTTTTTGTGACTGTGAAGCCTGATGTTTTTAAGAAAAAGAAAATTCTTTGCCTTTACGAAAGCACATCGAGAACATTTTTGAAACATAGATGAATTCAAAATAGTAATCATCGAAATGAATACCATTTTCAATTCCCAGGCTCAGAGATCTTTTATCATGAGGTTGGAGAAATGATATTAGATTTTGTCACTGAGATGAGCGATATACCGGTTTCGTCCTTGTTGGGCCTCATCAGTATCCCGCACATCTCAGGACAAAATCTTCATAAAAAACTTCAGAATTTATAGCAATTGGTTGTGAAGTAATGAGTAAAATATTACAAAGTACTAAGGTGGTGACATCCAATTGATAAACTAGCAAGCGGGCTCTGAATAGAGCCACTGCTAAAATCTCATTCAGTAAAAGAGGAAGTACAGATTTCTTTTTTTTTTGCATTTGATTGGAGATGTGAAACTTCATTTTGACGCAATTGGATGTCACCACCTTAGTACTTTGTAATATTTTACTCATTACTTCACAACCAATTGCTTAAATTCTGAAGTTTTTTATGAAGATTTTGTCCTGAGATGTGCGGGATACTGATGAGGCCCAACAAGGCCGAAACCGGTATATCTCCCATCTCAGTGACAAAATCTAATATCATTTCTCCAACCTCATGATAAAAGATCTCTGAGCCTGGGAATTGAAAATGGTATTCATTTCGATGATTACTATTTTGAATTCATCTATGTTTCAAAAAATAAAAACTGTTTTCGAAACAAAAAATTGGCATATTACTGAAAACTTAATTTGGGTTTTCTCTCCCAGTCTCTGTAACAAAAAACAATTAGAAAAATTTTTTTTTCAAATAATAGAAGAATCATATCAATAATAAAGAACCTACACTAAAATTCACAATGGAGTTGGCACAAAATAATGTACTTTCTTTCTTAGATGTTTCGATAAGAAAATTTCCAAATCATTTTGGAACAAGTGTGTTCAGAAAAAAGACACACACAACTCGATATCTGGATTTTTATTCTAATCATCAAATGAGTGTTGAAAGAGGTATTATAAAAACACTTTATGATAAAGCGCAATTAATTTCATCGACAACTGAAATACGAAATTAATTTCATTAAAGATATTCTTCAGGATGATCAATATCCAACTAATTTCATAGAAAAAACTATTTCAAATTTAGAGAGAACAATTTTACGTCAAATGATAACAATCAGGAACCATCAACAAACTGTCAAGAACAACCAATTTTAATAAATTTGATTCCTTAAGTTCATGGATTTTCAGAAAAAATTAAAAGAATTGGTTCAAAATTCAACATAAAAACTGTTTTCAAAACAAAAAATGATTTACGATCTATATTAACAAAAACTGAATCTTTGAATGAGAATCAAAAAATTGATTTTACAATATTCCCTGTATTTGTGGAAAATCTTATACAGGAGAAACTCAAGACCCTCAGAAATTAGAAAGCGTGAACATAAGAATAACATAAAAGATAGGGATATTGGTAGATTGCAGATAACAGATTATATGTATTCCAATACCGGTAATCACATGATAGATTGGAAAAGCATGAAAATCCTAATGACTGACCTCATAATTATAGAAGAAAAATCAAGGAGTCAGCTTGTTTTTTGTTCAGTAGGGATAGATCGAATTTGGATGGATTTATTGGAAAAATAACTGGTTTCAGGGATTTTGAAATAAAATAACGATATCAACATCTAGTAATCAATATTAATCTTTGTTCATCATATATTGATTAAAAAATCACGATTCTGCGAAGTTGGATGAAAAATAGAAATTGTCTGATGAAGGAGTCTGATTTAGACTCCGAAACGTTACGCTTCATAGTTCAAAGAGTTTTTTTTTGTTTATTGTTAGGCAACAATTTCTTCTTGTAAAGTTTTGGCCCCTGACAAATAAGTGCTAAAATTTTTACGAAGGGGCCTTTCTTCTATTATTTAAAATTTTTTTCTATTTGTTTCTTGTTTCAGAGACTGGGAGAGAAAACCCAAATAAAGTTTTCAGGAATAAGCTATGGATAGGCTGAGCAAATTAGCTTAAAAAAAAAGGTGTGCCTTGAAGTAATTGGTGGAGTTCGGGATACTGTTTTTACCATTTATTTAGGACTCTAATAAGAGTATTTTGAGTTTTGCCCCAATTTCCCAGTGGGGCGATGTCGTGACGTTTGAAAAACCTCGAAATTGTCGGACTATTTTAGGTTTTTTTCGAATAACTCCTGAACTAAGCACTTTATCAAAAACTTTGTTATATTCGAAAGTGTTCATCATTGAATTTTGCATCTAAAACTACTACGATATTATATTTTGAATAGGTAGTTTTATAGAAATTATACGTCGAAATATGGCATTTTCTTACACGTTTTGAAAAAACACATTTTTTTACTATAAAACGTAAATTATCTATGAAACTACGAGCTTTAGAAAGGAATGTCAAAGAATAAGAGTTGTAGGTATTGTGGTTAAAACGTAACATCACCCCTCCAAACCACAATGTTAAATCGCGCAGTAGCTCATCCTGCTGAGGATGCTGATCATTTAATAGTAGCTAGTGCTGTTGAAGTTGGTCAGCAGTCTCATGAGTATGTGGTTATTGTTGGGGAGGACACTGACCTTCTTGTAATTTTGACTGCTCCATCCCATATGTGTACCAACATTTTTTTACTGAAGCCTGGCAAAGGCAAGCAAGACGATATTGTCTATTCTACCTCGCACTACATGTTTTCCTCTGTTTCGAAATATCAAATTATTATATTATTTCTTCATGCTTTTAATAGCTGCGATGCTACGTCATAATTTTTCGGTAAAGAAAAAATTAAATTCCTAAAGATGTTGGAAACCAACCCAAACCTTCTAAAAGCAGCAGAATTATTTAGCAAATCTAATGCTTCTGCCAAGAATGTCGACGAGGCAGGAAAAAAATGCGTAGCAGCTTTTCATAGAAATAATTTCAAGCAATTAAATGTATTGTGGTACGAGATGTTCGAAAAATTATTAACCAAACAAAACCTTATTTAATCTTGCCTCTTTGCCTCCAACTGAAGCAGTGCTAAGGGCGTCGCTAGGAATTTTTTCTGGGTGAGGGAGTAAAAAAAATTTAGGATGTAGCATATTGACATAAAATGTTCCTATTTGATGATTGTATTATTTATTTTTTTTTATTTTTCAATGAACAGCGCTAAGGACATATTTACAGGTAATAACAATATCTAATATATTGTTCTTAGTTAATAATAAGTCGTCCCACGTTTAATATTATAATTAATTTAGTTGATTTTTGATTTCCAATGTCTTTAGGAAATTCAGTTGCCCTTTACCGAAAAATGATGACCTAGTGTCGATCCACTTAAAAACATGAAGGAATAATGTGTTGTTTTTCGAAACAGAGGAGAACTTGTAGTGCAAGGGAGAATAGACAATATCGTCTTGCTTGCCTTTGCCAGGCTTTAATAAAAAAAAATGTTGGTACACATAAAGGCTGGAGCAGTCAAAATTACAAGATCAGTGTCCTCCTCAATATTAACCACACACCCATGGGACTACTGAGCAATTTCAACAGCACTAGCTACTATTAAATGCTCAGCAGGATGAGCTACTGCGCAATTTAACATTGTGGTTTGGAGGAGTGGTGTTACGTTTTTGTCACAATATGATCGTCTACAACTCTCATACTATGACAATTTGTTCTGAAGCTCCTACTTCCAGAGATATTTTACGTTTTATAAAAAAATTACTTATTCAAAATATGATGTCGTGACACTTTTTAGATGCAGAATTTAATGTCGAACACTTTTGAATGCTACAATTTATTTGATTAAGTGCTTAGATTATGAGCTATTCGAGAAAAACTTAAAATAATCTGAAAATGTCGAGGTTTTTCGAACGTCACGACATAAGCTCCTCTGGGAAATTGGGGTACAACTAAAAACAACTCGTATAAGAGGCCGAAACAAATGATTGAAACAGTTTCTCGAAGTCCAAAACATTTTCTGAACCAAAAAAAATTAAAATTTTACCAAAAAACCGACATAGAGACAATATCTCTAAAAAAAGCACTAAGAAGTGCTTGATTGCATGAACGATTGCCGATTGCCTTTTTATCAAGCAAAAAGGTAGCTGGATACTAACAATTATTGTTATTCTTAGAGTCGGTGTCAGCCAACTGTGTATGTGGAACTCAAAAACCTACCTTAGCTGACACAATAACAATAATTGATAATATCCACCTACTTTTTTGCGTGGTAAAAAGGCAATTAATTTTTTACCTCTTAGTGTTTATTGATTTGTTTTGGAGTTATTGTTTCTATGTCGTTTTTTTTTGTTGAAATTTTGATTTTTTTCGCAACAGAAAATGTTTTGGGGGACACATTTGAAATAATTTCACATCAATATTGGTAGAAAACATTTAACATCATGTGGAAAAATATTTTAAGTTAATTCTCCAAGATTTATGAAGAGAAAGGTCATCTAGTATTTGATATTAAGAAAAGTTGTGTAATTTTTGTGAAAGTTTTTTTGGGGTTTTCTCTCCAAGTCTCTGAAACAATTAGAAGAAATTCTTTGTATAATACAAGTAAAATTGTACACTGATAAAACAGAGGCCAAATCCTTTGAAAAATTGTTGGCTAACAATGAATTTTCTCAACTTTTCGAGATCTTAATTTTTCCTTATTGTTCTTGTTTCAGAGACTGGGGGAGAAAATCCCAAAAATGCCAAGACCTCACATAAACCATTTCATTAGATAATATATCTGAAGAATGGGATAATCTGATTTTTCCACAGCATGAAAATTATCATTTCTAAGATCAGATATGAGGATAAAGCTCTAGCTCGAACCTTAAAAAAATCAATTATGAACCCAAGTTCTCCGCCTCTGTATACAATCTGAAAGGGCACCCCGTGGACTATTTTTCCCGGGAAATATTTATGGAAAATAAGGAACATTCTTCAAGTCCGGCAATTTGCATGGGTGAGACGTCGAACCCCTGAATTTTTTAGTAATAAATCTCCTATTCAAATGGGCGACGAAGAAACATGAGAGAAAAGTGCAGGGCTTGTAGCTGTTCCCCTGAAAAGGTTCCAAAAGACCGCTTTTCGCCGTGGTCGAAAGAAAAACGATATGGAAATGGAAAGTGCGGAATCTAAAACGAAATGATTTCAAACGAATCGTCAAGATTCTCTGGATTTTTATAAGTATGTATCAATAGTATATTTGGAAGGCCATTCTCACTCATAATTTAAAAAATATATTAACGGAATCAGGCCTACTCCTTTTTTCGTAATGAGAAACATTGGCAGATTGAAAAATGCAGAAAAGTAATTGACGGATTATATTAATATACAAAACTAGCTGACTCGGCAGACTTCGTACTGCCTCAAAAAAAGAAACTTTAATATAATAATTAACTATTATGGTATAATACCTTGAAAGTGGACATAAAATTGTCCTGTACAGTATGTGTTGTCGTCTGGAAACAGCTTTTGAATGTTGGCCAAGAACTGTTTAGAATCATTTACTATCCCAGAAACTAAAGAGCGAAAGGGATCTGGTGGTGGAACTAATTGTGGCAATTGGCAATTAGATAAGCTAGCTGGCCCGGCAAAAATTGTTCCGCCTTAGAGATGAATAAAGTTGTTTTTTTTTTCAAAGGAAATATATTAGGTGAAATACAAAAAAAAATACAAAAGTACAAAATATATAAAAAATTGTATTGCAATGAAATAGCTCAATAGCTATCTCAATTACTATTGGTAGTCACAAAAGTTCAAATGGGCAAATTTGCAGTATATTTTATGGGCGTTCAGAATTCAGTACTAAGAATTGCATTAAGGCACCGTTAACCTAAAAATTCTATATGAATTGTTGTTTTTCAAATGGCACACCCTGTATTTTATTTTCCTAATCGATAGAGCTCTTTCTTTTTTTATTTCAAATATTTATACATACTTTATTGAGGTTTTTTTCGACAGTTTCTGTAGAATGCCACTCGAGAATGCTGTGATTTATTTATATCGGAGTTCCATTCTATGGTCTCTTGATAGTCCCTTCTTAACATCATTAGACAATTTTTTATGGGGATATTTGAAATATAAAATGCCCGTCCGCAAAATATTGAAGAAATTAAATTCAGAATAGCACAAGAAATTGAGAACATCAATATATTCCATAAATGTTGAGGAAAATGTTCAAAAACTTCAAAAAAAAATATCGACCCTGTCTAGAAATAAATAGGGGTCATTTGAATCCCTACTTGAACTTTCAGTTAATAAATAAACAATATAAATATCAGGTGTTTCAGTATCCACGGTTCCTTTGATATGAAAAAATTGCATCGTTCTCGTGTGGCATTCCACAACTGCCTTCGATTTAGAAGAAAATATCTATATTTATAGGAAACTGCCAGAGATACTTTCAATGAGGTGTATTTGAAATCAGAAGAAAGAGCTCTACCGCTGTTAACCGGAGCGACATCTATTGGCGTTATTCGCAAGGAAAAAAATAATATCCTATATTTTTTCTATTTTATCAAATTTTTCAGGGTTTTATGGTATTTTATGTTAACCCCGCCGTAGAAGAATCCAACAAAAAAACTTTCATAAAAAACAGTTCATCCAATCTTGAGTTATAAATGGTGTAACCAACAATATGGCCGACTGAGTTTTATATATTAAGATGAAGATAGCATAAATGACGAATGTTCGCACGCTTGAATTTTTGGATAAACTGCTCCACATGAGTTAGGGATATTGACTTGAACTGCAAAAAAATATAGTTTCAATGAGATTTTAAGAAGAAATTTCATATTGATATGATTTCAAGTTGCAGGAAATAAAATTAATTTTAGCCTGAAGTTCTGCAGAGTATACAGGGTGGTTAAGAAAAATCCAGTGAAATAACAAAATTTTATTCCCAGAGAATTCAAAATTTTGAGACTATCAATATCAATATCAATGTATGGCCTTCACAGGCATCCAATAACAGCTTGACATCTTCTCTGCATACTACACACGGGGTTGTTGAACATATCTTGAGAAATTTGGTTCCATAAACGGGGCAGGAGCTCTCTCAGATCATTTGTGGATTCTGGGGTAGGTTGATGATTATCTGATATTTTTTTGAGCATATCCCATGCAATTCAAATCTGGTGAGTGCGGAGGTATTGGTAAATTTGGATGGAATACCAAGCTCCTTGCGAGCATTCTCAACTATGGATGCACGGTGCGGTCTAGCGTTATTGTCTAGAAATTGAAAGTTTCACCAATAGCAGCGTGAAAATTTGGCAAAACATTGTCAATGACATGCTCCCTATAGTGTGAGGCGGTCATATTCCCAGGACAAATGTGTAGATCTGTGCGCCCGTTGAAACATATCCCGGCCTATACTATAACACTACCCCCTCGGAATGGATGGACTTCTTGGACATAGCGACGATTACGGGGTATGCGGGGGATTGTCCATACCTTTATTCTTCGAGAATCTGAATATCGTCCATATCTGGATTCATCAGTGAAAAGGACACTACGCCATTGATCGTTCCAATTGATATGTTGCCTTGCCCATTCCAGTCTTTGACGCTTATGGTCACATGTTGATGGAACTCCTCTTAATGGACGTCTAGAACCTAGATTCACCTCTCTCAAACGTCGTCTGATGGTTTCGATGGAAACTTGGACCCTAACGGCATTTTGAAGAGTATTCCGTAGCATTCTACACGAAGATGTCTTCTCGCCGAAACGGTGAGGAAACGATCCTGAGCAGGTGTTGCTTTTCGTCGCCCATCAAGCCTTGGTCTTTCCAACACGGAACTTGTCTCCCTGAATCTATTCCAAAGTCGAGATATCACACTTTGGCTGACTTGAAGCCTTTCCGCTATAACAACCTGAGTTAGGCAGCACCCTGTAGCATTCCGAAAGCCCTATTAGCGTCAGCGTTTGTTAATTTACGTCTTGGCATTTTCAGAAAACTCGTTTCAAATCGTAGCCGTTGATGAACTGACTGCATTTCAAAATAAGAACATTCATAAAGCTTATGCAAAGAACCAAGCTTCAGAAAAAAGGCAACCAGATTGACCAAATGTCTCATACTGATTTTTATTGGATCGATTTAAGTTGTTATTGAGTTTTAAATGATTTCACAGCGATTTTCTTGAAGACTACAACAAACAATTTACGGCTTAATTCTTTGATGGTTGTTTACTGCAGATCGTCTGCCCAGAACTCTGCTAGATTGTAATAAGCTTTCTCCACTAGCAAAGCTTTCAGCTTCTTTTGAAGGGATTTTCTTTTCATATCCTCCAGTTGTTGCGGCAGTTTATTTTAAATGTTTATTGCCTGATGGTTCACTCCAACCTGTGCTGCAGAGACTTTATGGTACGGTATTGTGTACATGTTAGTTCCTCTAGTACTGTACGAGTGCAGGTTTTTATTTTTAATGAGGTCGTTTTCTTCGTTCTGTACATACAGAGCACATGCAACGATGTACTGACACACAAGTGTCAGGATTCGCTCTTTTTTGAAGAGGTTTCCGCAGCTATCTCTTCTGGGTACTTCGCACAATGATCGGAGGCAGTATTTCTGCTCAATAAATATGTTTTCTGCTTCACTGCTTCCTCCCCAGAAGATAATGCCATAGGTGATCCTGCTGTAGAAAAAGAAAAAAAATATGTTATTTTTGCTGTATTTTCATCGGCTATTTGCATCATCCTTCTCACTGTGAAAACTGCCTGAGACAGCTTTCTTGCTAATTTCTCCAGATGATAGTGAAATTTGAGGTTGGGTTGCAGTGTGATACCAAGAAATTCAAGTCGAGCATCTTTTGAAGGTTTAGTTTCAAAAATTAATCTTTGTGTTTTATTCACATTCATTTTGAGTCTATTTATCTCGAACCAGGTTGCTTGTTCCTCCAGGACTGAGCAAGATTTCTCTTTCAACTCATGATGACCCTCTCCAGTGTTGAGAAAACTCGTATCATCTGCAAAGAGTATCGTGTTCTCCGATTCAACTGCATCAGGTAAGTCCTTTATGTACAGAACGAATAATATGGGTCCCAGTATGGAACCTTGGGGGACTCCACACTTGGTTAGCTCCCAGTCTGATTCATCTCCTTCCACACATACATTTTGGTATCTATCACGGAGGTAGCTTCGAATCAACTTCTACGCTATCCCTCTTATTCAATAGCGAAAAAGCTTTTCCTGAAGTATTCCGTGGTTGATGCTTGAATACGATATTTATCGTCTGCCTACGACACGGTATGGAAAGATGGTTTGATCTATAAACTTTATACACATCTTAAATGTGGAAAGATGATTTGTTTATTAGAGAATATGTTGTCGGATAGAAGATTTCGTGTTTTTGTTGATGATAAAAGTAGTAAATTCAAAATATTGAACAATGGTCTTCCACAAGGATCTATTTTAGCACCCCTTCTATTCAATTTATATTTATGCGATATTCCTTGTACTTCATCTGAAAAATTTATTTACGCCGACGATATTGCACTCGCTTTCCGTCATTCTGATTTAAGAAGTATTGAGGAAAATTTAACTTCTGATCTGAAAATTTTGAAAAATTATCTTTTCGAATGGCGTTTGTGTCCAAATCCAAATAAAACCGAGGTTTCGTTATTTCATTTGAATAACCATCAAAAATTTAGAAAATTAAATGTCCTTTTCGGGAACTTTCCTTTGAAACATAATTTTACCCCCAAATACTTAGGTGTTAAATTAGATTCCTCTCTGAATTACAAAGCACATTTGGATGACTTACGATTGAAGCTGAAAACGAGAAATAACATTCTACAGAAACTTGCTGGTACGTCATGGGGTGCTGACCCGACTACACTTCGCACAGCAGCCCTAGCCCTGGTTTTTTCCACCGCTGAATATTGTTGCCCTGTTTGGCTCAATAGTGTTCATGTTCAGAAAATCGATGCACAGCTCAATTTTTCAATGAGAATAATTACTGGAACCATCCAATCTACACCTATCCAATGGCTACCAGTGCTATCGAATATAGTTCCTCCCCATATTCGAAGACAGTCTGCAACTTGGAATTCTTGGAATAAATTCAATTCATTTCCGGATTCTTTTCCGATACTTTCCTACGTTCCAGAAAATAGAATTCCAAGACTGAAATCTCGTAAACCTATTTGGTCGAATAACTTTCTGAATTCGAACTTCAGCTACAACGAAATCTGGAAATCCGAATGGGATGTATGTTCTTTATCTAATAAAGATCTAATATCTGATCCATCGAATAAAGTTCCTGGTTTTAACCTTCCCAGGAGAATATGGTCCTTTCTTAATCGTATAAGAACAGGTCATGGTCGTACCAACAGCATGCTTTTCAAGTGCAATTCGGTTGATAGTCCTAATTGTGAATGTGGTGAATCAGAGGAAACAGTTGAACACCTAATTAATAATTGTTCGATTTATAAATTCCAAGATGGCATTAGAGCCATACACAATATATCAAACTCATTTTTGCAATGGGTTGAAAATTTCAGATCAATTTGATGAAGTATAAATTGAATTCTCTTGCTGTTCTGGCTTTTTTCATTTTCAGGTTGGAGTTTGTGTTTGAAAATCCTTCCTCCGAAGAGCCGTTCCGCTAATCGTGATGTCCTTCTATATAGAATATTCAGATACAACAATTTTATTTTATTTTTTTAACGGGGAGACAGGTTTTTTCGGCTGAGGTTTTTTCCCCTGGTTCTATAGTATCGTATGATACTGGTGATGATAGTATCGTATGATACTATAGTATCATACGAAGAATGTTGTGGTACCCCGTTCCTTTTTTCACCTCAGCTTAGGTTCTTTTTGTTTCAACATTTATTGTATTATTTTAGCTCTCTTATTCAAAAGAATATATATATATATATATATATATATATATATATATATATATACGTATTACGCGACCTTACAGAGCCGAAAATGCTACACGCGACTACCCCTACTGAGCCAAAATCATTTTTACGAAGCCCGGATCGGGCTTCCTAAAAATTTGCGTGTATATCTTTCACAGAGGCTTCCTAATAGGTCAGTGAGCCTATAGACGAATTTTCGCCTGGGCCGAATATCGCCCATATAATATCGCAATATATACGCGCTTAGTTCACGGGATCCACCTGTAGGTGGTGCTCCAGTAGTTCCGTATATAAATATATACATTTTGGCGATATAACCCCGATTATAGGAATCCCGCTATGTCTCGCTGTTATTCGAAGCCCGTAAGTTTGGCAATGTCGCATTCTATCGGAATTCGTTGGAACGTTCTCAGGGTAAAATGATTCTCCTGAAAGGCTAATGGATGGAGAAATATCGCTAGGAAGGATAGGAAAAATTTCTCATCGGAAGAATCAACGAATATTGGATTTAATCGTCTTCATTAGATGATACTTTAATTTATTATTATTTCAAGCTGCGCTTTTCAAGACATCATCTACAGGGAATAGTTATACGAATTCAAGATTTTGTTATTCTGTTTAAGAGTAGATGAACTCAAATCATCAAATGTTTTCGAGCGAAGTATAGTTCCGTTTTTACCGGAACTTCATCATTGCCGAAGTAAACCCTGCATATTCAAACATTTTGGAATTCTTCGATCAATTTTTCACTGATTTGATGTATGATTGCGAACTGGATCAATATGAATAACAGAAAAATAATAGATTAGGCTAGGCTTTTGTTTTTCGAATGAAATTATGAATATTTATCTGAAAATAGAGCTCCGCTTAAACAAAAAACAAATTTTTTTATTGGATGGTTTTCGATTTTAGGTTTTCATGAAAGATAAACATCAAGTTTTTGTCATGATCTCGAGATAACAAATTTTTATACAGTTCGGAAATGTTTATCAATATTGGCAAACTGCGAACTTGAAAAAGTGAGTACTAAATTGTTTCAAACGAGAACTTCTTTTCTGAAGCCATGAGGAAATTAACTTAAGAAAATAATGTATGTGTGAAAAAATGGGAATTGCTTCGAATTGCAAAGTGTTTTTCAATTGTGGGAAATCAATTTCTTTGGACATTGTATTTTGAATTTTACTTCCCCGAGAAATACAATTATTGGCAATTATCAATTAATTCAACTGATTATATTAACCGGTGAGGTGGTATTTCACTGCCATAGAGAGTGAGATGGTGTCTTTCAGACACCTGCAATTTTATATGATTTTTCTCTGTCCATAGCTCTTTCTTTTTGGCTTCTAACAATAGAATTACTATGTCATGAATGTATTCAACTAACGGGTTAGGCATTTGGTGTCACCCATTTAAAAAAAATCTGTTATAAAAGCAAAAAGTATTTTATTGAAACAAAATTTTGAAAAATAACGATATTAATATGTGCAATTTACGTTTTAAAAATTTTTCGCATTGTCTTGTTGGAAATGTGCAACACAAGTGACTTCCTTGATGCAAATCTATTCGGACTTCTTATCACAGCTTGTCTTACCCGTTCAATATTTTCGGGTGTTCTGACTATACGCAGACACCTCTACAAAAATTTGATGCCACATTCCCTCTAACATCATAATCTCTTACCCATCTAAATATGTTTTGGCATTTTGGAATTCGTCCGTATCTTTTCACATTGAATTCACAACGAAAATTTCATTGCACTTGCACAACTGAATTATTTAATATGAATTGTTTTACTACATAAATTCATTGATTCATCGGAAATATCTCCATGGCCAATTGAATTGCAACTATTGACATATAAGAATGTGTCACTTCAATTGTCTAAAACAAATTATTATTTCCATAACGCACTATGAAAAATAGATGAAACCAGACCTTGTATTTTCAATGAAATTTTATGAATATATTAGTGAAAAATTATTAATTTTAAAAACGAAGAGCAGAAAATGTGCGGAATTGTTACAAACTTCCATTCCGTATCAACTACCAAAAAATGAATACGAATTTTTAGGAGAATCAAAATTTTTTTAGTTATTGAATGTGTGGATGAAACATTGGACGCAGAAGAAAACAATCTATCGAAACTGAAAAAACTGACAACATGTCAAAATATCACATTTTCATTCCTACTTATTTCATTCTCGCAATACATTGAATTCAAAATTTTTGACTACAAAATCAGCACACTGGCTTTTTACACATTCCCTTGCACTGAAAATATGTTTTCCTGTGAATTTTCGATGGATTCTAGCAACTCACCGTGCATAAATTGAAAGTTGCTGGGAGCCCCGATATTGCCATTTGATCTGCAAAGAAGTGATAGCGGATAAAAAATATGAAGGAGTCTGCCAGACTCCACCTCATCGGCTCCGGTTTAAATCAATTTTATATCAAAATTTTTGTTCCATTTCGACCATAATGTTCTCGTCATCAATAATTGTTGAAAAAATCTAATAATATTGAAACAATAAATAAATTGATAATATGTCAGAAAATGTTCATTCCTGCGAGCATACTGCCCTTCTTTGTTATTCATTTCTCTAAATAAAATGTTCAGAAGTTTTATTTTGCAAAACAGCTGTTATATATGGAGAAAGTGCAAGAATTGTTTACATAACATGTTGCAATTTCGATATCAGATATCCCGAGTTACCTGGATAACGATAGTAAAGCTGAATTTCATGGTACAGGAGAAACAAAATCATTACCGTAATCGTAAAAAAAACAGATCGACGTAATTGGTTATTATCAAACTCATCCTCGGTCATCTTTTGAGGATTTAGAAGATCAGAGAATCTTGTTCATTGATAATTTTTACCCCGTCCAATAAATGGTAATTTTTTGTGAAGGATTTTTACTGAAAATTCAAGAACACAAAAACTTCTTGAAACATATTATTTGGTCCGACCAAGCTAAATTTACCCAACAAGGAATAACGAACGAAACGAAGTCAAGGAAGTTCAAACTGTATTTCAATTTCCACTAACTGTATTCTGCCTTGTCACAGATGACCAACTCAGATATTTCATTTGAGAACCTAGTCGAAAATATCTTGCGTGAATTGCACCTCGCATTCAATAATTGGTACAGGGAAAATTTGCTAACACCAGAGAAAATTCGTCAAGAATATTTGAGGAATGTTGCTGGTGAAATAGGGGTCGATTTCTTCGACCGCTTCGATCTCCAGATCTTCCCCACTAGATTACTATTTATGGGGTATAATTAAGAGAGAAATTTACGTGAACGAAATATAGAACAGTTGCGAATCAAAGTATGTTAAGTTTTTCATAGTTCAGATCCTAATGAAATTGTTTAGACAACGCAGTCTGGTCGTGATCGATACGTCTCGAACTGAATGGACGACATTTCGAACGTGAATTCTGAATTGGACCTTGTTTGTATTTTTGAGAAGAGTTGAATTCGAAATGTTACCAACAAATATGTTCCTCTTGAATATTTCAGAAGATATACATTTTATGCTAGTGGTGTTATTCCCGCTTATTGTATACGAAATACAAACAGGGTTTACTCATCAATATTATTCAGAATTCAATATGATAAGCGAAATATCCAGTGACAAAACTATTGAACGAAATTTAGATTCAACATAAAATTTTTTGAAAAAAGGATTCCAAGAAAATTCACGGCATTATTTAAAGACCCTTGGTGGAGAAAAAGCGTTTCATTACTTTGACCCCCTTTTTTCCTAATCACACCCTACTCACTGTCTATTTATAGGTTATAAGCAGGAAGAGAGTTAACTCGAATGTTATAGAGAACAGTTGCGACTAAAAATGTTTTTAACAAAAGAAAGACATTTCGTAACAGTTAATTGCGACTTCTGTTCGTATGTTTAAGAAAACGAAAATTTGAAATATGACCGAGAAAATTGACTTCAAGCATTTCTCAAAAAATACGAATTTTATTTTAATTGTGATATCTGCACACCTACAATATCTTTCAATACAATATATTCAATTATGACTTCTCGTTGTCATCAATTTTGAGACTCACGGTATCCACTGTATCATGACTTGTAATTTCAAGCATTTACACAAAACATCTTGTCAATTGGTGGGATACCTGTATTTGAAAACAATTAATAATTGCGTACCCTTTGAAATTTTCGAAAGAAAATCTCTCCGAGATTCTAGTGTCGTTCGAGTATCTACTTTTTTATCCACGAATAGTTTTGAATAGAAGGTCTCATCAAGTATTCGCATGAAACTTGTGACGTACGCAACGGACGTGAAAGCTTTTTTCAAGTAATTGACTTGAAATGACATTGAATTAAAATTGGAGAACAAAGAAAATTTTGAATTTTTTTTACTATATGAAGATTTGAAACACTATTTCACAGAAAATAATCGTAGCGTTTTCCTTATCTCTCATTCTCCGAAAAACAGCTCTCGTGGTATCCGAGGATATCAAATCGATGATGAAATGGTATCACCCTCATTGTACAACCAATGACTCAATTCGTGGCTTCGGTTGGCTGCACCTTGTGTCGCATGTATATATCTGAATATGAAACAAATCGAAAATAATACAGCGGAATAATTCAGACGCAATATTCAACTGGAATATTTTGGCAACACTGCTCGGGCTTGCCAAAGACCGTGAATCATCTATTTTTTACACAAAAAGGCTTGGTATGGCATTACCATATGACAGGCTTCTAATGGGTTGTGATACGTACTCCCAAATGTATAAATTATACACACCCCCCTTGTATCACCGCACACCCTGGCTTCACTTCACCTGTGTCTTATGGCGGGCTTGAAAAAGATAGTCTAATGCGTATATATATATATATATAACTCTTTTGGAGCAGTATAAAAATGATTACCAACGCTTAACCTCGAGAAGCACCCATTCTGGAATGGTGGAAAATGAATTTTCCCATATCACTCCATGTCTTTTCCCATGAAAGTCCTCGCGTCTTCCGCTCGGAAATAATGCCCACGCCAGACGATCAGCTGCGTATATCAATCTGTTATGAACGGCGTAAGTTCACGGCTCTCAAGGCTGGCCTCTCTCATTTTCCTGAATTATTTCTGGAAAGTTTGGCGGTTTGGAAGGCGCGTTTGCACTTTATTGAAAAAGAAGCAGGGATGTTCGAGATTTACGGCTTCCCTTTAACGTAAATCTCGAACTTGCCGGCCTGTGAGGCAAGAGTTTTTAACAGATAGCTCATTTGTCATTGATATCTATACGTGCCCAACGGTCGTTGGCAATCAAACGCCGAGCCAATCTCGCAAATTTTCCAATATTTTATTCCGGACGCGGCCTTATTAAAGTGGTCGAGTGAAAAAATCCGCAGACGATTTGTTGTATTGAATTTCTGATTGTTCGGACAGGGGGTTGTCATACAATATTACCTATAATTTTACAATAGTTATTTATGATAATATGAGCTGATATGAGTGTTAAAAGTGACGTTTCATTTTGTGAATGAAAAAGTTTGTGAAATGACCGGAGCGAATTGAACAATTTCACGAACAAAATAAAATCACTTTTAACACAAACCATACAATATTTTTTGTACAACTGCCCTATTTCGTTAATGAAATGGGCTAATTTGCAATGACCATAAACTTCAAAATGCATATTAATATTCAAATAATCAAAAGGTTGTTATGAATGGCAAACGTTGCCAACGTTATGATTACTAACAAATGAGAAAAGACACTGTCATTTGAATTTCGTTCCTGTCCAATTTTTGTCTTGGGTTTATAACTGCTTAATATGTTTGTCGAAGTGCAATTATTAATGAAAGTGACGAGTTGGTTGTTCCTCTGGATACTGAAGAGACTGCAAGAAAAACAAATCGGGAACTCCTACCTAAAAAATCTGTTCGGCAGTACGATATTGCATCTAACAATTTGCTGGCGTGGTGTAAATTGAAAAATCTAGAAGGGAACTTCAGCGAAACTGTTTTCCTGGCATACTTAGAAGAAAAATGAAAAATATGGAGTTCATCAACTTTATGAAGCAAATTTTCAATGATAAAGTCAAGCGCCCTTGATATAAATGGTGTAGATGTTAGTAAAAATTTTAAGGTAATAGCATATTTAAAACGGAAAAGTAAAGGATATCGTCCCAAAAAATCGAAAATTCTCACTCTTGAACAAGTTGAAAAGTTTATGAAGAAGGCACCAGATTAGAAATACTTGATGGTTAAGGTTGTAACTATTTTCGGTTTATTAGGAGTCTGTCGGCGTGAAGAATTGTGTTATTTATCAGTGAAAGTCATCGAAGTAACAAATAAATCATTGGTTATACAACTTCCAAATACAAAAACGAAAGTCAGTCGTTCTTTCAGTATTACTGGGAAATATGTAGACTATTTTCATAATTGCACTGCGCCCTTCTGTCATCAAACATCGTCATTTCTTCCTGAAATACATGAATTGTAAATGCACTGCCAATCCAGTTGGTATTAATACATTCGGGAAAATTCCATTTATTGTTGCCGAATTCCTCAAACTGCCATAACCAAAGCAATATACAGGACACTGTTGTCGAAAATCCTCCGCTTCATTGGTAGCAGAATCAGGAGCAAATATTACGGATATAAAAAAACATGGTGGATGCAAGTCCACGAAAGTAGCCGAGGGCTATGTTGATCATTCCTTTGCATATAGAAATGTCATTGCTGAAAAAATTCTCCCAACCTCAACAGATTTTGGATCATCATCATCCAATATTGTACTTCCGGTTTCTACAAGTACTGATGGTGCTGAGGAATCTAATAATGTGTTGCGAAGCTCCCCAACGTCACAGGGCATTAATGTTAGTAATTGTTCTAGTTTTACGATTAATAATAATGTTCATGAGTAATGATTGTTAAATATTGATAATAAAAATTTGCAATTGCTGAATTTTTCTCACCTGATTTCATCATAAGTAAATGGAGTGCTAAAAATATTTTTAACACTAATGTTAAAACTATTTTCAACACGCTTCCACGTAAACAATCAATTTAAACATTGTTTGCTGTCATTAAAAGTGTCACTTTTAATGGCAGTTGTTCAAAAACCTGATTTTCTCACCGATATCTGACGTCATTTGCCTTATTATTGGGGTCGGAATTTGTTGGTACCGCTTTCGAGGAAACCAAGACTTTACATTCCAAACGCGGTACGAATGATTTCATATCTGTTGTAAGTTTAGCTTCCGGCCGGTGGATAAGCATCAAATCCTGCTATTTTAATGTGCCAAATATAGTAGCCAAATATATCATAAAGAAATAATATCATATCTCTGAGAAGATCAGGCATACTTGCTATTTCGGCACAAAGTTGGAGAGCCGAACGTGAAGGTATGGGCCTATCTCCAAAGGCAACAATGAAAGAAGTTATTGTCTCCGCAATTGATTGACCACCGAAGTACAATTTCATGATTTGAAATTTTTCTTTAACCGTAAACATTTTGATTAACGCCAATCTAATTTATTTTCAAACAGTCTAGCTATCACATTTGAGGTTCGGATGCGACTAATGTGCATTGCAATTCGCGCAATTCGAGATCACCTCCTCCTGCTGAGACCTACCTTTTCAACAGTCCAGTCCCTTATTTGTTATCGAATCGCAATGACATTTCAATTCTTCCACTGTTTCACTAGACTCGGAGCTTTCCATAAAGATTTTCTTTATCTGTATACTCATGCTCATCTCATTATTTTAATCAGTTCATTTCATTTTCTCTATTGTTAATTTTTCTTAACATGTTGCTAATTACAGTTCCCCTGGATCCAATTGATTTCCTGCAGAACATGATTTAAACTTATCTGATATGGTTCAACGGTCAATTGTAATACACATGCAACTGGTTGACAGTCCCTCGTCCTGGTTTCACCCTGGAAGGTCTACTCTGATAATTCAGAACACAATCATTCGGTAAAATCTACTCATTATAATCCTGAACTAACAAGCTCATTCATCTGATTCGACTTCTTTTCGAAACCAGATATTAGTAGTTTCCCTCATTTTGCATCGCTCATAGTTTATCTATTGTATACCTTTATGAATTGACCTACAGTTTCACAGAGAAATCAACCATTTCCCATTCCTTTATCCACCCCTTTATAGAGAAATTCGTCCCGTCGAAAGGGTTGTAAATTGTGCGGTGACACAACTGCAATTCTCGTACATCAACACCCCCATTTAGCTTCCGGCCGGTGGACAAGCATCAAATCCTGCTATTTCAATGTGCCAAATAGTAGCCAAATATATCATTAAGAAATAATATCATATCTCTGAGAAGATTAGGCATATTTGCTATTTTGGCACGAAGTTGGAGAGCCGAACGTGAAGATACCGAGCCTGTCTCCAAAGGCAACAATGAAAGAAGTTATTATCTCCGCAATCGATTGACCACCGAAGTACCATTTTATGATTTGAATTTTCTTTTCAACCGTAAACATTTTGATTTACGCCAATCTAATTTATTTTCAAACAGTCTAGCTATCACATCTGATGTTCGGATGCGACTAATGTGCATTGCAATTCGCGGCAGTCGAGATGCCATTCCAACAGTCCAGTCCCTGATTTGTTATCGAATCGCAATGAGATTACGATTCTTCCACTGTTTTACAAGACTCGGAGCTCATTCGAATTTAACATTCATATTCCTATGTTTCCATAAAGATTTTCTTTATCTGTATATTCATGTTCATCTCATTATTTTAATCAGTTCATTTCATTTTCTCTATTGTTAATCTTTCTAAACATATTGCTAATTACAGTTCTTGAGTTTCAGATTAATGAATCCTCGTACCTCTAAGGTGAACCCTGGATCCAATTGATTTCCTGCAGAACACGATGTGAACTTATCTGATATGGTTCAACGGTCAATTGTAATACACATGCAACTGGTTGATAGTCCCTCGTCCTGGTTTCACCCTGGAAGGTCTACTCTGATAATTCTGAACTCAATCATTCGGTAAAATCTACTCATTATAATCCTGAAATAACAAACTCATTCATCTGATTCTACCAAATATCAGTAGTTTCCCTCATTTTGGTTCGCTCATAATGTGTCTATTGTATACCTGTATGAATTGACCTACAGTTGCACAGAGAAATCAACCATTTTCCATCCCTTTATCCACCTTTTTATAGAGAAATTCGTCTCGCCGAAAGGGTTGTAAATTGTGCGGTGACACAACTGCAATTCTCGTACATCAACACCCCCATTTAGTTTCCGGCCGGTGGACAAGCATCAAATCCTGCTATTTTAATGTGCCAAATAGTAGCCAAATATATCATAAAGAAATAATATCATATCTCTGAGAAGATTAGGCATACTTGCTATTTTGGCACAAAATTAGAGAGCTCCAAAGGCAACAATGAAAGAAGTAATCGTATCCGCAATAGATTGACCACCGAAGTACCATTTCATGATTTGAATTTTCTCTTTAACCGTAAACATTTTTGTGCATTGCAATTAGCTGCAGCAGAGAGCACCCCCCTGCCGAGACTTGCCATTCCAACAGTCCAGTCCCTCATTTGTTATCGAATCGCAATGAGATTTTGATTCTTCCACTGTTTTAATGGACTCGGAGCTCATTCGAATTCATCATTCATATTCCTATGTTTCTCTATTTCAGTATAGTAATGGGTTCATTACAGTACTAAAAGTAGTGCTGTAATGAAACTCATTACAGCATTGTTTTCAGTTATATTTTTCGTTTTATGGTTGTCAGTACTGACCTCCGATAGAATTAAGTTTCGAATCAAAACAATTCAAATTCCGTGATCTGTCAAATTTCGTATGTCAAACCAACTGCCAAGATACAAAACAAAAGTCACTAATCTGAATTTTCATTTGAATTTCGAGAATATTTCACAAAAATTGACTGAAATAGAGAAAATACCGTCTAATACTCGTTGCAGAAGGCAATTCCAACACTCATGCTATCGAAAACGAGCGACGAAGGAGCGTTCGTGTTGGAATAGAAGCTCATTCTGCAACTTGTTTTAGAATATACTATTCCATAAAGATTTTCTTTATCTGTATACTCATCTCATTTTTTTATTCCATTCGTTTCAATTTCTCTCATTGTTAACCTTTCTTAGCATATTGCTAATTACAGTTTTCTAGTTTCAGATTAATGAATCCTCGTACCTCTAGGGTGAAATCTGGATCCAATTGATTTCCTGCAGAACACGATGTGAACTTATCTGATATGATTCAACGGTCAATTGTAATATACATGCAACTGGTTGACAGTCCCTCGTCCTGGTTTCACCTTGGAAGGTCTACTCTGATAATTCTGAACTCGATAATTCGGTAAAATCTACTCATTATAATCCTGAAATAACAAGCTCTTTCATTTGATTCTACTTCTTTTCGAAACCAAATTTTAGTAGTTTCCCTCATTTTGTATCGCTCAGAATGTATCCATTGTATACCTGTATAAATTGACTTACAGTTGCACAGAGAAATCAACCATTTCCCATCCTCTTCCCCACCCTGTTAGAGAGAAATTCGTCTCGCCGAAAGGGTTGTAAATTGTGCGGTGACACAACTGCAATTCTCGTACATCAACACCCCCATTTAGCTTCAGGCCGGTGGACAAGCATCAAATCCCGCTATTTACGCCGATATTACTTCAGATATATTCGGGCCGGCCCCAAATTTTATTTAGCGAATATGATTTCTGTTCACGCAGTTTTGAGCCAGGGCGCTATTTATCGTTATTGTCCAGCCGTTTCCTACAAGCTTCCGCCCTTTTGGTTTTTATCGGGGTTGTTCTTGGCGCTCGCTTTGTCCTTATCCGTGTCGTATCCTGCAGCACGATTTCACGGGAAGAGAGGTTTTTACCGATTTTTCTTATTATCCAATTACTATTGAACCATATTTGACGTTGATATACAGGTGTCCCACCGGGAGTGCCCATAAGAAGTTCATGGAGAAATGACAATTCCTTCATTTATGATATCGTCGGTCCATTGCCAAAGTCACGAGAAAAACGTGTTTTAAAAATTTAAGACAGTGCTTTAATCATAGATTTCTTTTTGTGGTAACAGCCTAGAAGTAGGAGAGGAGGATAACCAAACTCTTTCAGGATTTTGGGATAGGTACCATGACTATAATCGAGATATAGTGCACATAATCGAAAAAAACATTCGTGAGTACCGACAATATATTCTTAAATATCAATGATCAATGGTATCAACTTTCTTATTTCAAATAAAACACTCTGTATATTACGACTATTTCGGATAGATCTTCGAATGCCACATTCATTTTATGTATCATTCTTTAAAGATATCTGGAACCGATTTCGATTTATTTACCGGTTTTTAAAAAAAATTACAAATTGAGGCTTGTAGAACACTGAGAATTCAATAGAAGCGCACCTCTCAATCTCAGATCTGTTTTCTGAAATGGGTTACCGGAAAGTAATTCGACGTGAATCTGTGGAGAAAATATCGTTTTTATATACTGGGGGATGAAATAAAAAAAAATCGAAAATTCGATTTTTTTCAAATGGGAACTGTATTTTTTTCACTCACATATGAATTTGTGGGGTAAAAATAATTTGAGTCTTATAACTCAATATAAATCATATAAAATTTACCATTTTCGAGATATCTAGAAATAACGGATTCGATTTGAAACGAGTTTTCAGAAAATGCCAAGACGTAAATTAACAAAGGCTGAGGCTAATAGAGCGATCGGAAGGGCTCCAAGTCAACCAAATTGTGATATCTCGACTTTGGAATAGGTTCAGGGAGCCTGTTTCTTCCCGTGTTGGAAAGACCAAGGTTTGGTGGGCGACGAAAAACAACACCTGCTCAGAATCGTTTCGGCGAGAAGAAAGCCTACATCTACGTATAGAATGCTACGGAATACTCTTCAAAATGCAGATGGGGTCCAAGTTTTCATCGAAACCATAAGACGACGTTAGAGAGAGGTGAATCTAGGTTCTAGATGTCCATTGATAGGAGTTCCATTAACGCGTGACCATAAGCATCAAAGACTGGAATGGGCAAGACAACATATCAATGGGAACGATCAATGACTTAGTGCCTTTTTCACTGATGAATCCAGATATGGACGATTTTCAGATTCTCGAAGAATAAGGGTATGGACAATCCCACGCATACCCCGTAATCGTCACTATGTCCAAGACGTCCACCCATTCCGAGGGGGTTGTGTTATGGTATGGGCCGCGATATGTTTCAACGGGCGCACAGATCTACACATTTGTCCCGGGAATATGACCGCCTTACACTATAGGGAGCATGTCATTGACAATGTTTTGCCAAATTTTCACGCTGCTATTGGTGAAACTTTTCAATTTCTAGACGATAACGCTAGACCGCACCATGCAGCCATAGTTGAGATTGCGAGCGAGGAGCTTGGTATTTCACAGTTACCAATAACTCCGCACTCACAAGATTTGAATTGAATAGAACATGCATGGAATATGCTCCAAAGAAGATTAGATAATCATCAACCTATCCCAGAATCCTTAAATAATCTAAGAGAGCTTCTGCTCCATTTATCGAACCAAATTCTTCAAGAAATGTTCAACAACCTCGTTTGTAGTATGCAAAAAAGATGTCAAGCTGTCATTGATGCCCGTGGAGACCATACATTGTATTGATAGTCTTAAAATGCTTGAATACTTTGGGAATGAAATTTCGTTATTCTACTCTATTTTTCTTAACCACCCTATATACGCTGCAGACCTACAGGCTAAAATTAATTTTATTGCGTGCAACTAAAAATCATATTAATATGAATTTTCATCACAAAATCTCATTTAATAGTATATTCTAAAACAAGTTGCAGAATGAGCTCCTATTCCAACACGAATGCGAAGTTCGAAAACGAGCGACGAAGGAGCGTGTTTTCGATAGCATGAGTGTTGCAATTGCCTTCTGCAACGAGTATTAGACGATATTTTCTCTATTGCAGTCAAGTTTTGTGAAATACTCTCGGAATTCAAATGAAAATTCAGATTAGTGACTTTTGTATTGTACCTTGGCAGTTGGTGTCACTAACGAAATTTGACAGATTGCGGAATTCGAATTGATTTGATTCGAAAATTGAGTGGATCGGAGGTCAGTACTGACAACCACAAACGAAAAATATAACTGAAAACAATGCTGTAATGAGTTTCATTACAGCACTACTTTTAGTACTGTAATGAACTCATTACGATACTGAAATAGAAAAATTATTGTCATTATTATAAGTACAATATAATCTTCAAACACGAAAAATCTTGAAGAAGCCTAGATCCCGATAGCTGATAGCCACACCGCCTACCAGATCCAATTGTACTTCCCTTACTTTTCGTATACAGAGATATTCACGAATATGGGGCTCTATAGAATATTTTAAGGAAAGACACAAGATTTAGGATTGAAATTTCAAAAATGAGCTTCAAGTAAGAAGACGACTTCTAGTATATTTTTAAAGGTTCTAGGGCTTCCGGTTTTTCCGGAAGTGACATCAACTTTCGTTTTTCAAATGGGGAGCACTTTTTTTTCATAAATAGAGTCTCCATTGAATTCTGAGTCTTTTTGATTTCAAAAGTTTGAATTTTCCCGATAAAATTGTCTTTGAATGAGGAAATACGAAAAAAACTACAAATTGAACTCTGTTGAAATGCAGACAACTTCGAAGTTTTTTCATTGAAAATTCTCATTTTCGAGAATCTCCGAGAAGAAAGGCTGATACTTCTTTTTCAGTAGCGTGATTTTCAGAATATGATAAAGGAGGTCACAAATTCTTTGTCAAAGTTAGAAGTGACGAAACATCAAAAAATCGTTTTTTTCAAATTGGAACCCCATTTTTTCGAAGCATTTTCGAAATCTTCGTCAAAAAATAATAATAGCATATGCTCCAAAGAAAATTAGATAATCATCAACCCTTGAATCCTTAAATAATCTAAGAGAGTTTTTGCCCCATTCATGGAACCAAATTCCTCAAGAAATGTTTTCAACAACATCGTTTGTAGTATGCAAAGAGGATGTCAAGCTGTTATTGATGCCTGTGGAGACCATACATTTTATTGGTAGTCTTAAAATGCTTCAATTCTCTGGGAATAAAATTTCGTTATTTTACACGATTTTTCTTAAACCCCCTGTATACGCTGCAGACCTACAAGCTAAAATTAATTTCATATCCTGCAACTTGAAATCATACTAACATGAATTTTCATCACAAAATCTCATTTAAACTATATTTTTTTGTCATTTAATTCAATATACCTAACTCATAGGTTTATTTTTCCATGCTTGTGTTTTTGACATCTCTCAAAAATAGTTCATTGCTCAAACTAAACGAACACTAGTTTTTACTGCTCATAATGAAGATATCGAGTTATTTTTCAGGACATATAACATACATTTCGAAAGATCAAATTATAATTCAAAACTTATAAAAGAAAAGAACTCGAAATTTTATTCAGATAAAGCAGAATAGAAAATTGAATTAAGAAAAAATTTCAATATTTCGTCTACCCACTCTGAAACATTTTTCGCACCTTCTCAATATTTTTGATTGGTGGATTTCCTTATTCATTCTGGGACAGAATTCTGCCAATACATTGCTCGATAAATTCTTGAGTTGGAACAAACCTGGAATAGTTTAAATAAAATCATAGAGATTCTTATGAAAAGGCCAACATAGATCATACTACACTTCATCCATCGAGAGACGATACTACTTCAAAACAACAAGGCGGAGTCAAATTCATCAGAACCGGGTTTAATCTTCAATGTTTCAGATTTCAGATTTTCCGTTTGTTTCCATGTTAACCATACGCTACATAGATAGATCAGATTTCAGTTCAGTCGATAAATATCTTTCGTGGTGATTGCCTATATCGGCGCGTTCAATCGAACATATTGCGTGTTATAATTTTAAAAACAATGACGAGTTCTACAGATTCTGCCCCGGAATTTACAACAAAAAAGCGATCAAAAAACGTGCATGTAGTAGTACGGAAAAAAGCATTATAAATTATATTTACCTATACATCGACAATGGAATCGCGTCCTGAATCTTTAATATCGGAAATAGTTGAACAGACTGCTTCTACCAGTGGAGTAGGTGAAGCTTCTGTGTACAGAATTATTAGGGAGAAAAAAAATAGTACAGGAAGATTTTCTTCACCGAAAAGAATAAGCCCAGAAAAACCATACAGGACAAAGTAGATGATTGCGATAAAACTGTTATACGACGAATTGTACATCAATTTTTTTTCGGAACGAGATACCAACTATAGACCACGTTCTTGGAGCTGTTAACGACGACGAAAGCTTGCCAAATTTTGAACGAAGTACTTTCCATAAACTTCTAAAATCATTAGATTTTAAATATGTACGTAGGGGTAGAAATAGTGCTTCATTAGAACGAGAAGAGATTATTTTATGGAGACGAAAGTTTTTAAAATCTATTAAAAAATTTCGGGAAGAAAATAGGAAAATTTATTATTTAGATGAGACGTGGGAAAATGCAGGACATACAAAATCTCATGTGTGAGTCGACGAAACGGTGAAATCTTCCAGGCAGGCGTTTTTGTCAGGTCTTTCACCAGGTCTAAAAAAAAAATTGGAAGTGAAACAGGTTTTGTAGAAGGTGGCCTATGGGTTTTCGAAACAAAAAAGGGTGGCGACTATCACGAGGAAATGAACTCCGACAGCTTTGAAAAGTGGTTTGCGAATATTCTGCCCCTTTTAGAAGACAACTGTGTAATAGTTCTCGATAATGCTCCTTACCATTCGCGAAAAAGTGAAAAAGTAAAAGATTGGTTAAAATCAAAAAATATCCACTTCGATGACGAAATGCTCAAAGTAAAACTTTTACAATTAGTGGCACCGCATAAGACTGAATATGATAAATATGTTGTTGATCAATTGGCAAAAGTCCACAATAAAACAGTTTTGCAATTGCCACCTTATCACTGTGAGCTCAATCCAATTGAGCTGATTTGGGCTGATGCTAAAAATTTTGTCGCGGCCAACAACAAGACTTTTAAATTTGCGGATGTCAAATTTCTTTTAACTAATGCCCTTTACAACATTACTCCTGAAAAATGGAAAAAGTGTGTGAAGCATGTGCAGAATACAGTCGAAAAAAAGTCCCAAGTGTTGGGGGTGAAAGTTTCAAATTTAAGAATTTTTTCGTTGTTTGTGTATTGAAGCTGAAGTGTAGGAGCTATGAACTTTTGATGAGTTCACTACTTGCATTGTATCCTGAGAATTTTGTTCATCTACTATATCCCAAACTCAAGTTAATGAGTGTTCAAAAATACGACGAAACACTTCGGTAGTGCCCCGGCGACGCGCTTCGTTTGGCTCGTGTTGGCGGGGGCACTACCGTGCCCCCAGATTATAGCCGACTTTGTAAGTACATACATTGAATCAAAAACGACCAATAATTTTAAAATATATATTCATAAATAAATCACTCAATTCTCGTACCTAATACAGATCTGGAGAAGGCGGAGAAAGCACTAAACGGGAGCCAATGAAAATATTCATAACCTTGTAAGCGTACATTTAGTTGTTGACTTCCACTATCAGATCTCGCTGGATATGGTATAGATACCCCACATATTATATTATGCTCGTACCTAACACTTATTTCTGAATATCTTGAGAATGGTAAATTTCAGATATAGGGAACCCTTAAAGGATTCCAATTATTTTTTCCTCCCAATTTGATATGCGAGTCGAAAAATTTGGAAAAATCGAATTTTTGGCTTGTTTTGAATTCAAACTTTAATAGTCTAACAGTTTTTCTTGAATATCTCCAAATGGTTCATTTCAGATATAGGGGATCCTTAATAGAATTCACTAAATTTTATCTCACAAATTGATATGTGAGTGAAAAAAATTGGGTTCCCATTCGAAAAAATCGGGTGTTTGAATTCCAATTTCGACAATCTCATTTTACCTCCCAGTATATCAAAACGTTATTTTCTATACAGAGTGACGCCGAATATCTTTTCGGTAACCTATTTCAAAAAAACAGATCTGAGATTGTTAGTTGTGCTTTCATAGCATTCTCAATGTTCTACAAGCCTCAATTTGTATTTTTTTTCAGAAAACATTGAATAACTCGAAAACGGCTCTAGATAGTCATAGGGTATGATATATAAAATGAATGTGGGATTCGAAAATCTATCCGAAAAAGTCATAATATACAGGGAGTTCCATTTGAAATAAGAAATAAAAATAAATCATAAATCAAGGTCTTCTTCGCTTATACCTTCACACAAATTTGAAAGTGATTGAATTTATATTTCTCCATAAATTTCTAATGGGCACTCCTGGTGGGACACCCTGTAGGAACCTACTTATTTGAAGATCAAGAAAAATTAGCCTTGCTGAAGCCTACCCAAATACCGGATTTTATTAAATCTCTAGAACTGTCATCGGCATCTGGTGTTGAACAAATCAACTCAAAATATTAAAAGTCTTGAATTTTCTGTACCGATATGAATTTGCCTTCGTTACGCTAGATGTCGCCTGGAAAAAACAGTTTTCTCGATAACCCTAAAAAGGTTCAAAAAACGTATAATCCTTTTAAGATGAAAATTATAATTTTTTTCTCATGAAAAAGTACACAATTTTCGGTTTTTTAAATGCTACTAACATTTCCTGTCCCGCAAAGAGTTCGTTTGGGTTGCGTTAGATGTCGCCAAAAATCAGGATAGGTATCTATAACCAAAATGTTCAGAAGGAGCGCCATCTAAGATTTAATTCTCGAATCAAATAAAATGGTTTTTGTAATCAGAGAAATTCTGAAAATCTGCATAGGAATACATACTACATACATACAAATGATTAATTTGGAAGAATGTAATGCATTTTTTATTCACGGCACTGAATTTAAGTTAAGAGCTGGCGTAGATCATTGACATCAAAGATTAATAGTAGAAGATAATCTGCTTCTGCATCTATGATTATTGATTAAAATCTATGGTTTTTTGGTCCAAATTACTGTCAACATCAAAAGTGCCAGGTTGTCAGTGCGTTCTGCCGAATATCCAGTAACCTTCTGCACGAAGGTGTGCGTGTCATGTTTTTAGTTGTCAAACTTAAAAATGTCTCAAGCCGGTTCCAAAAAATCCTCTATTCCAAAAATAAATAGTAAAACGGGCATAAGTAGCCTTTTAATATTTGTAATTTTGTTGCTAGCATGGATTGCCGGCTTCTCCTCCCGTTTATTTGCAGTTATCAGATTCGAAAGTATCATTCATGAATTTGATCCCTGGTAAAACTTAATATGCTCCCACTATGACTCAAATAAACAAATAATCAATTCCACAGGTTCAATTATAGAGCGACAGCGTACATGGTAAAACATGGGTTCTATAATTTTTTGAATTGGTTTGATGAAAGGGCATGGTACCCCCTTGGGCGAATAGTTGGAGGTACTGTATACCCCGGTTTGATGATCACTTCGGGTAGTATACACTACGTTCTGCATTTATTACACATAAATGTACATATAAGAGATATATGTGTATTCTTAGCACCAATATTCAGGTTGGTATTTTGACCTTATCTATCAATTGAGGTGATATTGATTAGGTTCTGATTACATACTGATATGAATTAGAAGAAGAAGATATCTATTAAATGATTTGTTACTTTTCACTCAATTTCAAGGTCCTCAAGAATAAATTTAAAGAGTGAAAAATTTTGACAAATAGTCAATACTGGAATCCCATATCTTTTTATTCAGAACTAAAGAGATATCCTACGAAGTTGAGCCTGTCACATTGTGAAAGTTGGACAATTTTTCAACCTATCGTTTCTATTTTAGTGGGCTAACGTCCATTTCAACATATTACTTAACCAAAGAACTATGGTCAGCTGGGGCTGGTCTGTTTGCTGCCTGTTTTATCGCCATTGTGCCTGGATATATAAGCCGTTCTGTGGCTGGCAGTTATGACAATGAAGGAATTGCGATATTCGCTCTGCAATTCACCTACTACCTTTGGATCAAGAGTGTAAAAAGCGGATCTGTCTTTTGGGCTGTTGCTGCTGCCCTATCTTATTTCTATATGGTGAGAAAAGAGTACATTTTGTTGGAAATTACATTAAAAACCAGCAGAAACAATCATGGTACATAAAAACACACCTACACAAATATAACATTAAAAACTGCAGGTTATAAGTGAGACATATAAATCAGTGATATTTTGGTTTTTCAAATGTAGATGGCACTATTTCTCTGTCATCTGTCAGTAGAAAAACAATATGAGTCAGATTCTTATAACTAAGGCAACAAAATGCATTTTGCGGGCACTAAATATTTTTCAATTATCCACTTTGATGGCAAATAATTTTGAATTTTATCAAATCTTCAATCAACAAAAATACTAGTTACTATAAATGTACCTGTCATTCATAGTGGCTAATTAGATTGTTATAAATATGTTGTTTAGTAAGATATTTCGACATTTGACAGATATATGTCAAATTCTATACCTTCTCAACTTGAAATTGAGACTAATCACATTGAAATTGGCATTAAACAATTTCAAAATGAGAATAAGCAACTTCAAATAGGTAAACACAGTCGAATTGGGAATACATACATTCAGAATGGGACTAAACAATTTCAAAATGGATTTAAACACACTCATATTGACACTTAACAATTAGATATTGGAAAAAGTCGGTTTCTGTTTTTTTTTATATTTCGAGAGAATGATTCTGAAGAAACTGAGAATCGAAATGAGGAAAAAATGTTTTCAACAATGTAGGTGTATCTATATAAATTCATGAACGATTTCGTTGAAAAATGTGCATTTTTTTAAGCTTTTCTCTCATAATTTATGGATCAAAAATCAATCAGAAAGACTACTGTGTAAAACTTTGCACAAATCCATTCAAAAACTTGCTAACTTACAATAGTTAAAAAACAACACTTCGAACTTTCAAAGATTGTGGCAAATTCTATTCATGAAAGTCTTCAGAATCGTGAAAATTCTCTGATATATAGAAAAAAAGAAATGTTATTTCCCAATATGAGATTGTTTAATTTTGAAATTGTTTAATCCCAATTTGAATGTGATTAGTCTCAATTTGAAGTTGAAAAAAAAGATATAAAAATAGAGCCCTAACTTTCCCCTTATTTTGACATTTACTCATGCGCTTTCGCAAAAGATTTCAAGGTGTCCTGTAATAAAATACAGGCCTCCTGTATTTAACTTATATAAAGGACAGCTGTATTTAAATAAAAGATCCCTTATTTTGACAGTTCTCGCAATATTCTAGGTTACACAGCTTCTCACTCCTGTCAAAATAAAGGAAATGTCATAATAAAGTTGTCAAGAAATAAACCATTTCGATAGCTCAAATATCCGACCGACGTTAAAGGATCTTTTATTACAGGATTCTTTAATGAAGTGAGGCTTGTATTTGTGTTTGATAACTTTTTCATATCTATTATTAACTTCGATTTTAACAATGAAATAAACTTCATGGTCATTTAGATTTATTTATTTATTTAAAAAATATTTTGGGATGGGATCATAACCTAAAATAAATTGTCAAACTCATAAACTGACTGCAGAACATTTGTTGTTTTCTATTAACTTTGTCTAATAATGAATAATTTTGATGATGGATTCATTACAATTGAAAACAGACGTCTTACATAACGACTTGGAAGTAGTTAAAATTGTGAAACTAGGATTTCGTAGACGAAAATATGAAAAACATTCATATTTCAATGAATTGGATGAGCAACTTTTTTTTTTCGTTGTTTGAAAATCGCTACAGAGCAATAATGAAGGGAAATCATAACCCATATATGAACCAAAAAATTTGTAATATCAACAAGCCAATCTAAAGTTGACCGATGCATGAAATCGTCAAAATGATAGTTAAGTTAGGTTAAAGAAATTACAACTATCATAGTAGCCGGCCAGTCAATGAAATGGCTTTATTGAACTAGGATGAAGTTTCACAACATGAAAAATTGAAATATCACTAGATAGAAATATTTAAGGGTCCCTTAAGATTCTATTGAGAGATAGTCGTGCTACTTTGAATAAATTTAAGCGACCATTAACTTTAATAGGCGTTTAATTTTAAGTAATCATTTTAAGGGAAATTGGAGCAAATGACCCTAAGAGTTTAGATAAATAAGTTTTACTAATTATTTATTGAAAAATCATGTCATTTTCAACTAACTTTGACTCAGTGGTATTCCTTAACCTTTGATTTTTAAAGTAATAAGACAAAGCAATGAATGTGCTTTGTGCGAAAAATATGCTTCTCAAATGACAGAGGTTATTGTCAACAGCAATGAGGTTACAAATGCGACTAGTCAAAACATGCACATTCAATATAGAGTTAAAACATAATACATATATTACAACACAAAATCCAAACAATGGAACATGTGTTTCAGATAGTGTTACTGAAAAAGTACTTCCATTCTAGGTATCAGCATGGGGAGGATATGTTTTCATCATCAACCTGATCCCCCTTCACGTCTTTGTACTGTTGCTAATGGGAAGATTTTCAAACCGGCTCTTCACAAGTTACACGACTTTTTACATCCTAGGTTTGATTTTGTCCATGCAAATACCATTTGTCGGTTTTCAACCAATTCGTACCAGCGAACACATGGCTGCATTAGGCAAGTACATCGAATTGCTAATTCGCTGATTAAAGATAACCAAAGACTCCTATTTTTGCAGGCGTTTTTGCCCTTCTGTTTGCTGTAGCTACCCTGAAGTACCTACAAAGTATGATGTCGAAATCGGAGTTCAAATCTTTGGTGATTTATGGGGGTCTAGTTGCTGCTGGTGTGGTTTTCGGGAGTGTTGTCTTGTTAACTTATGCTGGTTACATAGCGCCTTGGAGTGGAAGGTAAGATTAATTTTATTCAAATGTCTTCGCTTCTGGATTTTCAAATTTTTTCTGTCGAAATTGAAAGAATAAGATTGCTTAGCATTTTCGTTTTTTCTCCCAACAAATGAATGGGTAAATTTGTGCTGTCTTGTGCCGTAAATATTTTCACGAAAATTCTTCAGATTTCCCGGCAAATTACGAAAATGAAAAAAAGTCAGCACAGCACTTTACTTTTTTTTTTTCGACAAATTTTTTTTTATAAGATTGTGCCAACTCGTGCCTGTAAGATTTCCAGAAAAAATCAACAGGTTTCTTCCCATAAGGAGAAAATAAAAAAAAAATTGTAAATTATAGGAAAATCAGCATACCTGGCAACAGTGTGTACTTCTAAATTTTCAAGAAAATGTTTGTTGTGCTGCTTTGTGCCGGTGGATTTTTTTTCCATTCCATACGGTTCTCAAGATATTTTACAAAATATGTTGAACAAACACATCACGTTTTAAAATTGAGTTTGTAAGAGGAGCCTCACTTTTGTACTTAAGCGGTACAGTATACCACTTCCAATGAGGCGAGGCATTCCGGGCGTTCATGACGCGATAGGCAATCGAGACAACATTTTTTCTACTACATACAGTGTCACTGTGTCGCTCGCAACTGGAACGATGCAAAAGGGGGATAACGTCATTACGTTAACGTTAGAGTTTAAGCGCTCATTGTAGTACAAACACCCTGTATATTCGACGGTCGGTAAGTGCGGTCAAAGGAGAAACCTCTAAAAAAACAACCCTAATTTTGTTATGAGGAATAACCACAAATCCGGTGATTTATGACAAGACACACTAATGAAAAGGAAAGATGGAAGTACCTTCTATCAACATGAAAGCTGAAAGCAATTAACAATAGGGTAACTGTATTTTTAATACTTCAGTTGGGGTATTCGGCAAAACACATCTGATTATCAGATCGCTCGAATTGCGCTCCCGCTCCGTCCCAGATACGGCTTTACAAGTGTCGATGTTCCGCATTCGTTTCTAAATCTGGGTCGGTCTCGCGTTTTTCGCCTCAACTCGATCGCCCCACCGATGCGTAGTCGCTCAGTGGGACATTCGAAATGAGGTGGTACAGTTTTTCAAAGTGAGCCGCTCTTACACATATGCGTAGTGTCCGGGGACACATGAACCGGCTCATACAAGAGTTACCCAACACTAAACACGTGTTTTGTACAACACATTTGGTGAAATATCTTGATAACTGTATGCAATAAAAAAAATTCTAACGGCACAATGCTGCCCAAACCTAGCACAATTCAACGCAACAAATTTTTCTCGAAAATCCAGAAGTGACAGGCCAACTTCACACACTGTTGCCAGGTATATTGATTTTCCTACAATTTACTAATTTTTCTTATTTTCTTCATATGAGGGAAAACTGTGGATTTTTTTCTAGAAATCTGACCGGCACAAATTGGCACAGTTGCGTCACAATCATATGAAACAATTTTCGTCGGAAAAACAAAAAAAAATTCAGGGCTGACTTTTTTTCACTTTCATAATTTGCCAAAAAAAATTTAAGAATTTTCGTAAAAATATTACTGCAGCAATTTGTTCATTCATTTTTGAGGAGAAAAAGGAAAGTGCTGGAATATCTTTTTTTTTCAATTTCGATTTTTCGAGAAAATTCGAAAGGCACAATTCAGTTCATGTGTAGCACAACTGTTTTCGGTCACGAGAATCCCATTTCTCGAAAAGTGCTGGGTCGGCTTATTTTTTTTGGTTTTTGAAATATCTCGAGACATGGAATTAAGAAAAAAACCTGCGTATACTGCTGAGCGACTTAAACGATATGGAAAACTTACCTCTGACAGTTCCAGCTGGATATGTTTCTGACGGAACGTTACACTAAAATTTCTCGAGAACTATCCTTTTCGAAAATTACACAAAAATCCATCAAAAGGAAGAGTTTTCAAAAATAGCGTTTTTACACAAGACGCGAACGTTTCACTCACAAACTCAGCTGTACTCTGACTAATAGTTCCTTATCAGGAACAGATGTAGCAAAACACACTTCTTTATTTTGTCCAATTTATGTAACGAATGAGCTGTGAAATGTCACAAATCATAGAAAAACAAACAATAACAGAAGTTCTAAAAATTTGGGTATCTCACTTTGGTGTATTTGCCGATAAAATGATCAATGACTGATTTAGTTGATAGGTTGAAAGCCAATAACTGTTTCGATTTCATTCAAAAATGTTGTTCAGGACTCTAAAATGAAACATAAAACTTCACTGCCAATTTACATCCTAGAAAATAAGTTAGCAGACAACGATAACGATCATGTTGTATATTGTACAGGTGAGTCTAAAATGTGTACCAAGATTTCTGGGTGATACATTAAAAAATGAGTATAGTTTGATGAATAAACCACTATAGAAAATATTTTCTCGATAAAAGAGATTTCCAAAAATTTCACCTGACCGCTAATTATTTTCCAGTAAAAAAACACATTCGGAAATCGCTTTTGCTGAATATCTCGAAAAATATTCATTTTGGGATAAAAGTCTTGCACGTATGCTCCTATTATTTTTTGACGAAGATTTCGAAAATGCTTCGAAAAAATGGGGTTCCAATTTGAAAAAAACGATTTTTTGATGTTTCGTCACTTCTAACTTTGACAAAGAATTTGTGACCTCCTGTATCAGATTGTGAAAATCACGCTATCGGAAAAGAAGCATCAGCCTTTCTTCTCGAAGATTCTCAAAAATGAGAATTTTCAATGAAAAAACCTCGAAGTTGTCTTTATTTCAACAGAGTTCAATTTTGAGGTTCTTTTTCGTATTTCCTCATTTAAAGAGAATTTTCTCGGAAAAATTGAAACTTCTACAATCAAAAAGACTCGGAATTCAATGAAGAATCTATTTATGCAATAAATAATGGGTCTTCCTATTTGAAAAACGAAGGTTGATGTCCGGAAAAACCGGAAGTCCTAGAACCTTCAAAAAATATACGAGAAGTCGTCTTCTTACTTGAAGCTCACCTTTAGAATTTCAATCCTGAATCTTGTATCTTTCTTAAAAATATTCTATAGAGCTGTATTTGTGAATAACCCTATATAATTTTTACCCATTTTGCCTTTCGGTGTTTGGGCGTGTCTAAATGTCATTAAAAATTCATTTCCCCCATTGACATCTGTCATTTTTCCTGGAAATTATGGAGATGTCAGTAACGAGCAGGATGAAAGATTCCACCTTAATATTAGGACAATGAAAATTCTCTATCAAGGAGAATTGAATCCCTTGAATAATTTTTTTCTACACACATGATATTTTTTGTAACATCAAATGTGGTTCTATAAATGTAACGGAAAAACCTTTCATATTACAACTAAATTTTTCTCATTTTTGTATTTGGAACGTCCATTCTACCATATTATGCTATTCAGCTCTATGTTACATAAAAAAAAATTGTTTGTTAGCCAGTATGATCATACATCTCAATTCAACTCGACCTTTCAGATTCTATTCACTGTGGGACACAGGGTACGCCAAAATCCACATACCAATCATCGCATCGGTGTCGGAACATCAGCCTACCACTTGGTTCTCCTTCTTCTTTGACCTGCATGTTCTGGTTGCCACATTCCCAGCTGGTTTGTGGTATTGCATAAAAAACATCAACGACGAAAGAGTGTTCGGTGAGTGAGTTGAGGTTTTCAAGATCTCTTGAATAATAGATAGATATCGGGACTCAAATACAGGTTTAACTTCATCAAAAGATACTGTAATGAAAGATCCCTTAACGTTGGTTGGATATTTTAGCTGTCAAAACGACTTATTTCCTGTCAACTTTATTATGACATTTCCTTTATTCTGACAGATGTGAGAAGTTATTCAAAACAGACGATTTGGAGACTGTCAAAATCTTTTATTTAAATATTGTTGTCGTTTATTTAGGTTGAGTACAGGGGGGCTGTATTTTTTCACAAGCTACGTTAATATGCGCTAAATGACAAAGAAATACAACACCCAGAAGGAGCTGTTCAAATTTCATATTAAAATTTCAGTGAAAAGAAACGAAGGATTTACAATTTTTCATTATTAAATGTATTTGTCCAACGCGGTTATCTATACACTTCTTGGCCTTGATGCAAGAAGATGGTCTATTTCTTCTTGAGGGATACTATCTCAAGGTAGATGTACTTCATGTCTCAGAGATGCCAATAGTCTGAAAATCGGTCTGATCTTGTATGTCCAAATCGGTGTAAACATTATCATAATGGACAACTAATTTTGTCTCCGTTCCTCAGGATCAGTTCTTTTCGGAGTAACTAAAGACTCCATATAACTCGGTCGATTTGGAAAAATTGAAGGAAATGCATCATCAGTTAATAACGGAATTTTTCGGGGTTATTTTTCAAAATATGGGAATCTACAAAATGTTTCATGCAAACTACACTGTCATCGTTGACTTCAAAACTACTTTCTCTATACATGGCGTTAAGCCATTTTCTTCTCCTCGCGGGATTTTTCGGAAATCTAAATACCAAAACTTTCTGATTAGTAGATTTATATAATTGCTTTAGCAACCGGGCACAAGGCATAGTACTCAAATCGAAGATTTCCAAATGAAATTTTAATAAATATTAAAATGAGAAACCTTCCTGTTGATAATCCCTCCAGATATGAACACTAAACGTCGAAAAATTCAATCACAAACCCGGTTCTTCCAACTGCAACACTTATTTTCACTTTATTTATTGATTGAAAAACCGATCACACGAACACGGAAAAAACACAACCCTTTTTACACTTTTCCCGGACGAATTTCTGATGCGAACTATCACATGTTACGCTTCAAAACAGAACTTCAAATGCAAAGTCGTAAAACTCTGAGCCTGGTACAACCCTTCTTTGGGGTTCTGGCAACGTCGCATTTTAAAGCAACATTCTGGCCTGTTAAATATCGTAGGCCGCGGCAGGATGCATTGCATACCAAGTCTAAATAAGGTCTCTATTTGCGATTCGATAACTCTCTAATGATTCGTTTTCAGTCGTTCTGTACGCGCTGAGCGCAGTCTACTTCGCCGGTGTGATGGTACGTTTGATGTTGACACTCACCCCGGTGGTGTGCATCTTGAGTGGTATAGCCTTCAGCGGACTGCTCGAGCTGTTTTTGAGGGACGAGGAGATAGCGAAGCCAGAGGAAGCAGAGGCAGCTGAAGAACACACTACACCTAAGAATAGGAAATATGATAAGGTAAGCAGGGAATTTGGACGGTGAAAGAGGGTTTGAGGGTATAGAATTCCTGAGAAGACTGACAATCTGACAAACAATTCTAAAAATACTGTAGCTAATGCAGAATTTTGTTAAGATGTCATGAAAAAAGAATTTTTTGTACAACTGCCATTAAAAGTGACACTTTTGATGACAGCAAACAATGTTAAAATTTATTTTTTACATGGAAGCGAGTTACAAATACTTTCAATATTAGTGTTAGAAATATTTTTAGCACTCCATTTTCTTATGATGAAATCAGATGACAAAAATTCAGCAATTGCAAATTTTTATTATCAATATTTAACAATCATTACTTATAAACATCAATATTAATCGTAAAACTAGAATTACTAACTTTAATGCCCTGTGACGTTAGGGAGCTTCGCAACACATTATTAGAATCCTCAGCACCGGAAGTACAATATTGGATGATGATGATCCAAAATCTGTTGAGGTTGGGAGAATTTTTTCAGCAATGACATTTCTATATGCAATGGAATGATCAACATAGCCCTCGGCTACCGACGTAGACTTCCATCCACCATGTTTTTTTATATCCGTAATATTTGCTCCTGATTCTGCTAGCAATGAAGCGGAGGATCTTCGAAAACAGTGTCCTGTATATTTCTTTGGTTCTGGCACTTTGAGGAATTCGGCAACAATAGATGGGATTTTCCCAAATGTATTAATACCAACTGGATTGGCAGTGCATTTATTATTCATGTATTTCAGGAAAAAACGACGATGTTTGATGACAGAAGGGCGTAGTGCAAATAGTACAGTGAAAATAGTCTCAATAATTCTGAAAGAACGACTGACTTTCGTTTCTGTATCTTGAAGTTGTATAACCAATGATTTATTTGTTATTTCGATGTCTTCCACTGATAAATTACACAATTCTTCACGCCGACAGGCTCCAAATAATCCGAAAATAGTTGCAACCTTAACTATCAAGTATTTCTCATCTGGTGCCTCCTTTATATACTTTTCAACTTGTTCACAAGTGAGAATTTTCGATTTTTTGGGACGATATCCTTCACTTTTCCGTTTTAAATATGCTATTACCTTAAAATATTTACTAACATCCACACCATTTTTAACAAGGGTGATTGATTTTATCATTGAAAATTTGCTCCACAAAGTTGATGAACTAAATATTTTATTTTTCTTCTAAGTATGCCAGGAAAACAGTTTCACTGAAGTTCCCTTCTACATTTTTCAATTAACACCTGGCCAGGAAATTGTTATATGCAATATCGTACTGCTGAACAGATTTTTCAGGTAGGAGTTCCAGATTTGCTCTTCTTGCAGACTCTTCAATATCTAGAGGAACAACCAAATCGTCACTTTCATTAATATTTGGACTCTCGACAAACATATTAAGCAGTTAAAAACAAAAGACGAGAATTGGACAGGAACGAAATTCAAAGGACAGCGTCTTTTCTCATTTGTTAGTAATCATAACGTTGGCAACGTTTGCTATTCACAACAACCTTCTGATTATTTGAATATTAAAATGCATTTTGAAGTTTATTGTCATTGAAAATTCGCCGATTTCATTATCAAAATAGGGCAGTTGTACAAATAACATTGCATGGTATTTGTGTTAAAAGTGATTTTATTTTGTTCGTGAAATTGTTCAATTCGCTCTGCCCATTTCACAAACTTTTCACCCACAAAATGAAACGTCACTTTTTACACTCATATCATAAATAACTATTTTATTTTCATCACTAATTTGAGCTAATTATCCATTTTTTCTGTTTTCAGGTTGGACGCGTCCCCAAAATGAAGCACGAAGTGAACAAGGAGCCTGACGGTATTGGACCAAACATCAGAACTATTATAAGTGTAGTCATCTTACTTCTACTCATGCTATTCGCCGTCCATTGCACCTGGGTCACCAGCAATGCCTACTCTAGCCCTAGTATAGTGCTAGCGTCTTACAGCAGCGACGGATCGAGACAGATACTGGACGATTTTCGGGAAGCCTACTTCTGGCTCTCGCAAAACACTGCCGATGAAGCAAGGGTCATGAGTTGGTGAGTGAACTAAACCATTCCCAAATGTAATTCAGAAACCGTCAATTGTATTTCAGATCAGTCACTTGAATTTCAGAAAGCGTCAATTGAAATTCAGATTAGCAATAGAATATCAGAAAACATCGAATATTATTCGAATTTAAGTCGGAGATTTATTCATATATTACTCATTTTCATAATGGTTATCATATCGTCAATCATACATCATATTCAATCAGGTATGTTTCCCTGTATGAATAAAACCAATATAATCTGGTGAAATCTCTTGGTGCTGACTCTTTCTTTTCTTCAACACTGAATTTTAGTAAAAATATGCTAAACCTTCTCAATCAATTCCGCACCTAACACCATAGCTTCAGGAAGCACATAATACCTAATAAAAATTAGTCAAATTGAGTACGTATTTAATTGGAGATGCAATTGACAACAGTGTCTGCAGCTGGTGTATTAGCCATGAACAGACTATAAGGTTCATTCATAGCGCTTTCAGCTTATAAATGGGTTGAGGGTTTGTTGCAACAGTGGCAAGATATGAGGAACCAGTTATCAGATTGAGTGATCGTCTGTGATAATGCTGCATGCCATTCGAGATTAAAGACCGTGATCACTCAAACAGTAGTAGTACTGCTTTGGACGAGCCCTTATTCTCCCATGCTCAATCCAATTGAAATTTCATGGTCGAAAATAAGAACTTGCGTAAAAACAAACCTCAGAATTCCAAACAGTGTGCCACCGGGGGTTATTGAAAAAAGATTAACATACCTGGAAAATATTGTTGGTACATTATTTGGGCTATTTCCATTATCTATACTGTTGGAATTTACCGACGTTTCGGCAAGCATTCGCCTGCCGTCATCAGGGTGTTGTTGGCACTGAGAAAATATTATTGACCGAGCCAAGATGCAATTGCGATGGCAGACATGCCTGTATGGCTTCAAATTTTTTCAGTTTTGTGTTGAAGATTAAATGTTTGTCGTGAAAATTAAAATTCATTCATTATTATTGTTTCATTTCCGGATCACCTACAATTGATATTTTCTGAAATGGAATCTGGTATCACTGAATAACTCAGGAATTATCAATTTTAGGAGCATCAATATGTTGGAACATTATCATTCAACGCAATCATAAAAAAAAAGGGTTCTAATTTGAAATCTTGATCCCAATTATTGAACCAACATTTGGAACACCCTGTGACGAGTTATTCAAAATTCTGAAAATGCACAATATTCTTACAGTCTTCGCCTTCAAAAATGTGAAAACGGTTTGTGCTTACGATATCTAGGTTAGGAATAACAAACATAATACCGAAAACTCTTATCTCCCTTTTTTCTTCAGTTTTTTCTCGATATTTTGGAAAGTATTTTGACGAATGCAAGGATTTTAGTATGAATGTATTCAGAATTACATACTCTATCAAATTCGAAAACAAAAAAAATGGAAATTTTTTTTCTCTTCCTGTATCACTGAAAGTGGTCAGGCTCCAAAAATATTTTAGATCGGTAGATAATGTCAAACAATAACATAATCTCAATTTTCAGATTTCAAGTAGGTCCAGTTCTCCAGAAACGCCTAATAGGCGTTTGGTACACCCTGTATAAATTACGTAGTGTCCCTATTATTATGAATTTGATCTGATGGAATTCTTTTTGTAGTGGAAGGACGGGAAAAATGACAATTCTTAATAATTTGCCAACGTTTCGATCATTTAAAATTTTCTTTGATCTTCCTCAGGGCTACAATAAAATGAAATGGACATTAAACAGTTGGGAACAGTTGAAAGTTAAATTACAATAAATGTTTTACTAACTAATTTAGTTCTTTATATCTTCAAAGATTGTAGACATCTGATATATGTTTTTTTTTATACTTATCTTGGTTTTGCTTTTTTCTAGGTGGGACTACGGTTACCAAATAGCAGGCATGGCCAATCGGACAACTCTAGTAGACAATAATACGTGGAACAACAGCCATATCGCTCTTGTGGGCAAAGCAATGTCCTCCAACGAAAGTGCGGCATACACAATCATGACTGCTCTAGACGTTGATTATGTTTTAGTAATTTTTGGAGGAGTCATCGGTTACTCAGGGGATGACATCAATAAATTCTTATGGATGGTGCGCATAGCAGAAGGGGAACATCCCAAAGATATCAAAGTATGTTTTGTTCGTTTATACAGTTTGATTAATGTTTTTATCGAGGACTTTTTATTTTTTTCTTTCAGGAAAGTAATTATTTCACTTCGCAAGGTGAATTCAGGATAGACGCCGAAGGTTCGCCCACTTTATTGAACTGCTTGATGTACAAATTGAGCTATTACAGATTCGGTGAATTGAAATTGGACTACAGGACTCCGGCTGGTTACGACAGAACTCGTAACGCTGTGATTGGAAACAAAGATTTCCAACTGACGTACCTGGAAGAAGCCTACACCACAGAGCATTGGTTGGTCAGGATATACAGGTAATTGCTAAGAATAAATCATTAATTAGATCTAATAAGACCCTAGATTGCAGCCTAAAACTTTGTGAAATGTTTTATTTTAATGAATTCATCACCTCACAGAAAAATAATAACGAATAATATGGATATATTGGTCTCAGGAACAGAAAGTACGGTTATCAGGACTTCCACAGGCTAAAAATAATAAATCACAAAAAAGGAAAAAACCAACAACTACAATAAAATACGACGCGAACCCTTTAAAAGAAACACAAGTAAAATTCATAAAAACACGCAAAAACAACAAATACATAGATCGTTTCTAGTTGTTATTTCTAGGTTCTAGTTTTGATCTCAAGAATTAACTACTAACTTTCAGTCAACATTATTATCCAAAGAATTAATAAAAATATAAAAAAATTAATATTAAACTTACCTAAATGAGCAATCAGAGAAAATAATGGATAAATATCAATGAAAGATTCTAATAATTGAAATTCAAAACAACATTAGTAAGTCACTTCAGAATCTATTTTGAAATTCCTCTATCAAATGATAATTTATTTCACTTTAATGAATTCTAGTGGTTGATAATTTTGTTTGTCTAATGTTGAGGGTTGTGAATACTGTTTAATTAAAAAAAAGAAATTCAATCACTTTATAATGGTTGTGTTCATATTATTAGTTATTTGAGGTCTTGTTTCTGAGTGTTTTCATAATTTTTAATATTCCTGTTCATTTTTTCATGTAATACAGGGTTATTCAGGAATATGGCTCTATAGAATATTTTTAGGATTGGAATTCTTAAGGTGAGCTTCAAGTAGGAAGACAACTTCTCGTATATTTTTTGAAGGTTCTAGGACTTCCGGTTTTTCCGGAAGTGACATAAACTTTGGTTTTTCAAATGGAAAGACTCATTTTTTTATTGCATAAATAGAGTCTTTTTGATTCTAAAAGTTCGAATTTTCCCGAGAAAATTCTTTTTAAATGAGGAAATACGAAAAAAAATCTCAAAATTGAACTCTGTTGAAATACAGACAACTTTGAGGTTTTTTCATTGAAAATTTTCATTTTTGAGAATCTCCAAGAAGAAAGGCTGATGCTTCTTTTCCGATAGCGTGATTTTCAGAATATGATACAGGAGGTCACAAATTCTTTGTCAAAGTTAGAAGTGACGAAACATAAAAAAATCGTTTTTTCATATTGGAACCTCATTTTTTCGAAGCATTTTCGAAATCTTCATCAAAAAATAATAGAAGCATACGTCCAAGACTTTTATTCTAAAATGAATATTTTTCGAAATATTCGAGAAAAACGATTTCGTTGAGAATTTTTTTCGTATTTCCTCATTTAAAGAGAATTTTCTCGGAATATTCAAACATTTGTAATAAAAAAAAATCAGAATTCAATGGAGAATCTATTTATGCAATGAAAAATGGTTTTTCCAATTTGAAAAACGAAAGTTGAAGTCCTAGAACCTGCAAAAAATATACGAGAAGTCGTCTTCTTACTTGAAGCTCACCTTTAGAATTTCAATCCTGAATCTTGTGTATTTCCTTAAAACATTCTATAGAACCATATTCGTGAATAACCCTGTATAATATCAAGTATATCTGTTTAAAAACTCACCAATAAAATTGATCCCAATTATTCACAAAAGTTGGTAAAAGGGGCCCTTCTAAAGTGTTTTGTCTGGTGCAACAATTCGTCTGGGAATAACTTCACAAGCATTTTCAATGTTGCATCCCAATTCTTAAATAATTGCCTTTTGTTCTTGATACACCACTTTCTTACTTAGCGATGCATTTCTTTCAATGAAATCATTGCCATTATGACAATGGCAAAAATTATTCAAGATCAACAAATGCATTTTTCATTTTTAAAAATTCGTGGCTCGTTTTTGAATTCTAAACTTGTGTAAAAATATCAATGCCTTCTAAGCACTTTCATAAATAACTATATGAGGAAACCAAAAACCTAACATAACCTACAGTATATTCTACAATTCAACTTACATCTTGTTATATTTATTTATAGGGTAAAGAAACCGGATGAGTTCAACAGGCCCAGAATTCCTGTTGCGAACAGAGTCGTCAAATCTCCGAATTTCGTCTCGAAGAAGAGTACAAAACGTAAGAGGGGAACTTTGAAGAACAAACCAGTTATAGTGAAGGGCAAGAGACTGTCATCCAAAAAATCATAGACTGTGCAAAAATGTATAATTTATTGTTGTTAGATGTTTTTTTACTGTCACAGAATATTGCAGTTATTTTTGGTCTCTGTTGTTATTCTCGTCTTTTCTTTGTGTAAGATCGGTTCTCTCTTTAAAATATTTTCAAGATGTGATAAAACATAAGGCCAATAAAATTTTTGCACTAAGTTTTCTTGAAATTTTTTCCCTTTCTTCTCAATCAAGAATGAATCCCCAAAACAAGACTAAGAGAATTGGAACATGAACATAGCCATAAGATCAACACATCAAAATAGGCATAAACATAATACAACCTATTAATATATGTGGTACTTCAGAGTACAAATAAATGACAAAACAGTTCCAAATAACACAAACAATCCCAAAAAATGATTTTTGAGATTCCCACTTAAAAAACAGGAAACGACAACCTCATATGGACTGAACATGATATATTTGAAAGCATCGAAACAGCAAAAAGGACTCACCTGAGAAAGATTACCAAGATAAGACACCTTAAAAACAACATAAACAATCCTTTGAAGCACCAACTGATAGAAATAGTCCCAATGCCACATGAGATAAGAAAAAAAATCATTACAAATCAAAATTATAAGAAATATATTAACATTTCATGAGCCCACTAATAGATCGGCATTGAAGAAAATGCTCACAAAGAGCATCTGAAGACACTAGAATAACATTAATTTGAAATGTAATTCAAAAAAATGAGAATAAAATAAAAATTAAATTATCTCAAATCAATGAAGTTATCTCCCCGAAAACAAATTTTAAATATTACGGTTGGAATAACAATTCCAGAAGCAAAAATGCAGACTATTTGAATTAACGTACTACAATTTTAGGATATCATTAATAAAGATTTGTATTTCAAAAGGTAATTTTTTATTAACATTGTATGTTCTAAGAATATGTACAGTAGAATTAGAGAAATGAAAAACTAAAATATTTACCTCATCCTGAAATCTACTCGTTATCCATTTATGTATTAAAAATTCATTTATTGAATTTCACATCATCCACCTTAGCTCAGAGTATAAGACGAATGCATTCATGAACAAAAAGGGTGTTGCCTATAAGAGTTTCGGAATATATGTTCAAATACAAAACTAGATTGATGTTTTTCAAGCTATAGTGAATATTCGAGTTGACCTAATATAGTTATTATGCATCATATAAAAAATATATAGTGTTAGAATGTTCAAAAATATATAAGAGACAATTAATGAATTTTTAATAAGTCGATAACAGATCGGACATTAAACATAGATTTGTATAAAAATAATATAAATGTCACCAAATGTCCTTCGAATAAATAAATAAATTATACCTTCTCACATGATTCCTCAATTTCATCTAATGGAATAACTTACATTGATTTTACAGAACCTCTTTTCGAACAACACACATCTAGCTATCAATCACGTCTTAGTAGAAAATGTATTCAACACTCACAATTATCAGTACTCCAGATATTGATAATTTTCGAAAAATAACCGATAATTTATTCAGGACATAGTCATTCTTTGAAGAACTAGTAGATTTTCAATATCCTCACTGGGACATTTTACTATGTACCTTACATTATTTTCAAGCTATTCCAAATTGTTGATATATACAATATCTTGCAATAGGCGTTTGCCAACTGGTTTTTAATTGGACTTGTTTAATTTAAAACACAACTTTTCTTACATACATAGTGTTTTTTTCACAAGATCTTTTTTTCTTAATATTTGATGGGCAATCGTGTTCTTCTCGTATTTAAGCACATTTTAAATCGAATTATTATGGAAATTGGTGAAAAAAAGGTATAATTTTCGTTTGAAAAGGAAAAAAAACATTTCATTTTTAACCTTTTGTTAGCAAACGCCCAGTGTATGATCACTAGACAAGTAAAATATTACTGTTGAAATATAATAAAATGAGAAAAACAAGTTTTCTCAACTATTGCTTTTTTCTACTTTGTTAGAATAAAAAACATTTTCTTTACAATAATGGCAGTGATTAACATTGATAAGATTCAGAGCATATTCAAATAACTCGCAATGAGCTTCATAAGAAATTCTTACCAATTCATTAATTCCAAAAGATCCAATCAATAATTGGTAAATATTTTATTCAAGCTTAAAAAATTTAATTGAACCTCTTCAGCTGTAGTTCTTGAACTTGAGGTTGATATGCCTATTTTGGTGTGATGGTAAAACAGAAATGGAAGGAATTGGTCAAGAATTAAATCAGTAATATTGAAAATATTTACTAGTTCAAGCTGTAAGAATTACTTTCATAATCAATATCAGAAATACCATGGTACTAATTTTAAAATTCTTTATTCCTTTCCGGAGCATTGCTATTCTTTACAGTAACTGGTATATCATTACCTTCATACTTTTAATCATCCTATCGCCTATTTTTATCTAATCATATAATTTATTCAGTCTTTGCTAAATTAAAGCTTGGATTAACTTAAAAATCGAAATCATAACATGAAAAAGCCTGATGAGGTTTCAAAGCTGAACTCATTTCACTCAATTAGGGACTTAAATCAACTTGTTTGATTATCACTGAAAAATTTTGAATTATTTACAGATCTGTACAGCAGAAAAAATTAGATATCCCAAAAAACAGGAATCGATTTATTCATCACTCGTAATGTTTTCGATATGTTTCAAGCAAATATTTCATGAGCAATCCAGTTTCAGCTGGAATATACACTGTGTACCAACAGCAACTCCAATATCGTTAAAACGGTAATGGTTGAAAAAAAAATCAAGTAGACATGTGATACCTTTCAATTTAACAAGGGATTTTGTGAGAAAAATCCGATTTTAATGTCCCTGAATTTGATGAGTACACTGGGACAGAAATTTCGATCAGAGAATTATTCTAGACCAAAAAATATCATGAATGATTTTGAATCTCCTCATTAGAGTTTTGTGAAATCAGCTATTTTGGGACAAAATTAGATTTGTATGCTGATAATTTCTATCTTATCTCATTGGCATGTAAATGAAAATGTTTAATTTTGACTCAAAAAGCTGATAGTACAATTAAAAGAATTTGAATTTAAGGAGGTTTTATCACTAGATGAAATGGAGCCAAAAAAGAAATTTTGTGTCTCTCTTCAAAACCATTCATTTATTTGATCCACAATTTATTTCCAATCAACATCACTGGTTAATATGAGGTTTCATCAAACTTAAAGACAGATTTGAATAAATTAGGGTAGTTCAAAAGTACAGGGTGGTCAGATTTCGATGTTTTAGTATTACATCTCCTAAATTAATACATGTCATGTTCTCTTTTTCAAGGAACATAAATTGATGAAAACTGCAAGTCGCCAAGGTGTCTATTTTCCATGCTACAGGGTGATTTCGAAATTTGGTCGATTACTACAATTGGTTATAACTTCCGCAGTATTGCCGCTACGCTCTTGAAATAAAAACATCTTTAGGGCAGTTTTTTCAGTACTTTTTACCCGTGCAACCGAAATTTCAGTGCCTCTTCAAATTTTAGAGAAATTAAAAAAAAATTATTTTTTTCCAATAGACTTGGTGAAAAGAAATTAATTAAAATCAAAACCTTCTTTGATTTTGTTGATCGAAAACTGTTTTTTCGGAATTGTCGATATTTAAGCTTGTCTAAGAGAAGTCTATTGGAAATCATCATAGCACACTTTGGTTTCCATTTGAAAAAAATATAATTTTTTTAATTTCCCTAATATTTGAAGGGGCACTACAATTTTGATAGCACTGGTAAAAAGTACTGAAAAAACTCCACTAAAGATGTTTTTTTTCGAGAGCGAAGCAGCATCACTAAGTTATAGCCAATTATAATAATTGACCAAATTTCAAAATCACCCTGTAGCATGGAAACTAGATACCTTAGCGACTTGCGGTTTTCAGCAATTTATGTTTCTCGAAAAAAGAGAACACGACATGTATATTTCTTTTTTTCTATCTCGCTTAATTTAGGAGATGTAGTACTAAAACATCGAAATCTGACTACCTTGTACAGGGTGATTCATTTATCTTGGTAACCCAAATTTTCTCGGAAACGTCCGAATATTTTTTCATTTCGTCAATGGCGTTTTGAACAAGTCAATGTCGACTTGAGATGTGCATAAAAATCTGCGGAATAAATAAAGGCGCCATTCGTAGCGGCGCTTTCAAAAATTTTTTCTCCAGGGACATACTTTTTTTATCATGTCATTCGAAAGATAATTTCATTCAAATTTTTTTTTCGGATACAATTTTTATCCATTTTTAACCGTCTCCGAACTGCAGCGTGTTTTATGTCAATTCTATTCAATTTATTTTTTTCTGTATTGTGGTAGTATGCCTTTATTTGCAGACATAGATATGATTTTGTGCCTTGAATTCAAGAAGGTTGATAGTTTTCTAGTCAATGTGCCTCTTCAAATAAGATGAAGTATGTTGCTACAGCAAGATGGGGTTCCATGTCACAACGCTGCCATTGTGAAGAGATATTTAGATCAAGAATTCGAAAATAAATGGATAGGAACCAATGGACCCATCAAATATCGCCAGGCCTAACGCTTATGGATTACTTTCTGAGGGGTACTCTCGAAAATATGGTATACCAAACTGATTCTAATAACTTGGACCATTTGAAAATAAAGATAAGAAACGCATGTGCCCAAGTAGGACTTAAATTTTGAACAAAGTAACTTATAATGAAATAGGGGAATGATATAACTTATGTATGGATCATAATGGCTGGTATATAGAACATATGATACGGAATGTTTCGTTTGTTATTAAAAAATGTTCATTGTTATAAGTAATAATATTTAATGAATGTAATGATAGAAAAATGTTTGTTACAAATCCTCCGTCATTTTACGAAACAAAATCATATCCAGGTCATCTAGACATTATGATCCATACATAAGTTATATCATTTCCTTATTTCATTTATTTCCGAATTCTTGCTCTCAATATCTCTTTACAATGGCAGCGTTGTGACATGGAGCCCGATCTTGCTATATCCACATATTTGGTCTTATTTGAAGACGCAGATTGTTTAAAAAACTAGCCTCCTTGATTTCAAGGCGAAAAATCATATCTATGTCTCCAAATAAAGGCATACTACCACAATACAGAAAAAAATAAATGGAATAGAATCAACATAAAACACGATGCAGATCGCTGGCGGTTAGAAATGGATGAAAATTGTATTCGAAAAAAAAATGAAATTGTCTTCCAAATGACATGATGAAAAAGGTATGTCCCTGGAGAAAAAATTTTCGATAGCGCCGCGACGAATGGCGTCTTTATTTATTCCGCAGATTTTTACGCGCATCTCATGTCGACATTGACTTGTTCAAAACGCCATTCACAGAATGAAAAAATATTCGGACGTTTTCGAGAAAATTGGGGTTACCAAGATAAGTGAAGTTATTTCGATTATTCTTTACAATCTTCAAATAACATTTTTCATTTATTTGCATCGAAGATATTTGCTTAACAAGCGTTTATAGGTACGAATGAAATATTTGCTGAAACCTCGAAAACCTAAAACTCAACCGACATCGACCCATATACCAGTTACATAACCTACGTTACCAATTGTACTATTGAGGTGACGCGCGACGCCATAAAAATGTTCCGATTATGATTAAGAATGAGAGTGAGGTTCGACCGGCAAGAGATAGGAAGAAGTTTGTGCCACCATGCTGTCTCCGCACGTTGCGAAACCGTTAACACTGTGAAACATGTCGGGCAGATGGACCAGTTGCTCGTCCAGGAAAGAGTCCAGGAGGCCGTGCGTTTGGCTCAGCTTCTCCAGCGACTTCACGTCGTTGTCCACCTCGGCCAGGGCCTTCTCCAGTTCCTCGGCTTCTTCTCGGGTGGGCTGTTCGAACTCCCCGTTCCGATTGACTGCGCAAAGACACAAGTTTACAGAGGTTAGGTTACGTGAGGGAAGGAAGTATTGATAGAGCGAGAAAAACAATTGTTCCGAATGTCAATTTGAGCACAAAATGGCATTAAACAAGTAGTAGGAATATACTTTATTGAAATAATTCGGGTTTTCTGTATACAGTGTTTCCTAGGGTACTTTCTTTCTATGTGCTTAGTACATCAAGAAAAGCCAGATTTCTATTTGCTATTTCCATTTCCAATTCCATTGTGAACTGACTTATTATTATTATTATTCTGAACAGGGGTCGTTGTGGCTACGTTCAGCATTCCGGGAATTTCGACTGCAAGGATCTTTTGTCCTTTACCCAACTCGTTCATTTAAATCACAAGGAGGCCGTAAATGGCATTGATGAATCCAACGACATCCTTAGGAGCCTTAGCTGATACTTCATGAGGATCCAGAACCGACTTCCCCATGTGAATAGTTTTTAGTTCCGCCAGCTCTGGACACTTGCATACCATGTGTTCAACCGTTTCTTTCTCTGATCCACATAGCCTGCAGGTTTCATCTGCTGATTTTCCCATGCTATACAAAAATTTTTGTATCGACAGTGTCCCGTCAGCAGACCCACCATTACTCGAAGCTCAGCTCGTGGCAGCTTTATGAGCTTCCTAGTGTAGGTCGGCGAGAATTCCACAAATCTCTTGGCTTGCGCAAGTCTAGGAGTATTTCTCCAGAACGTTGCTCTGACATTAAGAGAGTCTTCCGGGTTTATTGGCCGTGGTCTATATCTATTGGTTTTTATTGAACGTTGCTTTGTTTGCCACTTCCCATTGTTGGACCGCTTTCTTGTATTGGTCTTTTCCCAGCCCACAGAAAAGTTCAGGTCCAACAGGCTTCAGCCTTGAAGCCTTCTTCGCCAGTTCGTCGGCTGTTTCATTTCCCTCAATACCACAATGTCCTGGTATCCATAGTAGAGTCACTTTGTTGCCTCTGGCCAGTTGCTTTATGGTATTACGGCATTCATATGTCAGCCGAGATTTCTGGCTGTAAAATTCCAGTGATCTCAGAGTGGCCTGCCTGTCCGTGGTGAAATATATATGCGCTCTTTTGAGATTCCTTCGAAAGCACTCTTGAGCGCAAGTATAGACAGCTAGTGTCTCTACCTGAGAACCAGAAGGTTCACTTCCAAGGGGCTTGAATATCCTTAATTTAGGTCCACATACCCCAATGCCTGTACCCCTTTCTGTTTTCGATCCATCAGTGTATCATATGGATGACTTTTTGTCTATACGATATACTAAGTTCATTGCACTAAGACGATCACCAATGACCGTTTCAAATGACATTTCGAAATCGTATATGATTGGCATCACACCTGATATGGTTTTACCAAGAGGCTTGATTCAGTACCCTCATATGTCCCACCCAGTTTCCGGGTTGGAGGTTCCCCTTGAGGGATATTTTGATGGCTTCCAGCAGGCTACATTTCCTTACATACATTGTGAACTGAATACTTGGTTACATGTTGTTTATATGCGGCAGAAACTCATTGAGTTTTTCTCTTCAATGTATCCATATGGCAAATGTGTCATCCACATATCGAAACCATACTTTCAGTTTGAGAGGCGCGGTATTCAGTGCTTTCTCTTCAAATTATTCCATGAAGCAGTTCGCTACTACTGGTGCTAGTGGATTGCTCATTGATATTCCATCAATTTGTTCATACATTAGAGAGTTATCGATTTGTTTACTCATGCGCATTCGCAAAAGATTTTAAGGTGGCCTGTACTTAAATAAAGAACATCCGTATTTAAATGAATGATCCCTTATTTCGACAGTTCTCCCAATATTCTAGGTCGCGACCTACGATATTTAACAGGCCAGAATGTTGCTTCAAACTGCGACGTTGCCGGCACCCCCATAGGGGGTTGTACCAGACTCAAAGTGTTACGACTTTGCACTTGCAGTTCTATTTCAAAGAGTAACGTGTGATGTGTGATATAGTTCGCATCAGAAATTCGACCGGCAAACGTGTAAAAAGGTTTGTGTTTTTTTTCGTGTTCGTGTGATCGGTTTTTCAATCAATAAATAAAGTGGAAATTAGTGTTGGAGCTGCAAGAACTGTGTGTATCGGGTTTGTGATTGAATTTTTCGAAGTTTAGTGTTCATATCCGGAAGGATTATCAACAATAAGGTTTTTCATTTTAATATTTATCAAAATTGATCTGATCTTGTTTGTCCCAATCGATGTAAACATTGTAATAATGTACAACTAATTTTTGTCTCCGTTCCTCAGGATCAGTCATGTTGATTTGAAAAAATTGAAGGAAATGCATCATCAGTCAATTTAGGTTTTTTTTGTGGTATATTAATAACCTAACCTTTGACGGTGAGATGAAAGTAATTTCTCAAAATATGGGAATCTACAAAATGTTTTATACAAACTACACTGTCATCGTTGACTTTAAAACTACTTTCTCTATTTTCGCCATTTTCTTCTCCTCGCGGGATCTTTCGGAAATCTTAATACCGACACCTTCTCATTAGTTGATTTATATTTGCTCTTGCAACCGGGCACTGCACAAGTACGAGGCATAGTTCTCAAATCGAAGATTTCCAAGTTGAATTACCGGATCAAGACGTCTCTGTAAGTGATTTTCTTCTTCACTTAACACGCGTTTCATTGAAGGGTCCCTCTCAATTTTTATTTGAATGTGCAATAGATTGTTACAAAATTTTCAACACTATTCTTACTGCCGAATATGAAGTGAAGTTTGGTGAAGTGGATAATCGAAAAGCCGTTTTGAAATTTTTATTTATGACATATTTTCAGCGTACTTGGGATGTTTATCACGACAAATTTTCACTATGTCAGCAGCCTTCCGAAATTATCTTGAGCAAATTTTCATAAATTTTGAGTAATATCTTCCTTTATGATTATTCCAAAATGGTTAGTGATAGAATCCCAGCAAGAACTGCTCTTTCTGATAGAAAATTACTAACTTTTAGCCCTTAGTTATCAGAATTGTTTTTATTTATTCAGAGTTTATTTTTAGTTTTATATCACCTATTTTAGGTTCGAATTTAAAGTTTTTATTCATTCAGAGTTTATTCTTGTTGAATTTCTGTTTTATAGAATTTATATCAAGTTTAAAGATCAGCAGTCAGAATGTAATCGTTTTCGACAGCGAAATAATAATTTTTTTTTCTCTTTTGATGTTCATTAACCTACTTCATTCGCTGCAGAAAGTAGAATAATTTCCATTCTGATTGTAATCTTGTGGAACTAAATATAACAGCTACCTCCTCGTGGTGAGTTCTGGATTATTTGCGATAAAATATTGAGAAATTATCCGCAGATAAACGAAGTGGTGTTTTGTTTTCCTCCCTACAGTTCTTCATTTAATTGTGAATTGAAATGAATTCGAAATTATATCGAAAACAGTGCGAATTGCACAAGAAAACCGTATACTGTCTATATCTACGCGTGCCACTAGACACCCTGCTCGTAACAACGGCAACGTCTAACCTGTTAGATTTAGTAGTCCGTGTCTAGGTTAAACAACTTGTCACAACTGTCAAAACAAAGGAAATGTCATAATGAAGTATTCAAGAAATAAATCGTTTCGATAGCTCAAATATCAGACCAACTTTAAGGGGTCTTTTATTATGGGATCCTTCAATGAAGTAAGGCCTGCATTTGTGTTTCGATAACTCTCTATTTTATGGTTGAAGATATTGAGATGATGTAAGGCAGATTTCAAGCAGCTCACTGATGTCACTTGGGTTCGATCTCTACCACTGCTCCATTCAGTGGGACTTTTGTGAACAATTAAACCATAACCATATCATTGGTTTCAACTTCGATATTTTTGATCTACTCTTATGTACGTAGTTTTTCTGATGTACAACTGTAGGATTGTAACTAGATGTTTTGCCAGATTGTATGAACCTACTATGATGACAATCGGACAAATAGGTAGGATCTTTTTATGGATTTAAGGTATCTCGGAAGCAAGGCCTCGCTCCAGCACAACCTTTTCTGTAGTAGTTCCTCCAACAAAGATGCTTATATCAATTTGTTGATTATGATTGATCTTTTTTGAGCTTTTTGATTACTGACGGTTCCAAGAGCTCGCTGATAGTCTTGTTGTAGTCGCTCTTGTTCATGTCAACCGTGGCGTTACCTTTGTCAACACCTAAGATCAATATGCTATCATTCTTGTTGAGTTCTTAGATAGCAAGTGCCACTTTGACTGAGATGTTTTGTTTCGTTTCTTTTGCTTTTCTTAAGATTTGCGAGCAATCCGTGCGTATTTCTCCTTCTTATTTTGACAGTTCCCCCAATCTTCTAGGTTAAACAACTTCTCACAACTGTCAAAATAAAGGAAATGTCATAATAAAGCGATCAAGAAACAAATCATTTCGATAGCTCAAATATCTGATCAACGTTAAGGGATCTTTTATTACAGGATCCTTTAATAAAGTTAGGCCTGTATTTGTGTTTCGACAACTCGCTAATATCTCTTTAGTCTTCAGTGCGAGGCAAAAAGGGAAGATTGACGACAGTTTTTCCAAGGTCAAGTGAGTAATTGTTTTCTGATGCTTCACTCTGTTCTCTCAATTTTCGTTATTTGGTTTTTGCTTCTCTGTACTGCTGAGATGTTGTTAAGTTATGTTTGCCACTCTCATCTCCTATTCGTTGTGAGTGAGGATAATTGTTATTCTCTCATGTAAAAACTATAGAACAGATTGAGATGAAACTTCACATTAATATAGTTAATCTATCAGAGTAACTCATAGACTACAATTCATGAAGATTTTGAGTAATTCGACCATGATACAACGAAAAATGATTAAGCGAGTCGAAAAAATGCTTGCCTTTTATTTAGGTATATGCTGTCTGAACTGTTGAAGTTGTGCAAATATAATGTACCATGGATTTGAGGGGATTGTCCATACCTATTGCTTCTAAAGTTCTCTTTATATCTGGCCAAAATGTTCTCAATTTCATATCAAAAGAAAGAATCCATCTTGAATGATTGAAACCCATCTCATTTTTAACCAAACAACCCTTGGCCTACACCATAAGTTAAAACATGACTTTATCAATAGATAAACAGTCAAATTTCTGCGAAAAATTCGAATTTCAAGTAATCGAAGATGCTTATAGCAATTTGTTGACTGTGATTGATCTTTTTTGAGCTTTTCAAATACTGACGGTCCCAAGAGCTCGCTGATATTCTTGTTGTAGTCGCTCTTGTTCATGTCAACCGTGGCGTTACCTTTGTCAACACCTAAGATCAATATGCTATCATTCTTGTTGAGTTCTTAGATAGCAAGTGCCTCATTGACTGAGATGTTTTGCTTCGTTTCTTTTGCTTTTCTTAAGATTTGCGAGCAATCCATGCGTATTTCTTCTTCTTATTTTGACAGTTCCCCCAATCTCTTTAGTCTTCAGTATGAGGCAAAAAGGGAAGATTGATGACAGTTTTTCCAAGGTCAAGTGAGTGCTTGTTTTCTGATGCTTCACTCTGTTCTCTCAATTTTTGGTATTTGGTTTTTGCTTCTCTGTACTGCTAAGATGTTGTTAAGTTATGTTTGCCACTTACTCTTTCATGTAAAAACTACAGAACAGATTCAGATGAAAATATAGTGAATCTATCAGAGTAACACATAGACTACAATTCATGAAGAATTTGTGTTATTCGACCATAATACAATGACAAATGATTAAGCAAGTTGGAAAAATGCCTGCCTTTCATTTAGGCGTATGCTGTCTGAACCGTTGAAGTTGTAAAAATATATAATGTACAATTTCATATCAAAAGAAAGAATCCATCTTGAATCATTGAAACCCTTGTCATTTTTAACCAAAGAACCCTTGGTCTACACCACAAGTGTTTCAAATGATCAAATTCAAATCCAAGCTCCACATTTCATTGAGAGGTTCCTCTTCGAATCCAATTGAGTAATAACCAAAAAAGCAAGAATAATGGAAATTCCTAGACACATGTTGTAATAAATTTCAGAACATCATGAATGCCCCAATTCATAACTTGATTTCTAAATGTTATGAAGGGGTTCACGAAAACAGACTTAATGAAATTGCATATAAAAAATGTGATACACAAATATTTTGTTTCCAACATTTTCCAAGAAATTCCATAGGAGTCAATACAGGATACTTACCTGCGAAGAAATCATTGAATTCGTCTACATGTATGGTGCTTAGAACCGTACTGATGTCGGTTTCCTCCAGAATATGAGAAGCCTGCGCCGTTAAATCGTGTTCTAAAACGTCTGACTCGTTGAATCCCAACACTTGGTCTACTATGTGCATATCTTCGACAAGTTCTGGTGATTCTGTTTCTATCGTTTCCTGGACTTCTATTTCTAGGGAGAAAACAACATTTTTATAATTTGTTTTACTTAATTTTAAGGATTTCTTGAGTAATAAAGCATTTGTTATACTAATATAGAAGATACAGAAAAGTTACAAAATGAAAAAAAATTAATACTCAGTAAATGCTTAATAGAGATATCTTGATCTGATTATCAAATGTCAATTTACTGGAGGTTAAGTAATGGTATGTCAATAAATGCATAACTGAAATTCTTTAACCTGAATTTCAAACGTCAGTTATATGGAATAAATTTTCTTGCAGTGTATTTGACAGATGATTTCAAATATCAAGGACAGTTGATGCATACTTTTCATCTTCATATTGTAGAGATAATCACAAATATTTACCTTTGATTGGTGGAGCCAATATTGCACTTGGGGTGATGTCTTCAATAGGTTTAACAATCTTTTTCTTTTTCTTGTTACGTTTTTGCGGTCTGATCATAGCTGAAGGTTTCACTTTCTTACGGAGTTTCTTTGGTTTCGCTTCTTGATATAATTTATAGTTATCCTATTGACAATAATATTAATTAAGAAAAGTATTCTTACGTTAACTGACATTTCAGTACAGTAAACTTTCGCTAAAACAAATTTTCATTCATTCCAATATATTCAAATGTTTGAATAAATTATCAAGATTCTGTCATTATTTGTCAATAGCGCCACCTACAGTTGATTAAACGAAACTATCCTCTTATTCCCAAATTGGAGAAACAAAATCTAATCAGTGCATACATCATGTATACCTAGTGATAAAGAAACTGCAATACCCAGGAGCTGTTCAAATTTGAAATTTTTTTTTTGGTAAATAATAGATATTATACAAAGGAGTAAATGATTAAAATGTGGAAAAAAAATCGTGAAGGTTATAGAGGTTATAGAGCCTATACTACCTATGTTCTTTTATCTGTGTTGCAGTTTTTTTGTCATTTAGGGCAGGGTTATTCACGAATATGCCTCTATAGAATATTTTTAGGAAAGACACAAGATTCAGGATTGAAATTCCAAAGTTGAGCTTCAAGTAGAAGACAACTTCTCGTATATTTTTTGAAGGTTTTTCCGGTTTTTCCGGAAGTGACATCAATTTTCGTTTTTCAAAAGGAAAGACCCATTTTTTATTGCATAAATAGATTCACCATTGAATTCTGAATCTTTTTGATTCCAAAAGTTAGAATTTTCCCGAGAAAATTCTTTTTGAATGAGGAAATACGAAAAAAAATCTCAAAATTGAACTCTGTTGAAATACAGAAAACTTCAAGGTTTTTTCATTGAAAATTCTCATTTTTGAGAATATCCAAGAAGAAAGGCTGATGCTACTTTTCCGATAGCGTGATTTTTAGAATATGATACCGGAAGTCACAAATTATTTGTCAAAGTTAAAAGTGATGAAACATCAAAAAATCGTTTTTTCAAATTGGAACCCAATTTTCTCGAAGCATTTTCGAAATCTTCGTCAAAAAATAATAGGATCATACGTCCAAGACTTCATCCCGAAATGAATATTTTTCGAGGTATTCAAAAAAACGATTTTCTCTTCAATTTTCAATCTCATTCCGAATGTGTTTTTTTACTGGAAAAGATTTAGCAGTTAAGTGAAATTTTTGGAAATCTCTGTTATCGAGAAAATATTTTCTTATATTTCAGCAAGTTCAGTTTTTCTTTATTTTTGAAAGCTTAGGATAATTAACGCAAATTCTTAATTCTGGAGAATTTCTTCTTTGTCATGGTAGGAGAATTTGAATTTTCAGTAATGAAATTGTTACATGTTCTGTTAATTATTCTTTCAAAAGCATTAAAAATTTTTACAAATTATTCTTTTCTGCATTCTTGAGAATTTTTACGTTGACTTCACTAATACTCACATTGAGAACTTCAAACCAATTGTTGCTCTCGCATTACAGATGATAATTCGTCTGAACTATAGAAAATATTTTCTCGATAACAGAGATTCCCAAAAATGTCACTTCACCGCTATTTATTTTCCAGTAGAAAAACACATTCGGAATGAGATTGAAAATCGAAGACAACATCGTTTTTCCTGAATATCTTGAAAAATATTCATTTTGGGATAAAAGTCTTGGAAGTATGCTTCCATTATTTTTGGACGAAGATTTCGAAAATGCTTCGAAAAAATGGCGTTCCAATTTGAAAAAAACGATTTTTTGATGTTTCATCACTTCTAACATAGAATGTGTCACCTATTTTATCATATTCTGAAAATCACGCTATCGGAAAAGAAGCCTCTTGGAGATTCCCAAAAATGAGAATTTTTAATGAAAAAACCTAGAAGTTGTCTGTATTTCAACAGAGTTCAATTTTGAGATTTTTTTTCGTATTTCCTCATTTAAGAGAATTTTCTCAGGAACATCAAACTTTTGGAATCAAAAAGACTCAGGATTCAATGGAGAATCTATGCAATAAAAAATGAGTCTTCCCATTTGGAAAACAAAAGTTGATGTCACTTCCGGAAAAACCGGAATTCCTAGAACCTTAAAAAAATATACGAGAAGTGGTCTTCTTACTTGAAGCTCACCTTCAGAATTTCAATCCTGAATCTTGTGTCTTTCCTAAAAATATTCTATAGATCCATATTAGTGATTAACCCTGTATTCTCGTATAGCGAAATATTACTGTATCGAAGGTTTGGCAACGTTCGCTCACCCTTTTCCTAGCATGTTCCGGGCACAGAGGTAATTCGTGGGTAATATCAAAAACCGGGACCGAACACTGGGTGTTGTCGGCAAATTTCGCAGTGCAATAGCTGAACAAAACTTGCTCGGGATTATACATTATATGCAGCGTGCAATGTTTCGTGCACGGCAATGCGGGCTGAAAACAGTTCTCGATTTCACAAACTCTGGGAGCCACCAGCCTGTTGTAGCCGTTCCTCTGCAATTTCGAATCTTTGATTGAAACCTTCTGGTTGCAGGGAGTTTCTGTTATTCTGTTCGAGTGGCCCAGGTTACTCCTCATGATCTGGTGAAGTTGCCTTCTGCACTCGTGCCTTGTTATTTCAATTCTTTCCTCCCTAGATCTCTTCTCCAAATTCATCCTCTGAAAAAGTTCGATCGAATACAGAATAGGAATAAAGCCGATAATTCTTTGTTAATCGATTTTACTCCATTCACTCAAATGAAACCTCTCAAATGGCCTTGGAATTTTGACACATTGCAACCTGTGTCAAATGAAAAGGGAGGTTATGACGCTTGTCAAAACATTTTTGTGTTTCAAATCAACGTTACGTTGTCCTTTTTACATAAAATTCTTAGCAATTAGGTATTTTTAATGAATACGAAAAGATATGAATAACGTTTATATGAACTGAATGAATGATTTTCTCATCTAGTCGTTTTGACATTTCATGTGTGCCAATCGAAATTCTTTTAGTAACCTTCTTGTTACACAAATTTGAGAAAATGTTCTTCTTGTTACACAAACTTGAGAAAATGTAATTAGGCCAACTGAGTGGTTTTATAGAAGTGAATGGAGTATATGTTAGGTTAGAATCATAGGAGACAACAAGAGAGTAATAAATAATCAATGTATGTAAGTTGATAGCAATAAAGAGAAAATTATCTTCAAAAATTGGTTATATTCAAGACTTGATGTTTATAGAAGAAAATCTTTTGTGTACAAGGTTCAAGGTATCCCAAATTGCTCGATTTCTGGTACTTCTAGACTAGATAGGTAAAAACGTTGAAAGGAGTCCTGGGCTCGATTTACATTTTTTTCATCTTTAATTTTTTTTTTATGATATAAGATGAAAAAAAAATGTGTTCGTATTTACAATGAAAAAGTGATTTTTTCCACGAGAAAAAAAATTGTGTTTCTTATTTTCGGTGAGAAAGCGTTTCTAAAAAGTTCTAATCGTTTTCAGATATTTTCGAAAATGAAAAACTTTCGAAATTGATAATATATCAAAATTAAAAAAAAATTAAGATATTGTGAAACGGTTTTCACTAATGGTGTTCCTAAAACAGTCAAACAGGGTACAGGGTGGTCAGATTTCGATGTTTTAGTACTACATCCCCTAAATTAAGCGAGATAGAAAAAAAGGAATATACATGTCTGTTCTCTTTTTTCGAGAAATATAAATTGATGAAAACCCCAAGTTGCTAAGGTGTCTAGTTTCCATGCTACAGGGTGATTTTGAAATTTGGCCAATTATTATAATTGGTTATAACTTCCGCAGTATTGCCGCTACGCTCTCGAAATAAAAACATCTTCAGGGCAGTTTTTCAGAACTTTTTACCAGTGCTATCAAAATTTCAGTGCCTCTTCAAATTTTAGGGAAATTAAAAAAATTAATTTTTATCCAATGGATACCGTTGTATGCTATGATGATTTTCAATAGACTTTCCTTAGACAATTTCAAAAATATATATCATGATATACTCCCTAGCTTGAATATGAAAATTCTGAAAAAACCCCTTTTCGATCAACATAATTCAAGCAGGCTCAAGTTGTATGACTTCCTCAGGTGAAAAGAAATTAATCAAAATCAAATCCCTCTTTGATTTTGTTAATCAAAAACTGTTTTTTCGGAATTTTCGATATTTAAGCTCGCAAGTATATCATGATATATTTTTGAAATTGTCTAAGAAAAGTCTATTGAAAATCATCATAGCACACTATGGTTTCCATCTGAAAAAAATTATTTTTTTTAATTTCTCTAGAATTTGAAGAGGCACTGAAATTTCGATAGCACTAGTAAAAAGCAACACTGGGGAAGTTATAGCCACTTATAATAATTGGCCAAATTTCAAAATCACTCTGTGTTTGCGAATTGCGGTTTTCAGCAAGTTGATTTTCTCGAAAAAAGAGAACATGCCATGTATAATACATTTTTCTATTTTCCTTAATTTAGGAGATGCAGTACTGAAACATCGAAATCTGACCACCCTGTACATTAGCACTCAAATTCATTGTATTCAATAAGCATGTTAGATCACAAAGCGATACAATGCACCAAATTTAGCATGGTGGGGACACCTAAAACCCCATCTGAGACAGGTTGGACAGGTTTTCTTGAATGTCCCACTGTAAGACTACTCCAGGAGTGTTCAGATGTGAGGATTTGTATGTAATGCAAGCCTATTAAAGTGTTTACCGTTTAAAGTTAACTTATTTTTTTTTGCTAGTTTGTGTTGCAAATTCAGCATTTCATCTAGATGAAGTCAAAACTTTAAAATTGGTAGAATAAAATGACAAATATCGTTACGAATTTGGAGCTTTTACAATTTTGAACAATCTTGGAAATATTCTAAACTTCATGTCGATGATTTAGTTACATTTTTTTCTTTCAAACAAAGTATCATACAACATCACTGACATTAATTTAATGTTCAGCATTTAAGATATGGGTTGCTTGATAAACAAGTGTCAATTTAATTACAAATTGGTGTGGCACGCATCAAATAGATAACAATCATATTTCTGAAACGGTAAAAAAATGACCATTCTTTCTCAAACTATTGTTTCCATAAGAAAAAACACAACTCAATGTTATAGCTCAGCAAAGAAACCTGCTAGGAAAAAACAAAGTTAACAACTGGATTGCTATGAAAAAAGTGCCTGTTTAATGTTTTCATTTCAACATCCTAGCACAAACAGAAACAGAGATAATGGCCCAAAGTTGAAATCGCCCAAATTTCAATTTTGGCCTATAACTTGAAAACAAAAGAAGATAGAGGAATGCACTTGATTGCATTATCAGTTTCTCTAAAAAGACCACCGTAACGTGTCATTCATTTGCCTCTGCCTCTTACGGTTAAAAAGTTGTAGTTCGGATATCACCAATTTTGCCCACCCTGTACAATCAAGGAATATGTTTTTTTTGGTTCATTCAAACACTAAGCAAAAATCTTGTATTGCGTTCTCTGAAACTTATCTAAACCTTGAATAGTCAAAAAAACACATGATTTTCATGTTACTAACTGGTAATAAGTTGTAATCTTAAATGTAGAAAGTGGACTGTGCAGTAGCATGATAAATACTACAGCATGGTACATAGTATGTTGCATGTTGGTTAGGACAATCTGATTCATCCTTATATAAGACTGTTATGCATCTAATTATGGTGCTAGGAAGTGAAAACTATAGACTACAATATTTTTTTCCTCTCCCATGCTTCCTCAAACATAATAACTAACAAAAAGGAGACAGAAGTCCTTTCTCTATGCAAATGAAAGTAGAGAAATGTTTTAACAGGCGGTACCACTGACATCCTTTCTTAATAACCATAAACTTGTAAATACACTTAGAAAATGTATCGAGTAATAAGGCAATGAAGAGGAAATACCAGTCAAGTTCTTAGTAAGTACTAATTAACAATATAATCACCTCTAAACTTGCACTGAACCAGTTTTTCTGATAGTGGTTGTAAACATCATCCATACCATCTTCATCATCTATTCGTTGCAACACTTCATGATGTGTAGCCCTGTTAATCTTTGTTTTTGCAGACCCCCTGGTATTATTATAACTTAAACCTGCAAAACAATTTCATGAGAAACATTGATAAAACTTTTTAAAGGAGCTCATAATCATTGTATCTATTTACTTGTTTTTTTAAATAACTGTTTCAATTAGTATCTCTAGAATGACAAATGTAGATATTTGGGATTGCTTAGGGCTTTGCTCGGAGGTGATGTGTGTTTGTTGAAAAAACTGAATTTTTCGATGATAAAAATATTTTCACAAGGTGAAAGTTTTGCTTGAAGCTACTCTCACACTTACGAAGCTTACATCTCATTTAAAAATCTAGAAATCATGAATGAAACACTTAGAGATACCAGAAACCTGGCTATAGAAGAGAAGAAAGTAAGTTTATCCTAACCTATAATACTGTGGGCAGTTGAATTTCTTTCGAATTCCTCGTCAACTACCTCTTCCTTAATTTCTGTTTTAATATTGAACTGACTTCTAATGTCGCTCTCCAAAAGAGCTTTCTTAAGGTATTTATCTCCATTGTGGTTTTTGATGTTTCGTCTTGGTGTTTTATTTGCTGACCTACTGTGGTTGAAAGAGTTACTAGATTTTGTTCTAATTGTTTTATCCAATGTGGGAGGCAAGTTGCCATTATATCTGCAATACATGAAAGCACATTTATATGATAACAATTCATGATTAATGAACTTACCTTTGATTTGTTTTACTACTCGAACTGAACATCTTATGGTATTAGTACATGTTCATTTTCATTATAGTACTGGAGCGTTGGTAATGTGAAAATAGGGATATTTAGGATTCTTGTACCTGCAATAATCTGTTATATCATGATAATCAAACATCATAATTAATTAAATTTACCAATACAACTCTTTCAGAAATTTCTTGTTCCGTAGGTCATTTAAGGTTATGCCTTGATTTATCTTATGGAAATATAAGTAATAATGTTTAGTAGTTAACTTGACCGTTGTTATTAACATAAAAAAATCTTAGTTCCTAAAAATCAATTTATACTACATTGAATTTAATTTACTAAATATTACAATTGAAAATCAACAATGTTTTAAGAGACAAATGACGTTTGAATAAAAATATCAACAGTTCTACCAACATAATAAAATAAATTGGCGCCTTGAACCTACGACATAGATTTTTAATGTTTTTCCATTATGTAGACTTCTTGTAGAATTTTTGTAAAAAAAAATAGTAGTTGTCAAATTTGAAAAACAGTCAATTTCAAGTGATTTTCTTGAAAATCGTTCGATTTTTAATTTCTGAAAGGAACTCCCAACAAGAAGAAAGTAGGAATATATAAAATATCACGATCAAGAATAGAGGAATGAATTTATGAGAAACAAATTGAAATTATGCTAAATTTAAAAACAGGCAAACTTTTCTTCCTACTAATTTCCATTTATTTATACACAACTTCAGTACAAGGACAGGTAAAAAGCATGTAAATATTAAGTTTGATTTTGAACAAACCTTTTCCTCAGATTGAAACGGAATGGTCTAAAAAGTCCCACACCAATAATTGGGCAGTTCTTGTAGATACCAGTAGATTCTGGTTCAACTATCGACATGTAGCCAACGTCTTGTCTATATATCGAAGTGTGAAACGTTTAGGAATCCCAGATAGTCAAATAATATTGATGATCGCTGATGATATGCCATGCAACCCTAGAAATCCAAGACCTGCGACAGTGTTCAACAATGCTAATCAGCACATTAATGTGTATGGAGATGATGTAGAAGTAGATTATAGAGGATATGAAGTGACAGTTGAGAACTTTGTCCGTTTGCTTACTGGAAGATTACCTCCTGGAACTCCCAGGTCGAAACAATTACTCACAGATGAAGGTAGTAATATCTTGATCTATTTAACAGGTCACGGAGGTGATGGATTCTTGAAATTCCAAGATTCTGAAGAGATTACTAGTCAAGAAATGGCTGATGCGCTCGAGCAAATGTGGCAGAAGCAAAGGTGAAAAATTGTTTGGGATTTCCAATTTTGATAATGATAATTTAATGGTCTGAATTTTCAACAGATATAATGAAATTTTCTTCATGTTGGACACATGCCAAGCCGCTTCCATGTATGAAAGATTCTATTCTCCAAATATTTTAGCAGTAGGCAGTAGTTTAGTTGGAGAAGATTCATTATCGGTAAAAAAAATTTTTAATTCTGGTAACTTGATTTTATTTTGATTATATTTCAGCATCATGTGGATCAGTCTATAGGCGTGTATATTATAGACAGGTATACTTATTATGCATTAGCTTTCCTGGAAAATGTTGATGCCGACAGTAAAAGATCAATGGCTGAATTTGTAAGTAAATTATGAATATTTTGTAATCAGAACTCGCAAGTTTAGTACAAAACAGAATTGTACCCGGTTTCAGCATCTATTTGTCGTAGAGGTAACACAGAAAATACTAAAGTAGAATGTTATTATTTTTTTTGTTCATAAGTTAAAAATCAAAATTTAACTCATTAACTTAAAATCCTCACAAAATCTATAATGCTACTATTCTCACCATCAGATTTTAATTGAAATTCATGTCGATTTAATTTTTTCATTCTATGTTTAATCTTTGCAGAGCTTTTTCTTAATAATCGAAATGTTTCCATTTTTAGAACTTTTTATTTTATAAAATGATTGGCTTATACAGAATTATCTCATTGAACTGAAATTTTTTTCAGTTGAAAGTATGTACCAAAAAAGAATGTATATCAACTGTAGGTGTTAGGAAAGATCTTTTCAAAAGAAATCCAAGAGATGTTCCAATAACTGATTTCTTTGGATCAGTGAGACCTGTGGAGGTGATAGATGCTGTTGAAACTGTACCTGTTATACTGACTGCGAAGAATTCAACTTTAACAAAAGCAATATCGAATAAAAAATATAGATATATCCCGCCATTAGTGAGCTTTGAACAGTTCATCAAATAAATAAATAAGTTATAAGTAAGGTGATATTTTTGTTGAACTATTTCCCATTTAAACAATTGAGAATCAAGCAGATAGAAATTTGGTCACTTCGGTGGTGATTGGTTGCAATAATTTTTTCAGGACTTTTTCTGGGGAATTTGATCAATGAAATCTTTTTCTTCGTTGTGCATCACAGATTATCCCCAAATTTCTTTTACCTGTAGCTGAACATAATTCAGGAATCTCCAAAACTAACTCAAAATTTCGGGGCTCATTCAAAATGTATCTGGGATTTCCCAAAATAAATAACGTGAAAAAATATTGAAAACCCTTTACAAATCGCCAGAAAATTGTTTCAATTAGTTTTCCAAATGCTCAGCTTATCAGGAAACACCCTGTACATATTTTCATATTCAGTGGAGTGGTCTTCAAAATGAGTTATATACAGGTGTCTTGAAATTGAGTAGAAAATACCGGAAAGGCTCTGTTTTTGATACACACACCTGTTGCTCCAAGCAGATTTTTCTTAATTATCTTCAAAATGGGTGGCCTGAAAAGTTGTTTATACTTTTGGTTTCACAACTAGCAAACAAAGTTGCTGGATTTTAAGAACATTGCACCTACAGAAAAAATCTAGATCAAATAAATTCCTCTTGCTTCACAAAGCATTTTAAAAGAAAGTTTTTCTTTGCTCTTAGCATTGAGTTATTTCAATACTCTCAGTGAATATTAAATTCAGAACACCCTGTACGTTGCAATTTTTTACCACTAGCACTTATGATAGCAATATTCTTACAAAAATCCAATCGACAACTGAACGATGTTTTAAAAGTTACTGTGACTTAAAATACAGCTCAAGAAAATTAATTGCCAAGTACAGTTTCATGAAAAATCATCTTTTTTATGATTAACCAACAATTTCATTTGTGTGAAGTTCGCCCAGCACATTTTGGATTTTCGAAAACCGAAAAAATGCGCCAGCACATCACTTTTTGAAAAATTGGATTCCAATGACTGAAAAAAATTGTGCTGTAGTTTTCAGAGAATCTATCTAGTTTCCCGAAAAATCGAAATTGAAAAAAAAGCACTTTCGTTTTTTCTCCTCACGAATAAAAAAATTTTCTTCAGATTTTCCGGCGAATTACGAAAATGAAAAAAAGTTAGCACAGCACCTTTTTTTTTTCGACAAAAATTGTTTTATATGATTGTACCGACTCGTGCTGGTCAGATTTCCACAAAAAATTTAAAGGTTTCTTTCTCATATGGAGAAGATAAAAAAAAAATTGGAAATTATAGGAAAATCAGCATACCTGGCAACAGTGTGTGTGTTGTTGGCCCAGCACTTCTGGATTTTCCAGAAAATGTTTGTTTATGCTAGGTTTGTGCCGTTGTAATTGTCTTTAATTACATATATGCGGTTCGCATTTAGACATTCCGCACCCGTATTTGGCACCTTGCGCGAATAGGCGCTATGCCATTGGTCAGACGAGCTCGAAGAAATCAACCACATTTCGAGTGCAAAATGTATAAAACGTTCAATAAGCGATAGTTCAGCTTTATTTATCATTTTATTCAGACTTATATCGGCTAATTGAAAGTGCAAATTGATGAATAAATCTTTACTGGTTGCTTTATTCAGGTATTTCAAATTGTGAATGTTTTGAGTCCAGTATGACGTTTTTCAGTAGATAAGTTGCCAGACAGATTATTTCAGCTCACCTATACTATGATAAAGGTAATTTACATTCTGCAGCATCCGAATGAAATATTTTTTTGGAGATCGAAACATGGTTATAACAACTTCTAGAAAAGATCTATTTAATATTGAAGCAATGAACTGAAAATTTCTGGTTTTATGACTTAACTTACAGTCGTTTCGAAGGTTTTCTGAACATATGAAAATTCGATTAATTTACTTTCCAGAAAAATTCAGGATACAATCTTGATTAGTTTGGTGTGGTGGGTTTCAGATCAGGCTGAAAAAATCTGTACCTAACCGAAAGATGGAATGAAGATGAGAATAATCCAACTGTAATTAATCAACTAGTCTATTAACGTGTGAACGGAGCGAGCGTATTAAAAGTCAAGATCATTAATCGTTAGATTAATAAACGAAAGAATTACAAGTAGTATTTCATTCTTCATTATTATTATTAATGAGAGATTTCGTGAGCGTTAAACTTAACTATTGAAGTGTATCGAAAGTTCCAGTTGCATTCATATATTAAATCGCACCAAGCACCAAGTTAGGTGAGGAGAGTCTTTTGAATTTCACATACATTTGAAAAGAAACGTAAATAATAGGTACTTAAGAAAACAAAATCTTCCACAGATCCTTCACGTTTTCCAATATAATTTTATCGAAATTTTTTTCAAGAGATTTCTCTGATTTTGTTTTGACATCATTTTTATTCTACCATAACTTCGAATTTCAATGCGAATCGGTTCCGAATATAAAACCGTGAAAACAACAAAAGGTTTTATATTCGGAACCGATAATTTTAGTGTCTTAAATTCACCCTTTTGTGAATCTTGCCCGTTAAATGCTGTGATGACCGTTTCCGCCTGTATGTTTGTGATGGTTTCTTGGACGGGAAAACCCTGAAGATGGCCTTTTAATTAGGCCGAAAGCGCTCGGTTTTCGACAAATAAACCAATTTCACACCGAAGTACTCAAATTTATTAATTTAATTCAATCTCTTGGTGTGCACAACCACCTTCGTAACATTGAAATAAAAGTAAGACTTTAAGTTATCTCTCAGCTGCTATTTTTGGGGTAAGTATAGCCAAATAAGTGTACCATCACAGCGATACCTAGCATTTTAGCATGTTTATAAAATCTGGAATCCAAGAAATAACAACTCTGTTGGAATCCAATTAAATCGGGTTTTATTGATTGGAACTCTCAAAATTGAATTTTCGTGACATCTTACTCGACACTGAAAATTAAGAATACCTGTCCAATTCAAATTTCACAATATTTTATTTACTCAAGGAAGAATCCAGTCCCAAATCGATCATTGTACATAAATAAATTCAAATCATAATCGTAGAAAAAAAATCGAATCATCCTACAATAAAAAACACATTAAAAACATGAACCGCCTATCTGAACAATATTTTTCTTTCAATATACAACAAATGTATGCATCAACGGCACTAAAATTTATATCTCGCACAAATAATATGCAACACCATTATAAACAGGAAAGTAACAAATTTCGTGAGATCAATTTCAACCCATTAATAGAAAAAATTAAATGATTTTCCTCAATAAAACACACATAATGTCGAACATGTATCCTCATTCTCCATAACAAAAACTGTTTGAATAAAATTATGAACCAGAAAAAAGTTGTATATTCAGTCTGTGAAAAATTCGTTTTGAATAAGAAAATCTTGTTAAGATTCAGGGGAAAATTTTTGTTAGGAGAAATTCAAACAATATTAAATTGTTTGAATTTCTCCTGTGTGTATGTAAAATTATTTCAATTTTAAGATGTGAGAAGGTTAATTGTGAATAAAAATTAAAAATGTTTTTGTGTCGGTTTAATTCCACTGCTAGCATCATGTTCAATTTTTTTTCTAGGGAAACTTTGGTATTGTCGATTGATTTCGCATACATGATTTTTCAGGATCGTAATCGTGCTGATAGCTTGAAATATTCGTCCAACGAGAATGAACAAGGTGATACTGAACTTGACGACAGAAATTGCAAGTACCAAAGTTTCCTCTGCCTCTGACTATAAAAATTTTCAACATCTAATAAATCAACTACTGTATTTTAGAGGGCATTAAATATGATTTGTACAAAGACACAAATGCTGGAGCACCACAACCAAACACTCGAATAATAAAATATAACAATTACAAAAATAGTGCAACTACTAATTTCTGTAATCATTTTCTTCGCAGTCTCTCTTGAGGTGACCTGGCTTGTGACATAAGTAACAGGTTTTAGTGTTTTCAGGACAGTTCCTAGAGATATGTCCCGGCCTCTGGCAGTTGTGGCAAGTGTCATTCCTGTCCATTCCCGAGTTCTCGGGACAGCTCCTCGCAATGTGCCCCGGCTTCCTGCAGTTGTAACAGGACGGCATGTCGGGGCTCTGGGGGCAGTCTTTGGCGAAATGACCCTCGCCATAACATCTGTAACAGCGCGCCGCAGACTCGTCTTTGCAATCTCTTGCAAAATGACCGGGTTTGTTGCATTTGTGGCACTTTTCGCGGTTCCTGTTGAACCGGCCGCTGTCGCGAGACCCTGCTTGGCTACACTCCCTGGCGAAGTGACCTGGCTGGTTGCATTTATAGCACGTGCTGCCTGAACTCATGATCACTGCAAGAAATAATTTCCAAAATCAAAATTTTGCAGGATTGTAGGTTATGTTAAAATATGACCAATGTTGCCTCATTTTTCTTCAGATTAACTTGATTTAACATTATAGAGATGCAATGAAAATTTCATCAACTTTCATTCAGAAAACGCTCTCAACATAACCTTTATTCAACGATTTATTTCATGGAAAAAAATGTCTAGAAACATAGAAATGAACAAGTACTCTAACCTAACTTCTGAAATGTGATATGAATAAAATGAAATTTGCCTAAATATATTATAGATTGAATTGAATTAATATCATTGCTGTAACGAAAGCAAGATCAAAAACACGATGACAAAACCTGGTAAGTTTGATATTACTTCATGCAAGAAGTTCTGCAAGAAACCTGCAATTTTCAAAATAACAGCTCTAAAGTCCACTTGGATAGAGCAAGTTGGTTTCAACTGATGATTGAAGTTGTAATGAGCAGAAAAATAATTGAAATAAAAATAACCTAAGTACCAGGTCCATACACTTGCTACAGCTTCAATTGATTTTTATGGTAGAAACAAAGATAATTTAAACCTCAATAGCATGTCAAGAATATTCATAAAAGGTCTTGTGTATACTTTAAACTCAGTATACATCAATAATATGTTTAGAAATTAATGGTTAAACATTTGAATGTCTTGAAAAATCTTTTGATTCAATAACACCAGTAACTATATTAAAAAATGGTTTAGAAGAATCTTCTGTATTGAATTCGTTCATTGCGAATATTGTTTGAAGAAAAGTGACAGTTTCGCCACACATATGCAAAGTTGAACGTTAAAAAAAGAACTTAAGATTGATATTACCTCACCTGAAAAAACATGTCAGTTTGTGAAAGATTCGAGATGTTCAAATGTGAAGCATCGCAATTTTGGGAATGGTGGAAGATTGTTATTAACAAAACAATTAATTAGGAAATTGCGATTTCAAAATTTGAACCTGTTTGCAATTGAGCAATGAAAATGCTACACAAATGATAAGATAATTTCAGGAGAGTTAACCCTTCAACATGCAACAAATCTTGTGAAAATACCAAACTAACTAAATATACTTCAAACTCTTGCAAATATGATAAAATAGTATAATGGGGGTTTACAGAAACTCAGGTCAAACAAGTGCAGCTTCAGAAAAAAAAAAAAACTAAATATTTGCTACCTAATATTAATATTCTTGCTAGTGGTGGATTGAAAAGAATAAAAAAGTAGCATGATGATTCCCTCATAAGTTATTGAATAGAACTAACGACATTATTTGGAAAAAGCAAATTATCTTTCTGTACAGATCTGAACCTAGAAGCTGGAAGTAGACTTTTTATATAACCATTAAAATAAAATTTTCAACACTACCAGAAAACCGTGCCCTAATACAGTTGAAACTGATAATAAACAAGAAGAAAGTCGGGTTCCCGCTGCTTCAAACTATCGGAAACTACATAAATTTAACGAAAAACAGACGGTCCACGTGTATGTTTCATTACAGTATGACAGTAAACATTTTCACGAGAAACAAAGGATTAAAGCGAAACTCACCTGAGATTTTTAGCTTTCAAGTAGAAAGAAAAGTAAGCTGTATGGAAATGTAAAAATATCGTTGATGTTTTTCGAAAGTTGACCACATTCGAGTCAAACTGAAAGGAATGATCAAAACACTTCCAATTCCAAAATTTGTCACAGACTCACAGAAATGAAACCGGTACTGCGCGCATAAATGACTTTAATGACATTTGTTTGGCGTTAGCTTCTCGCGTTAGTGCGCACTTAACATTCGTTTCCGGAAAACTAGCGCTAGATTCAAATTCCGTTAATTCAGCGTGTGTTTCAACTTCTCAGATCTTTGAGTTATGGCAGAAATTGAGATTTATCTGGTTTAAATTGCGAAATTGTTAGCAACAATTGGGTTATATTAAAAGAAAGTTATTCGGAACTTGACTGAGCAAGCGTACAACCATTTTAGTGATTCTATAAATGGATTTTCATCAACAATATATGGGAACACCAATGAGAATAATAAATATATAATAATAGTTATTCATAATCGAATAGATATCTCTATATATTCGTAAATTTCTTAAGTTCTGAATTCAAGGACACTGAGTACCTAATTTTTCGAACGAGATAGATATAGAGCCAAAATTTATTGTGGTTTAACTCAATTTTTTTCATTAATGGCAAAATGACAACTACACTTTTGTTTAAGTTGAGAGAAAACCTTGCTGCAAAAATAAGTATTTTGTGAATTTGGGTCAGTACCTTCTTCTTTACTTGAGTAACGCATATATATATCAGCACCCCAGAGGTAAAGTGTGTTAAGTCACAATATGAAAATTAGACAAAAGGGATATTTTTCAGTTCGATCATTGTTTCAAAGAATGTTTTCTGCCATTATTTGGAGACTTGATATACCTAGGGAGTCAAAATAAACGTGTTCCACTAGCTAGAATTTACTAATGTGAATCCAATATTGTAGATAGTTCGTGTCTGAAAAAATGTGACTTAACACACTTTACCTCTGAGGTGCTGATTGGAAATTATTTATTACATCGTCGTATTCGTTCACCAAAAATTCTGTTTAAATTGTATGAATTTTGATTGTGACATATACTCTTCTATTGTATGGAAATTCGAAACAGGAACTGCACCATAAGTATTAAAAGAATATAATATACCACCTTTCCTGATATTTGTAGAATCATTCATGACAGTAATAATGGAATTTATAACTCACCTTGATTGAATATTAAATCTGATTAAATTCACGAGCTCAGGCGCTCGGTGCAGTGTTCTCTGTGAGTAAACTACATCTTATTCTGCTTATAGTCAAATTCATGTTCTGAATGTTGAATTATTTTTATGCGGTGAACGTTTTTGCGCTCGCATTATTCCGTTCTCGAGTTTTGAGTAAGAAGAGTCGGATTTGAATTTCAAGAGGGTTTATAGAAAAGAGAAATAATGTTGCAGTTTACTTCAAATCACATAGAAGATATATTAGGGTCTTCTCTATCTTTTATATGCAGGATGGTCACAGGAAACTGAAAAATTATACAAAAATTATCAAAATTCCCCATCAAATGAAGAAAGGGAAAAACTCACGAGCTCAATAAATGACAGTCGGAGGGATAAATGGAATAGTGGAGTCTCAAATATGAATTTTTCACATTCCAGTAGGAGTTCATGGGATGTTTTGAGAAAACTAGGTGAAGCTCTGCACCTCTCGCGATATATCATTTTCGAAAATCAACCACAAATCGATTGCGCGTCGTCATGTTTAATGTCTCTAATTCAGTTAAAATATCGAAATTCCAAATCAAAGATATGTAGTTGAAATTACACATGAATTTAGGACATCAAAACATACCGTGAATGTTTATTTCCAACCCATTCAATATATATGGATGAATTAATTTCAGCGATCAAATATACAAAATCTAGAAAATCAGCCGGTTTTGATGGAATTTATCCGGAATTCATCAAACATTTGTGAAAAAAAGCCCTATCTTGGTTATCTTTTTATGATATATTGAATTCCGGAAATTTTCCGACCGAATTTCGCAAAGCTAGTAGTAGCAATTTTGAAACGAGGAAAAAATTCTTCTGATCCGAGTAGTTACCATCCTATAGTTTATTGAGCGTCCCTTTCAAAATTGTAAAGAGATTGATTCTATTTAGAATAGAATCAACTGTATTAGACGAATCATTACAGAATTGTCAGAGGGGTTTCAGGAAAAATAGGAATTGTTGTGATCAGGTTTTTAGCCTCACCACATATTGAATCAGGGTTCAATAAAAACTTAAAAACAGGGACATCATTTTTGTGGATTTATCAGCTGTATATGATACAGTATGGAAAGATGGATTAATTTATAAACTCTATAATCATTTAAAATGTGGAAAAATGGTTAGACTATCAGAAATTTTGTTATCCGACAGAAGGTTCCGAGTTTTTGTCGATAAAAATAGTAGTAATTTCGAAACTTTGAATAATGGCCTTCCACAAGGTTCAGTTTTAGCACCTCTTCTATTCAATTTATATTTGTGTGACATTCCAACTACTTCTTCGGAAAAATTTATTTATGCTGATGATATTGCTCTGGCTTTCCATCATTCTAATTTTCAAACAATAGAAAGTACCCTTTCCGGAGAGTTGGATATCATGAAAAATTATTTTTTGAAGTGGCGTTTGTGCCCGAATGAAAATAAACCGAGGGTTCGTGTTTTCATTTGAGTAATCATCAGAAATATAGAAAATTGTATCGTAATGAGTTTCATTACAGCACTACTTTTAGTACTGTAATTAATTCATTACGATACTGAAACAAGTTGCAGAATGAGCTCCTATTCCAAACACGAATGCGAAGTTCGAATAGCATGAGTGTTGGAATTGCCTTCTGCAACTAGTATAGACGGTATTTTCTCTATTTCAATCAATTTTTGTGAAATATATTCTCGAAATTCAAATGAAAATTCAGATTAGTGACTTTTGTATTGTATCTTGGCAGTTGGCGTGCCTTACGAAATTTTACAGATTATGGAATTTGAATTGAATATTTCCCTCCTGTCAAAAACTTCATGTTGATAGAATGCAATTATCGAAAATTACAGCGATAATTGCATTGTAGAGAGCGAAAGATCCCTGCGATAATTGCACTGCTGGTATCCATAGCAATTTCGGGAAATATTCCCCCGAATTACACTCGTGCATCAAAATGACCTGATAATTCTGCATTCCAGCGTGTTGTCTTTGAAAAACTGCATTCGGTCATTTTCATTTTTGGAGAAAGAGCCCTCCACCTTCGGTGTCGGGCTCTTTCTCCAAAAATGAAAATGAACTCATGCAGTTTTTTGACAACACGCTGTCATGCAAAATTATCGGTAATTCTGATGCACTTGTGCAATTACTTCCGAATATTTCCCTCCTGTCAAAAACTTCATGTAAATAGAATGCAATTATCGAAAATTACAGCGATAATTGCATTGTAGAGAGCGAAAGATCCCTGCGATAATTGCACTGCTCGTATCCATAGCAATTACGGGAAATATTCACCGGAATTACACTCGTGCATCAAAATGACCTGATAATTCTGCATTCCATGTTGTCTTTGAAAAACTGCATTCGGTGGAGGGCTCTTTCTCCAAAAATGAAAATGAACTCATGCAGTTTTTAGACAACACGCTGTCATGCAAAATTATCGGTAATTTTATGCACTTGTGCAATTACTTCCGATAATTGAGAGGATCGGAGGTCAGTAATGACAACCACAAAACGAAAAATATAACTGAAAACAATGCTGTAATGAGTTTCATTACAGCACTACTTTTAGTACTGTAATGAACTCATTACGATACTGAAATAGAGAAACTTCATTTTAAAGGTTTTGAAAGACTCTTTACAACGGTGGATGAAATATGTAATTTCGATTAATCATTTTCGCAAAAAATCAATTTACTAATTACGTCAGGGAAATTTGAATATTTGATTTAAAAATGAAGATCTAAGTGTTTTGATTGTAAAAGCATGATGAATTTGTTCAAAAATGTGATTTTTAAGATGGTTTCATGCATTGTGAAAATAACCAAAATATTCAAGGTGACTCATTTAAGCTTTTGCGAAAACTGTTCATTAAAATGACATTTTTCATACAGTTGTAAAGAGGCTTTCAAAATGAAACTCCTCTTCCCTATTCACTTTTAAAGGGTTGAAGCGCCCCCTCTATTATTATTATGTTTACTTTAGTGCAGTATTATGAATACCTTGTAGCTTTGAAAGAAAAGTCCAAATATAATTTTTATTTTATTATTAAAACAACATACAAATTTATTAAATTCAAGTGATCCGATCTGCTGCATAATCTTTTTTACATATTTACATATACATAGTTTCCATTTCAGTTATCGAAAAATATTTATGTATAAAGAATCGGAAGCACTAACATGTCAGTGAAACACCGGACACTATCATCAATAATAAAACTAAGATTAATCATATAATCACGAAATCCAAAGAAACACATGTAGATCATGTTAATATCACTCTTCAATCAATTGAAAGAATAAGAATCATAAACTGACAATCAAGAAACAAAAACAACATAATATCGTATTTTATGAATAAAATTGACACCGGAACAAAAGAAACGCTGAAATGCAAAAACCTAAATTCGACAAAACTATAACGTTAACTACATTTTATAAGGCACAAGGGACATTATTTCAGACTCAAGTGTTACACTTGAATATCTTCCTGTTCCTTCTCTCGCTGCCTCACCGCAACTGCCGTTTCGACCAGGAGATACAAACATTTGAATTTGTCCTTGTCCTCTTCCGGGGTTGTCAGAGGATCAGATGGTGGAGGGTGAGCTGGTATCACTTGAACTTTCGGGGGATGATTAATCGGGGTGAGCGGGGTGAGTTGAGAGTGCGGATTAGACCAATAATCTGCACCGTTCGCCATCTTTTCATCCGAAGATCTGCAAGAACGAGGTAAACATCAACAAAAAAAATAAAAAAGTAAACACCAATTTACTTATTGCAACAAGAAAAAAATACTGAAGTGAACACAAAAATCTTACCCTCGATTGGCTGGATGAGGAGCATCTTTAGCAACTCCGTAGCGTATAACCGTTTGCCATGGAGGAAACTTTTCCTCCTCACTGGGACTCGAACTTTCATACTCATTGGGACTGTCTTCTTCCGACCGATACATAAGTGTCATACTATCTTCATAATCGTGATCCAATCGAATGCGTTTTCCACCAACATTTTGTAAATCTTCACCCCAATTCAATCGGGGTTGATCGTTCACCATCATATTCGGATGCAGCTTTTTGCCCCTCCTCGAAATGGTGTAGTGCAATGGATCGTGCCCTTCTCTTCGGATCATCTCTGGTAGTATTCGTCGACGAGCATTTATGAACCAATTGCATACTTGTAACACTGTGAGGTTGGCTTCTTGGGATAAAGTAAGTTTCTCAGCATCACTTGGGTAAGCATTGTATCTGTGCTCGTACAACCATCTCTTCAGAATCTTGACAGAATGTTTGGGTAGATTTCCGCGACGTTTGCGTGTTTGACCCACGTTGTGGTTCGCAATATTCGCGATTTGGACGTGTTGCTCATGTTCTTGTTCAGATCCAGACTCATTATCGTCCGTGCTACTACTCGATTGAAATCTATCGCGCTCTGCAACAAATTCATACATTTTTACTAAATGGAATTGGAAAATAATAGATTTGAAATATGGTCGTCAAGAAAACAAATAAAAACAATAAAACTGACAGTTGAATACGAAAATTTCCAGTGTCAACTCTTGGCATTTTGAATTTTCATAGGATATGAAGTTCAATAACACGAGAAATTCTATACCCTGTTATCAAAATTGACTATCATCATATTTCACAAGGGAAAAACTTCAGACATTTCATATAAACAGTAAAAACGCATATCAAACGAATCGTTCCAATTTGATTTAAAACTCACGAAATCAAAACACGTTAGGATGACAACTGACAGGTATGGCCACCTCGTGGTTTATTGAATACAATTCCAATAGATTTCAGAATAAAAATAACATTCTAGCAACGAAAGTAATATGAATATTTTTGTTCCTTTCAATGTTGAACAAAATATGTATGACTTTCATTCATAATATATTCTGTATGTTGATAAATATTAGGAATTGCTTACCTTCACTCATTTTCATGGTTGACAGATGAAGGGGTTGAATGCGCGAAAACAAATATTTACGTAATAACAATTGTAGTCTTTGAATCCCAACTGTGTTAAGTGCTGAATAAACTTCACAGAAGATTGAAATTCATCAAATTTCAAAGGCAAACAGCTGAATTGAAGAACTGTCGCTTGACTTCAGCTTGAACATCGGCATTCCAAATACTACCGAATAATGTGTACTATTCAAGAATGACGATTAAATTCCAAGTGAACCTTATACTTATTGGACGTTTTTCCACACTTTAACACTATTAAAACTCAACAGAAGTCACTATGAACACCTCAAATGTTTAAAAATGAAGAGTCAAGTATCACGCGTGCTGTGACAGTTGAAATGGCGGTCAAACAATTGACAACTACGGGACATGCTCATCCGCAGCTTTTCGGAACCAAGGGCAGGTACATATTTTTAAACGTCAACTGGTTCAGAAGTGGGAATTTCGAAATAATGAGCGAATTCTTGATTTAGAAACGAAATATTTTCGGGATTTAGTACTTGAAGAGTGAGAGAGGAAACCCTGATTCGGTATTTCTGAAGAGTTCCATGTTTTTTACAGTCCATTCTGCGTAACTAATAATGAAAACGTTGAGGGAAACTTTGATATAATTCACTATAGATTCCGATTTCTTAACTGATTTTATAGATACATTTACATTTGCACATTGCACTCTTTTATAATTCAATTTATTTTTTTAAGTATGGGGTGGCTATGAGAAATGAAGGGATTTTTTCCGACGCCATCTTTATATTTAAAACTTGAAAATTGTAAAAGGTACTATTACTTATGAAAATGAAAACTTTGCAAATTATGACGAAAAAATTATACAGGTGGACATTTTATATGAAAATAATGTTACATCCCTGCAACATGATGAATAATTAGATATTCAAATCCCAAAAATATTGATGAAACAGACCTTCAAAATCCAGTAGGCAAAGCAGTTATCAATGAGAAGCATTCTCACTGATAACTGCTTTGCCTATAAATTTGTCTGGTATCTCCTTATTATAACCCCCTCCCCCCTGCTTGCTAGATTGGTTTTTTGCTCTCCAATTTTCATGAACCCTATTAGGCTGATCTTTTTTTCTATAATATGCAATGTGAAAGATGTCCTTGGTTACGAATTGGTGGATGCGCCAGACCCGTTATCTTAAATTTTCTTATGTCCCGCGCAACAAAAAAGAATTATCGAAATTGGTTTAGCCTTTCACACGCTTGGGGTGATGACAACGCAAAATAGGGCTTCATTTTTATGTATGCAGGGTGTTCAGCAAAATGTGGAAAATCTCTCGGATTCAGATAAAACTTAAAAAATAAGATGACAAGTTCCCATAATTTTTTTCCTAGCGGCTCTCCCTACGGAGATAACGGCCCCCTAAGCGACGCCACTGGAAATCCATTTTACTGGAATACATTAGACAACTTAATATGAATCATAAATCAATGAAAATTTGATATGATAAACAGTTGTAAAGGGTCTGTTTAAAATACTGCCCTTGAATTTAAACTAGCTTGTTTAGTTTACCAGGGGTGATTAAGTTGTGAATTTCAATCCTCACATTTTTTCACCCTGTATGGAGGAGTTAAAAAAAAATCATTTGGATACCTTGAACATTAAGCAAAAGAAAGGGAGTCTTGTTCATTGTTGATAAAATGAACAGTTTTCGAAAAACAAAATAATATAAAAATTAATTTTTTTCATTTCTATTAAAAAATACCATAACTAATTTTTTTGGGTCTACAACAAAGTGTGATACGAAAGGTATTCAAGGAACAAAAAAATTCTAGTTTATGTTATTAAATCTGACAGAATTTGTAAATTTTGTATATTTCGGTATCAGATAAAACATGAAAAAATTAGATGACAAGTTCCCATCTTTTTTTTCCTAGCGCTTCTCCTTACGAAGATATATACTGCTACTACAGCCCTCACCCCCAATTTTTGAATAGGGAAGATGGGGTGAATGATACCTCATTTGAAAGGTATTTTTATACTGATTTCAGCACAGTAATTATTTTTTCATTTTATGCATTAGTTCTCGAAATACAGGGTGGCCATTTGAAAACGAAACAGACGAGATTACAGACGAAATAAATTTTTTCGATAGAAATGTTCGGACAGGTCGATTTCTGTTTCGAGGGGGACAACTTAAGATGTAGGTTACGGACGCATAGCGCTTCAACCCTTGCTACTACAACCCTCACCCCCAATTTTTGTATAGGGAAGATGGGGTGAGTGATACCTGATTTGAAAGGTTTTTCACAAAAAAACACTACAAGTGCCATGAAAACACCACTTCATTTTCAAATGCTTAGTCAAGAATATTTCGAGAACTAATGCATAAAATGGAAAAACAATTACTGTGCTGAAATCAGTATAAAAATACCTTTCAAATGAGGTATCACTCACCCCATCTTCCCTATTCAAAAATTGGGGGTGAGGGTTGTAGTAGCAAGGGTTGAAGCGCTATGCGTCCGTAACCTACATCTTAAGTTGTCCCCCTCGAAACAGAAATCGACCTGTCCGAGCATTTCTATCGAAAAAATTTATTTCGTCTGTAATCTCGTCTGTTTCGTTTTCAAATGGCCACCCTGTATTTCGAGAACTAATGCATAAAATGAAAAAACAATTACTGTGCTGAAATCAGTATAAAAATACCTTTCAAATGAGGTATCACTCACTCCATCTTCTCTATTCAAAAATTGGGGGTGAGGGTTGTAGACTACAACCCTAGCGCTATGCGTCCGTAACCTACATCTTAAGTTGTCCCCCTCGAAACAGAAATCGACCTGTCCGAGCATTTCTATCGAAAAAATTTATTTCGTCTGTAATCTCGTCTGTTTCGTTTTCAAATGGCCACCCTGTATGACCACCTAAATGACGACACTGGAAATCCATTTTACTGGAATAAATTTTAAACTACTTAATATATTTTAATGAAAATTTGATATATTATATGAGCAGCTGTATGATGAGGAAATAAAAAAAAACAAATTTGGATACTTTGAACATACTCTTGTTCAATGTCAACAACATGAACCGTTTTCGAAGAACAAATAAAATCATAAAAAAGTAATTTTTTCATTCTAAATTAAAAAGAACCATGAATTCAATTTTTTTGTTTGAAATAAAGTGTGATACGAAAGTTATTCAAGGATCAAAAAATTTCTAGTTTATGTAGTTGAATCCGACAAAATTACAAAGATTCTTAACAATGCAGTTTTAGCCACCGAAATGCCACCTTCGACAGAATTTACAAATTTTGTCAGATTCAATAACATAAACTAGAACTTTTTTGTTCCTTGAATAACTTAGTATCACACTTTACTGCACTCAAAAAAAATGAGATTCATGGTTCATTTTAATTTATAATAAAAAAGTGATTTTTTTATTATTTTGTTCTTCGAAAACGGTTCATGTTATCGACATTTAGCTTAATGTTCAAGGTTTGCAAATTTTTTTCATTGTGTTAAAAAAGTAAGCATTAAAATGCAAAACCTAGTTCACCCCTGGTAAACTAAACAAGCTAATTTAAATTTAAGGACAGTATTTTAAGAGGTCCTTTTACCACTGTTCATCATATCAAATTTTCATCAAATTATATTGAATTGTTTAAAATGTATTCCAATAAAATGGATTTCCAGTGGCGTATTAGGAGACCGTATCTCCGTAAGGAGGTACGCTAGGAAAAAATATTACGGGAACTTTTGTCATCTAATTCTTTTATGATTTATCTGAAACCGAGATATTTTCCCGCATACCCTGTATAGATAAATATCACATATTACTGTTATAGTTTTTTTTTTGTCTTTGCCAAAATTTAGCTCATGGTAATTAACGATTTCATGAATGGCGTAGAGACCTCCCAAATTTTATCATATTTCCTCCTTCATGTATTCTGCAGAGATAATTTTCTAAATATATCAAATTGGAAATAATTGACCTTCCAGATGAGACGGTTGAAATAGGCGAAGTTAAAAAATTGTGGAAGCTTTTTCATGTTAGGAAATACATTAGTATATCATATTGGGCATACATTCTGCAAAGATCCTCATTCAATTTCTTGTTTTACTCTATTTCTCACCACCTTATTCACTTTTTCTCATAATTTAGTGATCGCTTCGAAATTCGCACTCAAATATAATTTCAGCTGCGTCCTTGATACTATATATACAGAGTGATTTTGAAACTTTATCCCTTCATGAGAATAATTACTGGAACCATCCGATTTACACCTATCCAATGGCTACCAGTGCTATCGAATATAGTTCCTCCCCATATTCGAAGACAGTCTGCAACTTGGAATTCTTGGAATAAATTCAATTCATTTAAGGATTCTTTTCCGATACTTTCCTACGTTCCAGAAAATAGAATTCCAAGACTGAAATCTCGTGAACCTATTTGGTCGAATAACTTTCTGAATTCGTACTTCAGCTACAACGAAATCTGGAAATCCGAATGGGATGTATGTTCTTTATCTAATAAAGATCTAATATCTGATCCATCGAATAAAGTTCCTGGTTTTAACCTTCCCAGGAGAATATGGTCCCTTCTTAATCGAATAAGAACAGGTCATGGTCGTACCAACAGCATGCTTTTCAAGTGGAATTCGGTTGATAGTCCTAATTGTGAATGTGGTGAATCAGAGGAAACAGTTGAACACCTAATTAATAATTGTTCGATTTATAAATTCCAAGATGGCATTAGAGCCATACACAATATATCAAACTCATTCTTGCAATGGGTTGAAAATTTCAGATCAATTTGATGAAGTATAAATTGAATTCTCTTGCTGTTCTGGCTTTTTTTATTTTCAGGTTGGAGTTTGTGTTTGGAAATCCTTCCTCCGAAGAGCCGTCCCGCTGATCGTGATGTCCTTCTTTATAGAATATTCAGATGCAACAATTTTATTTTATTTTTTTAACGGGGAGACAGGTTTTTTCCCTGGCTCTATAGTATCGTATGATACTGGAGATGATAGTATCGTATGATACTATAGTATCATACAAAGAATGTTGTGGTACCCCGTTCCTTTTTTTACCTCAGCTTAGGTTCTTTTTGTTTCTACATTTATTGTATTATTTTAGCTCTCTTATTCAAAAGAATATATATATATATATATATATATATATATATATATATATACATATATATACATCTGGGTACCTGTTCCCCGAGACCGAAGGCCGAATTCTGGCAGTGCAAGACCAGGTTGTTGGCACTAGAGCTTTCCTAAAGCGCATCGCTGGGCAGAACTTACCATCTGACCAATGCAGGAGATGCAACCAAGCTACTGAACATATTCAGCATATTACCTCCTCCTGCCCCATAATGGCCCCAAGAGAATACCTGGAACGTCACAACGCAGTTTGTAAGATATACCACCAGGCAATCGGAAAATCAATTGGATTAATAAAGGATATTACAAAGAATCATACTTACCTGCCGAGTGACGTTCTGGAGAACGATAGATATAAACTGTACTGGGACACATCAATAACAACCGATAGGGCGGTGCAGCACAACAGACCGGATATAGTTCTGTTGGATCGGGAAAAGAGTGAGGTCAAGATCATTGATGTGACAATACCGGCAGATGAAAATTTAGAGAGAGCGTACACCGGAAAACTCACCAAGTATCATGACCTTGCATTTGAGATGAAAGAGATATATAGGTTGAAAACGACATCTATCATTCCCTTGATTTTGTCTGTTAATGGAAGAACGCCTCATTAGCATGGCTCAAAAGGAGGTTATTCTGGGGACAACCAGAACGGTGAGAAAAATCCTGAAAAGCTCGTAGGGGTATCTTGGCATAAATGTGCCCGGTACTCTTTCGTAACAACCCGCGTATGAACGGTGAAAAAAAAAAAAAAAATATATATATATATATATATATATATATATATATATATATATATTATAAGAAATTATACAAAAACTTTTGCAGAATTGTAATTTCTAATGAACTTCGCTGATTACAAAAATCCAGAACGAATAATCTGAGCAGCATGATCTCCGAGAGTGGACACAGCTTCCACCAGACCACATTCCTCAAACATTTCTTTCTGACTGTCCGTCATCCGTTGCCCTGGATACCAAGCATCGGTGACTATTCATCAAGGTGGAAAAACTGTTTCACTACCGGCAGCGGCTCTTCAAATTCTCAAGTTTCTAATATATATATATATATCCCTTCATTTCAGGATACAAGAAACTCATTTTATTTTCAAACAGTGAGAAGCCAGTGGCGTGCTTTATTTTTTCTTGAGAGGATTTTTTGATATACTGACCTAACTTTTTCTTCTTTTCTTAACTACAGGGTGCTGCAGTCAATTTTGCATCTTTGAAATGGTTGTGGACACCTAGAAAGAGGGAATAGCCATTTGTCACAGTTTGAAAATTATACCCTGCATATCAAATATGTCATACATTATACGAGGGTGGAGTGAAAAGTTTCCGGCCTGACCAAGAGATGGCTTCACACTTCGGGTCTACTGTTGGAGCGCCGGTGACCTACAGCACAGTTTAGAAATATAATTTATTTCTAAACTGTGCCTACAGTACCCATTCCTACAGAGCTTGTATGTGAAATTTCAGCCCAATCGCTACATTAATTTGCGTTTTAGAGAACATTGCGTGAGACTCTTCCTTTATTATCGTGAAAATGAAAGAATTGGAAAAACCTGATGTCATCAAATACTTCTTTTTGAAAGGTTTCACACCAAAACAAATAAAAGAAGAGTTGGATTCAACACTCGGAGACTTCTCCCCATCATATTCAAATATTAAGCAGTGGGTTTCTGATTTTGAAATGGGTCTGTGGGCACTTCTGACGAGCTTTACTCAGAATGGCTCGTTAAGGTTACAACTTCAGAAAAGATTGAGAAAATCCATCAAATAGTGTTGGGAGACCACAGGTTGAAAGTGCATGAGATTGCTGAGTCCTGTAGGATGTCAGCTGAACGTGTGCGAAATATTTGGCACAACCATTTGAGCATGGAAAAGCTGTGTGCGTTTGCTATTATTATTATTATCATGAACAGGGGTCGTTGTGGCTTCGTTCAGCCTTCCGGGAACTTCGACCGCAAGGATCTTTTGTTCTTTACCCTACTCGTTCATTTAAATCCCAAGGAGGCCATCAATGGTATTGATGAACCCAACGACATCCTTAGGAGCCTTGGCGGTTATTTCATGTGGATCCAGAACCGACTTCCCCATGTGAATGGTTCTTAGTTCCGCCAGCTCTGGACACTTGCATACCATGTGTTCAGCCGTTTCTTTCTCTGATCCACATAGCCTGCAGGTTTCATCTGCTGACTTTCCCATGCGATACAAATGATATTTATATCGACAGTGTCCCGTCAGCAGACCCACCATTACTCGAAGCTCAGCTCGTGGCAGCTTTATGAGCTTCCTGGTATAGGTCGACGAGAATTCCACAAATCTCTTGGCTTGCGCAAGTCTAGGAGTATTTCTCCAAAGCTTTATTTTATTTGCCGCTTCCCATTGTTGGACCGCTTTCTGGTATTGGTCTATTCCAAGCCCACAGAAAGGTTCAGGTCCAACAGGCTTCAGCCTTGAAGCCTTCTTCGCCAGTTCGTCGGCTGTTTCATTTCCCTCAATACCACAATGTCCTGGTATCCATGGTAGAGTCACTTTGTTGCCTCTGGCCAGTTGCTTTATGGTATTACGGCATTCATATGTCAGCCGAGATTTCTGGCTGTATGATTCCAGTGATCTCAAAGTGGCCTGACTGTCCGTGGTAACATATATATGCGCTCCTTTAAGATTCCTTTGAAGGCACTCTTGAGCGCAGGTATAGACTGCTAGTGTCTCAGCCTGTGAAATCGAAGGTTCACTTCCGAGGGACTTGCGTTTGCTAACGCTCGACCAAAAACTGATTCGAAAAACCATTTCAGCCGACAATTTGGCTCTATATCGGCGTAGTCCAAATGAATTTTTGCGTCGATTCCTAAAACTGTTGATATGGGACGTGGGTTCACCACTATATTCCTGAGAATGAAGAACAGTCAAAACAGTGAGTTGGAAGAGGAAAACCTTCTCCAAAGAAGGCAAAAACAATTTCATCGTCAAACAAGGTTATGGCTTCTGTTTTTTGGGATGCGAGAGGAATTATATACATTGATTACTTGAGAAGGGTAAGACTTATACTAGTCAATACTACGCAGAGCTATCACAACGTTTGAAGCACAAGGTGCAAATTAAACGACCTCATTTGGTGATGAAAAAATTTTTGTTTCATTACGATAACGCACCAGAGCATTCGCCGATTGTGTTGACATGTCCAAAATCCACGAATTGAAGTTTGAATTGATGCCGCATCCTCCCTACTCTCCAGACTCACCCCCAGCGACTACTACCTGTTTCCTAACCTCAAAAAATGGCTTGTTATCGAAGCCGTCAATCAGTATTTTGAGGAGCTTGACGAATCTACGTTTAAAACTGGTATAACTTAATTAGAACACGGTTGTGAGAAATGTATCAGTATTGATGGAGATTATGTTGAAAAATAAAGCAAAAAAAATTTTGAAAATATCGTTTTTCTTGGTAAGGCCGGAAACTTTTCACCCTCGTAAAGTTTCTATAGTAGGAGAGCCCAAGCTAGCCCAATATTAAAAAAAAAACGTCGTCTGGACATTCTCGAGCGTGGCTAATTTTTTTTATTTTGAAGGAAATAATTCAAGGATAATGAAAAACATATAATCTGAAGATTTCCTCAAACCGAAGTAACAGAAATTCGTCGAGAAAGTTCAGTGGGTGCATCATAATGCCTATATTACCCGCTTTGCGTTTGCTTTCCTCTCTCCCTCCGACCCAATCTGGTTTCTGTTGGCTTGAGGATAAAAAAAAGGATACGAATTTTAGAATATCGTCGGACTAAACCGGTTCTTCGAAATTCCCGAACAAAATACGATGATCTTGTACTTACTATAGAATCTTCACTAAATGAAGTGTATCACGCACAGTGATGTTTTAAAATTGACAGATAAAGCGAATCCCTCAAGGTAATCGTCGGTTTAAGGCGCACATCTAGGACATGAAGATGAAACGTATATATCTTAATCTGACGCGCCCGAGTATGTTAAAATATCGAATTTTTTTTGGAACTATTTGTCAAATTCTGGGTTTGCGCATGCCCCCAACCCCATCATTTGAACGGTCAGATTCAGCTAGTTTTTTTTTTAATTTTTGAAAGCCTATAGGTGTTCCCCCACCGATGAAAATGTATCCATTATATAACATTTTTTTCTTTTCATCAGCTTTACAACCCAGTAGGAAGAGTAATTCCCAATTTAGCATCGTAGGCTCCCCTATTTCTTAATTATAAAATAAAAGAAACACGAAAGTCCTTTAAATAATATATTGACAATAACACAAAAACATTTCACTTATTCAATAACATTTTTCGAAAATCTTCATTAGATTTGGGCGGTTCGACTTTTTTATTTCCGTTCGAAGCTTGTTCATTCTTAACCTCATTTTTAACTTGGACCGACCTAGGAATGAGCGGAACTTGCAACCGGCTCCTAGAATATCTACTATGTTCGGGAGGCTTTTCATCCGTTGCTTTCTTAGGCGGAGGTGCACTTATTGCAACAGATATAACGTTCTCGCCAACTTTACTCTGATCGGTAGCACTAAGAGCTTTCTTGGTGCTTTCAGCATTGGGAAATTCGATGTAAGCAAGTCCCTTTGATTGTCCAGTTTTATGTAATACTATTCGGGTATCGATTGCACCGTAGGGTTGGAAAATAGCCATGACTTCGTCTTTCGTCAAAGTTTTTGGAAGGCCGCGAACGGAAAGTTTGTTCTCCTCTATTTTCGTGGAATATTTGAAGACAGGTTTACGTTCATTTTTATCCGGCTTGCAGTTCGAAATGAATATCGGTCGACCATTTAGTGACTCACGATCTCTTGCCAAAGCTGTCATTACTTCCTCTACAATAGAGAACTGGATGTATCCATTTTGATTTACGCGAATATAATTTATTTTCAAACCGTCTAGCTATCTCATCTGACGTTCGGATGCGATTTGTGCATTGCAATTCGCGGCAGCCGAGATCACACCCTCCTGCCGAGACTTGGCATTCCAACAGTCCAGTTCCTTATTTGTTATCGAATCGCAATGAGATTTCGATTCTTCCACTGTTCTACTAGACTCGGAGCTCATTCGAATTTAACATTCACATTCCTATGTTTCCATAAGGATTTTCTTTATCTGCAGAATTTTCATTAAATAAAGTATATCACACATAGTGATGATTTAAAATTATCAGATTAAGCGAATCCCTCGAGGTAATCGTAGGATTAAGATACAGCACATCTAGGACATGTAGATGAACCGTATATATCTTAATCAGACGCGCCCGAGTGTGTTAAAATACCGAATTTTTTTGCAACTTCAAAATATAGCGGCGAGTTTGCGTCACATCCAAATCGTCAGATTATTGAATGGGAGACTTTTTTTAGGTCCACTCAACATCACATACGTATAAACTCCTATACCCCTAGCATTGGCCCGTTTAACCTCACTTTTCCTCTATTTGTCAAATTCTGGGTTTGCGCATGCGCTCAACCCAATGACCTTTTATCCTATGATAAGTCTATGGCCCAACCCCATCATTCGAATGGTCAGATGCAGCTATTTTTTTTTTAATTTTTGAAAGCCTATAGGTGTTCCCCCACCGATGAAAATGTATCCATTATATAACATTTTTTTCTTTTCATCAGCTTTACAACCCAGTATTAAAAGTAATTCTCCCCTATTTCTAGGTTAGATTATGAAATGAATGAAATACGAAAGTCCTTTAAATAATATATTGACAATAACACAAAAACATTTCACTTATTCAACAACATTTTTCGAAAATCTTCATTAGATTTGGGCGGTTCGACATTTTTATTTCCGTTCGAAGCTTGTTCATTCTTAACCTCATTCTTAACTTGGACCGACCTAGGAATGAGCGGAACTTGCAACCGGCTCCTAGAATACCTACTATGTTCGGGAGGCTTTTCATCCATTGCCTTTTTAGGCGGAGGTGCACTTATTGCAACAGATATAACGTTCTCGCCAACTTTACTCTGATCGGTAGCACTAAGAGCTTTCTTGGTGCTTTCAGCATTGGGAAATTCAATGTAAGCAAGTCCCTTTGATTGTCCAGTTTTATGCAATACTATTCGGGTATCAATGGCACCATAAGGTTGGAAAATAGCCATGACTTCTTCTTTCGTCAACGTTTTAGGCAAGCCGCGAACGAAAAGTTTGTTCTCCTCTATTTCCGTGGAATATTTGAAGACAGGTTTACGTTCATTTTTATCCGGCTTGCAGTTTGAAATGAATATCGGTCGACCGTTTAGTGACTCACGATCTCTTGCCAAAGCGGTCATTACTTCTTCTTCTATGGAGAACTGGATGTATCCGAAACATTTCGATTTTCCTTTTCGATCTTGGCATAATTCGATGTTTACCGCATTAGGAAACATGTTTTTCAAAGTGGCCTCATCTACCTTCGGATCTAAATTACTAACAAACACTGTTATTTTCGGGTCTTTCTCTATGGGTTTCTTAGGTTCTTTCGTTATCTTTTCAACCTCTTGTCTAGGTTTTTTATTTTCTCTTAGTACCTCTTGATGATGCGTTCGTTTTTTACCTCTTTTTATTGTTTCGTCGTTATGGATTTCTTTCTGATTATTCTCTTGCTGATTTGTTTGTTGGTAATTTGATTTGATATCTTTACATTTTTCCGTACATTCCATTACTGTTGTCAATGTTCCATGTTGTCTTTCGAATAGCAACCACTCTTCTGCGATGTAATACGCCCAATCTTTGCAGGAATTCAAAGCTTTTTGATATAATGATCTGGTCTGATTAACGTTTCCATATTGTTTGATTAGGGCTAAGAATTCCAACCAAAATGTAAGATTTCCTGAAACAATAAATAGAAATTGCATTGTTGAAGATTCCCAATATTCCTGACAGAAGAATATTTCTGTTGGTGAAAGTTTAAGAAGAAGTTATGATTAATTTTACGGGTTTTTTGGTTATTAGTATAGAGAGTTATGTGGTCCAAAGATTATAGAGTAGGACGCGGCCTACGATATTTAACAGGCCAGAATGTTCCTCTAAAAGGCGACGTTGCCGGAGTGTTCACAGCGGGTTGGGGTCCTGACTCAGTTACAGGTTGCAATTCTTTGTGAAAGTTGGAAGCGTAAATGTGTTCGCATCAAAAATTCGACCGGGAATCATTTAAAAAGGTTTGTGTTTTTTCTCTGTGTGCGTGTGATTGGTTTTTTAATGAATGAATAAAGTGAAAATAAGTGTTGCATTTGATATTGAATTTTTTGACTTTGAGTGTTCATATCTGGAAGAATTGTCAACAGGAAGGTTTTTCATTTTGATATTTGTTAAAATTTCATTTGGAGATCGTCGATGTGAGTAGTATGCCTCGTACTTGTGCAGTGAGAAAAAAAAGGGTCGGTATTTAGATTTTCGAAAGATTCCGCGAGGAGAAGAAAATGACTTGACGCAATTCATAGAGAAAGTAGTTTTAAAATCCACCAAGACAGTGTAGTTTGTATAAAACATTTTGTAGATTCCCATACGCGGCCTACGATATTTAACAGGCCAGAATGTTGCTTTAAAATGCTACGTTGCCGGAACCGCCACAAAGGGTTGTACCAGGCCCAGAGTGTTACGACTTTGCACTTGCAGTTCTGTTTTGAAGCGTAACATGTGATATAGTTCGCATCAAAAATTCGACCGGGAAACGTGTAAAAAGGTTTGTGTTTTTTTCGTGTTCGTGTGATCGGTTTTTCAATCAATGAATGAAGTGAAAATAAGTGTTGCAGTTGCAAGAACAGTATGTATCGGGTTTGTGATTGAATTTTTCGACTTTTATCTGGAAGGATTATCAACAGGAAGGTTTTTCACTTTAATATTTATTAAAATTTCATTTGGAAATCTTCGATTTGAGTACTATGCCTCGTACTTTTGCAGTACCCGGTTGCAAAAACAACTATAAATCTACTAATGAGAAAACGTCAGTATTTAGATTTCCGAAAGATCCCCGCGAGGAGAAGAAAATAGCTTAACTCGATTCATAGAGAAAGTAGTTTTAAAGTCAACGATGACAGTGTAGTTTGTATGAAACATTTTGTAGATTGCCATATTTCGAGAAATAACTCTTATCCAACCGCTGAAGGTTCAGTTATTAATATACCCCGAAAAACTCTAAAATTAACTGATGATGCATTTCCTTCAATTTTTCCAAATCGACCGAGTTACATAACGTCTTCAGTTACTCCGAAAAGAACTGATCCTGAGGAACGGAGACAAAAATTAGTTGTCCATTATGACAATGTTTACACCGATTGGGACAAATAAGATCAGACCGATTTTCCGACTCTTGTTGTCATTTCAAAGACAAGTCAATTTTCAACTTCTTTTCCAACGTTAAAGAAAATGACTTTGTTCAGTTCTACAATATAAATTTTGAGGGGACATTTCCGAAAATATCATCGGGTTTAAGATCTTCGGTAATTTGAGAATCGAAGTCGTATTCAGAGACGAAGTAAACATACCCCTTTCTAATTTCAAATGGTTATTAGGTGACAGGTATATTTGTAACTTTTTTCCTCTTTTGATATTCATTCACCTACTTAAGTCGTTCAGAAAGTAAAATAATTTTCATTCTGATTGTAATCGTGTGGAACTCAATACAACAGCTACCTCCTCGTGGTGAGTTCTGGATTATTTGCGATAAAATATCAAGAAATTATTCGCAGATAAACGAAATGCTGTTTTGTTTTCCTCCCTACAGTTCTTTATTTGATTGTGAATTGAAATAAATTCGAAATTATATCGAAAACAGTGCGAATTGCACAAGAAAACCGTATACTTTCTATATAACCTTCCAGCCTGTTAGATTTAGTAGTAGTAGTAGATTATATTCGAATTTTGCTCTCTTTATCAGAATACAGTAATCTGTATCGAAATATTGAGTATACACGATTTCAGCGCCATCATAGTCCGTTTTTAGTACCAAGAGAAACAATAGTCAAATATTACATGCTGAGCAGAACAAACACCAAGCTTTTGTTTTCTCGAAGAGGATGATATTTTCGAAATTAAATTCAATATGTATGATTATAATCGAATTTTGTGCTCTTTATCAGAATACAGTAATCTGTATCGAAATATTGATTAAACATGGTCTGAAGATCTTCCACAACACTAAAGATGCAAGATGAGTAGAAATATCGATGGATATTTCACTCTCATGTAGTTTTCCATGGAACATAATTCCTTAATACCTTTGTAGAGTAGATTGTATATTAAACAATAAATGACAAAAAAAAACACGATTTCAGCGCCATCTAATCTGTCAGATGACTAACACAACTGGAAATCGTAGTGGGTACCATCTTTCTTCTCTATAATCTTTGATGTGATTATTATATTTCAAATATTGAGGCAAAATAAGATTCCACAGGCTCCAACAAGTTTTGATTTCATCCAAATGAACAGGTTGAGGCGCTCAATAGTTCAAGTCATAACTTACCCTTGTTTTGAGGTATACTCATGATCTTATTCCAGATTGCCATGGCTTCTTTAACCTTTTCATTTTTCGCAAGTAGCCTAGCATGAAACCTACTGAAGGAATAATGAGTGTCGTAATCCCCGCAAACTTCTGCCGCCTTTTCCAGTAGCTTATTCAACTTTTCTTCATTATTGTTGTTTCGTTTAATGAATTCTATGTACGCAAACCACAATTCTAAACCTGGTGACGGAGCTATGTTGGTGAGCCCCTGTTCGAACGAAGACATAACTTCGTCCTCATTCTTATTCAAGTTTTCCAGAATTCGGAGCTTCATCACCCAGAGCTCCTCGCTCCATGTGCAGTTCCGAAGTGACCTTTCCGATACCTTCAAAGCGATATCCCCTAATTTGTAAACGTATTTACAATAGTCAAGCCACAACTGAGGATTTAAACTCAACTGTGATACAGCTCTTTCGTACAGGCAAATAACAGTTGGGGGATCTTTAACGATTGCTATGTATTTTATGTATATTTCGTAAATTTCGTTATCTTCTTTCGCTGCTAGAAGCTCCTCTTCGAAAGGCTTGAAAGTTTCCATGTCTTTCAATGCTTTCTGGTATCCCCATTCTATAGGTTTGGAATCGAATTTGAAGTCTTCAGGTAAGGTGTTTTTCCATTCTAGCCATTCAGCATAAGTGTTTTCCATTCCTGAGAAAAAACAAACCTGAATAATTGTCTTTTTCTAACATAAAAGAAGAAGAAAATTATTCAATGAAGCAATAACCCCAATATATTCTGAAACCAATTATTGAAAAATTGATGAAAAAAATTATAAGTATTTTTCACAATTTTGCCGAAACTACTGGCAACATTGTAATGAAACTTTATACGAATATATTTTGGAAGGTGATACATCCAATGAAATTGTTTTTATGTCTGACTCTCATAGAGGGCGCTAGTTACACGGTTCGTACGAAGTAGTATTGAACATAACATTATTAATATGTATCAGATTTATTAGGCAAAATTTCAAGTAGACTTAAAGATCATTTAATTTCACACCAAGAACGTACTTTTGGTAAAACTCGATACTGTGTACCGTTTTCGGAATATTTCGATTCGAAAAATTAAGAAGTAATAACCGATGCTAGTATGATATTATCGATGAAGTTTCATCTTGTGATTTTTCGTTTAATTGATACATTAATCATTACTCTATATGAGCATTGGTTATTACTTCTTAATTTTCGAATCAAAATATTCCGAAAACGGTACATAGTATAGAGCTTTATGAAGAGTAACTTTTTGGTGTAAAATTGAATCTTTTAAAGTTATGTTCAATATTACTCGGTACGAACCATGCGACTAACGCCCTCTATGGGAGTCAGACATGAAAACAAATTCATCATATACAGGGTTATTCACGAATATGGCTCTACAAAATATTTTTAGGAAAGACACCAGATTCAGGATTGAAATTCTAAAGGTGAGCTTCAAGTAAGAAGACGCCTTCTCGTATATTTTTTGAAGGTTCTAGGACTTCCGGTTTTTCCGGAAGTGACATCAACTTTCGTTTTTTCAAATGGGAAGACCCATTTTTTATTGCATAAATAGATTCTCCATTGAATTCTGAATCTTATTGATTCCAAAAGTTTGTATTTTCTCGAAAAAATTCTCTTCAAATGAGGAAATACGAAAAAAAATCTCAAAATTGAACTCTGTTGAAATACAGACAACTTCGAGGTTTATTCATTAGAAACTCTCATTTTTTAGAATCTCCGGGAAGAAAGGCTGATGCTTCTTTTCCAATAGCGCGATTTTCAGAATATGATACAGGAAGTCACAAATTCTTTGTCAAAGTTAGAAGTGACGAAACATCAAAAAATCGTTTTTTTCAAATTGGAACCCCATTTTTTCGAAGCATTTTCGAAATCTTCGTCAAAAAGTAATAGGAGCATACGTCCAAGAGTTTTATCCCAAAATGAATATTTTTCGAGATATTCAGGAAAAACGTTTTTGTCTTCAATTCTCAATCTCATTCCGAATGTGTTTTTTTATTATTTTATATTTTCTATAGTTCAGAGAGTGAAGTTCTTGAATTATCTTCTGTAATGCGAGAGCAACAATTGGTTTAAAGTTCTCAATGTGAGTATTAGTGAAGTCAACGTAAAAAATTCTCAGGAATGCAGAAAAAAATAATTTGTGATAATTTTTAATGCTTTTGAAAGAATAATTAACAGAACATGTAACAATTTCATTACTGAAAATTCAAATTTTCCTACCATGACAAAAAAGAAATTCTCCAGAATTAAGAACTGCACTTGTCTGAACTATAAGAAAATATTTTCTCAACAACAGAGATTTTACTCGACTGCTCGGAATAAGATTCAAAATTGCAGACAAAATCGTTTTTCCCGAATATCTCAAAAAATATTCATGTTGGGATAAAAGTCTTGGACGTATGCTTCTATCATTTTTTGACGAAGATTTCGAAAATGCTTCGAAAAAATGGGGTCAAAATTTGAAAAAAACGATTTTTCTCGGAGATTCTCAAAAATGAGAATTTTTAATGAAAAATCTTCGAAGTTGTTTATATTTCGATTTTGAGATTTTTTTTTCGTATTTCTTCCTACTTGAAGTTCACCTTTAGAATTTCAATCCTGAATCTTGTGTCTTTCCTAAAAATATTCTATAGAGCCATATTCGTGAATAACCTGTATGTTAGCTTCCAAAACAAATTCATATAAAGTTTCATTACAATGTAGCCAGTAGTTTCAGCAGAATCGTATAAAATGTCAACATTTTTTTTCTTCAACTGCCTTTATCCTGAATACAAATAACGTTAACAAAATTTTTTCACTGAACAAACCCCAATTATTTTTCAGTTTTCTATCTGTCTTAGAAACGAGATCACCTTTTTTTGAAACACCCTGTATATATTATGAATAAGACTACAATCATACAACCACAATGGGAAAACAAAAAATTCCTTGAAAAATCACCAAATTTTTCAATCAAATAAAACGTAGAAATTATATAAGAAAAACTTAAATTAAATCACGTCACACAAGTTAGTTTGAGGTGGTCTACACTTTATTAGTAAAAGAAAAAAAAATTAGCTGAAAATTGTTGTTTATGAATTGTATTTGATTTTGCAAGTACATAAAGTACTATGATTATTATTCTTATTGCCTTTTTTCACTCTAGAATTCCATATATTAATAGTAATCTGCCTTACCTATTAATGGAACAGATAGTTGCCTCTGAAATATCTTCAGAACACGAGTTGCTTGCTCCTTCCAAGCATCAGTTTCTTTGGTTGCAACCGATAAGTTGGCCAGCTCTATTTCCCTCAAATAATCCCAAAGCAATGAAGCATCATTTGCATGCAATCCAGCATTGGTCAATGCTTTTTCTAAAACTGTTCGTGATTTGTCCAAACTACCAATTTCCATTGCATATTCAGCATACGCTTGCCATAAATTAACGGCTGGAAAAAATTTAAAATGAAAGCAATTGATTCATTTTGACTTTAAGTTATACTTTCTCACACAAATAATCTTCCACTGCGAGATCGAACAATTTTATTATATGTTGTTTCTCTTCATCTGACGTTGCAACATTAATTTCATTTTTGATCCATTTAAGCCATAACTTTGGAGTTAGAGGAAAACATTCATGAAACCTCTGGTAAGCTGCTCTGAGAGAGTGGAAGTCTGCTAGTTTTTCATATAAATCCACAAGCTCAAGATGCAGATCGTACATATATTTGTTATCGAGCAATTGAGACTCCAATTCTTTGCAACGCAATTCCATATTCTGTAGGGACAATAATGGAAATACAATGATATTGCATGAATGTATCAACCTATCTCATTAATCGTCAACTCATACTAGATTATTGAACGTTTTGATATGAAAAAAATATTTACTTGTTCTTCATCATCGGAAGAATCTGAGCTGGAGGAATCCTCCTTCTTAATTGAATCATTTTCTTCAGCCATGCTTAATTAATTCGAAAAGAAACAGATAAATAATTTACTAAAATTGTTTATTATTATTTATTATTTTATTTATTTTGGATGTTTGGGAGGTTAGGTCAGCGTCAATTGACTGAACACAGATCTAGATAAAAAAAAGCTTATTAGACATATGCTCTGCTACTCTGCTCGTAGTTCTAATATCTAGTAACCTTGTTCTCTGCCTCTTGCCTTCTGGTCTTCTTTATTTCTATTTCCTATTATCTACCTGTATATTTTATTGAATTTCTGAAAGAAGTAAGATTTTTATTTATTTTAATTAATTAGTAACGTGTTAATAAGACACAGTTTCGTATTTTAGATAGGCTTTGTGTTTTTGAATCTTATTTCTGCTTTAAAACGTTGTTAAGAGGTTATGTTCATTCATTACAGAAATCACAAATGGGTTATTCAAAGTATATTCAGGAAATTTGGAGGAAAAAGCAAAGCGATGTCTTCAGATTCTTACACAGGATAAGAGCCTTCCATCATAGGCAAAGAACTACTCTCCATAGGGTACCGAGACCAACTAGGCCAGAGAAAGCTCGTCGTCTAGGGTATAAAGCTAAGCAAGGTAATGTTGAAAATTGGTTATAACCAGCCCAAAATGGGTAATTGTCTAGACTGATCCAAAAATTATGACTTTGTCATGTATATCTGTTGTTAAATTTGTTTGAAAATTACTGTGTATTTTAGTAATCATTAAAATTATGTCTTCAGGGTATGTAATCTTCCGAATTCGTGTACGACGTGGAGGACGCAAGCGCCCTGTACCTAAAGGTGCCACTTACGGCAAGCCAAAAAGCCACGGAGTCAATGAGTTGAAGCCAGTGCGCAATCATCAAGCTATTGCTGAAGAAAGAGTAGGTAGAAGATGTGGCGGTTTGAGGTTATTGAACTCTTACTGGATTGTACAAGATGGAGCATACAAATATTATGAAGTGATTATGGTAGATCCTTCACATAACGCTGTTCGTCGTGATCCCAAAGTTAACTGGATTGTAAATGCTGTGCATAAACATCGTGAATTGAGAGGGAAGACTTCTGCTGGGAAATCTTCTCGCGGAATTGGTAAGGGACACAGGTTCTCTCAAACTATAGGAGGCTCTAGAAGGGCAGCCTGGTTGAGAAGGAATTCCTTACAATTACGAAGAAAGCGTTAATTTAATCGATGTTACAACAAATAAAGCTCTGATAAGAATTTCGTGTTTTGATTTCTCACTGTTTACCTTGTACTATATTACCATTTTTATATTATATAATGACATAAGATAAGCAGCAAATTCTTAACGATATCAGAATTTATTGCTGAAACAATCTCAGAAAGTTTATTTTGATCATCTATATCCAGAACCGAAAAAATGAGTGTTCTGTGGTGCGAGTTCAATTCTGCGCAGCGTGAACTACTCGAGTAGTCCCATGACTCATGGCCAATGCCTACGTGATCAAATCATATGTTATTCTCTATGCAAGATTTGGAATGCGATTCTGTGTTTACAAAACTGAACGGACTAATCAGAGAATTGCTTTCTTGTGGCTGTATTTTTTTGAAGCTTTGAAATTTCCATTCATCTGTTCAACCTTTTTCAGTACACCATCCAAAAAAAGTTAATTTGATAAACAGATTATTCATCTGACACGTTTGGAACTTCTGTTCAGTGATGTACACGTTTATTACGCATATATACTCACCTTCTCCTGAATATATCCTGGGAATTTTAAAATGAATCCTGGCAATATAATATCCTGTGCCGTATGTGGACATACTGATAAATTATATAGTTGCTCCCGCTGCAATTTTGTATTTTATTGTTCGAAAGAACATCAGAAGAAAGATTGGAAGACTCACAAATTAAATTGTGGAAAACCCTCGGAGACTGAAAGTTCTGGTATACGTAACGTAACTCACACTGAAGAAAAGCCCTATCCATTTGACAAACTCAGAATAGTGAGTTCCTCTGCATTCACACCCCCCAGAACTCCTCATTCAAGTCAAGCAAACAGAGATTCTCCCAGTACATCAAGAATACCAACAGCAGATTTCAGAGAATCAGCCTCCTTAGTTGGTCCGCTTACTCCTCCTGCAACACCAAGTTCTGAAGATCAAACAAGTTCTGCATCAGGTATTGCGTTACATCCTGCGCAAAAAGGTGCTTCAACATTAAAACATCAACAAAGTAGTTCCTCTATCTCAATACCTCAACAAGGAAGTGCTGAAAGTGAAATTTTAGCAACAGCTATTGAACGGTTGTGCTTCTACCCTAATAGCCTAAACAGTACTTTATCAAATCCAGAGACTGCACATAAACAAGAAATGCCAATAAATAGAAGGAATATTGTACCTGGTACGACAGACTTTAGGCAAAGGTCCGATCCGGCTTTTCTTCATGCAACACCTGCAGATGATATGGTGAATATCATTATTGAAGATTTAAATGCTCATGGCCTTTGTGTTTTGGATGATTTTTGTGGACCACAAATAGGAAAAGCGGTGCTACAAGAAGTATTGAACATATACAGTAAAGGTATTTTTCAAGATGGTCAATTAGTGTCGAAAGGTAAAAATGATGCTCAGTCTATACGGAGTGATAAAATATTGTGGGTAGATGGCAAAGAACCACACTGTAAATATATTGGACAACTTTTGAAGAAAATTGATAGTTTAATTATGAGAGCAAATAAAACACCAAATAATGGAAAATTAGGGTGCTATAATATTAATGGTAGAACTAAGGTAAGGGGAATTCTTTTCACAAGTTTTGACCTGAAAATTTCATTGCCTATCCTCAAATATATAGCTTTTTAATTTGAGGTTAATGTTCTCAATTCTACTTTTTATTGAATTTAGGCAATGTGTGCTGTTTATCCTGGTTCTGGCACTCATTATGTTAAACATGTTGATAACCCAAACCATGACGGGCGTTGTGTCACTGCTATTTATTATCTCAACCTTAACTGGGATGTTAAAAGAGATGGAGGACTTCTACGAATATATCCCGAGAGTGAGAAAGAAAAAGTAAGTTTTATATTGTACTTTTCTTTTTTCTCGTTCTATTCCTGATTTATGAAAGAAATAACATTTGTTTTTCGGGTTGAAGATATTAATTTGAAGTTTATTTTTTCCTTTAACTTTAGTTTTTTACCATCCCCACTTCAAGTAGTTCAAATGAACCTCTTCCTCTAGAATTATATTTTCTTAATTTGGGGTTATATCCCCAGATGAACTGAAAGATGAGTGTTTCAATGAACTTTTACCATTACTGATTGACAATACAATTCTTTTTTATCTTCTAGATGGCCGAGGTAGCGCCTTTGTTCGATAGACTTATATTTTTCTGGTCTGACCGCCAGAATCCCCATGAAGTTCAACCGTCTTATTCAACACGCTATGCTATAACCTTGTGGTATTATGATGGACCTGAAAGAGCTCTGGCTACAAAGAAATTTGAAATAGAAAATAAGGTAAGTAGTTAATACCAAAAGTATTGTCTTCTTGTTATCGTTTTTTTTTTGTATGGAATTCTATTCAAAGATTTTACTAACAAAAACATGGCTTTATCAATGTGGGAGTTTGAAATTACTGTATCAAATTGATGAGATTTCACTCTTATAATGGAAGATTTGTCTTTTCAAATCAGATTTTAGTAGCGAGGAGTCTGATATTCGTTCTGAATATTTTTGGTTGGAAAGTTATAATCCTTTCATGTATGATATATGAGGTCATTTCAGGTTCAAAGAACTAACATGACGTGACATTCCTGAATATGCTTAGGAGAAGATGGAATTAAAAACAAAAATGAAGTGTTGTTTTTGTAAAGAATAATAATTAGGGTTTTGTACAAAGTCAGAATGCTGAAAATTTTTAACCTTTATCTATTATTTCAATTCAACCCTTAATAACCCTGAGTTATAAATTATTTATAACACAAATTACACTGACAAACCGATTTAATTCCTTGATAACTTGCCAATAACTGTTTCTACTAACTTGCACAATGAAATCACTTTTGTAGTAAGTATCTGTTCTAGATACAGGGTTAAATACGAATATGGCTCTATGGAATATTTTTAGGAAAGATACAAGATTCAGGATTGAAACTCTAAAGGTGAGCTTCAAGTGAGAAGACGACTTCTTGTATATTTTTGAGTGTTCTAGGACTTCCGGTTTTTCCGCATAAATAGATTCTCCATTGAATTCTGAGTCTTTTTGAGTCCAAAAGTTTGAATTTTCCCGAGAAAATACTCTCTAAATGAGGAAACAAGAAAAAAAAATCTCAAAATTGAACTCTGTTGAAATACAGACAACATCGAGGTTTTTTCATTAAAAATTCTCATTTTATAGAATCTCTGAGAAGAAAGGCTGATGCTTCTTTTCCGATAGCGTGATTTTCAGAATATGATACAGCTGATATCAAGAAAATATTTTCTTACTTCTCTTTTCTCTCTTCTTTGAACTCGTCTGAACTATAGAAAATATTTTCTCGATAACAGAGATTTCCAAAAATTTCACTTGACCGCTAATTATTTTCCAGTAAAAAAACACATTCGGAATGAGATTGAAAATTGAAGGCAAAATCGTTTTTACTGAATATCTCAAAAAATATTCATTTTGGGATAAAAGTCTTGGACGTATGCTCCTATTATTTTTAGACGAAGATTTCAAAAATGCTTCGAAAAAATGGTGTTCCAATTTGAAAAAAACCGATTTTTTGATGTTTTGATGCTTCTAACTTTGACAAAGAATTTGTGACCTCCTGTATCATATTCTGAGAATCACGCTATCGAAAAAGAAGCATCAGTCTTTCTTCTCGGAGATTCTCAAAAATGAGTATTTTCAATGAAAAAACTTGGAAGTTGTCTGTATTTCAACAATGTTCAATTTTGAGATTTTTTTTTCGTATTTCCTCATTTAAAGAGAAGTTTCTCGGGAAAAATTCAAACTTTCGGACTCAAAAAGACTCAGAATTCAATGAAGAATCTATTTATGCAATAAAAAATGGGTCTTCCCATTTGAAAAACGAAAGTTGATGTCACTTTTGGAGAAACCGGAAGTCCCAGAACCTTCAAAAAATATACGAGAAGTTGTCTTCTTACTTGAAACTCACCTTTAGAATTTCAATACTGAATCTTGTGTCTTTCCTAAAAATATTCTATAGAGCCATATTCTTGAATATGTGGTTTAAATCATTAATTTTTTTGTCTGTCGTTCATCAATGTTATGTCACATATTATAAGATAACTTGGATGAATTAGGAGAATTTGTTTCACAGCATTTTTTTGCTTTGTAGTGACGATCTTTGTTGAAGTTTTGTCAGGAAAAAACGAAAATGTTCACTTTTGGAGATGTCATCATGTCCCAGGCAATGTTTAAGATGTGTGAAAGAATTCATGATCTACTAATAAAAAAAAAACAAACATAAATAAGGATTCTTCTGATTTTCGAAACTAAAATTTATTAAAGATTAGGTTGTGATAATATCAATGTATCCAGAAAAATAATGCAATAATTTGAATACAGAGTATTCCATTTGAAACATCAAGTTTGTATCCAATTTTAAAAACAGTGCTCTAAGACTTTCATGTAATAATATCTATTATAAGAAGTTTTCATCTTTTTTCTATCTTATACAGGGCCTGAGAAATAATGACATTTCCAAAAGTGGACATTTCCGTTTTCGCCTTATATTTGAGGTACAAAAAAAGTAGTTGGAATATTTCTGTTTTAGCACTAAAAGTTTTACAAAAAAAAAGTGATATAAGGTCGAGATAACCGCATCTCTCTATCTTTAATACCTGAGATAGGTGGAGTCTCAACCAAAATGGGACACAGTATATATCATAATAAGTGAATATGATTCAATTTTAACATTATTTTTCCGGATATATGAATATTCAGGTTATTAAGGGTTGAGATTATAACATTAGATTGATAATTAATGTGGTAAAGGATTTTTTGTAAATATTGTTTACTCCATATTGGTGTAGTTTTATAATTAATTGTACAGATGTTGCTTCATTCATAATTTATTAATTTTTATCTAAGTTATATATTATTTGCCATTTTGTAAGTTTTGATATGCAGTACCCAAAGGCAATAACAATTGAACTTCTTCATTTATATTTTCGGTACTAGAGTATTTAAACGTGCTTTTATGTATAAATTCTTTTGTTCAGAACGAAGATTTGAGTTGTTTTATTCGGAAGATGAAATAATGTTATCCTAAATACGTGGTGAAAAAATTTTATTTGGTAATTTTGGATTAACAAAGAAAATGACATTGTCTCTCTGATCTGCAAATGAATCTTTCAATAAATCTGCTAAAAATACTTACCCATTTCAAATTTTGCACAAGTTGAATTGACTAAGACGTCTTAGAGATACAGTAATATTACACCTTGAAGGTCTAAGAAATTGTTAAATGCTTTAATAGAAATCAATCAAGACTAGGTTATCATCCATCAAGAGTCTTAAAGTTTTTACTGAAGACTCCAATAAATAGAACCGCCAATAATATCTGCTTGAAGAAGGGGACAATTTAATATTCATAAAATTGTATCCACTCATTTCATTACTTCATTGAGAATCAATATTTTTTGGTACTGCTTTAACCCAGTAGTGTGATCTTTCCATGTGATTGTTTTGGAATAATTGTTATATGTGTTTTTGTTGTGATTGTTTTTATTTACGGTCTAACGTTTTACTGTACATATTTTTATTATTGGATTTTGACGAAATCATTCAATTTTCGTGTTGGAAAGTTTTCACGAAGTATTTTATGCATCATTGATGAAATAATGAAAATTATGCTTTTATGTTTGATGATAGTATTGTCATGAATAAGGATGGAATTTCGTCAATATAATATATGAATTTAACTTTATTCACATTTACTTATTTTATCAAAGAGCATGTATATTGTCACAACATACTACTGTCACATAAATATTCTAATTTAAATGAAATATAGAATATTCTGAAACTGAAATAATGTAGTTTTTATGTAATTGAATTGATTTTTCAAATTAGATGAAAAACTTGAATTTTTTCAACTAACATTCTCTTAGGGGCACTGAAAACACTTTGTGTATTCAGGACTATGTTTAAAAAAGAAATTAAAATAATTTCATAAAAAAATTCGGGATTTTTCTGTTTTGTTTAGAAAAGCGAAAAATGAATTATTGAAAATTTCAGAATAACCTAGACGAGTATGTTCTGCTATATAGGTTTATTTTCAGGCTACGATTTAGTCGAAATATTTAATTAATGATGATAATAATTTGACTAATTAATATTTCATATTATAAGTTTCATATGACATATTTATCTCAGATTTCACCTGTACAATTGCGAAATAAATAATATTATTACAATTTAATTGGTGAAATATTAGGAAGGAATCACAATGTTATATAGTAAAATTAATCTAATCCAAAAAAGGAAAGCGAATACAAAATTTTTCAATGACTTAACAACAACAAAAATTCATCTTCTTTTAAAGAATTAAAAAAAGTGCCAGATTTGTATTTGTTGCAAATTAACAAATGCATGATCGTGATGTCCAACGTATATGATAATGGTGTCAAATCAATATATTTCTCAATAATATTTCAGACAAAAATGTAATCAAGCGAACTATTTAAGTTTTCTTTTTCAGCTGAATCAGCAGCGAGCTGCGAATTTACCAATAACTCATGATCAAATCAGATTATATCATCAATTGAAAGCAGCTGTGAGGGTGTTAGATAGCCAAAGACAAGAACGCTTTGAACAATTGGCTCGGCAACAAGAGTTGAAAAAAAGCAATCTCCCTTCTTCATAGCATCATAACAGCTCTATAATGCTCAGAACAATAAAAGTGAGGATAAAGATTCTAATCGAAGTTAATTGTGATATTTAAAATGAATATTTGCTAGACTGAAAGCTTAGGAATAATGTGATGGTGTAATTTTAAGCATACAGTTTTGTTGTTGAGATTTTTAAAGTGAGTGATATTTTAAATTGAATTGAATTTTTGAAAATATTTAACTAAAAGATTTTAAATTCATACCAGTACCATATTCGTTGTATATTATCTTGATAGTTTACTTTATAAAAATTAACCGCAAATTATAAACTTTAGAACACTTCGTTCCTAATAAACTGTTTCACAGCACGAATCTTCTGATTTTCATAATCAGTCATGACTTAACTTTATGAATTAACATCTGCAACAAATTCAAGGGAAGAATAAATGTTATTTTATCGATGAACAGTTTTTAGGAATACCAAAATCCCTTTTTATGAGATGAATCAAAAATGAATATTTGGATTTTATTTCTTAGATGTTACATTAATGCAATCGAAAAAAGCTTGAGGAAATGTGCAGTATTAACCATTATTTTAATCTGAGTATTTGAAAATTATCAAATGTTTTATGTTTATAATTTATACTTGTTGTTTATCGAACAAATTATAACTTCATTATGTTTTTCACACAATTCATCAACGATTTTATTAAAAGCCAAAATACAATTTTGCATATTTATTTCGACCATTAATACTATACATATAGTCAATTTACGTTTTGTTGGGCGTTTTCGATACGGCACAAAGTTTCTTGGACGCTCTGGAAATTATTTATTTATTTTTTGAAACACGATTAAATATTTGATCACTTACTTCCACTACGTTCTGAAAGTTATTCCGGTTCATACTGAGACACAATATTATGGCATCGTATAGGATTTCTAAATGAGTGAGTCTCATATTTTTCGATGTGTTCAATGAAATTCTCTCCCATAAATTGTATATTTTCCTTTTGTCTTCATCTGGAAATTTAAATAATTTTCATTTCAGTTTTTACATGTTTATGAATTTACTGAAGTTATGCTATTCGCCAATTTTGATTACCGGTGTTGTCCTTAAACATTTTTTCTCTGATAAAACCAGCACTATCTTCATCTGGGGGTTCAGTTTTGACTATCTTGTAGCATACAGAGGATTGAATGCAATTATTGACCATATTCGAATTCAAATGGGGAAATATGTTGAAATCTTCACTTCGTATCATGGACTTTCTGCTGAACTTCTCAACCAATTCAGTTTTTTCTCCTGAAATAAAATTCGGGTACTTTTGATCACCTGGTTTTCAATTATAACTTGCTTATTCAGTCTTCATATAACAATATTTAATATCGCAAACAATGAGGATTATTATTATTGAAAATCTTGATCTTTTGACTGGGTGAAGATAACTTTTTTTGAATACATAGATTCTGAAAGGAAATTTAATTCTCTATAACTACTGGACGATTTTTTCCAGGATCGTCCATTCACAACGGAAAGTTTAACAAAAGAAGTGAGATAAAATAAAAATTTTGACAATCATTAATTTTCCAGTGCTAATACAGGTTATTCACGAATATGGCTCTATAGAATATTTTTAGGAAAGACACAAGATTCAGGATTGAGATTCTAAAGGTGAGCTTAAAGTAAGAAGACGACTTCTCGTATATTTTTTGTAGATTCTAGGATTTTCCGGAAGTGACATCAACTTTCGTTTTTCAAATGGGAAGACCCATTTTTTATTGCATAAATAGATTCTCCATTGAATTCTGAGTCTTTTTGATGCCAAAAGTTTGAATTTTCCCGAGAAAATTCATTTTGAATGAGGAAATACGAAAAAAAATCTCAAAATTGAACTCTTCGAGGTTTTTTCATTAAAAATTCTCATTTTTCAGAATCTCCGAGAAGAAAGGCTGATGCTTTTTTCTGATAGCGTGATTTCCAGAAATCATTTTTCAGTAAAAAACACATTCGAAATGAGATTGAAAATTGGAGACAAAATCGTTTTTCCTGAAAATCTCGAAAAATATTTATTTTGGGATAAAAGTTTTGGACGTATGCTCCTATTACGAAGATTTCGAAAATGTTTCGAAAAAATGGAGTTTCCATTTGAAAAAAACCATTTTTCGATATTTCGTCACTTCCAACTTTGACAAAAAATTTGTGGCCTCCTGCATCATATTCTGAAAATCACGCTATCGGAAAAGAAGCATCAGCCTTTCTTCTCGGAGATTCTCAAAAATGAGAATTTTTAATGAAAAAACCCCGAAGTTGTCTGTATTTCAACAGAGTTCAATTTTGAGATTTTTTTTCGTATTTCCTCATTTAAAGAGAATTTTCTCGGGAAAAATTCAAACTTTCGGACTCAAAAAGACTCAGAATTCAATGGAGAATCTATGCAATAAAAAATGGGTCTTCCCATTTGAAAAACGAAAGTTGATGTCACTTCCGGAAATACCGGAAGTCCTAAAACCTACAAAAAATATACGACAAGTCGTCTTCTTACTTGAAGCTCACCTTTAGAATTTCGTTCCTGAATTTTGTGTCTTTCCTAAAAATATTGTATAGTAGTACGAGAGCTAGTGAACCTTTTGAGTAACGGTTTGCCTGTAAGGCTAGAAATTTTTATAGCGATAGTTCCTAGCATGCTGAGGACGGAAATCATCGCCTGGCACCCCTCACCCCTGCACGTCATCAAGATCTATATCTTTGAAAGTGTTAAAAAAATTAAAAAAATAAACTTGTTCCTGTAAGCTTGAAAGTTTCATACGATTTTGTTCGTTCATTGTGAAGTTCAAAAAAAAATTGACAGGCGATTTCGACGAGCACAAGTACCTGCCAGGCGACTCGAAAAGGGTGTATAATACGAACAAAAATGAACTTTTTTATGTCAGGCTGAAATTTATATATGTGTTCGTCTGAGGGAATGAAAAAATAAGTTTGATTATTAATCTTCATCATCGTCTGATATGTTATCATTAATTTTTCATCATATAGTACAGTCGTTTCAAGCGTAGTACACTGTGTCTTAAATTGGTTGAGACTGCATTATATCTCAGCTATTATTGAAAATAGAGTCATGCGGTTTTCGAGACCCTGTGTCACTTTTTTGTAAAACTTTTAAATCCACAAACAGAAATATTCCATCTTCTTTTGTTTCTGGAATATAGTGCGAAAATGATAATGTTCACTTTTTGAAGATGTTATTATTTCTTGGGCTCTGCATAAGAAAGAAAAAAAATTAAAACTTCTTATAATGATATTTTTACGTAGAAGTCAGTGGCGTAGCTAAACATTTTTTCAAAGCATTATTTTTGAGATTGAATTGGAACGGAATGAAATTTTTCATATGGAACACCATGTTTATTTTAACGTCAAACTGTATCACGACCTATGCTTCAATAAATTTCAGTTGAAAAAAATATCCCACGCATTTAATCAATATTCACAAGCATTACTTTTACAAAAAGCCATGTGATCTAAACCCATTTATTTTATCCTATTTTGAACATAATTTCAAAATATCAACTGAAAATGGTTTTTTGATGCATGTGTGGAAGAATTCATGTCTTACTTTAAAAAAAAAACAGAAATACAGTAGGTGCTTGATGCCGGATTATCGGAAATGCCGGATTATCGAATTTGTACAGGAAAAAAAAGCTAACTTCATATGATTTTCACTACTGTCCAACTTTCGCAAAATAAGACTGCTATTTTGTCAAGGGACGCTATGCAACAAGAGAAAACAAATACGTGACATCACTGTCGAGGTTAGGTCCGGACTGCCGAGCGGGAAAAACTACTCTCGGTGATCCGGCATTCAGCTTTATAAAATGCCGGATTATAGAGCGGGTTACCTGGGTCCCAAAGTGCCGGACTACCGAGCGTACCGGATTGGCAAGCGCTGGATTATCGAGCGACGACTGTATACATTTTTCGGATGGTTGACGCTCAAATTTATTAAAGGTAAGGTTGTGATACATCGATGTTTTCAGAAAAAAAATGAGAAGATTTGATGTTAAAACATACGAGGTGTTCCATTTGAAATATTTCAAGTTTGAGCTATATCTTGAAATCATTTATTTGATAAAAATTTTAAGCTACGCCACTGAATTCTACGTTAAAACATTATTATAAACATTTTCATACTTTTTTTTTCATACAGGGCCCGAGAAATAATAACATCTTCAAAAAGTGAACTTATTCATTCTCGCACTGTATTCCAGAAACAAAAGAAGATGGAATATTTCTGTTTGTGGATTTAAAAGTTTTACAAAAAAGTGACACAGGGTCTCGAAAACCGCATGACTCTATTTTCAATAATAGCTGAGATATAATGCAGTCTCAACCAATTTAAGACACAGTGTACTACGCTTGAAACGACTGTACTATATGATGAAAAATTAATGATAACATATCAGATGATGATGAAGATTAATAATCAAACTTATTTTTTCATTCCCTCAGACGAACACATATATAAATTTCAGCCTGACATAAAAAAGTTCATTTTTGTTCGTATTTTACACCCTTTTCGAGTCGCCTGGCAGGTACTTGTGCTCGTCGAAATCGCCTGTCAATTTTTTTTTGAACTTCACAATGAACGAACAAAATCGTATGAAAGTGTCAAGCTTACAGGAACAAGTTTATTTTTTTAATTTTTTTAACACTTTCAAAGATATAGATCCTGATGACGTGCAGGGGTGAGGGGTGCCAGGCGATGATTTCCGTCCTCAGCATGCTAGGAACTATCTCTATAAAAATTTCTAGCCTTACAGACAAACCGTTAGTCAAAAGGTTCACTAGCTCTTGGACTATAGAGCCATATTCGTGAATAACCCTGCATACTTAAGATTAACAACCGAAGCAATTTTAATATTTTGTCTGCGAGTATGTGATTTAAATCATTAATTTTTTTGTTCTGTTACCTACATGGTTTTACAAAAAACGCACCGTTCTCGAGATGCATTCAAAAAACTGAAAAATAGGACCTTCTTCTCTACTATTTAAAAGAGACGTAGTAGGTTGGTTTACTTATTCCACAGGAGTTCACAGTCCAGGGTTATTCCCAGATATTTAACTTCAGACCCCCACTCATAGATGTTTCCGTTTAATGATAACGACTTCATGGATTAAATGTATATTTTTTTAGTTAACGCAATAATTAAAAGAGCCGTAGCAATGAAAATCCAAATTATTAACTTACTTTTTATGTCATTCAGCCTTCCAATATTCCCATGAGACTTGGCCTTATTTCTGGACTTGCCTGCAATTGATATCTGATGTTCAGTCAAAAATCTTTGTAATCCGAAATCTCGCCTTACCCCCACTCCTCAATCTGTAGCACCAACCGCTGCTGCACAAATTCGGATTCCTCAGCGCCCTGATGCCCCTGCAAACTGATTTCGTGACAATCTGGTCTGGAAAATACTTTCGATAATAACGTGTTTAAAAAAATGGTCGCAAGTGTACTTTGAAGGGAACTTTTCACCGACTGAAAATTTTTCGCGTTCAACAGAACTTTGTAGAGGCTCAGACGGTTCTCATCGAAAAATATCGGCGAAAAGAACACTCCCCTCTCCTTTTCGGTGGGATCTTCAATTCTCAACGTAACGCTGCAGTTGTTGTAGAAGAAATCGTGGAGCTGGAATAGAATGTCGCAGTTTAAATGGTTCCAGTGGACAAAAACAGTTTTACATTTTGTGTCTGAGTAAGAAACCGGAATTTCGATTACATTTTTATTACATGTGTCGAAAAAACTAGGCCGAAACCCTTTATTTCGAATAAACTTTACTGTGGAACCTCGATTATCCGAATCATTAGTTCGGATTATCCGGACTATTGTTCGGATTATCCGGACTATTGTTCGGACTATCCGAACTATTGTTCCGACTATCCGAACTATTGTTCGGGTTATCCGGACTATTGTTCGGATTATCCGGACTATTGTTCGGATTATCTGAATGTGGGATTTTTGACACAAGATCAAACAAAGGACATAAAACAGGAGAGTTTATCAAAATTTGCAATGTAGTATTTATAAGTTCAAATAAAAATAGTGAAATACGTGCATTGAACACTTCAATCTTTTTTCATAAAATAATCAATTTTCAACTGACGAAATCAACAAACTCACGCCAAAGTTCGGATGAATTGAGTCAGTGTTCGGATTATTGAGGTTCTACAGTAGTTTTCAAATTTGGCATACTTACCTTCAAGGGAAGTTCTCCACGACAAGAGGCAATGGTTAATATTGGAACACCTGCATGTATGTCTTCTAAAGTAGCGGCAATGCTTATCTGATCGCATTCTTCGATATGGTTCCACCACTCATCAACCCTAGATAAAACTAGGAGCGAAGGTAGATCTTTTCGCACGTTGAAAAATTGATCCTATCAAACGAAACAAGATTAACTGTATGAGTTGGGGTTGTGACCCAGAAAACATTTCGACGGATGTACGTCAAGATTGTGAGATTTAGATTTGTCACATATGAGGCAGTAGCCTGGCCTATAACATAGTATAAATGAAAACTAGTGTGAATTACCTCACCAAAAGTGGAAATATCCAAAACGTAACACGGCAAGTGTTCCAATAATTGCAGAATGCCAGGTATGATATGAGTCGACAGTCCTTGTTTATTTGATCCGATTAAAATTATCCTCCCTGCGTATCTGTTACTTCCTGTTACGTATCTGCACAAAAATATCAAAGAAAAATCTGAGTTCAAATTAACGTCCATGTAGATATAATTAACTATTTTTGTGTCACAGATATCTTGGTCTATAACGATTTCCGTGTTATTTGGTGTTTTTAAAAGATTTTGAATGATAGAAGATGAAATACGATATATTATAAGAACTAGAAAAATATCAACTAAACTGCTTATTATGAGGTTTGTACTGAAATATTTGGCCAAGAAAATATTCATCTATCTTTTGTTATTTTAGCCTTGAGAAAGAAACTATTCAGAAGTTCGAAACGTCGGCAATGTAATAAATATGGTTTAGAAAATTATATCATTTTCATTGTCCAGATTCCTGTTATAAAAATAGTTAATCAAAGAAAAATGGACATATATCTAAAGTCATGCCAAATATACTCATGGACAAAAAGAACGGACAAAAAAATGTTCACCGAATTCATTGTAAAATATCTTTCGAAGATGTGTATCGATTTCGATCATTTTGTTCTTTTTTTGTAACCTATTTATTGAAGTTTATAGTATATAGAGGGTAGAATTGAAATTTGCTCGTAATGTTAATTAATGACGAAATAATGGGTCTTTATATGAGTTTCTCAAGCCAGATCTTCTTAAAAATTTTTTTTTTAAGTCATTATGCCCAAAAACCTTCATACAGATGTGGAAAATATACTCGGAAACATAGGAGTTACCTGATCTTTAAGAGCTGTAACTTGGAAGGAAGAGGGTGTAGAACCAAAAGTTATATGAATTAATTTTTGCTGAAGAATCACCTATTGAAATACACTGCTCTAAAAAATTAACGCACATTATGGAAATCTAAAATTTATTCTACAACTGAAGGTGTTCTCAATGATAATTATTTTTGATCAGAATTATGCATGCATATGTTATCCACTTTCAACGTTTTTCTTCAATACAGATGTTTTTTTCCAGCAGAAATAAAAAAAAGATGATATTATCAGATTTTGAATGTTCTGGCTCCATTCTCAAATCAGTTGTTCTCGATCAATTCTAGTGATCAATAGTTTTTTTTTCTCGTTTGATTTTCTACACTCGATCGCTATGCAACGCGAAACACGCAATTTGACGCAAGGGGAATGTGCCCAAGCGGTAGTTTTGCGAGAAGAAGGGTGGACATACACAAGAATTGCAGAAAGGTTTGGAGTTTCCCATACAAGTGTGTCCAGAATGTTGCAGGGATTCAGGGAGACAGGTATGAATATCCGAAGACCAGGACAGGGTAGACCACGGGTAATAACTGCCATTCAAGAACGTTACTTGAGAGTTTCTTCTTCAAAATGTGCAAATTAGCACTCAGACAATAAAAAATCGCCCAGCTCTTACCCCAGCCCATCGAAGGGCGCGTTTGGATTTTGCGAGAGAGCATATCCATAGGGAAGAGGCCGATTGGGAAAGAGTTCTCTTCACAGATGAGTCTAGATTCTGCCTCTACCATTGTGATCAACGTTCCCTTGTATACAGACGTCCACATGAAAGATATGCTCAGTGCAATTTCCTGAATACTACTGGTTTCGGGGGAGGATCGATTATGGTATGGGGTGGAATATCTTTGACTGCTCGCACAGACCTAGTGGTCGTTGATAATGGAACTATGAATGCTCATAAGTATATAAGGAATATTATTGAAGAGTATGTAGTGCCATTTGTCCCATACATTGGTGAAAATTTCATTTTTATGGACGATAATGCCAGACCCCATCGTGCGCGCATCGTTTAGGAGTACCTTGAAGAGGTTGAAGTCTCTCGAATGGAACGGCCAGCAAGAAGTCCAGGTCTCAATCCGATTGATCAGGTTTGGGACAACCTCAATAGAAGGCTGAGAAGTTCAGAAAATCATCCAGCTACTCTTAATGACTTAGGAATCCAACTCGGAGAAATCTGGGAAGGATTAGATCAGAACATTTAAGATCACTCATTTTTAGTATGATCCGTCGTTCCCGAGCTGTAATTAACGCAAGGGGTGGAAATACCAAGTATTAAATCACTTATCAGCATTTCAGTATTTTGAAAATTGTTCATTTCTCTTCTTTCACATAAGATTCGGTGAAATCCTGAAATTTTCTTCCATTTAATGTGTCTTGTTTCGTTCAAAACCTTTCCGAGAGAACATGAAAAATAATTTATAAAAACAATGTAGAGTTAACTTTCATTAAAATTGAGATTTTCAGAATGTGCGTTAATTTTTTTGCGCAGTGTATGAGTTTCTTAGGCCAGATCTTCTTTTAACATTTTTTTTACATTTTTAAGTCATTATGCCCAAAAAACTTCATACAGATGTGGAAAATATTCCCGGAAACATAGGAGTTTTACCTAATTTTTAAGGCTGTAACTTGGAGGAAAAGGGTGTTGATCAAAAAGTTATATCAAAGACCCCCCCTTAATTCTTGCTGAAGAATCACCCATTGAAATCTTTCGCATCAATTGAGAAAAACCTGAGTATACCCTGTAGGTATACTGCTCCACAAAAGTAAAAGAAATTCATAAATTAATATGAGAACGTTCGAATAATAATTTTCGTGAACAAATATGTGTTTTCCTCACTTATGATGGGGGTTGAGAAAATGTGGCCAAATGGCTCCAATGTGAGAAATTATGTTGTCTATCTGTCGCTCCAACAACGGACGTAAAATTGGACACAGTTGCCTCATTTTGGTTCCAATTTTTTGGGAAGACGGTATGACGTTCAGCCTGGCATTCATGAAATCGCATTCCTCAACCTGAAAAAATTTTGGATTCAAGTAGTAAATTTCTGCAAATTCAATTGGTATTCAATCCTCGCAGAGTAAAGGTGGATTTCACAAAACTTGTCCCAACGATTTTTTTTTACTACACCTTATGTTCTAGGGTACATTATTATGAATTAATAAGTGAAGTTTTAGTAGAGATGTTATACTTTTAACACTTGCTCTTAAGATCCAAGACCCTCCAAATGTCCATAAACTTTCAGACATTAACTAATTAATATAATTTGTATGAAATAAATAGATGAATTTCTTACTTTCATTTTCTTAGGATCGATTCTCACTCTCAAAGTGCCTCCGGTATTTCCAATGTTGGGGTAAATTCTTTTAGTACAACACAAGACCGCTTCTGCGCAAAGGGCCTGAAGGTCGGCACCACAACATCCTGCTGTTATATTGGCTAGATGGTTTACGAATTCTTCAGAAGGTGGGTGCTTCCACGTCTTTGTGTGAACCTGGGCATCAAATTTATTGAATTAGGTTGTCACGATTTAAACACAGTCCTTTGAAGAAATGCCAACTTTTAATCAACTTCCCCCATATTAAAACTCCCAAAATTGAACTGCTCCACATGAGTTAGGGATATTGACTTAAATTGCAAAAAAAATATAGTTTAAATGAGATTTTATGATGAAAATTCATATTAATATGATTTCAAGTTGCAGGAAATAAAATTGATTTTAGCCTGTAGGACTGCAGCGTGTACAGGGTGGTTAAGAGAAATCGAGTAAAATGACGAAATTATATTCCCAGAGAATTCAAGCATTTTAAGACTATCAATACAATGTATGGCCTCCTAATCTTTGGAGCATATCCCATACATGTTCCATGCAATTCAAATCTGGTGAGTGCGGAGGTATTGGTAAATGAGGAATATCAAGCTCTCCGCGCGCATTCACAACTATGGCTGCACAGTGCGGTTTAGCATGATCGTCTAGAAATTGAAAAGTTTCCCAGGACAAATTCTTCGAGAATCTGAAAATCGTCCATATCTGGATTCATCAGTGAAAATGACACTACGCCATTGATCGTTCCAATTGATATGTTGCCCTACCCATTCCAGTCCTTTGACGCTTATGGTCACGTGGTAATGGAATTCTTCTTGATGGACGTCTAGAATCTAGATTCACCTCTCTCAAACGTTGTCTGATGGTTTCGATGGAAACTTGGACACCATCTGCATCTTGAAGAGTATTCCGTAGCATTCTACACGTAGATGTAAGCTTTCATCTAGCCGAAACGGTGATGGAACGATCCTGAGCAGGTGTTGTTTTTCGTCGCCCTACAATCCTTGGTCTTTCCATTACGGAACCTATCTCCCTGAACCTATTCCAAGGTCGAGATATCACACTTTGGCTGACTTGGAGCCTTTCCGCTACAACAACCTGAGTTATTCCACCCTGTAGCATTCCGTTAGCCCTATTAGCCTCAGCGTTTGTTTATTTACGTCTTGGCATTTTCAGAACACTCGTTTCAAATCGAAGCCGTTGATAAACTGACTCTATTTCAAAATAAGAACATTCATGAAGCATATGCAAAGAACCAAACTTCAGAAAAAAGGCGACCAGATTGACGAAATATGTCTCATACTGATTTTTATTAGATCGATTTAAGTTGTTATTGAGTTTTAAATGATTTTACAGCGATTTTCTCGAAGATTACATACTTTTCAAAACGATTTAAACGATATCCCTAACTCTTGTGGAGCAGAGTATATTTAACAGAGCGGTATAATCTCCATCCAAGCACTGCGACAGTTCTTGGACCTCCAGAATAAGTGTATAGTTCATACAATTTCGGATATAATGATGGAGGTTTGTTTTTCTCCTTATCAAAGATGAACATAACACATCTTGATCACTTGAAGATATTTCGACGCGAAGACAGAACAACCTCTACCGCGGCCTACGATATTTAACAGGCCAGAATGTTGCCTTAAAACGCGACGTTGCCTATTGGGCTCGAGGTGTTACACGCCAGTTGCAGGTTTCAGTTCTGTGAGGAAGGTCGGAAGGTGTGAGAGTAAAAGCGTATCCAAAATTCGACAGGGAAGCGTGTAAAGAGGTTTGTGTTTTTTCGCTGTGTGCGTGTGATTGGTTTTTTAATCAACAAAGAAAGTGAAGATAAGTGTTGCAGTTGCAAGATCAGTGTGTATCGGTTCATCATTGAATTTTTCGACTTTAAGTGTTCATATCTGGAAGGAATAATCAACAGGGAGGTTTTTCATTTTAATATTTATTAAAATTTCATTTGGAAATCTTAGATTTGAGTACTCTGCCCCGATTGCAAAAGCAACTATAAGTCCACTAATGAGAAAAGATGGCTTAACGCAATTCATAGAGAAAGTAGTTTTAAAATCAACGAAGACAATTTAGTTTGTACAAAACATTTTGGAGATTCCCATATTTTGAAAAATAACTTTTATCCAACCGCCTAAGGTTCAGTCGTTCAGTTATAAATATACCGCGAAAAATTCCTAAATTAACTACTGATGATGCATTTCCTTCAATTTTTCCAAATCAACTGAGTTACATGACGTCTTCAATTATTCCAAAAAGAACTGATCCTGAGGTATGGAGACAAAAATTAGTTGTCCATTATGATAATGCGTACATCGATTGCGACAAACAAGATCAGATCGATTCATTTTCAGACTTTGGTGGTCATTTCAAAGACAAGGCAAATTACTAACTTTTAGTCGTCAGTTATCAGAATTGTTTTTATTTATTCAGACTTTATTATAGGATTTATTTTATGTTCAAAAAAAATATGTTCAGAATTGAATCATTTTCGATAGCGAAATAATATTTTTTTTCCTCTTCTGATATTCATCCATCTATTTTATTCGCTTCAGAAAGTAAAATAATTTTCATTCTGATTGTAATTTTGTGGAACTCAATAACACAGCTACCTCCTCGAGGTGAGTTCTGGATTATTTGCGATAAAATATTGAGAAATTATTCGCAAATAAACGAAATGCTGTTTTGTTTTCCTCCCTACAGTTCTTTATTACATTGTGAATTGAAATAAATTCGAAATTATATCGAAAACAGTGCGAATTGCACAAGAAAAACGTATACTGTCTATATCTACGCGTACCACTAGACACGCTACTCGTAACAACGGCAACGTCTAACCTTCCGGCCTGTTAGATTTAGTAGGCCGTGCCTCTACTGCAGGCTTTAATACGGCATAATGTATCCTCACAATGTGTAGGTAGTGGCAACTCTGTAACGTTTCTGTACAAAGCTTCCAAATCCCGCACCGACAAGTCATGAAGCGGTCGAAGAATATCTATTGATGTATTGTCTTATCACTAGAGTAATCATATTTTAATTGCAATTCGTAGCCTACCTAATTTAAGTACCCAGAAAGAAGCTCCCAAGTTCGGCGTTGCCAGTTTTACCCCGAGGGGTTACTTGTCTCTGTCTCGATTGTCGCTTCCGAATAAATTATAGTTATATCAGAGAGGCAGAATACTATTCTATCTCGCTAGGTTACATGGTTTTCCAGAATCATACACACATCGTCAGAAGTCTTACATAGCCCCCCAAAAGTTGAGTCTTATTATGACTATATAGGTATATGACTATATAAATTTTTTTTAAATGTCTCGAAATATTCAAAATCTACATTTTACCTGAATAATTTCCTTCCTGGCTTCAGTCGACGGCATCGGGAAATATAGTTCTTTATCGAAACGTCCAGGCCGTCTCAGAGCAGGATCTAAAGCATCCAATCTGTTCGTTGCACCTATCACAACCACCCCATTTATGTTATCCAGACCGTCCATAAGAGCCAGCAACGTTGAGACTATACTGCAGTGGACGTGGTCGTTTTTCTGAGAACGTATTGGGGCCAGACCATCTATCTCGTCGAAAAATATAATTGATGGTCTAGCTTTAGCAGCCTGTCGAAAATAAAGTTTTGAAAGATCGATATCAATGAACTGAAGAACACCTTCTGGTTAAATGACAGATAGTTGATAGTTTAAAAGGGTTACAGTCCACTGCTACCTTATGGTCTATTGTGCCCCCTGACAAAGCTTTACAGCTCGCCTTCCAGTCCCAGAGATCTTCTGAAATCCAATATCTCGGAAGGCTTCAGTGAGGTTAATTCCTCACTCCTACAGGTCTCTTGACCAAAGCATTGTTTCCTTTGGCTTACAATGCCGAAGCATTCTGTGACTAGGTGAATAGGAGTTTCTTCCTCCTCCCCACAGAATCTACACTCGTCAGTGTCCGATACGCCTATTCTCAGCAAGTGCTTTCTGAGGCGACAAGAAAGCCAGTGAGGAGGTGTAGTTGGTTCTTACTGAGATCCAAATATCTTTTGGATCTTGCAGTTTCAAAATTCCGAAGGAACTTTTTGGAGTGATCCAACCCTGGGAGATTCTGCCAGAGTGTTTCTCTTTCAGTTTTCTCCTTCTCCAGAAACTCTTTCTTATAGGTACATTTTCCTATACCACAGAAAGGTTCTGAGCCAGTGAGTGGTTTCCGAGCACCCTCTCTGGCAAGTTTGTTGGCCTCTTCGTTACCTGTGATTCCCGAATGTCCAGGAACCCAGATCAAAGAGACCTCATTTTTCTTGTCTACCTCATTGAGTTTGCTCCGGCATTCCCATGTTGACTTTGAGTCGATGCTTGAGTCAGTGCTTTAATAGCAGCTTGACTATCTGAGTGAATAGCTATGTCGCAATTCTGATGGTTTTTCTCTAGATCTAGACATCTTTCGATTGTTAATATTTCTGCTTGCAGAACACTCACACAGGTGCCTCACGATAGTGCACACTTCGCTTTGGCCCCGTGAACCCTAGCGCCAGCTCCCGTGTTGGTTTTAGAACCATCTGTATACCATTTAACAGTATTTTCTTTGAAATTCTGGTCGGTGTACTTACTTTTCTTGACCATTACATCACTAGAAAGGTTCGCAGATGAGATGTAGTTACTCAGAGAGCAGCAGACTCTCTGACACCTAATTCTCTCATTACCTGCGCCTTCTCTGGATATTCTGAGATGGCCTCATGGGCCATCCTGTCAATCACCAGATGTAGGGGTGTGAGATCTGTTACAATCTCAAGTGCTCTGGTTGGCACGTTCTCATGGCCCCACACAGGCAAGCCGCTATGATTTATCGAACATTTTCCTCGTACTTGTCTGACTTGCTTTAGCAAACCAGACTACTGCCCCATATGTGATTACAGGTCTCACAATCATGACGTACATCCATCGCAGTATTTTTGGGTTACAGCCCCAATTCCTGCCGCATAGACGCCTGCACGCCATAGGAGCCTTAATAGCTCTACTAGTAGCATTACATATATGCCTGTTCCACAGAAGCTTACTGTCCAGGGTAATTCCCAGATATTTAACTTCAGACTTCCACTCCAGGATATTTCCGTTCAATGATAACGATTTCATGGCTGGAAGTTTTCTTTTCCGAGTGAACGGAATTACTGTGGTCTTGCTTGGGTTAATATTCAGCCCTAAATGACAGATGAGACCCTGAGATCTGCGGCTCCGCCTCTGTCTTACTGGAAAGATCTCAAGCCTTCGTCCTATACGGTAGTGGGCAATCAGAGTATGATTCTCTTCGCCTGCATGTGGAGGAAAAGAGGTTCAGTTCTGCCTGAAGGATGTACCGCACGAAGAAGAATGTTACAAATCAAAGAACAATCACAGAAAATTGAGGCTTGCATTGAAAAGATAGAAATGAGAAAAACCATCACCTTATCGAATAAATCCTTAAGTTTTTTTTCCGATTCCCCGAGCCATTTGTCCAGACAATCGGCACCTTTCCTGTGGAAAAAGCTCACTTTTCCGATGTTTTCTCTGTTTATTTCAGTCGCTAAAGCAGCAGCAACTAGAGTTTTTCCTGTACCTAAAAACGGAAACTCGTAAAAATTGAACCTACATGAATTAAAAGTTCAAACCTCACCTGGTGGTCCATAAAAAAGAACTCCCCTGGGCGCTTTTATGTTGAAATGAGAGTACAGATTTCCGTACAACAGCGGGAAAATGATGAGTTCCTTGAGAGTTTTGATATGATGAGAGAGTCCGCCGACGTTATCGAAATCTAACTTGTTTTTCGAATTTTTATTTTTCGAACGGGCAAAAGTTTGGAACGATCTGGACATGGTTAATCACGAACGGTAACATTAGTCCACTTCTAATTTTACGATATTCTAGACATTTGTTGATTTTATCGCGTGGGACGTCAGAATTGAGTGATATATTTCGAGATGAAAGAAAGATAATTTTTTTATAATTTGTAATTTCCTGAGCGTGTCTCTATGATGAAAATTTCAACAAGAGAGAAAGAAGACTAATTATAAAAAAGAGAAAAAAATCCAAAATAAAGTATAAGTATGCATTAAAAAGTAAATCTAATGAATAACGAATAATATGATCGAAATTATTCGAAATATACTCTGGTCCACAAGAGTTAGAGATATCGTATTCAATCGTTTTGAAAAGTATGTAATCTTCGAGAAAATCGCTGTAAAATCATTTAAAACTCAATAACAACTTGAATCGATCCAATAAAAATCAGTATGAGACATTTCGTCAATCTGGTCGCCTTTTTTCTGAAGTTTGGTTCTTTGCATATGCTTCAAGAATGTTCTTATGGAGTCAGTTTATCAACGGCTTCGATTTGAAGCGAGTTTTCTGAAAATGCTAAGACGTAAATTAACAAACGCTGAAGCTAATAGGGCTATCGGAATGCTACAGGGTGGCCTAACTCAGGTTGTTGTAGCGGAAAGGCTCCAAGTCAGCCAAAGTTTGATATCTTGACTTTGGAATAGGTTCAGGGAGACAGGTTCCGTGTTGGAAACACCAAGGCTTGGTGGGCGACTAAAAACAACACCTGCTCAGGATCGTTTCATCACCGTTTCGGCGAGAAGACAGCCTACATCTAAACGTGTAGAATGCTACGGAATACTCTTCAAAATGCAAATAGGGTCCAAAGTTTCCATCGAAACCATCAGACGACGTTTGAGAGAGGTGAATCTAGGTTCTAGACGTCCATTAAGAGGAGTTCCATTAACACGTGACCATAAGCGTCAAAGACTGGAATGGGCAAGGCAACATATCAATTGGAATGATCAATGGCGTAGTGTCCTTTTCACTGATGAATCCAGATATGGACGATTTTCAGATTCTCGAAGAATTAGGGAATGGACAATCCCACGCATACAGTAATCGTCGATATGTCCAATCCGTTTTCACATTTTTGAAATCGAGGACTGTAGAAATATTGTACATTTTTAGAATTTTTAAAAACTCGTCACAGGGTGTTCCAAAGGTTGGGTCAAAAATTGGGATCAAGATAGGGAACAGATTCCATGAATTTGACGCAGAAAATCCTAAATAACTCAAGAATTATTTATTTTAGGTGCATCAACATGTTAAAACATTATCATCATTTTTCTTCGCATAATACAACGCAATCATAAAAAAACAGGGTTCTAATTTGAAAAACGAAAGTTATGAGCCAATCTTGATTCCAATTTTTGATCCAACATTCAGAAAATTCTGTAAAGAATTTTTCAAAATTCTAGAAATGTACAATATTTCCACAATCTTCGACTTCAAAAATGTGAAAACTTTTTGTGCTCAAGATATTTCTCATCTCATTTTTTTCTTCAGTTTTTTCTCAATATTATATTTTGAAAAGTATTCTGACGAATGCAACGATTTAAGTACGAATGTATTCAAAATTGCATACTCAATCAAATTCAAAAACAGAAAAAAAAATTTTTTTTAATTTTTTTTCACTCCCTGTAGAACTGAAAGTGGTCAGGTTTCAAGAATATTTTAGCTCGGTAGATAATGTCAAACAATAACATAGTCCCAATTTGCAGATTTCAAATAGGTCCAGTTCTCCAGAAACGCCTAAAAGGCCGTCGAACTTGGTACACCCTGTATTTATTTGTGAATTTCCTTCAAGATCGTTTAATCATGGTTGATTTAAAAATTTTCAATAACTATAATTATGATGAATATGCTCTCTTCCACTATAGTGATAATAATTGACGAAGAAAATGCGACTTTTTTTCGTTTTTAAGGAAATAAAGGGCATTTTTGTAGAGGGAAAGTTCGAAATGTACAAAATAAAAAATTTTCAACATCTATATAAATATATTAAGAAACCAGAGTAAGGATTTACATAAAACTCGCACTTACCTTACCTTCCAGAAGAAAACGTTACAATTTTTTTCAATTAGAACAATTGAAGAGTTCTATTTTTATTTTCGTAATTTGGGACCCAAAAACAGTGGGTGAGATTGTTTCATAACGCCCACACAGTTTTTTCAGTTCTGCATAATTACCGAAACTATATAAAACCGAAATAAAAAATTTAAAATACCCATAAACGAATCATAAAAACCTAAAAAAAAAACCTTTTTTAAAAAAACCTGGGTTTTTTCCAACCTCATGATAAAATATGAAGGATATTTTATTATGAATTTATAACAGTCTGAGACATCTCCGATAATACACATCAACTATAACTCAATATTCCACTTTATCATGTTACTGAAGGTATTTGCCAAACATGAGATAGATCACCTTTCTCCCATCTATTAAGGATTCTGAATCAACGAGTGAAAAGTAAAACAAGAAAATATATATGAAAATAACATTTATTTAAATAATGCACATAAAAAGTAAAGCATCTAACATTTCTAATGATTATTTTTCAAATAATTGAAGGATTCTTCGTATTCGTTATATTTTTTACCGTCCACTAATCTTTCTGGAGAAATGAAACGTTTGAACGGCATATCCAACCACAACTCCATATTCAGTCTTGCATACGACGAGCTTTTCAGCACTTGATAAACTTTATTTGAATGTATCAGAGCGTTCAGGTTTTCGCAAAATGTACCGATGTAGGTTTCTTGTTCTTCAAATTGACGCAGAGAATCTAAAAAACGATTTCACATTGATCTTGAACTGTACGAAAGAGTTGTTACCAACTTACATTGTTTGGTTTCAATTGATACGTCAGGGAATGTTAGAGATGATAAAATTTGCATTTTACTCATTTTCTGTAATATATCGGCCAATATTTTTTCTGGTGGATATTGTGGGTATTGCAATAAGGTTGTCATTTCATAAAGAATATCATTAGGTGTCGATTGGTCCAGACAAAAATTCTTCATGGAATCTCTGTATAAAGTATTCTTATCACTGAAATACAACACATCCGAATGAGATTGAAAATTGAAGACAAAATCGTTTTGCCTGAATATCTCGAAAAATATTTATTTTGGGATAAAAGTCTTGGAAGTATGATCCTATGATTTTTTGACGAAGATTTCGAAAATGCTTCGAAAAAGTGGGGTTCCAATTTGAAAAAAACGATTTTTTGATGTTTCATCACTTCTAACTTTGACAAAGAATTTGTGACCTCCTGTATCATATTCTGAAAATCATGCTATCGGAAAAGAAGCATCAGCCTTTCCTCTTGGAGATTTTCAAAAATGAGAATTTTCAATAAAAAAACCTCGAAGTTGTCTGTATTTCAACAGAGTTCAATTTTGAATTTTTTTTTTCGTATTTCCTCATTTAAAGAGAATTTTCTCGGGAAAATTCAAACTTTTGGAATCGAAAAGACTCAGAATTCAATGGAGAATCTATTTATGCAATAAAAAATGGGTCTTCCCACTTGAAAAACGAAAGTTGATGTCACTTCCGAAAAACCGGTAGTCCTAGAACCTTCAAAAAATATACGAGAAGTCTTCTTCTTACTTGAAGCTCACCTTTAGAATTTAAATCCTGAATCTTGTGTCTTTCCTAGAAATATTCTATAGAGCCATATTCGTGAATAACCCTGTATTCATATTTGTTTATCTAATAGAGGGCCATGAATTCATTAACACATGCATGAATTTTGAACTTGCATAAAAAAATATTAACATAAATTTTTTTTCCAACGTTTTCAAGTTTATGTTGAAAGGTGATATTTTGAGTTTATGTTAAAAAGTGATATTCTGAGTTTATATTTGAAATATAATCGGATAAATAGGTTTGAATCACATGGCGTTTTAAAAAAGTTATAATGAAATGCATGTGTGAAATAATTCATGGCCTAGAAACAAGCATAAAAATGGATTTTTCATATTTTTGAAGCTGAAATTCATTGAAGATTTGGTTGCGATATATTAATGTATTAAAAAAAAATTGCAAAAATTTGACGTTAAACATAGATTTCGCATTTGAAAAATACCAAATTTGTGCCAATCTTAAAACAGTGCTCTAAATGTACTCCACTGACTTTTATGGAAAAATATCTATTATAGGCAGTTCTCATTTTTTCTATCTTATACAGGACCTAAGAAATAATAACATTTTCAAAAGTGAACATTTTCGTTTTCGCCCTGTATTTCAGGAACAAAAGTAGTTGGAATATTTCTGTTTAAAAGTTTTATAAAAAAGTTATACAGAGTCACGAAAACCGCATGTCTCTATCTTTAATAATAGCTGAGATACACCGCAGTCTCCCACAAAATGGGGCACAGTGTACATTAGATTATTTTAGGTATGGTAAATTAGTTTCAAATAAACTTTCATCAAAGATATTTCTTACTTACACATAACAGAAGTGCTTGACGAAATCCAAAGGATATTCTTGAAAAACTTCCATTTCCTTTGAATTTATATCTTCGTTCAAAGCATCCGCCCATGATGGGTTGAACAGAAATTTGTTCAACTTCGTAACACAAACCGTTGTATCCTCCTGGCACTTCTTCATTTTCCCCATAAGATTTTCCTTAATTTCGATATACTCCCCAATTTTTTCAACATTCATCAACTGAAACATTATAAATTTTTCATTGGAACAATTCGAGTTTAATTAAATCATTCGCTTACCAACTCATTTCGGGATTTATTTATTTTAGTTTTCAAAGCCTTCAGCGCTGTTCGATTATCAATTTTATTTTCACTATAAATTTCCCTGTGTAGAAAATGAATCGCACCCTCTAATTTTATTTTGTTCATGTAGAATTCCAAAGTTTGAATTTTTTCTCGATCTAGATTGTTTAATTTTTTCTGAAAACAAAACTACATGACTTATTCAAGATTCAACAATAATAACAAGAACAAACCTCGATTTCCGCTTTCTTCTCTTGTATGGCATTTTTTAGTGTTTTTATTCTTTTTTTGTCCTTCAGACGTAGCAAATTATTTTTGATATGAATAAAATTCAGTACTAAACAGTCATCATTACTTATTTCTTCTTTGTTTTCGAAACTAAAATGAATATGGTAAGTTGAAAGGTAAAAATGTACTGGAAATATATAACTATTTATAGTTAAATATGGTCAAGCTTTTTTTGCCATTTGAAAAAATTCAAGATTTGGCCTTAACTTCAATTTTTTTTGCGATCAATATCAACAGCATCAACTAATTTTCACTTTGACCTGATTTTGAGTAAATATATTATAAGTAGAAAAGACAGAGAAGCATTAAAATTCCATTGTTCATTTAAAAACATCCATGGTTATATTAGAGTTTTAAGAGAATTGGAGAGACAAGAGAAGTAAAATAGTGCCTACTTGGGAAACAAAATCGAGAACAAAGATGTGGAATTTTCTGAAAAAAGTTTTTTTATGGTTTTTCTCTTCGAGTCTATGAAACAAAAAAGAAATAAAAAAAAATTTCAATAACGTAAAAACATTGAAAATCTGTTGTTCATATAAATACATCCATGGATATCAAAGTTTCAAGAAAATTGGATAAACAAGAAAAGTTAAATAGTGCCTACTCAGAAAACAACATCAAGAACAAAGATGTGGATTTTTCTTAATAAAGTTTTTTTATGGTTTTTCTCTCCCAGTCTATGAAAAAAAATTATTTACAAAAAATTTAAATAATAGAAGAAAGGACCCTGTGTAAAAAAACATCTGTTGTTCATATAAATACATCCATGGATAACATCTCGATAACAGAGATTTTCAAAAATTTCACTTGACCGCTAATTATTTTCCGGTAGAAAAACACATTCCGAATGAGATTGAAAATTGAAGACAAAATCGTTTTTCCTGAATATCTCGAAAAATATTCATCTTTGGATAAAAGTCTTGGAAGTATGCTCCTATTATTTTTTGACGAAGATTTCGAAAATGCTTCGGAAAAATTTGAAAAAAAAGATTTTTTCATGTTTTGTCACTTCTAACATTGACAAAGAATTTGTGACCTCCTGTATAATATTCTGAAAATCACGCTATCGAAAAGAAGCATCTTCCTTTCTTCTCGAAGTTGTCTGTATTTCAACAGAGTTCAATTTTGGAGTTTTTTTTTCGTATTTCCTCATTTAAAGAGAATTTTCTCAGGAAAATTCAAACTTTTGGAATCGAAAAGACTCAGAATTCAATGGAGAATCTATTTATGCAATAAAAAATGGGTCTTCCCATTTGAAAAACGAAAGTTGATGTCACTTCCGGAAAAATCGGAAGTCCTAGAACCTTCAAAAAATATACGAGAAGTCATCTTCTTACTTGAAGCTCACCTTCAAAATTTCAATCCTGAATCTTGTGTCTTTCCTAAAAATATTCTATAGAGCCATATTCGTGAATAACCCTGTATATATTATATATATATATATTTTTTTTTATTAATTTTTGTTTCAACGACTGAAAAAAAATTCAGTAATATGCAAAAACCTCCCATAAAATATTTAAATAGATATCTGAAAGATGTGGATATAAAGTAAATCAAAATTTCCTCACTTATACCGCAATTTTTTTATCTTCAAACCTATATTCTCACAAATTAAACAATTTACAAATTTTATTTACTCACTTTCTTCTTTCTATACCCGATTCCAATTCTAATCTTATATTCTTCAGAAGAGAACAAACAGCATTCCACGTAATATCTCTGTTAGCACTATAAAAAAGTTCTTCAATTTTCTCGTTTATATTCCTGTTTGTCAGAGCTTCAGAAAAATATTCACTTTTCAGTTTGCCTTTCTCCTTGGTGAATAAATTAGATTGCGTGTATATGTTCGAAACGCTCCGAAAAGTTGTTTCTTTCTTCGAGGCCAGATTCAGATCGGAATTCATTCTTTTTTGGTTGTAGGTTGGTTGAAAGGACATGAGAAATTCATCATCTGCTTCAAAATTGAAGCAAGATTCAGGTAGAAGATCGCCAGATGAATCTAAACCCAAGGAGTTGTCACAGTTTTTCGTGTTTCTGTTGTTTTCTTTGAAGTTATCAGTGAATAATGCCCTGGATATAGTTAGATTGTTACAGCTTACAAATCGCTGAAGTTCATTCAACTTTGCTTCGCTTTTCTTGACAGTGCTAAAGCATCCTTTAGATGACTTCTTAATGCTAGATATACTCCTTTGAGATGATAATGAATGGTTCAATTGATTGGTATCTAAGAATCCAGTACTTCTACAACATTTTTCAGTCTCTTCTATTAAACAACGTAGATGTTCCTGAAATAAAAATAATGTAAAACCTTCTGTTTCTCAAGAATATTCAGGATATTTCACGATACAGGAATATACTCAATTTGATCAAAATCATTGAAAGCAAAAAAAAAATATTTACTGCAGTATAGATGTAGTACGACTGAACATTTATTAATTTTTTCATACTCACAGATATTACTTCGCTGGAAAGGCCCATTTCTCCTGAAATCGAGGAAATTTCTTTTTTATCTATAATTTCTTGAACTTGTTTAATTTCATTTTCATACTGTTTGCATTTAAGCTTAACACTATGAAGTTTAATTCTCTTCTCCTCATTTTTTTGCTTAATACTATCAATAATGAGATCTAAAAAATTAAATAATATTCAAATTCAAACTAAGCAAAAATTCAATAATTATAACTCACAATTCGCTTTATTACTATTATGAAGGGAACTGTGTTTGTTCTTTTTTTCCTGTATTCGAGCCTTTATCTGCGCTATATTATCTTTGACACTTTTCAGTTGATTATAAACTTCAATCTCTCGAACTGGACATTGTGAAGGTTTCTGAAACAAGGGATGACACTATAGTATTGTTCAAATTGTTCCGCAAATTCTTTTTCATTCAAAATAGAGAGAAATCTTACAGTTGATAACACATTTTCTATTCTATCGATTATAATATTCTTCCTATATACTTCAACCTCCTTTTTAGGTTTGAGATTGTTTATTATCTGTTGCCAAATGAAATTGGTTGAAGGATTTCTACAAAAAAGAAAAATTAAAAGGATATTCCAACTCTTTTATTGGATACTTGCATGTGAAGGGTACTTGGGAAGGTTGAAGAAAACTCTAATTTTTCCAAACATTTCTGCAATTTCCCTTTAGTATCCATTCCTTCAAATTAATTAATGTCTCGTTTAAGTCCCGGTAAACGATTCTCAGAATGATTCGAAATTTAGCAAATATCACATATTTTCATCCCATCAATGAATTAATAACAATTGATTATTTATTATTTCTTATTTGAAAAAAACTCGTTAGTTTTCAAATTCAAATGTCAATGTCAAACTTGTCAAAAATCTATGATTATGGATGAATTTCACAAGGCTGAGACCACGCTGAGACCTAGATTTTTCATTCCTTTTCGAAAAAAGACTTCCATATGAATATTAAACTTAAAAATATAAATATCTATCAGAGCGTCAGAACCAAAAACCATCAAATTAATGTTAAATTCGGCATTTTCTTGCATGCTCTATGTGAAAGTCATAGAATCGATAGTATTCAATTTTGTAACGTATTTATTAACGTTCATTGAAAAAGTCGGTTAAATGAAATAAATACAAATAAGGAAAATAATGTGCTAATTAAGTGTAATGAACGTCTGAAATACAATATTAAGTAATAAGTACAATTTTACAATGAGTTCTTGGAAAGATATACTAGTTGAATGGGTAATTATTCCTGAATTAGTTCATGAACACCTTCGAATCCTGATTCATCATAAACACTCCAAAAATGTTTATTCTTTACAAAACTTTCGTATAAACTCTATATTTTCAAGTTTATTTAATAATATTAAATATTTAATAATTATGCACTCATGTGCATAATTATGCACATTACATCTGAAAGGGAAACTTATTAGATGAAGTGTGTTTTACTCACTTTGGTGCTCAAGATTTTCTAAGATATTTCTCCCCTGATTTTGTAAAGCAAAAACAGATTCATAGATAGGGTTTTGAAGAGTTTAAAAATCATTCATTCAAAATAATACAACTAAACATTTTATTTCAGTGCAACTGTTTACAATTGAATCCTAAAATAAAAGACATAAATGAACTTCGAAGGAGCGATTTTTTCAAGAACATTTTATCAATTTTGTAAGTACACAAACAAACAACAAATAGCAAAAGGAGTTTAATGTACATGTTGCAATTTTTCAGAAATGAATCCAAACCATTGACCAATACCGACCACCCATATTTCAAAGTATTGACACTTTTAAACGATACATACAAACATGCCAAAATCGATGAGATTGACTGCGAATCATTCACGGAACTATCAGAAGATAGACTCATACTTATAACATCTTTATTGATGCACTACACTTGTATATATGATGGACGAGAAAATTTCACATCGCCTTTATGTCATAATCTGTCTACGAAATCTCAATTATCCATCAAGAATTTTTTACAGAATGTCAGTAAGGAAGTTACTTACTCCGATTTGAAAAATCTCCTAGTCAAAGACAGCATACAAGACTATGCTGAATCGAAGGCAAGCAACAGTCCCTTAACTGTAGTTTTTAGGACTCCTAGTGTGAAGAAGAAACTTGAGTACGAAAAGGATAGAGCGGTAACTAAATTAAAAACTGCGCTTGAGTTGGAACAGTATGAAAAGGCTGATGTGGAGGATGAATTGAGAAGTCAGATAAAGAAGACTCAAAAACTTGGTAAATACAATTTTATTTTTTGGCTTCAAACAGTAGCTATTAGTCCTATATTCTGTCAATTGAATTGACTTCCTGATAGAAGGGGAGCTCAAGATTAGGATTGGGAATAGGAAATGCAAACGCAGAGCTTGTAATATAGGCATTATGCTCTGAATTTTCTCGATGAATTTCTGTTACTTCAGTTTGAGAAAATCTAGAAATCCTTTTTTGGGCTCCCCTACTATGATGTTCAATAGTTTTTTCTGACAAAGTTCGATTAATTTTCAGAGAAACTGCTAAAAAAAAGCAACGATGAAGTGAACACCTTGAAATCTGAGATTTTCAAGTTGAAGTGTCAGACTCCTCCACAATGCTCTAAAAAGCCTGATTTAGAATTAACCGTGAAGTTGTTAAGGAAGGAATTGGAGAACTTTGAGCATTATATTGAAAATAATGAGAAGGAACATGAGCAATTGAGGGAGGAGCATCACATATATAAAAAAAAGGTATTACACTTTTTAAATATTCCGAAACCTTGGAAATTAAGTCTAATGTTTCAGATCGAAGAGTACGAAGTGGAATATGTGAAGTTACAAACAAAATATTTAGCATATGATGAACAAATTGATGAACTTACGGAAAAGTTGCGTGAAAAATCTTCCAAGTTGGTACATTTAGAAACGTACTGCAAAGAACTGAACGATATTTTAGAAGGTTATAGACAGCAACGGCCAGTATCTACTGAGAGCAGTTTTAGTGAATACGTTCCAGCGAACAAAGTGGACAATTCAATCGTTAATCCAGAAAATCTTGCGAGTACTGTAATAGAGATTCAGCTGAAGGAATCGGAAGAACGGAATATGGAATTGCTTTCAAAGGTATTTTAATTCATATTTATTGAATAATACTTCGGAAAATTAGATGAAAGAAGGAAAAGCAAAAAGTTTATAGGTTCCAGGTGGAATTAAAAAAAAAATTATGTAATGACGTTCTGGTTTATTTTGAAACATTCATGATCACTCACAAGCTATGTTAATTAATACAGGGTTATTCACGAATATGGCTCTGAAGAATATTTTTAGGAAAGACACAAGATTCAGGATTGAAATTCTAAAGGTGACCTTCAAGTAAAAAGAAGACTTCTCATATATTTTTTGAAGGTTCAAGGACTTTCGGTTTTTCAAATGAGAAGACCAATTTTTTATTGCATAAATAGATTCTCCATTGAATTCTGAGTCTTTTTGATTCCGAAAGTTTGAATTTTCCCGAGAAAATTCTCTTTAAATGAGAAAATACGAAAAAAAAATGGCAAAATTTAACTCTGTTGAAATACAGACAACTTCGAGGTTTTTTCTTTAAAAATTCTCAGTTTTAAGAATCTCCAAGAAGAAAGGCTGATGCTTCTTTTCCGATAGCGTGATTTTCAAAATATGATACAGGAGGTCACAAATTCTTTGTCAAAATTAATAGTGATGGAACATCAAAAATTCGTTTTTTTCAAATTGGAACCCCATTTTTTCAAAGCATTTTCGAAATCTTCGTCAAAAAATAGTAGGAGCATATGTCCGAGACTTTTATCCCAAAATCAATATTTTTCGAGATATTCAGGAAAAACGATTTTGTCATCAATTTTCAATCTCATTCTGAATGTGTTTTTTTACTGGGAAATAATTAGCGGTCGAGTGAAATTTTTGGATTTCTCTGTTATCGAGAAAATATTTTCTTATAGTTCAGACGAGTTCAGTTTTTCTTTATTTTTTAAAGCTTAGGATAATTTCCGCAAATTCTTAATTCTGGAGAATTTCTTTTTTGTCATTGTAGGGAATTTTCAATTTTCAGTAATGAAATTGTCACATATTCTGTTAATTATTCTTTCAAAAGCATTAAAAATTATTACAAATTATTTTTTTCTGCATTCCTGACAATTTTTTACGTTGACTTCACTAATACTCACATTGAGAACTTTAAACCAATTGTTGCTCTCGCATTACAGATGATAATTCAAGAACTAAACTCTTCTGAACTATAGAAAATATTTTCTCGATAACAGGGATTTCCAAAAATTACACTTGACCTCTAATTATTTTCCAGTAAAAAAATACATTCGAAATGGGATGAAAATTGAAGACAAAATAGTTTTTCCTGAATATCTTGAAAAATATTCATTTTGGGATAAAAGATTTGGACGTATGCTCCTATTATTTTTTTACGAAGATTTCGAAAATGCTTCGAAAAAATGGGGTTCCAATTTGAAAAAAAACGATATTTTGTTTCGTCACTTCTAACTTTGACATAGAATTTGTGACCTCCTGTATCATATTCTGAAAATCACGCTATCGAAAAAGAAGCATCAGCCTTTCTTCTTGGAGATTCTCAAAAATGAGAATTTTTATTGAAAAAACCTCGAAGTTGTCTGTATTTCAACAGACTTCAATTTTGAGATTTTTTTTCGTATTTCCTCATTTAGAGAGAATTTTCTCAGAAAAACTCAAACTTTTGGAATCAAAAAGACTCAGAATTCAATGGAGAATTTCAATCCTGAATCTTGTGTCTTTCTTAAAAATATTCTATAGAGCCATATTCGTGAATAACCTTGTATATTGTTTATATTGAAGTGATGAATTTTCTAAGAACAAAAGATTCCACTGGCATGTTTTTTATTTTTTCATTACATTACATTCCATAATTAAACCGGAAACTCAAGAGACCCAAGTAGGTTGAATGCTATTCAGAATCTTTGGCAATTTTGATAAATGAAATTATTCATATGAAATGCGCATTTTTTGAGTAATTAATCATCTATAAAAATCAATGTCAGCGAAATTAAAAAAATTGGATACTTTAGCTCAATTTGTAATGCAATTCTGCTTGAACAATTAAAGAAGAATTAAATTTCTGCTGTTATTAGGAAGGTTTGAGAGCTAGATCTAATGCCCGGAAAAACTATAGTGGCATGTTTCCAGTGGTATTATAGCATCTTAAGAGCTATATCTTTTTGTCTAGGCTAAATCAGGAAAAATGTTATATGAAAAAAGTATTCCTTTTGTCCTCAACAATCGATTGTTAAAATATACACTAGTGAAAAAATTAAAGGATAAAAAAAAATTAAAACGTTTGGGCAATTTTCAACGGGCCTTAACTTCGAAAGAAATGGTCGTACAAGAAATAACAAAAAGGGAAATTATAGCTCTGGGTTTCTTGTTTTTGGATTAGAACTTTAAAATTTTGTAGTTTCGTTTTTCGTTCCACTCGATGGAAATTTAAAAAAATTAGAAAATCATTTTTGTTGCTCTAAAAAACTCATAATCTTTAAAAAAAATAGTCGTCGATTACTTAATTAGTTGTTGTTTCATTGGTCCTGGAAACTATCAATTTCAAATATTAAATTTTTTCTCAGGTCAATATTCTGAACAACGAACTAAGCAGTACTAAAAAATTTTTGGATTCGAAGGTTGAAGAAAATAAAAGACTACTCACTAAACTTACTGGTGAAAGTGAAAAACTTTCGATCTTGAAAAAAGAATTTCACAATACCAAAAGTTACTTCGAACTGGAATCAAATGAATACAAAAAATCTCTCTCGCATTTACAAAAAGAAGTGAACAATGTTTTTTCCGTTCATGAAACATCCGTGGAAAATTTGAGCAAGAAAATTTCCCTAGAGAAACAGAATAATGAACTCTTATCTCGTAAATTAGCGGAACTAGAATTAAATATTGCGGAGATAACGTCTGAGAAAAATTCACATTTGGAAAATATCAAAATATTAGAAACCCATAATGAAACATTGTGTATTAAAATAGAAGAACTCACTTCGGAATTGTCTGTTTCTGAAAATTTGAATAAAGAATATCTCGCCGAAGTGAGAAGACTTGAGGAAATTATTAAAACAAATGAAGCTGAGATATCTGAATTGACATCTGAAAAGAATCAGTGTGTAACAAATATCGAAGAATTGAATAATAAAAATGAAATTCTAAGTGTAACGTTAGATGAGAAATGCATTGAATTAAAAAACCTCCAGGATGAAATTGCTCAAAATAAGATAGAACTGAATAAGCTTCAGTCTGAAATTGGTCAGTGCAACAATGAAATTGAGGCTTTGAAAGAACAGAACAACTTAATCACTACTGAATATTGCGCTAAAGTAAAAACTCTTGAGGACACAATTGAAATGAAGAACACCGAAAAAACCAAACTTCTTGCTGAAATAAGTCAATATGTATCTGATATTGATGCATTGAATAATAATATTGAACATCTTAGTTGTAAGATAAAAGAACTAACTGCTAATTTACTGGTAAGTGAAAGTTGTAATGAGGACTCCAAAAATAAAATACAAGATCTAGAAAACCTCAACAATGAATATTCAGCTAACATCTCATCACTACAAGAACTACTCCAGGATAATGAAAAAAAACTTGGTACTACTTGTGAAGAACTTGCAAACTACACAAATCAAGTAGACATTCTGCAAAAAGAGCAAGAAAAACTGATTAATCATAATAGAGATCTCGATCACAAATTAAAAACTACCGAAGAATCATTGAGTATCAAAATAGAAGAACTCTCTTCTAAATTGTCTGTTTCTGAAAATGTGAATAAAGAATATCTTACAGAAGTGGAAAGACTTAAGGAAATTATTAAAACAAATGAAGCTGAGATATCTGAATTGACATCTGAAAAGAATCAGTGTGTAACAAATATCGAAGAATTGAATAATAAAAATAAAATGCTAAGTGTAACGTTAGATGAGAAATGCATTGAATTAAAAACTTTCCAGGATGAAATTGTTCAAAATAAGATAGAACTGAATAAGCTTCAGTCTGAAAATGGTCAGTGCAACAAAGAAATTGAGGCTCTGAAAGAGCAGAACAACTTAATCACTACTGAATATTGCGATAAAGTAAAAACTCTTGAGGACACAATTGAAATGAAGAACACCGAAAAAACCAAACTTCTTGCTGAAATAAGTCAATATATATCTGATATTGATGCATTGAATAACAATATTGAACATCTTAGTTGTAAGATAAAAGAACTAACTGCTAATTTACTGGTAAGTGAAAGTTGTAATGAGGACTCTAAAAATAAAATACAAGATCTAGAAAACCTCAACAATGAATATTCAGCTAACATCTCATCACTACAAGAACTACTCCAGGATAATGAAAAAAAACTTGGTACTACTCGTGAAGAACTTGCAAACTACACAAATCAAGTAGACATTTTGCAAAAAGAGCAAGAAAAACTGATTAATCATAATAGAGATCTCGATCACAAATTAAAAACTACTGAAAAATCATTGAGTATCAAAATAGAAGAACTCTCTTCTAAATTGTCTGTTTCTGAAAATGTGAATAAAGAATATCTTACAGAAGTGGAAAGACTTCAGGAAATTATTAAAACAAATGAAGCTGAGATATCTGAATTGACATCTGAAAAGAATCAGTGTGTAACAAATATCGAAGAATTGAATAATAAAAATAAAATGCTAAGTGTAACGTTAGATGAGAAATGCATTGAATTAAAAACTTTCCAGGATGAAATTGTTCAAAATAAGATAGAACTGAATAAGCTTCAGTCTGAAAATGGTCAGTGCAACAAAGAAATTGAGGCTCTGAAAGAGCAGAACAACTTAATCACTACTGAATATTGCGATAAAGTAAAAACTCTTGAGGACACAATTGAAATGAAGAACACCGAAAAAACCAAACTTCTTGCTGAAATAAGTCAATATGTATCTGATATTGATGCATTGAATAACAATATTGAACATCTTAGTTGTAAGATAAAAGAACAAACTGCTAATTTACTGGTAAGTGAAAGTTGTAATGAGGACTCCAAAAATAAAATACAAGATCTAGAAAACCTCAACAATGAATATTCAGCTAAAATCTCATCATTACATGAACTACTCCAGGAAAATGAAAAAAAACTTGGTAATGCTCATGAAGAAATTGCGAAGTACACAAATCAAGTAGACATTCTGCAAAAAGAGCAAGAAAAACTAATTAATCATAATAAAGATCTTGATGACAAATTAAAAACTACAGAAGAATCATTGAGTATCAAAATAGAAGAACTCACTTCAGTATTGTCTGTTTCTGAAAATGTGAATAAAGAATATCTTACAGAAGTGGAAAGACTTCAGGAAATTATCAAAACAAATAAAGCCGAGATATCTGAATTGATATCTGAAAAGAATCAGTATGAAACAAATATTGAAGAATTGAATAATAAAAATAAAATGCTAAGTGTAACGTTAGATGAGAAATGCATTGAATTAAAAACTCTCCAGGATGAAATTGATCAAAATAAGATAGAACTGAATAAGCTTCAGTCTGAAAATGGTCAGTGCAACAGAGAAATTGAGGTTCTGAAAGAGCAGAACAACTTTATCACTACTGAATATTGCGGTAAAGTTAAAACTCTTGAGGACACAATTGAAATGAATTACACAGAAAAAAACAAACTCCTTTCTGAAATAAGTCAATATGTATCTGATATTGATGCATTGAAAAACAATATTGAACTTCTTAATTGTGAGATAAAAGAGCTAACTTCTAATTTACTGGTAAGTAAAAGAAATACTGAGGACTCCAAAAATAAAATACAAGATCTAGAAAACCTCAACAATGAATATTCAACTAACATCTCATCACTACAAGAACTACTCCAGGATAATGAAAAAAAACTTGGTAATACTTGTGAAGAACTTGCAAACTACACAAATCAAGTGGACATTTTGAAAAAAGAGCAAGAAAAACTGAAAAATCATATTGAGGAGCTTAATCTCAAATTGAAAGCTGCAGAAGAATCAAGTAGTATCACAGAAACCAAAATCGAATTTCTCAAAAATTCATTGGACGAAGGAAAATTATGTAATTTAAAAAATTTAGAAGCACTACAAGAAAATAATAAAAACCTTATGGTGAAAGATGAATTGATTGAAACTTACAAAAAAGCTTTTAGGGAGGTAGTAACTGAAATTGTACAAACAAAAAGAAATTTAAATGACTTGAAATTGTCTTATAAAAACGAGAAAAATATATTGTATAAATTAATCAATGACTTGAAAGAAATCAACAATAGGCTAGTGAAGAGTAATAACAATTATACGAATGAATTGGAAGAAAAATTAATTGAGGAGAAATCAAACAATGACAATCTGCAAATCAAGCTAGGCGAATTAGAAAATCAGTTTATCGATGATAAAGACAAACTTGCTCAAGAAATCAGGCATTTCAAGTCTGAAAGAGATGATCTTTGTGATAAACTTAGGGTATCTGAGAAAAGGAATAATGAAATTTCAAACAGAATTTTAGTTCTTCAAGAATCTCTGGAGAATTTAAATTCAGAAAAAAGTAATTATCTTCGTAAAATTGAAGAACAGAGCGCCGAAATACAAAAATTGGGGAAAAACATCTCAAACTTGAAAACGGAGTCCCTCAACATTCTGTCCAGCAATAAAATTCTCGAAGATGTGGTTGCAAAATATGAAAACTCCAAAAAAAAATTAGGAATGTATGAGAGTTTCGAAAAACACATGAAACAACATATTGCCGATCTTAAAGCTTTCCACAAAAAAGAATTTAATGAATGTAATAATTTGATATTACAACTTAAGCAATCGATCAATTATTTCAACAGTAAATTGGAGGAATCCGAACAACTGAGGCAAAATTTACTGATTGAAATGAATGAATTTAAAGAATCAAATTCATCTTTGTTAAATGATCTGGAGAATGTGAAAGCAGAAATGAATAAAATAAATGCTAATTGGAGTCAAGATAAGAAAGAAAAAGATAGATTAAACAATGAAAATGAATCACTCAAGGATGATTTTATTGGTTTAACTAAAACAATCAATATGTTTAATGATGAGTTGAACAAGATAGTAAGATCTTTGAAAGAACGCAAGAGTAAATCAGATTTTATATTGCATGATTTACAAATGGGGTATAAACAGTTTAACACAGGCGATTTACTCAAAACTCCTGAAAAGAATCACAAACCTAATGATGTTTCGATTGAAATAAACAATCTTGGTGAACAAATATCCAAATTGAACGCATACATTGATATTTTCTCGGAAAAAGAAACGTATTACCTAAAAGAGCTGGAAACTATGAAAGAGGAAATAACAGCTTCTAACAACACTCGTTTCGAAGAAATACAAAATTTGAAGGAACAAATTCTTGATAACGAAAACACTTTAACCACTCAAACGGAAAGTCTACATTCTATTGTTGAAAAATATAACAAGTTGCAATCGGAAAACCAACAGTGTTTGAATAAAATTGAAAATCAGAGAGGTGAAATTGAGAGAATCTTAGAACAACACTCTAATGAAATAGCATGGAAAGACTTGGATATTGAGAATTTAAAGGGGAAGGTTCAAAGTTTAGAAAATGAAATTCTTAATTTGAAAGAGATCCACAAAGAAAAAACAGAAGAAAACATGGAAAAACTAGAAAATCAGAAGTTGAAGAATGATGAAGAAATAGAGAAATATAAATCGAAAATAATTTCTCTTGAAGCTCTAATAGCAATTTTTAAGGAAGAAATATTGCAGCTCAAGAAAGGTAGCGGTAAATCTGAGGAAGAATACGAAAGTACTCTGGCCAATTTACAAGTTCAAGTGGTTAAAAATAAACTGGAAACTACAGAATTGAAGAAGAAAAACGAAGAATTGATCAGTGAGAAAGAGAATTTATCCGTACAATTAAGAGAGTTGGAAAAAGAAAAGAATCAAATAGTGGAAGCTAAAAAATCCATTGAGGATCAGTTGCTAGCAGAAATTAACATCAACATGCAACTTAAGACTGAGACTAGTTTGTTGCTGAAAGAATTGGTATGTATTTTTTATCAAAAAATGTATTGTACATAACTTCAATTTTGTTAAGATGTATTTCTGATTTCAGCAAACCCACAGGGAGGTTCAAGAAAAATATTCAAGCTATGAAGAGGAGATGAATAATAAAATATTTTTGGAGAAAAAACATATTGAACTTTCTCAGAAAATCGAAACTCTGATGAAGAGCAGTGAATTGCAGAAAGAGACCTACGAAGTGTTCAAAATGTATTACAAAAAATTCAAAGACGAGTTGGATCAACTACTTTCTAAAAAAAATAGTTTAGAAAGCTTGACCAACAACATAAGAATGCAGTTAGTCTCGCTGAACAAATATATTCAGTCTGAAAACTTCAAAAAACTCATCGAGAAAAAAGAAGCTTTGGACATAATTTCCGAAGATATAATGAAACAATACAATAGATATTCGAAGCAAATCAACGATATTGTTCAAGAAACTTTGAGATATTTCGAAAAGAACTGTGACAATATTTTTGCTTCGTTAGAAATCAAAATTGAGGATTGTTTAGAAAAATACAGCATTCCTGAACTAAGCGATCAAGTATCTGATTTAACCGAAAGAGCTGTTGATATTCTAGAACAAATCAGGGTATCGCAAAAAGAATTCGAGAACGTATGTAAACTCGAAGAAGAAAAAACGCAACAAAAGGAAAATATTTTAACAACATCCAGAAAGATTAACATCGATAAAATGAGGGAAGATGATTTGAAGAAGAAAAATGTCACACTGAAACAAAAAGTTACCCTATTGGAGAATACGAAGAGTAATTTGGAGAAGACTGTGAAAAAGCTGAGAGAAGAAAACAAAAAAATTAAGGAAAGTGAGGATAAATCTGTAGGAATCGAAAATGATTTTCATTATAAACTGCTTCTCCAAGAATATGTCGCTTATAAGGAAGGCCAAGAAAAGATTTTGAAAGATTATAAAGTACAACTTGAAAATTTGAAGAAAGAGTATGAGGAACACAAGGAGAATTGTATGAGGACTTCCACACCAATTGAAAACAGATTTTTCCCAAATTCTGATAGCGACAGGGATTTGGAAAAATTACAAGAAGCATTTTCGAGCATCAGAATAATGAACCAGAAACTAGAAAATGAAAACGTGTTATTGAAACAAATGGTCGGAGAACAAAAGGAGGAGATGGGTAAATTTACTTCGATCAAGGAAGCTTACGATAGGCTTCTTGAAGAAAATAACAAGCTGATGACCGAAGTCGACACAATGAAGTATAAGAGGGCCAGGGATAGAGATGAATTCGTGAGATGGTTGAAAAAAGAAAAGATGGAGAACGAAACGAAAACTACGAAGCAGATACAAAATATCAAGGCAGAATACGAAACGAAGTTGGAGAAAATGAAAGATAAAATGGTAAGTTGATTGAATGATTTTTTCTTTGGTAGTTTTTCCTTTTTAGGTACAGGAATGTTTGTAGCATGTATTGAGCACAGTTCATAACGTATTTCTCAACAACCCAATCCTTATTTCTCTTTAGTTGTGGACAAATCTTATTAAATTTCATTCCGGTGTATTGTATTTCTGAAAAAAATTTGGACAGGGTGAGGCTCTTTTTTGACAGTTATGAGTCATTATGCCAAAAAAACTTTATAGAGATGTGGAAAATGTACTTGGAAACATAGGAGTTTCTATAGTAAATTCGAAAATTACCAAGTTACGGTTTTTCAAACGAAACTATGCAATTTAAAACAATAATGATAACGCATCAAGATTATACAGATAAAAAAACGCAATATTAGAATTTGTTTATTTGATATAATATTATCTGTATATTTTCAATGTGTTATCATTATTATTTTATATAATTTTCATAGTTTCGTTATAAAAACCGTCTATTCTTTTAGGAAAGATCTATTGATGTGATTTGAAAAAGTGAAATGTTCAGAATGATCAGGCTTAAAAAACTCATATCATTGCATCATAAATGACCTCTACAGGTTGTTCAGACATTTATTGTAAAGTGCTACTTTCTGTTTTACCCTGTATGACATCTAATTAAATTCAAATTCTTGCAGACTCGAGAGCAAATAATAAACAAGATGAAATAGACTAAAAATAGACAAGAAAACGATCAAAATCGATACACATCTTAAAAATTTATTTTGAATTAAATTAGGTGAACAATTTTTTTGTCCGATTTTTTTTATGAGTTTTACTACCTCTGATTGTTTGTGATTGTTCTGCCATTTTCTTGTTTATATTTGTGCTTGTGTCGAGACTATTTGATTGTAATGTTGTTTCGTTTGTACTGTGTGCTTCTCATACGAAATATACAGATCGGGAAAACAGAATTGGAAACTTCACATTTTTTATAGTAGATTCGAAAAGGGCCATATTCTAGTTTAACAGTGGCAGAATCAAAACCTCAGAGGGAAGTGATATCGAATGAACGGTTGGTTGGGTGGGGATGTAGAGCACAACATATGGTACGCCAAGTGTCGAATCGAATCAGTAACACTCCAAACGCGGTATGGGTGATTTCATATCGGTCGTAAATGAATACGATAATTTTATTCCACACTGACTCGAGGATTTTATTTGCGTCAAAGAATGACAGATATTTTCCTGTGGAAATTAGTATTTAGGTTCTTTTTCGCCAAAACTGGTTTGGAAATAAAATGAATTCTAGAAAAAAAAAATTGAAAAACAAAAATATATTCTACGTGAAGGAATTAAAAAAAAAATTAATTCTATGAAAATAAAAAAAGAAAAAGAAAAACAAATTCTAAAATAACGAAATTGAAGATCGAAAAATTCAAATTAATTGTTCAAATAATCCACCTTGTTGTGCCAAACAGTAGCTAAATCTATTATAAAGAGATAATCTTATTTCTCTAAGAAGAATTTTTTTTAATTTTGGCACAAAGTTGCAGAGCTGAACATGTAGGTATCGGCCTATCTCCAATCAAAGAAGTTATTGTCTCCGAAATAGATTGACTATCAAAGTACCATTTTCAAACCGTCTAGCTATCACATCTGACGAGACTTGCCATTCCAACAATCCAGTCCCTTATTTGTCATCGAATCGAAATGAGATTTCGATTCTTCCACTGCTCTACTAGACTCGGAGCTCTTTCGAATTTAGCATTCATATTCCTATGTTTCCATAAGGATTTTCCGTATCTGTATACTAACTCTGAAAAGCCTTACCTTTCAAAACACTCTGTGTTTGTCAACACTGCATAAATTTTAAGAGTGTTTGAAATACGCTTTCAGAAGTTTTGGTTAGTTATACAGTAGTTTATTTTCTGTTTTTCAGCTTTTAAATCATTTGGTTGTATTATTTTCCTTTTCATTTGGATGCTTATTTTATATAGGGTTGGAATAAAGTATGGACCAAATAAATATCTTTTGAGCAAAAGTACTATATTTATGAAAAATTGCGCAAAATGCATCTGATGTACAATTTTTTGTTCATAATGTACTTTCGTTTGAACTTGAAATACACTCAACCATGTATAATTTATTTGAATTATTGCAAGACTGTTATTATTGAAACTCATGTAACTTGTATTTCGAATATGTTTAATCGACTTTTCTTTCATTCAAGATAAAATTGTACCGGGAGGAAGTGAACAAAGAAATGAGTAAGATAAAGGGGAAACAACATGAAAGTGTGAGTCATCTTGAAAAAAAAAAGTAGGAGGATAGTAATATGCTTGAAATTTTAGGTATCTTTGATCAAAACAATCGAGCGACTTGAGTGCGAGCTCTTTGAAACCAAACAGAAAATTCAGCTGCTCTCGGAAAGAGAAGCTGTGAGAAAGAACCAAGACCAGAACATTTCATCTAGGATGTATGGTTCTAACTCACAGATACACGAATTTGATACTTTGAGCCTCAAAGATTTTCCCATGTCTTGCGCGAACTCAACGTCGATGGATTACAAACCGAGAACTAGCATAGCAAAGCTCATGGAGTTCAAACATCCCAACAAGATAAACCCCTCCAGTTTGGACACTAGAAAGCAGTACGACGAACGCCAAGTGAGGACTCTTCCCAGATCTGGTACAGTTATCGAAGAGGAGGTCAATATCAGAAGGAGGACGTCATTCGGAGTTCCCGGAAGCATAGGTATAATAATAATTATAATTACACTCCCCGTCTATAAATTCTGGACAGGCAAAATTTTTGTCTAATTCAACACCCTGTATCTTTTTTCGTGGTGCTGCGATTTTGTTGAAATTTTCACCAGGTATAGTATTGGGTCTTGTAATATTAACCTGAAATTTACTTTGCAAAAATACTTCTAGTTTATCCGTTATACAGGGAGAAACAAAACCTTGTTTTATACCCTTCATTTCTTAACACCCTGATTTGAGGCGGAAAATTTGATATCATTAAGTTTTAATTTGAGCTGTGACCCTTTCTTAACAAAATGTTTCTTGATTTACGTCAGTATCTGCTTTTGAAAAAAAAGTACACATTTTCAAAGAAAGTCGATAAGGTATTGTTATGTTTTAAATTGTTATAAAAATTGAAAAAATTCAACACTTTCTTTGAAAATGTGTATCCTTTTTTTAAAAGCAGATACTGACGTAAATCAGAAAACATTTTGTTAAGAAAGGGTCACACTTCAAATTGAAACTTAATGATATCAAATTTTCCGCCTCAAATTCACTACAGGGTATTTAGAAATGAAGGGTATAAAACAAGGTTTTGTTTTTCCCTGTATAACGAATAAACTGCAGGTGTTTTTGCAAAGTAAATTTCAGGTTAATATAACAAGGCCCAATACTATACCTGGTGGAAATTTCAACAAAATCGGAGAACCACGAAAAAAGATACAGGGTGTCGAATTTGACAAAAATTTTGCCTGTCTGGAATTTATTGACGGGGAGTATGTATCACATACACTTGTCGCAACAATTGAAGGAACTGATAAATTTTCCAAATCTTTTGGTGTTTTTCAACAGGTTGTATCTCAGTGGAAAATGGTCGGAATTAAAATGAAAAAATTAACTTTTGAAGCTTGAAGACTCTAGTTTCTGAATTTATAGGTTAACAATTTTTCAGAGTACCGGTAGCCATGCAATCCTCCGATAAAGCACGAAGAAAAATTTTTTTTTTTCAAATTTTTGTTTTGCTCTACGCTCATGGAAAAATTTCTTTGAGCTAGACCGATGCAAAGGCCGCATAGCCTGTTTATTCAGCTCCAATTTGTTTTTCACTATTCTCGGAAATTACCATTTGTCTTCAAGATATCCAATTTTGAAGCTTGAAGACTCTAGGTTCTGAATTTATAGGTTAACAATGTTTCAGAGTACAGGTAGCCATGCAATCCTAGGATAAAGTACGAAGAAAATTTTTTTTTTTTCAAATTTTTGTTTTGCTCTACGCTCATGGAAAAATTTCTTTGAGCTAGACCGATGCGAAGGCCGCATAGCCTGTTTATTCAGCTCCAATTTGTTTTTCACTATTCTCGGAAATTACCATTTGTCTTCAAGATATCCAATTTTGAATGCGAAAAGACCCTTTTTCACTCAACTCCCGATATTTCCAGAACTACTGGAGGCCTAGCCAACCGACAGCCGGCTTCTCTTTATGCAGAAAATTTCCTACAAAAATCGTTCATTTAATTAATAAAAAATTTTTGTTTTCACCTGTAACGGTAATGTGAAAAAAGCCAGAAAATGCAATTTCGCCATTTATTGGTTAACGGACTGTATCTTCGTTAATATTGGAGGGGAAGCTAAGGTTATAAGAAAGTTTTACAGCCTAATGTACCCCAAAGGGCCCCATTAAATCGGTAGATCGATCGGTAAAGCGGTTTTCCTAGACCAATCGATTGAAATTTGGAAAGAATTAAGGGAACAAGATTTGTGTTCCTTAAACTTGAGCTTATCTTTTTGTAAATAATTAATTTAATTTTTTCAGTAATTAGTAATTTTGTATTTTTTCAAGATCGACAAAAACTAAAAAAAATTTTTTTAAGTTAAAATTTTTTTGCAAGAAAAATTTTTCAAAAATTTCTAAAGTTTGTAAAGGCCTTTTTTTACGATTGAAAAGGAACAGTTAAATTTTGTTATGAAAATATCGGAAAAAAAAATTTTTTTTCATTGAGAATTTTCCGGGACCAATCGATTGAAATTTTGAAAGAATTAAGGGAACAATGTTTTTAAGAATTATTAAGTTGATTTCTTCAGTTATCAGTTGATTTTGTATTTTTTTTATTCCGAAAAAAAATTTGGAAAGTTTGAATGAACAGCTATTTTCTTCTTTTCTGACGACTGAAATTTTTTTGCTTGATTTACCGCCGGCATCAGCTTTACCCAAAGCATACCACGTGGAGGTTGCACGGTCGGATTTACGCTTCTTTTTTGTTCAAGCACGCATGATTCTTCACAAATGAGATCCATTGGTTCGTCAGCTCCACAGTAATTTATGTTTATGAGAACAGAAAAATTCTATCGCTCATTTTTTTTTGCAAGAAAAATTTTTCAATAATTTCTAAAATTTGTAAAGGGCCTTTTTTTACGATTGAAAAGAAACAGTTGAATTTTGTTCTGCAAATATCAGAACAAAAATTTTTCCTTCAGTGAAAAAAATATTTCCCGATATTTTCAGAACATAATTCACTAGTTTTTTTTCAATCGTAAAAAAGCCATTTTCAAATATTCGAGATTTTTGAAAAAATTTTCTTCAATTTTTTTATATTCTCCAAAGCATTCAAAATTGAGTAAAAAGTGAAAAAAAATTAATAATTGATTCTGGAAAAGAAAAGGTCAACTTTAAGGAACGAAAAACTTGTTCCCTCAATTTTTTCAGAATTTCAATCAATCGTTCCAAGAAAACCGCTGAATCGATCGATCTACCGATTTGTAAGGGCCTTTGGGGTACATTAGGCTATAAAATTATCTTATAACCTTTGCTTTTCCCCCAATATTGACGAAGGTACAGTCTGTTAACCAACAAATGGCAAAATGGCATTTTCTTGCCATTTTTTCACATTACCGTTACAGGCAAAAAAAAATTTTGAATAATTTTTCTTATTGCTTTATCCGAGGATTGCACGGCTACCGGTACTCTGAAAATTTGTTAACCCATAAATTCAGAAACTAGAGTCTTCAAGCATCAAAAGTTGATTTTTCTATTTCTCATACGACCATTTTTCACTGAGATACGGCCTGTTGAAAAACACCAAAAAATTTGGACAACTTTTCTGTTGTGAGAAGTATATATTCTTAATCTTAATATATTCCTTCTTTTTGAAAAGCGAAAAGCTATTACGTTTTTTTTAGAATATTGCTATTTTATTTTTACTACTGTCGAGTTTTTTCAATTTTCTGATACTGAACTTTTACATATTGGTATTATATATATATTCCTTATTCTATTTGATTTTTTGTTCGCAGGAAACTTACAGATGGAAGATGAAGAGGAAATGTTCAACAATAAGTATTTGACAGATTTGAAAAGTGGTAAATGCGACTTACCGACAACAGAAGGCAAAGATTCCAGAGTCTCTGAATTAGCGTGGCGCAATTCTTTGGTGCCCCCGCATCTTAAATCTTCATATCCAGCGGAAACGCAGTTTTGTAGCCCCGAACGATTTCGGGAGGACGATATTAAGGTATAAAACAGTTCAAGATGTATTAAACGGTTTTATCGAAAGTATTAGTAGTGATAGAAATCGTCATTTGTTGCCGTATTAGCAATATTTCCAAATCGGTGGATAGGAAAGCGAGGAATAATTGAATGGCCACCGTTATTTCCTGATTTTAACCCATTAGATTTCTTCTAATGGGAGATATGTGAAGGGCATACTAAACCCCTTCATTTAAATGACTTAAAAGATCAAATAACGCTTGGGATTAGGTCGATCACTCCTGAGATGTTGAATAATGTCGTAAGAAATTTTAATTTGAGGTTAGAATGTGGCCAAGGCGTTCAAGTGAAGATTTTGAATGTCAAGTTAATTAACATTCATAATTTTCTATATTCTATATTTTGATATTGTACCAAATCACTTGATTTTATCATTTCCGTTTTTGATTTTTGCAATAAACTTGAGAATGATAACATTTTTCTGAACTGAGCATGACTCGTCCTTTCAAACGATTCAATTCATTGACTGAACAATTTTTTTCGTATATAAACATTTCCTAAGATGTTTGTGTCACAACGTGTTCAACCCATTACAAAATTATTATTCTTCTACATTTAATTTTAAAATTTTTTCTTTTCTTTCATAGTGCGGTGCTACGTTTGACGACAGTTCGAGCAAATTGCTACCAAATGAAAAGCGAAAAAAGGACTTTGGCACGACATCTTATAAGAAGCCCGGACCTCCTACTCCCAGTAAAAATGGTGGTAGATTGTCATTTACTGGGAATGATATGCAAGCGTCGAAGGAACAAAGTTTAGAATCGAAAAAAAATACGCCAGGTCGAATAAGATCCCTTTTCACAGGAAAAAGTTCATCTAGAAGTAGCATTGAGGTAAACAAACTTTATTAGTTTCAATTCTGTTTCGGTTATCATAGAAAGAACTACAACGTTGTGATGAAATGAAAATTATGATTTAAAATAGATTTAGCTTGTTATGACAAATCTTATCCAATTCAGTACAATTTTCTCTGATACAAGTTTACTAAACTTTTAATTTTTTTCGTCAACTTTATAAAAAGAAGTACTACAATGCTTCAAGATAGTAAACATTCAATATAGAGTTATCAAAACTCAAATACAGGCCTAACTTTATTAAACGATCCTGTGATTAAAGATCCTTTAATGTTGGTCGAGTATTTGAGCTGTTGGAAAGACTTATTTCTTGTCAACTTTATTATGACATTTCCTTTATTTTGACAGTTGTTTACCACAGAAGATTGGAAGAACTGTCAAAATAAGGAGTTTTTTTATTTAAATATGGCTGTCGTTTACTAAGTTAAGTAAGAGAGGCCTGTATTTTATTACAGGCCACCTTTAAATCTTTTATTAATGAGTAAATGTAGAAATAAGGGAAACTTGATTTAAGTAAGGCCTCTATTCGCGTTTCGATAACTCTCTGATGTTTGAAATTTTTTTGTGTGCAATATTCAGTGCTGGTGATGTGATGAATAAATCAATTTATCTGTTTCAGCCTGGCACCTCTCCGAAAAAGAGATTGAGCATTTTCCGAAGATGAATGTCAGATAAAGTCATTCAGATGCTAGTGATTCAAGTGATATTTGTTTTTATTCAATTTATTTTATTTTGTGATATACTCCTAAATTATGAAAGATTTTATTATTTACCCCCATACCCTTAATAAAAGTATTAAGAGCTGGTAAGGACAAGCTTTATATCTGAAAATAATTTTTTGAATAATGGATAACATGTAGAAATTTCAATGTCCTTTTTTTCAATGAAATAATATAAGAAGTGTGATTAAGAAATTTTTACAATGAATTATTAGATTTTTCTGGCGATCTCAAAGAGTGTAGATGTAGGGTGACAAGAGAAAGTTGAAGTTCAATGTTGTTTTATCCTTTATTCTAAAACGAATTGTTATTAGTCATTGATTAAGTCAAGGTGAAAAAAGTATATTATACAATATAAATATTTTCGGAACAGAAAAAACTAATTTTCCAACACAAACTTTGAATAGATTTCATTTAAGAAAAATTGAATATTTGTATTAATTGACTTCGATTTGTTCTGCTGCCATCCATTTCGAACTTTCTAATGCGTCCCAAAGATTGCTGTCTTGTTCCATTTTTTCTCTATTCAGTTTTTCAACATCCACCGGTATTGTGTGATCTGAAATTGAAGGAGATATTTCTGTAAATGTTTTCATCTCCATGAGATTGAAAATTGAAGACAAAAGAATTCGTTGTACGCTGATGGGATCTCGATGCATATACAGAGGGTAGAAGAAAACGAAGGACAAATTCTCGAGCTCTCCTTCGCATTTTTCTGAATTTTTATAAGAGTTTTCTCTCCTAGTATCTGACACAAAATTCAATAAGAAAGAATTTTTAAATAATAGAAGAAATAAAGGGGTCAATTCTCTTAAAAAAATTGTAACAATGGAAAAAGAAATAACACTTTGAACTTTCAAACTTCGTAACATTTCGGAATTTTCATCAGACTTGGTCAGACAATTTATTAAATTCAAGAAACTCTTGTTTCATTCAAAAATTCTTATTTATCTGAAAAAATAATAATAAGAACTGTTCTTTTTTTATATCTGAAATCATTTCAGAAAAAAGCAGTGATCTATGAAATATTTCAACAGATTTCTTGAATGAAGTTTTGGTTGGAATGAATAAATCATCCTGTATATTGGCAAGGAAAGATAGGAGACATTTCTACTTGGCCATCTCGTGATGCTCATTGTTGACCCTATATATGGTAGGAGTATGCGAAGTTTCTTGTGGGACACCCTGTATATATAAATAAAAGCAATCTCCTATAAAAATACATACCTATCAACTCTAAACTGTCATCCTTTTTCTCTGGAACATGAGATGTTGCACTACTCGCTACATTAGTCTCTGCAGCATTGGTTGTTGCACTCTGATCATAATATCCTTGCTGCAAAAAAATTGGTTTGAGAAAAAAAAATAAAACAAGTCAATTCGAATTGCTTTGAATAACGCTGATACCGGCGGTAAACCAATCAATAAAATTTTAGTCATCAGAAAACGAAAAAATAGTTTTTCACTCAAACTTTCCAAATTTTTTTTCGGAATGAAAAAAATTTTTTTTTTTTTTGATCTTCAAAAAATACAAAATAAACAAATAACTGAAAAAATCGAATCAATAATTTTCAAAAAGATTAGCTCAAGTTAAATACCTTGTTCCCTTAATTCTTTCAAAATTTCAATCGATTGGTCCTGAAAAACCTCTTCACCGATCGATCTATCTATTTAGGGGGGCGTTTGGGGTACATACGGCTGTAAAATTTTCTTATAACCTTAGCTTTTCCTCCAATATTAACGAAGAAACAGTCAATTAACCAACAAATGGCAAAATGGCATTTTCTTGCTCTTTTTTCACAGGTAAAAAAAAATTTTTTCTTAATTAAACATGAACGATTTTTGTACGAAATTTTCTGCAGAAAAAGAAACCAGCTTTTGGTTTGCTAGGCCTCCAGTAGTTCTGGAGACATCGGCAATTGAGTGAAAAAGGGTCCTTTTGCATTCAAAATGGGATATCTCGAAGACAAATGGTCATTTCCGAGGGTGGATGAAAACAAATTAGACCTGAATAAACAGGCCATGCAGGCATTGCATCGGGCTAGCTCAAACAAATTTTCCATGAGTGTAGAGCAAAAAAAAAAATTTGAAAATTAAAAAAAATTTTCTTCGTACTTTATCTCAGGATTGCATGGCTGGCAGTACTCTGAAAAACTGTTAACCAATAAATTCACAAACTAGAGTCTTCAAGCTTCAAAAGTTGATTTTTCTATTTCTCATACGACCATTTTTCACTGAGATACAGCCTGTTGAAAAACACCAAAAAATTTGGAAAATTTTTCTGTTCCTTTAATTGTTGTGAGTGTACTTTCTGTCTATCTTGTGACATCTCATCTCGAAGACTTTTTTAGTTTTTTCCAGCAACGAATCTAATATTTTCCATAAATTAACCAAATGAATATTTAGAAATATTGGCCCCTAAATTCATAAGTTAATTTGTGCAAGAATAAATATCATAACCGAAAACGAAGAAAAATTAATACATTAATTCTTGCGAAACTGAATTGATCTTGAATTATGCCTGACCATTTCATTGATTTGAAATATTCTTACTGCATCTCTCATTGATTAAAAACATTTTTGAGCAACATCTATGTCATTACCATTTTTAGACATCGTCAATCAGGCGATTTTAATGCAATCTATTGTAATCTCCGTATTCAAATGTTTTTGGATGCGATGAAGAGTTGCATCAAAAACATTTCCAGCATCGTATAAAACACGTTCTTCAACAATTCTACTATATAAGTTTGAATATTCATTTAATTACTTAAATATTGGACCATTATGTGTTCTTTAAGCATCTACTCACACTTTGCCAATTAGCATAGTTTTGCCAATATGTAGAAGGATCGTAATACTGAGTATAATCAGAACTAGACGTGAACGATGTTCCATTTGTACTTGTAGGGGCACCTTTTGGCTTCGGAACCGCATTACAAATTTTCAACGGCTTCGTTCCTAAACCAATATATCCATTCATGTACATAAGACTGTTCTTCATCTCATCTTCACTGCCAAATCTCACAAAACCATATCCTTTACTGAAGCCGCTATTATCAAGTATGACTAAAAAGTTATAATGAAAAAAACAATAAAAATTAACAACTGCAACAAATGATGTGATTAATATCTTCGATCGTGAGTGAATTACCTTTAGCAGTTTTGATTGTGCTGTACTTGGATGAAAAGACTCGATATAAATTGTAATCATCAACATCAGGACTCAAATCTCCGACCCACACCGAAAACTCTCTGTCCAACAAAGTTCTTCCTGTATTGCTTGCATTATTGAGTCTAAATCGAACAACTGGGTTCGTACTAGGTATGGGTTTACCGTTCAATTTATGCATAGCATCAATAGCTTCTTCATCGTTGGCGAAATGAACGAAGCAGTATCCGGCTGGTTCACCTGTAAGTTTATTCCTCATCACCTTCACGTTCAGTGGGTTTTCTCCCATTCGCCGGAAAGCAGACAAAATGAAAGTTTCAGTCATATATGGTTCCAACTGAAACAGTAAATGATATTCAATATTACATGGTACGTGAAAATTTCATTTGGAAACTCACACTCCCCATCCATAGTTGACAATGCACCATGTTAGCCATTTCTGTTGATTAAATTAAACTTATTATCACAATAAGTTAATAATTTTCAGACTTTCTGTTTACTTTGTTGACAAAATAATCACTGGACAACGCTGTCAATGTTGAAAAAAAAATAGGTTAACTTCAGCTTTTCGAATCTTCAAGAAAAAAGAAGAGTGAATAATGACTTTTATGAAAGGAAACTAGAAATCTATGGTCTCAGCTTATTATTATTTATTTTGAATGTTTTGGTTGAATTGTTTCAAAAATTGTTTCAAAAATTCGTTTCAGTAAATTACTAGTCTGATGGATAGACATGGAAATGTTTCTGCTCTGTTCCACAAGAAATTTCAGTTTAGTGTTTCTACAGAACTACCCCGAAAAGTATTCGAAACACCAAAATGGGAAGTCCCAGTTTTACAAGAAAAGAAGACTCGTCTGAACAATGTGAAGGCTCAGTTGGGCAGATATAATATTGACGAATGGTCTAGACATACAAAACATAATGACCCTTCAAGTTTTGTGATAAAATTCCTCAAAGAACAGATTGAACCAGAGTTGTTAACCCAAGCATGGTGTAAGTTTTACGAATGTTTGAATCAATTTCCAATTGTACCCACAACTAGAAATACCCAAAAATTTTCAAGTTTACATTTATGTGAAGCACCAGGTGGTTTCATATCCGCTCTGAATCATTTTATAAGATTGAATATGAATGACTTGGAATGGAATTGGTTTGCTACTAGTCTCAATCCACATTACGAAGGCAATCGATTATCAGAAATGATTCCAGATGATCGTTTACTGAGGTTTACCAGGGAGCGATGGTATTTCGGCAAGGATAATACTGGAGATATAACGAAGTTTTATAATTATATTGATTTGATTAGTGAAATTGGGGAGAAGGTGATGTTAGTTACTGCAGATGGAAGTGTAGATTGCATGGGTGATCCTGGGAATCAAGAAAGTATAGTAGCTTATCTGCATTATTGTGAGACTATAACTGCACTGTCAGTTCTTGAGCGTGAAGGAACATTTGTTCTGAAACTCTTCACTATGTTTGAACATACCACAATTTGTCTGTTATATCTTTTGAATGTATCTTTTCAAAATATGATTGCATTCAAGCCGTGTACCTCGAAAGGTGGAAATTCAGAAGTGTATATTATTTGCCTAGGTTTCAGAGGATTTCATTCCATTCAGGATATATGGGAACCTTTAATACAACCTTATAAAGAAGGACATTTCAATGAAGAAGTATCTATGTTTGATATCTCAGATAGTCAATTTCTCGAGGAAATAATCTCATGCGCAGATTATTTCATGAATCTTCAGATTGAAACTATAACAAATAACATTGACACTTTCAGGAAAAGGGATTCTCTGGGTCGTTCCCTCATTCATCATACCAAAATTCAGGTGGCCAACATATTTCTCAGAAAGTATCATCTGAGAAGAATGGTTCCTTCGTATAAATTAGCACCCTTTTCTTGTATGCAACGTTTTGAAAGAATTCTGATTACGAAATCGTTTTCAGACCGAAAAAAAATATATACTCTTGAGAAAATTCCACTTCCCCAAGTTATATCTCTCAAATATGGAAAAGTCATAAGTACGCTGGAACATTCGAAGTTTTGTGATCTGAAAAAGCTTGATTTTTTTTCTTTTTTCTCTAAGCGACACAAAGATCCTTTAAGTTTATATAAAAGAACTTACATGGACCTTTGTAAAGATTATACCATGATGGATGGAAATGACTTCAGCTGTTCTTCTTATATCGAGTTTCAACAGGAATTTATACTTTTTGTTCTATGTCATGATATGGATAAAGATCTTGTGATTTTAAATATACCGTTAGTTACCAATTTGTTAGTAGGAATATTTTTATTACTGTGTATGTCTTATGAAGAAATTATTGTATATAATTATGGTGGTTTGGTTTTGAGAAAAGTAAATATTGAAATGAAAGGAAAATTCAAGGCATTAATGAAAATGTTTTTAGTTTTAGATGAAATGCGCGAACTTTCACCCTTCATACTTGATATTTTAGGAATTGTTTATCCTGATTTCATATTATATAATGATTTTCACTCTTTAGTCTGTGACTATAATGATTCCTTAATAAAAAAGTACAAAAATTATTTTTTATTTCTCTTAATATGTACAGGCTGATCTCTTTAAGTGTTTCATTAACTTTTTGTTATACAGTACATGAACTTGAACTGTAATAGTTATTTCAGTATCGTAATGAATTCATTACAGTACTAAAAGAAGTGCTGTAATGAAACTTATTACAGCATTGTTTTTAGTTATATTTTTCATTTTATGGTTGTCAGTATGTCACACCAACTGTCAAGATACAACAGTGTTGCCAGCATCTTCTGATATTTCGTACTAAATTTTGTTTAATTTCGTAATAGGTTAGGACTTCTTCGTAATAGATTATTTTTTTTTGAAGTTTTCTATATAATATGTGGTGTCCATCCAAACGGTGAACAAAAAACTAACATAGATGTCGCCAAAGTTGAACATGTTTCTGATGACATTTTCTTGAAATCGAAATTTCCCGAAGAAATAAAACTTTTATTGCATGGATTCAAGAAAAAAATATACAAAACAAAAGAAATTTAAAAAATAATATCTTATTGAGAAAAACTTCTGATAAAATCATTTATAATACTAGTGAACATAGATAATGATAATATTCTTAGAAAAAACGTTAACAAAAAACAAATATCTATTATTTCACAAAGAAAAACTACTTTATTGCAACATAGAAACCAGAGAAAAATAGGAAGTACATTTATCCAAAAAAATTAAAAATTCATTTACTCAACGTTGATTGCACTGTATGTCTAAGATTTTCGTTTTCGATTTTTTGTTCTCTGGCAAAAATAATAAAAACGTATTAAATTGCATAGCGGCGTAATAGCGTAATGAATAAATTCATTTAGTAATAGATCTATTACAAACGTAATAGTGCTGGCAACGCTGAGATACAATCATTGACCTATTATACAGTATATATGTCGTAGTCTTTTTATAAACTCAGTCATATTATAATACGCCTAGGCTTTTTCAATTCGACTAGGTATATTGCAATATCACCGAAATAATGGACGATTTCACCATTTGACTGGCCATTTAAGGCGTATTATAATACGCCAGCATGGTTTTTCGGCTTATTGTCAAAACTTAAAAGCGCGCGATTTCCCCAGATTCTGACAGAGGTTATACTCGTCGTATTGTAATTCAACTGAGGCTCTCTATCTGTTGTTGTTGTGAGCATACGTTAAAAATACCCCGGATGCGAAATTATTTCGACCAATCGGAGATGAGCGCATGCCAATGTCAACGGTAGAGAGAGAAAGATATATTATCTTTTGCCTCTGTCGTATTCCCTAAGAATTCGGATTAACTGTTTTTCGTTGTATATATTCAATTTCAATCTACTGAATATTTTGAGATTGATATTGAAATTCTTCAAAACCCAGCAATTTTCATTGCTCTGCCTAATCTAAAGCAATTATAACTACACATTTGTATTTGCGAACTTTCAAGAAATAGATTGATGAACATGGAAGGAGAAAAGTGAGTATTCATTGATGAAATATATCAGCTTTGTATATAAAATATACATTTCCAGCGATAAACTGATTTGTCAAATTTGTGGAAAGAAATACTCTTCTGTTTCGGCGAAATATTGTCATTTGAGAGATGTCCACAAAGAAGAACCTGGTGCTTCTAAACACACAGTTCATCTAAAATGCCCCATTTGCCCTGAAGAGGAAAAAATTCCTCTTGAGTCTCATGATATGCTGACTAATCATTTACAGCAAATTCATTCTCTGAGTATAAAGACAACACTTATTACTTTCAAAAATGAGGAGGAATTTGAGACTTGGCGAGCAATTGATAACAGAAATGTAGATTATGTGAAACGAAGGTATAGAAAAACCTCAGATGGACTGGTAGTTTATTATGAATGCAATAGTAGTAATTATACAGGTTTGTACCTATTCGTTATTCACCATTATACAATCATTTCATCAAAAATCATGTATCAGCTACCTGTCTTATTTTTAGGATTTATTAGCCAGTCTACCAAACGCAGTATGAAAGCTGGGGGTAGTATCAAAATATCTGGTTATTGCCCATCAAGAATTCGAGTAAAGATTTCTAGAACAGGTATATATTGTGATTAATCAGTTTTAAACCCCATTGAGTGATATAATACATATATTATATATAAATATTCCAGCTGTGGAGGTTAAATTTGTGGAGACTCATGTTGGACATGAAAATCTACATCGATCTAAACAATTGACGAAGGACCAGCAAGAGATGATTGCTAGTAAATTGGCTGCTGGAGTCACAAAAGAGAGGATTTTGGAAGATTCCAGAACAATAACAAACAATAAGCTAGAGAGAATTAATGTGTTTAAAAGAGCAGATCTTCCTTATATAATAAGAAAATTTAATATAAAGAAAAGGAGACATGATGATGACATGGTTGCTACCACTGTAAGAACTTCAGATGATGATGAAAGCAATAACCTTCATATACGTCTACCATCAACAAGTAGGGCTGATTATGAAATGGATGTTCAGAGTATGATAAGTGAATCCAGTCACATTTCAAATGATCCAATTGAATCTACTACAGAACTTGGTGTAAGCCTTAGTGATGATTTATGTGTACAGTATATTAATAGTTGATTATAGATCATATTAGAACAAACAAGATTTCAACTTGGATTATTGGAAGAGAGTAACATTCGTAATATTGCAAAAATAATCAGCGAAGCTTATAACTCGCAATGCAATAATACTTCTGATAGCAGCAGAAAAAGGTTGTCTATGGAATGAATGTATGTTTGCTTTTGTATTAGTGCTTGGTGTAATATTCAAATGTTTCTTATTTCCATAGTTCCAGATATTGATCCTCGATCCTCATCGTGATGAGGAAGAGTTTGATTTTGGTCCTTCAGTTTTATTAATAACTCTGCATGTTTGAAATCTACTCACAGGTAAACACGAGGTTTCGAGCATGTGTTTTAACAGTAAAGAGAAGATATCGAACACAACAAAGAATATAAATCATAAAGGTTATGTACTAATTTTATTTTTTTGCTTAGTATTATCCGCCTTATAGCTTTTCACTTCAAAAGTAATTGATCAATATTTCAATCAATTTCATTTGCTATTAATAATTTAGTTTTGTTTTTAATTCTTAAATTTGAATTCCAGGGGTCTTGGAGAAGATTTTACGTTCTTCTGACGACAGGAATCAAGACACTCTTCAATGATAGGGGAGAGACAGGGTTTTTATCTGCTGAGGTTTTTCCCTAATCTCAGATATCATACCCCCCTTGCACCAACCTTTTTGTTGATTTTTGCATTGTATAATGTAAGTTTCACAATTAAAAAAATATATGTAAATCTGCATTATTTATTTTCCATAACTGCCAAATTAATTAGTTACTGAAATTACTAACCCTGGAGCTCTAATAAAATGAAAGCTCAATAGAAAAATTGAATTGATAATAAGTAGGTACCTACTTATCAGTTTGGAGAAAAGGAAAGTATACTATATTATTTTCAATTACTGCTATACTTACAATTTATCATGCAAATTTTATTTCAATCAATTAATCAGTAACTATCCTACAAAACTTCAGTTATTTCTAAAAATAAAAAATAACGAAACTGCTTTGAATTATTTGTACACCATTTCTGCTTATTCGTATAACTCGATGATTAATTAAAGTATGGTGGAATTTCTGTAGAAATTGCACAGTTAATTAGTATATCCTGTTTCAATTTCTCCATTGATTCGAGCAACTATCATTTTTCAATAGAATTATCGATATTTCTAGTTATGTTGGACGTTACATAAATCATTCTTTAGGAAAAGATACACAAGATATAATAAACGTATCTATATTTTAACACTCAATTCATATAAACCTTTCAGCATCCCACAGTTCTCTAAATTCGCTATAAAATATCAAAACCTACCAACGAATCAAATTTAAAAAATCAAAGCAAAAATGTTTTGTTTTGATTACCGCCGCTGTCACTTCACTGTATCGAATATGGTTATGTTCCCACGTCAACGGCCGATCGGTTGACGTGGAGTGGAATTACGTGGGACACAGTGCTGTTTCATGATTGGTCGAGATTTTCGCATCCGGGGTATTTTTAACGTATGCTGTTGTTGTGACTTACCACTCAACTAATTTGCCAAAAACTTGAATACTGAAGACGATCTGGCAACAGTTCTAAATAACACTATATCTGAATATGCTTGCTCTGCAGATACATCACTAGAAAATAATAAATTATTATCACGAAGTCCAGATAATGTCACAGATCTAAGCCAAAATGAAGAAATAGTCGAGAACCAAAGAAAAGAATATGTAGAGGGCAAGAAAAGAGCTGCAGCAAAAATGCTGTACGTAAGAAATTGAAACCTCTTGAGATTGATCAAACAGTAGCTATTGAAGTTTCTAAAGTAGATAGAGGACCTCTGGATTCCAAAAATAGCACAGAAACCATAGTAAAAGTCTCCAATGATATTTACCAAATTGGTACCACCCATGGTCTGTTAAACATCTCGAGAGATGAAATTACTGATTGCCAAAGATATAAGAATATTGATATTCTAGATAATAAAGTAATTTCCCTAGGAGAAGCTTTAAGATTATTCGCAAAATTCGAAGGACAGGGATTCAAATTATGTTCTTGCAAACCAAGCAAGTCACAGTATCGAAATAATAAAGGTTTATGTTTTAAATCCCATATTAAATGCACAAGTGAATGTCATAAGAGTAATCCATGTTGTGATAAATAATCCAAATCTAAAATTATCTATTAATTTTTGTCTCTAAATCGATTTCCATAATCTGCCTGATACACTACCAGACGTATCATAATACGACGTATTTCATACAGTCAAATTCTAAAAAACAATCGCGTACAGGTTCTTTCCAACAAAAAGACTAAGACGGAATCAAGCGTATTATAATACATCTGAAAATATCAGTCATAATCTCAGATTTTCACTTGCTTTGGGTGTTTTACAATACGCCTAGTCATATTGAAAAAGCCTAGGCTTATTATAATAAGACTGATATTATAATGAGCCTGCGACATATACAATACAAAAGTCACTAATCTGAATTTTCATTTGAGTTTCGACGTTTCGAGAGTATTTCACAAAAATTGACCGAAATAGAGAAAATACCGTCTAATACTCGTTGCAGAAGGCAATTCCAACACTCATGCTATCGCTCCTTTGTCGCTCGTTTTGGAACTTCGCATTTGTGTTGGAATATGAGCTCATTCTGCAACTTGTTTTAGAATAATCTATTCTATCTTCAAAATCTCTTATTGTAAAATGTTTGTTTTTGCAACAGTGGAATAAAATAAAGTACGATGATACTATTTCTGGTATAACTTATAAATAAATTTCATACAGGTGTCCTGAAACAAAGCTTCAAAATCAGCTTTGATAAAACTATGAAATCTCTTTTTTCAAATGGCAACACTATAGTCGATTTCGAATGGCTGTTTTGGTTGGTTAACGGTTGACCGCTCGGTTCATAAATGACAACGTCAAACGAACCGCGCTTTCGAATTCGGTTCAAATTTCGGCGAAACAGCTGATTCGAGACGTCACCAGTATGTCATTCGAATGCGGTTGGTCCAAAACTGACGGACCAATCTATGAACCAACCAAGAACCAGAGTCAATCGAAATCGCCTTAGAATTTTGTAATTCCAATCGATAGCTCGTCAAAAAGCAGTTAGAGTAGACTGTTCCTGCCAAAGATTATAAAGTATATACTCTATAATCTTTGGTTCCTGCTTTTCAAATCAGTAGTTTTGACGTATTGAATAAAATTCGAATTTCAGGAATAAAGCCAGGTTTCTGTCTACGAGATTTGTTGAGATAATTTTTAAGTTACTGATTTTGAGGGCATGAAATGTATGACATACACTAACTAGCTTTTCACGAGCAATCGATCGGAATTACAAAATTATACGGTTATTAAAATTTGAAAAAAAAAATAGATTTCATAGTTTTATCAAGGCTGATTTTTAAGCCCTGTTTCAGATACCCTGTATAAAATGTCCTCATAAGCTATACCAGAAACAGTATCATCGTGTTTTAATTTATTCCACCGTTGCGGACAAACACATTTCACAATGAGGGATTTTGAAGATATAAACATTAATTTGAGACAATCTTTCTGACAAAAAATTTGAAAATTAAGCTATAACTCAACAATCACTTGAAGTGGCTGCGCATATAACAATTTCGTATAGAATTCAAATATGTTAAAATATACAGGTGTAACATTGGAAATTTTGAAAAAATTTAACATCGGTTTCCGGTATAACCGGAAGTAGTTCTTGTGAAAATAGCTCACAATTCGAGTCCATGTACTCTTAAACAGAAATACAAAATCTTAAATTTGTATTGAAATTTCTTCGCCGAAAAGTTTTAATGAAACACTTATAGAATGACTCTGTATTCAGTGGGCTAAAATAGTCTGTGAATAAAAAGTTTCATTTATAAGTTAAGAAAGTAGGAACTTGAAACAATAACTCAATGATTTAGATCATTGAATTACTGGTGAAGTTGAAGAAACTGATTTCCATCAATCTTCACTTAAAATTGATGAAATTTAATCAAAATTAATGAGTTTATAGTTATAAGGGGGTAGGGAATAAAATATCTTGCTACTATACACACTTTACAGTACTGTATTTTATGAATCAACACAAACTCTAGGTACAGTCACTCTTATAAATAACTAGTAGATGAATTCAAGCATGTTTGTACTCTCTACAATTATTTATTAAACCTATTGGCAGATTATTCAAGACCTGATTTGTAACATGCTATTAATTACGATATAATTAGTAAGGTATAGAGTTGGCGCACCCAAATGTCTTATTGCTACTTACTCTACCTTAAGAAGTTCGACATCGAAAATTAAGGTAGAGTTTGGAGGAATGATTCCTGGATGGCCTCGAGATCCATAAGCGTAGTCAGGGGAGCAAATCAACCTGGCTCTTTGCCCCACACTCAACTGCAAAAAAATCAGGTTACTGGGAATTCAAAACACATTGATAAATCTAATTGTTTGAGATTGTTCAGAAACATGTATTGTCATCTTGAAATTCAGAGCGCAAGGATGTTTGAATCATCATTTGTAAAGTTGAACGACAGACCATGCATAAACATGAATTATACCTGTGCTACACCTTCGTCCCATCCCTTAATAACTTCTCCCTTTCCAATGCGAAATTTGAATGGGACTCCCCGATCTCTGGAAGAATCAAACTTTGTACCGTTTTGTAAGGTGCCTGTGTAATGAACGACTACTGTTTGTCCGGTTTTTGGATATGTTGATCCTGAATAATTAAAATCAATGTTAAATCGGAAACTCCAATATGGTAGGAAAATATGAATGACTAACCATCTCCGGGACTGATAGATTCAACTTGAACTCCCATTTTTAGAATATTTGGAGGTAGTTTGTGAAAAAGAAAAGTCTGCCTTCACGTTCAAGAAAGCTTCCTTAATTTTCTTATACAAATGGCGGTTTTCTTTTATGCCATAGATTCGATATTGACAGAATCAAGATTAATCTATGTTCTACTCACAGAATGGCAATATTGAAGATAAGGATGGCCCCACTTCCTTGAAATGTTTATTCGGAAATATTTAAGTATATAAAATTTTAAGATATATGTTTAATATTTTAGGAACTATTTTAATCTCAACTCATCATTTGAAAAATTAATTCCATGATTTCGTTGAAACTACTTTGAGTCAATCCAAGACTTTTCAAAGACAACGAACTTACCCGAAAGCTCGAACGATCCCGATCAATTCGAAAAGAAAATACAGAATTTGCTAATGGAGATTCTGTCAATCCCTAGATTTCCAAGGAATATTTATTGAAAATTTTGAGTAATTCAATGAATTATAAGTTCACAAAAAATATTAAATAAAGGTAAAGTTATTACAATGGACCATTAGGAAAGTTGATTGTGTTTGTTTCTTCAATTCACATTGTAGGAAAATCATTCCATTCGGATTTTCATATTGATTGATTGAATTTTCGCTAAATGTATTATTTGAATTATGACAAAATAATCGAATTAATCATATTCTTAAATAATGGTTCGCAGTTTGGGGAAAGGGATAAACTAATTAGTTGTGGGCTGAATAAAAAATGTTGTTTCAGTTAGATTTCATAATAAGTTTTCACCTAAAAGTTTAATTTTCTTTTTAGGAAAAATGCAGATTAACGAAGGCACTTCAGGATCGGCAGATCATAGGCTCGCTTTGATTCATGAAATGAGCTCTCACAATTTTGATCTCATTCGTTTTGCTTCCTATAGAACTGCTGTCAAGTTGAGATTTATCCAAAAAAAAGTGTGCCGTAAGTTTGAAAATGATATGATTATCCACAGTTCGTGAAGCAGTAGAAATGAAAAAATGATTGACCTCTGTCCTGAATAGCTGAAACAGGGCAATAAAAGGCAATTGAATTATCTATTAGTTGGTTATCAATGTCATTTAATGTTGGGATCATCAATTGGACTGTTTAATAGGAACTTCTCTCAGACAATTTCAAGAATCTGTTAGATAAATATATTGCAATCATAAATGAAAATTAGTTATGAATACTGAGTTGAAATATCAAATAACACATGAGCTTTATTTGAGATATTTTCTTCATTATTTTTTATTGAGATGAGTTTTCATTCAATATTGAATTTAACTGCCCACATCTTCAATATTATGAATGATTGTACTTTAATTAAATTGTGGCAGATTTATCTTAGCAAACAAAAATGAATTGATTAGTGGTTTTTCATTCAAAAGTTACTACATTCATCGTAATGTAAATTGGACACCAAGTAGCTCATGTTCTATTGATACTAGAAATGTATATTTGCCTTCTGAAAAAATTTACAAATTATAGTAGAGTGCTCCAGAATAATTTTGAAGTAGGTTTTTACCTTACTTTTGTTTCTTATTTGTATTTAACATTGAGTTTATCATGATTCAAACGATGATTTAATTAAAAATGTTTCAGTACACGCTGTAGATATTTGGAATATTATAGAGGCTTTTCGTGAACAAGGATTACATGCTTTAGAGCCTTCACATGAATTGAGTGTTGCAAGACTAGAAACACTTTTGTGTTCTTTATATCACAGCCTAAATAAAAGAGCCCCCCCTACACAACAAGCTAATGTTGAAATTTGCTCTAGTTTACTTCTTAATTGGCTATTAGCAGCGTACGCAACAGTGTAAGTAATTTCAATTTACAACTTCCTTCATTTGTTGATTAAATATTATTATAATCTTTTTATTTTGAAGTTTTTTCTTTATGATTTCAATGAATCAGCAGCATCTTTGAGCTGTAACTGTCTCAAAATTAATACTTAATACTGACTGAATACTGGAAATTCACCTAGTACTAGCCTACTGGCGCCCTCTTTTAACCTGGTAACAATTAAGGTCGATATTTCAATTCACAGTCAATAGATGACGCTATAGAAAAAAAAATAGCAAACCAATCTAGGTATATTGAGAGATTTATCAAATTCAAATTTTCTGTGATCTATTAAGGTCCAATATGATTAGTACTTCCTTCCAGCTCGATAGATGTCGCTGTAAAAGCGGTTCCAAAATTTTAAGAGAGTTTCCAATCTATGTCAGTACACTGTGTCCCATTTTGGTTGAGACTGCAGTGCATCTCAGCTATTATTGAAGATAGGAGCATGCGGTTTTCGCGACCCTGTATCTATTTTTTGTTAACTTTTATTGCCACAAACAGAAATATTCCAACTTCTTTTGTTCCTGAAATACAGGGTGGAAACGAAAATGTTCACTTTAGGAGATGCTATTATTTCTCAGGCCCTGTATAAGACAGACAAATAAATAAAACTGCTTATAATTGATATTTTTACATAAAAGTTAGTGGCGAATTTTTTTAGAACACTGTTTTTAAGATTGTGCACAAACTTGCTATTTTTAAATGGAACACTCTGTATATATTAACATCAACTTTTTGCAATTTTTGTTCTGAATGATTTGATTGTATCACAACCTAATCTTTAATGAATTTTAGCTTCAAAAATCAGAAAAATCCGTCTAATTATGTTTGTTTGTTGAATCGTAGACGCTGAATTCTTTCACAAATTCATGTTAGTTGAACAAATATTAGCATTAATATTGATATTTTTTTTGTTTTTCAACACTTTTAAGTTTATGTGTAGAGTGATATTTCGAGTTTTTCCTCAAAATATAATTGAAGAAATAGGTTTAAATCACATAGCGTTTTTAAAAAGTAAAAATTTCATCATTCATCATCAGAAAAACAAACATAAATCTATAGATTTTTCTGATTTTTGAAGCTAAATTTTATTAAAAATCAGGTGATGATACATCAATGTATTAAAAATAAAATTGCACAAGTTTGTTCGCACAGAATCTTGAAAACAGTGCATTAAAAAATTTTTTGGATACAGCTCTGACTTTATGTAAAACTATTATAAGCAGTTTTAATTTTTTTTCCATCTCACACAGGGCCTGACAATATCAATCAGTATTCTCGTCGTTAGCTTATTTTTAATTTAAACATAAAATTTGTTTATTTTTTCTAATAATGTATGTTCAAAACAAAAAAAAAATTTTAAATTAATACAGCTATCATTTTCCAAAGTTTGTCATAGATTGTGTGAAATACCCATGCATAAACTATGAAAAAACTTTATCGCACAGTTTCGATTTGTCTCTTTTTCAAATAATTAGTTAATTGAGGTTTGATTCAAATTTTCAGAGATAACGTTGGGAAAATTCGAGTTTTCTCAATTAAAGTAGCCTTAGCTACATTATGTGCAGGAAAACTTATGGATAAGTTGAGATGTAAGTTGTATATTTCTACTACTGGGTGACGGGTGACCAAAAAATGTTGACATTCGAAATTTACAGGATGTTTCTCGGTTTTGAATAAAAAAAGTGCTGTTTTTTTTTGCTACAGATTCACTAAAAGATGGTCATTCACCAATGTATTTGGGAGGTTGGGAAATTTATCAAAATAGTTGAAATGAAATTATTTTCTGGGAGTTACAGTTGACAACATAGGTCTTGTGAAAATAAAAGAGTATATATTTTTCTAATACAACAATTATAAAAAAAGTATATTATAATCAGGGTTTTAATGTCTCTCCTGTTTAAGTTTTTCCACAAATACATGGAATGTTATTAATACAATTTTTTTGTTTCTGATACAGAGGTTTAGTTGTTTAAGCATAGATTGCTAATCATTTCGTGTTTTGTAAACAGTTCGATGTATAGTTGATTTCTTTTGTATAGAAGAAGAAAATATATTTATTGCTCAAGCAAATGGCTTACAACTTTAGTCTTTCTGCCAGTATAAAGTACAATTTATGGTATCTATACATTTTTTCTTAAGTAAGGAGTAAGGCATATGTATTTTTTTGTATATTTAAGAATATATCTCGCATAATGATCATTGGAAGTTTTGGACAAGTCAACTTGTATATTCCGAGTGACGGATATTTTGACATTTATTTGACATCATTGATGGCTGACTTAAATGTCAACATACTTTTGGTCTATCACGTACAATGTTGCTTTTCATCTTGTTGAATTCTGCAGTTCTAATAATATGTATTAAAATATTTTTGCAGATATATTTTCACAAATATCTGACAGTAATGGTTTATTACTCCAATGGAGGTTCAATGAATATCTACAAGAAGTTCTTGCATTGCCTGCAGCTGTTTATGAATCTCCTACATTCAATTACACAGATTCACTGGCTTCCACTATATTTATGCTTGTAAGTTTTAGATTGGTCGGCCTCTTGAGAGATATTGTCTATTGAATGTTTTTACAGAATGCAAAAGTTACCGTTAATGATTTTTTGGACACTATGATGTCCGATCCAGGTCCTCCAGTGTTACTTTGGCTGCCACTTCTTCATCGGATTGCTAGCGTAGAAAATGGTAAGTGTTGATTCTAAAGGTAAATTGTGAAAAATAATACCACAGCTCAGATCATTTCTTGGGATTATAATAGACTTTCTTTATTGTAATTGTAATTGAGTGTTGGAATATTTCAATTCCTTTTTCTTTATTTAGTTTCAAATTATACTTGTATTAGTAGTCCTTGATGCCAGTAATATTTTAATGTTTAAAGGTCAGCAATGAAAGTTATTATCAGTAACAGAAATCATAATTTTTACCCCTTCCAGTTATCCATTCAATACAATGTGATTCTTGCCTAAAGGAGCGATTTAGTGGATTCCGTTACCGTTGTTTGAAATGTCCACATTACACCTTATGTCAAGACTGTTTCTGGAGAGGCAGAGTGTCCACTCCCCACACCTTGGACCACCAGGTCAAAGAATATGCTTCCTTTGTAAGTTGATCCATATTCAGTAAAATTATTTCTATTACTTTATTTTTTATTTATTTTTTTTTTATTTTTGTTTTTTTATTTTTCATTTTATTTTTTATTAATTTTTTTTTATTTTCATTTCTTATTTTATGTTTCATACACTTTCTCAATGATAAAAGTCCTTCCTGAAGTATTGAACGGTTGTTTATAGTATTCTAATATTTTTTACACTTAACTTTACCGTATTTGCAGTCACCAAATAAAACGCTTGGACATTCTTTGAGGAAATCGTTCAGGTGTGTTCCAGAAAAGTCCAAAAATCATTTGCCGAAGTTTCCAGAGCAGCCAGAAAAAACTTTGAATCTGTCACACATTGTGTAAGTAACATAATAAAGACTTTGATCTTTTAAGAAAGTTGAAATCTATCTTATGAAAAATTAATCTAAGCTCACTGATATTTTATTCATTCATTTATTATTTATTACATAATCGATTAGAGTTGAGGACAAACCTGTGAACTCGAAAGTACAATATAGATAACAAACATGTGCACAAACAGATGTGGAGAAATAAAAGATACAAGAAAGAAACATCATATAAAAGAAAAACACAATAACAATAAATAAATAAATTTTGTTCCTATAGGTTCCTTATTTGTGTGATATTAATTGATATAGTTTTCTACAGACCTCCTTCTCCTGTTCCATCACATAATGGATTTCCCGACAGTAATTCGTGTAATCCTTTTGATGGAATGGGCAGCCTAGACAGCAGATCTTCCACAACTAGAAGGTGAGTTCAGTTTGATTAGTCACTCGAAGCACTACGAAGATTGTTACTTAAGTTTTGCGATATGGCAACACCGAAGGGATATGTCAAATCTGACATTGTCAAAATAATATTTGACATTTTGAATAGTCGGAGTTCAAAATGTATATAAAAGTCAATTTCGAATGGCTGTTTTGGTTGGTTAACGATTAACTGCTCGGTTCATAAATGACAACGTCAAACGAACCGCTCTTTCGAATACGGTTCAAATTTCGGCGAAACAGCTGATTCGAGACGTCACCATTTTGTCATTCGAATGTGGTTGGTCCAAAAATGACGGACCAATCTATGACCCAACCAAGAACCAAAAGGCGATTTCGATTGACGTTGGTTCTTGGTTGGTTCATAGATTGGTCCGTCAGTTTTTGACCAACCGCATTCGAATGACAAATTGGTGACGTCTCGAATCAGCTGTTTCGCCGAAACTTGAACTGTACTCGAAAGCGCGGTTCGTTTGACGTTGTCATTTATGAACCGAGCGGTCAACCGTTAACCAACCAAAACAGCCATTCGAAATCGACTAAAGTCAATCGAAATCGCCTTATAGTATACAGGGTTATTCACGAATATGGCTCTATAGAATGTTATTAAGAAAGACACAAGAATCAGAATTGAAATTCTGAAGGTGAGCTTCAAGTAAGAAGAAGAAACATGTATAGACATGTTTTGACCCTAGACAAATAAGTGCACAAGTTCAAACAGAGGCCCTTCTTCTATTATTACAATTTTTTTCTGATTGATTTTGTTCCAGAGATTGGGAAAGGAAATTTTGAAGATGTTTCAGAAATTCAGTGGTTCGGAAATCATCTAACAAAAATCCCAAGATCAGCAAAGAGACAAAAACAAATTTGCATGTTGAGCGTCTTTTGAAGCTGCATTTGTTGCAATCGGTTGATAAAAATAAATATTCTACAGAGCCATATTCGTGAATAACCCTATCTGGTGCTATTCGTATTGTTCACAGATATTTAGAAGTTACTTCAACTCTCAGCAGTCTTTTATTGACTGCGTAATTGAGTTGAACTTTATTTCGATTTCATTCAATTGTGGGGGTAATCACAGCATGTTTTTGCAAAATCATTTTGCTTAATATGTGTGGAAACTTTTGTTATTTACTGATATTAGTTTGCTTTGGTGTTGGAGAATTGTGTCTGCATCAAATACAGAACAACGAATTTGGGAAATGTTTGTTCTCAGCCGAGCCACTGTGTATATTTCTTATCCCATAGTCATTGGAAAAATTTCCCAAAACACGTCGAATGATTTTGTTCGGGGGACATCTTTTGAGGTATATTTGAGGGTTGAACGAGCAACACCCTAAGAGGGGGCGCTTCAACACCTCCTCCCTACTCAATTTTGTGGGGTTGAGTGATACTTTCATTTAAAAATCTTGGAAGGCTATTTACAATGGTGCAAAAAAAAAGTTATTTTAATGAACCGTTTTCGAAAAAGCTCAAATGAGCCGATATTTTGGTTATTTTATAAGCCCATTTTTACTTAGCCCTTTTTAAAAACTTGAAAAATCTTCAAAAAAGGTTGTTGACCATTTCTTGAGGAATTTGGTTCCATAAACGGGGCAGAAGCTATCTCAGATCATTTAAGGATTCTGGGGTAGGTTGATGATTATCTAATCTTCTTTGGAGCATATCCCATGCATGTTCTATGCAATTAAAGTCTGGCGAGTGCGGAGGTATTGGTAAATGTGGAATACCAAGCTCCTCAAGCGCATTCTCAACTATGGCTGCACGGTGCGGTCTAGCGTTATCGTCTAGAAATTGAAAAGTTTCACCAATAGCGGCGTGAAAATTTGGCGAAACATTGACATGCTTCCTATAGGGTAAGGCGGTCATATTCCCAGGACAAATGTGTAGATCTGTGCGCCCGTTGAAACATATCCCGACCCATACCATAACACTACCCCTCGGAATGGATGGACTTCTTGGACATAGCGACGATTACGGGGTATGCGTGAGATTGTCATCCATACCCTTATTCTTCGAATCAAATCTGAAAATCGTCCATATCTGGATTCATCCAGTGAAAAAGACACTACGCCATTGATCGTTCCAATTGATATGTTGTCTTGCCCATTCCAGTTTTTGACGCTTATGGCCACATGTTAATGGAACTCCTCTTAATGGACGTCTAGAACCTAGATTCACCTCTCCCAAACGTCGTCTGATGGTTTCGATGGAAACTTGGACCCCATCAGCATTTTGAAAAATATTCCGTAGCATTCTACACGTAGATGTAGGCTTTCTTCTCGCCGAAACGATGATCCTGAGCAGGTGTTGTTTTTCGTCGCTCACCAAGCCTTGGTCTTTCCAACACGGAACCTGTTTCCCGGAACCTATTCCAAAGTCGAGATGTCACACTTTGGCTGACTTGGAGCCTTTCCGCTACAATAACCTGAGTTAGGCCAACCCGTAGCATTCCGATAGCCCTATTAGCCTCAGCGTTTGTTAATTTACATCTTGGCATTTTCAGAAAACTCGTTTCAAATCGAAGCTGTTGATAAACTGACTCTATTTCAAAATAAGAACATTCATGAAGCATATGCAAAGAACCAATGTTCAGAAAAAAGGCGACTAGATGAACGAAATGTCTCATACTGATTTTTATTGGATCGATTCAAGTTGTTATTGAGTTTTAAATGATTTTATAGCGATTTTCTCGAAGATTACGTATTTTTCAAAACGATTGAATTCGATATCCCTTAACTCTTGTGAAGCAGTATATTCGACGACACTCATTCAAAATTCATTGGCTTAGTTCGTCCAAATTTTCAGTTAGAAAAATTCGAGTTAATAAATTGATTTTTGGCGGAAATGGTTCATCAAAATTACGTTTTTCAAACACCGTTGTACAGAGGCTCCAAAGTCCTTTCAAATGAAGTATCACTTAACTCGTCTCCCCTATTCAGTTTTGAGGGGTTGAAGGGCCCCCTTTTAGGGGGTTGCTCCTTCAAGACTCAAATATACGACAAAAGATGTCCCCCAAACAAAATCATTCGACGTATTTCGTAAAATTTTTGTGATCACTATGGGATTAAAAATATATGGGGTGACTCGTTTGAAAACATACAGCCTGTATTATTGATCACTGTTTCTGTTATCGTATTTTTATTTTTAGCTTGGACAGTGCTCGCGATGACGAACACAGATTGATAGCTCGCTATGCAGCCAAGCTAGCTCAAGAAGCTGGTCAGGGAATGGTAAGCTTTGTCTGTGAAACCTTTAATCGTTAGAACTGAACTCAATGAGCATGTTTTTTATTATGTTACATGATTTTTACATGAATGTGCTTTTGCTGTTGCTCTATAGTCCAGAAGCGGCCTAAGAAGAAGCTCCCTGTCGCCTGACATGGTAAGTGGCTTCGCACATCAGTATTATGGAGCATTCACACGGGGACAATTGACAAGCCATTCCATTAAGCCAATCCATTAAGACATTCTATGAAAGTGCGTCATTCATTCACACAAGGACAATTAACAAGCCATTCCAATGGGAAATGTCAAATGCGCGGCATTCATGTAGACAGTTTCTATCAGAATATAATGAGAAGGTATATTTTTGAGGAAAGTTGATTAGCGATCATCGATAGACTCAAATCAGAACGTTCATTGAAAAACCTATCTATTTTCTGGCTAAGAGAGGGAATAGATGTTTTCGAGGAATACACAATTTTCAAAGGAAGATAGATTAGACCTGTATGTTCGGAAGATTTACTTTGCATCGATAAAGACAAATATGGAGATAATTAGAAGTAGAGGACCTTGAGGAGTATAGGCTATGTATGAGAATGTCTCTGGAAATGATGCAAACTTCAATTGGACCTACCATACAAAAATTGAACAATGACTAAAATTTTCTGCAGGAAATATTTTCGATATTTTGAGCGTGAATCATTTTTCTTCCATTGGAATATATTACAGGAGGATTCTACACTTTGCTGAAAATTCTCTCCGATCAGTCTCTGGAACAATTTTTTTTAATAATAGAAGAGAAGAGCCCCTGCATAAAATCGTGCAGCAATTTATCCGGGGCCAAAACCTTCAAAAAAATTGTTGACAAACAATGAAACAGGAAATAATACTTCGAATTATGGGACTTTGTAAGGTTTCGGGGTCTCTAGCAGACTCCTTCATCAGACAAATTCGTATTGTGAACACAGTTTTTTGACTTTTGTTTATCATTCAAAGGTTTAATTTTTGTGAGTATAGATCTTAAATCATTTTGTGATTTTGAGAACAGTTCCAAAAATGAAAAGAATTGGTTTCAAATTCAACATACGAACAGTATTCAAAACACAAAATGATTTCATGATGAAAAATTAACTTTTTAATGAGAAAAAAAGTCCACAAATTTTTTCATAATATTTTCTGTTCATGAAGTATTTCAAAGATATCAACATAAAAATAGGGATATTGGTAAATCGCGAATTGAGGGTCATGAGTGTTCCAATACCGAATATCACATGATGGAATGGAATAAGTAACACAAAAATTCTGTTGGCGGAACCTGATCATTATAAAAAGAAAATTAAGGAGTCATCTTGTATTTTGTTGGATGAAAATAATAAAGAAAGAACTGATTCCAGAAAACTTCGAGATGAAATAAAAAATGTTACCATGTATAGACATGTTTTGACCCTAGACAAATAAGTGCACGAGTTCAAACAGGGGCCCTTTTTCTATTATTACAATTTTTTTCTGATTGATTTTGTTCCAGAGATTGGAAGAGGAAATTTTGAAGATGTTTTAGAAATTCAGTGGTTTGGAAATCATCTAAGAAAAATTCCAAGATCAGATAAAGACAAAAACAAATTTGCATGTTGAGCGTCTTTTGAAGCTGCATTTGTTGCAATCGGTTGATAAAAAATCTTGAAAAATTTTTCTCATTAGAAACATTTGTACTGTAATTTTTTAGAATTATTTTCTATTTTCAGAACATGATCCTTCGTACCCAGGGTGGGGGAAGGCATTGGCGCCAATGAATTCAAAATCGTTCTAATTCAATAGATTGTCTCCATTGATAGGTGAAGACATTCCATTTCAATGGATTGTCTCTATTCACACAACGCTATTCCACTTAGCCAATCCAATTTCTCAATGAAATGGCTTATCAATTGGCTTCCTGTACTGAATTGTCCCCATGAATGGATCAAGACAATCCATTGTCTCCATTCACACGATGCCAATCCACTAGACTAGACTATTGGATTGTCCCAATGGAATGGCCTGTCAATTGTCCCTGTATGAATGCTTCATTATCTCATTGTAAACCTACCATTCATTACAAGACGCCAAAGATGAATGAAATTTTGTTGTACTGATTGTATTTATATTTTTTCATAGTTGTCTAATACAGTATAATCTACTTTATAACTTTGGAACGAAGTTATAACTAATTGAGAAACTTCTTTAGTTATTCAATGGTTAGAGCACGCAACAAAAACAAATTTAATGAGTTAGACAGAATGTTGTATTTTAGTTTGACTGTTTTTTTTCAGGGTCGGGTATCTTCTGAGGCTTGTCTTGGTATGGATTCAACACGGGCTCAGCGAGAATTGATTGGTCAATTGGAAGCTAAAAATAGAGAAATAATGAGGGAAATTGCTAGGCTACGGTATGTATGTGTATTTTGTGTTCAGTTGAAGCATCATTTTGCTGTACACTGTGCCCCATTTTGGTTGAGACTGCACTGTATCTCAGCTAATGTACGGTTTTCGCGACCCTGTTTTTTCTTTTTCTTAAAGACCCTCTTTCACTTTTTTTTTAAACTTTCATAGCCTAAAATAGAAATGGTCCATCTAATTTTGTTTGTGAAATACAGAGCGAAAACGAAAATGTTCACTTTTGGAGATTATTATTTCTCAGGCCCTGTATAAGATTGAAAAGAAATGAAAACTGCTTATACATAATAGATATTTTTACATAAAAATTTTTTTTAGAGCACTGTTTTTAAAATTGGGCGCACACTAAATCAAACACCATGTTTATTTTAACGTCATATTTTTGCATTTTTTTTTTCTGAATACATTGATTTTAGTTTCAAGAATAAAAAAAATCCATATTTATGTTCGATTTAATTGTTGATAATTACTTTTTCAAAACGTTTTGTGATTATAACGATTTATTTAATTATCTTTTAAACATAAACTCAAATTATCACTCTTCAACATAAACTTAAAAATGTTGAAAACAAAAAATTATAATTGAATTTAGTATTCGAATCACTACTACTACTTCTAGAGCTTGAAAATTGAATGCGGTTTACGCAGGAATTCAATATAATTTTTTTTCATTTTGTTAGTTCTTGTTTTTTACACAGTGTAACTCAAAATATAACAAAACAACATATACAGGGTTATTCACGAATATGGCTCTATAGAGTATTTTTAGGAAAGACACAAGATTCAGGATTGAAATTCTGAAGGTGAGCTTCAAGTAAGAAGACGACTTCTCGTATATTTTTTGAAGGTTCTAGGACTTCCGATTTTTCCGGAAGTGACATCAACTTTCGTTTTTCAAATGGGAAGACCCATTTTTTATTTCATAAATAGATTCTCCATTGAATTCTTAGTCTTTTCGATTCAAAAAGTTTGAATTTTTCCGAGAAAATTCTCTTTAAATGAGGAAATACGAAAAAAATCTCAAAATTGAACTCTGAATATGATACAGGAGGTCACAAATACTTTGTCGAAGTTATAAGTGAAGAAAAATCAAAAAATCTTTGTTTTTTCAAATTGGAACCCCATTTTTTCGAAGCATTTTCGAAAGCTTCGTTATAAAATAACAGGAGCATACGTCTAAGACTTTAATCCCAAAATGAATATTTTTTGAGATATTCAGGAAAAACGATTTTGTCTTCAATTTTCAATCTCATTCTGAATGTGTTTTTTTACTAGAAATTATTAGCGGTCATGTGAAATTTTTGGAAATCTCTGTTATCGAGAAAATATTATTAGTGAGTATTAGTGTCAAGGTAAAAAATTCTCAAGAATGCAGAAAAAAATAATTTGTAAAAATTTTAAATGCTTTTGAAAGAATAATTAACAGAACATGTAACAATTTCATTACTGAAAATTCAAATTTCCCTACCATGACAAAAAAGAAATTCTCCAGAGATAAGAATTTGCTGAAATTATCCTAAGCTTTAAAAATTAAAAAATAAAGAAAAACTGAACTCGTCTGAACTATGAGAAAATATTTTCTCGACAACAGAGATTTTCAAAAATTTCACTTGACCATTAATTATTTTCCAGTAAAAGAACACATTCGGAAAGAGATTGAAAATTGTAGACAAAATCGTTTTAACTTATATCTCGAAAAATATTCATTTTGGGATATGCTCCTATTATTTTTTGACGAAGATTTCGAAAATGCTTCGAAAAAATGGGATTCCAATTTGAAAAAAACGATTTTTTGATGTTTCGTCAGTTTAACTTTGACAAAGAGTTTGTGACCTCCTGTGTCATATTCTGAAAATCACGCTATCGGAAAGAAGCATCAGCCTTTTTTCTCGGAGATTCTCAAAAATGAGAATTTTAATGAAAAAAACTCGAAGTTGTCTGTATTTCAACAGAGTTCAATTTTGAGATTTTTTTCGTATTTCCTTATTTAAAGAGAATTTTCTCGGGAAAATTCAAACTATTGTTATCGAAAAGACTCAAAATTCAATCTATTTATGAAATAAAAAATGGATCTTCCCATGTGAAAAACGAAAGTTGATGTCACTTCCGGAAAAACCGGAAGTCCTAGAACCTTCAAAAAATATACGAGAAGTCGTCTTCTTACTTGAAGCTCACCTTCACAATTTCAATCCTGAATCTTGTGTCATTTCTAAAAATAACCCTGTATATATAACTTTTTTCAGTTAATCTGTATCTTTTCTGAGCATTCATAAGTTTATAAAATTTTTTTTCAGGCGGCAACAGGAACTTGAAGGTACTGGACATGGACCCGACAATCCTCTCCTTATGAATGAGTTGAGGGCATTACGTATGAGAAAAGACGAGCTAGAGACACATTTAAGTTCGTTGCAAGACTCCAGGAGGCAGCTTATGATTCAGTTGGAAGGCCTCATGAAAATGTTGAAGGTATTAATAAAATTCATAAATCTAGCAATTAACTTGTTCACTGAAATGGTTCTGTATTTCTATACCATTTTGTATCATAGTTTACCTTAGATTCATTGCTACTAAATATTTGTTCTATTGTCATATCTTCTTGCGTTTATAATATCTGTAGGATACTAATTAGTCTTGATCTTTCAAAAATATGTAGGTTGCTGAAAAATCTTCGGAGGTAAGTGTTAAGCCACGTATGAATGTTGTTGTCATAGGTCCTGTCTTGTGTTAGAACTCCAATTAATGTGTATGAATAAATTCCAACATTTTTAAATTTTTTTAGTAGGAGTCTAGAAATTGTCGAATTGAGTACTAAGGACTAAGTATTCAGCATGAAATGAAAAAGGGTCAGAGTGGTTTAAGTTGTAAACTTCAATTGGGCTCAGTTTTGATCATATAAATATCTAATTATGTGTTAATAAATGAATAAATCTGTTCCTCTTGTTGGAACATTTCCAGTAAGAATTCTTCTTTGAAATATTGAATGTTTTATCCTTCGCATTTGTCAATGATATCATAAGATGTAGTAAAAAGGAATCCATTATTTTTCGAATACACTGCTCAAAAAATTTAACGCACATTCTGGAAATCTCAATTTTAATGAAAGTTAACTCTTCATTGACTTTATAACTTATTTTTTATGTTCCCTCGGGAAGGTTTTGAACAAAACTTTGAAAGTGGATAACATATGCATGCATAATTCTGATAAAAATAATTATCATTGAGAACACCTTCAGTTGTAGAATAAATTTCCATAATGTGCGTTAATTTTTTTTCATAGTGTAGATGGTTTTAGTAATCTTTATCTCTCGGTATATAAGTCCGGTCGGGTTCCACTATTGGTTTTGTCGATTCTGTTGGGGTAATTTGGAGCTGAAGATTGTACCAAAAACCGTTTGGAAGCATTTGCATAAGGCTGGTCTCAACATAGTTACAACTATGTTGAGACCTCATGTGGGAAATACAGACACTTTCGTCAAGGACTCTACTCAGTTTGTAGAAAAACTGCAAAACATTCAGTTGGGACCGAATGACCCACTTGTTAGTTTTGATGTTGTGTCTTTGTACACACTAGTTCCCATCAGGGAATCGCTCAACTACGTGTCTGAGTTATTCCCGAATGACATAACAAAGCTCTTCGAACTGTGCCTATCATCCAGCTATTTTCAGTGGAAAGGCGAATTCTATGAGCAAATAGACGGCTGTGCCATGGGAAACCTCTAAGTCCTGCAATTGCAAATTTCTTCATGGAGAAATTCGAACAAAGTGCAATTGAAGCGGCAACAAAGAAACCATCCACATGGCTACGTTATGTGGATGATACTTTTGTCGTTTGGAGTCATGGACTTGAAGAATTGGATGCTTTCCTATCCCATCTTAACAGTAGGCACCCAAATATTCAATTCACTATGGAAATTGAAAAGGATGGTGCCCTACCCTTTCTAGACGTCTTGGTTACTAGAAAGCCTAATGGGAAGCTAGGACACAGGGTTTATAGAAAACCAACCCACACTGACAGGTATCTACACAAGCAGTGCAATCATCATCCTCAACAGAAACGAGGAGTTATAAAAACACTCGTAGATAGAGCCCGACGATTGTGCGAGCCGGAATTTCTGGAGGATGAACTTGAACATCTACAGCATGCATTCGTCGCTAACGGATATAATGCTAAGGAATTTCAGAGGGCAATAAGACCAAAACTTTCCACACGTGATAACACATCACAACTCACCCCTAATGGAAGAGCTATCTTACCATATATCCCCAAGGTCACCGATAGAATTGGTAGAATACTAAAGAGGCACAATATAGAGACTGTCTATAAGCCAACTCAAAAACTTGGCCAAATGATCAGAACTACCAAAGACAAGGTCGACCCACTCTCTCAACCCGGTATTTAATAATAATAATAATACTTTATTGTGTACGAGAAATGACAATGAAACTTACATCAATTTTAAATATTTTGATTCATTACATATTTTTACCCTGAAATTTATTTTCAAACTTAAATTATACACAATAAAAGGAAATGCATACAATACAATACTCACAAAGGATAACCTGTAGTGAGGATACCTTGTGACTGCGGCAAAGTCTACATTGGTACAACGAAGCGAAGTATCAATACGAGAATTAAGGAGCATGAACGATGCTGCCGACTCAATCAGACAGAAAAATCCGCATTAGCGGAACATGCTCTGACAGATGGACACAATATTGTTTTCACAAAGGCAGAGGCTATTTCGAACATCAAAAGTTTCTATCCTAGGATGAACATGGAAGCTATTGAGATATATAAACATAAGAACAATATGAACAGAAGGGAAGAAACTCCTTTGGTACATAGCGCATGGTTGCCGGTGTTGAAAAAGACCAAAATCAAGCCAATACGAAGTGGAAGCGATGGACCAATCAACATCGCGCGCGTAAACCCACTACCTTTTCCCGCCAATGATCAGGGAATAAGTTGGGCCAACGGATCGAATCCAGCATCACTTTAGGAAATTCAGCGGTCTAGTTACAACCTCAGACCAAGAATCCTCTGAAGATGCCCACCGCAGTTGTGGGTGAAAAGTTAGGTGAAATAATTCCTAATAGACCACGGCCAATAAGCCCGGAAGACTCTCTTAATGTCAGTTTATCGGGTGGTGAAAGCCTGAAACTATTCATTTTTTTGCTATTCAAATCCATCTTCACTTACCTGAATACGAAACCAGCATAATCGTCGTCGACGTCAGAAGCTACGTGGAAGGTTCCTTCGAAATCCACGCCGTAGAAGGTGTCGTAGCTTATGGCCAGTCCGGGATCGCTGTTCTTAGTTTGGAGCCTGAAAGTATTTATTTCCATGAGGATTTCTTTATCTGTATAAAAATCCAGAAGTGTGAACATTATTCAGTTTTCGTCAGGGACTTTGTCAGTTTTTTTTAGCAAATTGCATCAAGTTCAAAGTTCAGTAAGAATCTTTTAGATTAATATAGCTTTAAGAAGACTCTCTCATCACCTTCCTGTATTCATAGCGTTCTTCACAAATAACTGATAAAATATCCCAACGTTTTTCCAGAACCATCAAGCTTCGCCTAGAAGCACCCCTAATTCTTCCCCTAGAAGTACGAAATCTCCACCCATACCATCAGCAACCACCCCTGGTCAGACCAATCCCCGTAGCGCGCCTCAAACACCCTCCGGAATGCCGTCTTCCAGCACTTCCATGTCGAATTCGGCGACCTCTATGGTCGGGAAGTCGGACAGTTTGTCCAACATGGGCCACTCGATGGTCGAGTACGGGCACAACCAACCACACGTGCAACCGAAAGACGTCATGACGAACATTCAGCAAGAGAGGGCGGAAAGAGGTATGCACAATTTGAATAGCGAATCTTTGGCCGGGGTAGGTGGAGATGTGAGGGATGTTAGGAACGCCTTCGGTGGGAACATCAATATGGGTGAGTAATCTTCTGGTTTTTTTTGGTTGCTTCCAACCCTTGAAGTTTTTGAATCTCACATTGGAGATAAGTGCATTTTGTTGGGATATGAGGACTTTGTGAATTTACCGGTACTTATTGAGCAAAACACAACTCTATGCGACACCGCCGGCGTTAGCTTGAACTAAGCCCGAAACGAGTATCGTTTTGACAGTTAGTACGTGAAAGCTGGGTTTATTTGTTTATTTTTACGTTTTTATTGCGATAAAAAGATATGGAAAAAACCGTGAAAAACACTAATTGTTGTGTTTATGGATGTCACTGCTTTAGTACTTTGTAATATTTTACTCAGTACTTCACAACTAATTGCTCCAAATATCGAAGTTTTTTATGAAGATTTTGTCCCTGAGATGTATGGGATACTGATGAGGCCAAACAAGGCCGAATCCGGTATATCTCTCATCTCAGTGACAAAATCTAATATCATTTCTCCAACCTCATGATAAAAGATCTCTGAGCCTGGGAATTGAAAATGGTATTCATTTGGATGATAACTATTTTCAATTCATCTATGTTTCAAAAATGTTCTCGGTGTGGAATCCGTAGAAGCAAAGAATTTTTTCCTTTCCATGATTAATCGATGATCACGTCATGTTCCGCATGATAAACTAGGACTCGATTGAGGACTACCATGAGATAAAAGAACTCAACAAACTATATTTTCATTCAACACGTCGAACTGACTTTTCATATAACTGATGAAGAAACATTCTCGCCAGTTGTCAGGTATAGTTCCATCAGATATCTCATATCGCTGGCTGCAGAGTACAATCTAGACATTGATCAGATGGATGCAGTATCTGCATTCCTTCAGGGAGACCTGGAGTAGGAAATTAAATGTCCCAGCCACCTGGTTTCAACGATGGACCTTCAAAAGTTTGTCGACTTAGAAAGAGCTTGTATGGGCTGAAGCAAGCGAGCCGAGTTTGGAATGAAAAATTGGATTCAATTTTACAAGGGTTTGGTTTAACACAGTCGAAATTTGACTCTTGTGTTTATTATGAGATAGAAGGCAGTCTGGGTGGATGACTTGTTGATTTTTGCTAATAATAGGAAAAAGATTAATGAGGTCAAATGTCAACTCTCAAGATCGTTCGAGATGACTGACCTTGGTGAGGCCAAATCATTTTTAGGTCTTGAATTAACCCGTGATCGAAAATCAAAGAAAATTTGACTCAGTCAACAGCATTATATCGAGCAGATTCTCAAACGGTTTAATATGGATGAGACAAATCCAGTTTCTACTCCGATGTCAAATGGTGACAATTTTTCTGAAACTCAGGAGCCGCGAACGGAAGGAGAAAAAGAAAAGATGAGGAAAATCCCTTATCAAGAAGCTATTGGCAGCCTCTTATTTGCGGCACAGATTACAAGACCAGACATAGCGTTCCCTGTCAGTAGTCTCAGCCGATTCATCAACATTCCAGGCATGCCACACTGGGCAGGTGTGAAAAGAGTACTGCGATATCTCCGAGGAACCTCTTCATATAAACTGAAATTCGATGGATCAAAGATTGGACCCATTTATGGATACTGCGATGCTGATTGGGCTAGTGATCCAGATGAAAGAAGATCGGTGACAGGTTTCATTTTCATCAAGTGCGATGCTCCGATATCCTGGTGCACTAAGCGGCAGCCTACTGTAGCTCTCTCAACAACAGAGGCTGAATACATGTCCATGTCTTCAGCAGCACAGGAAGCTTTATGGTTGAGAGACCTTTCTTGAGAGATTGAGCAACATCCGAAGAGCCCTACAGAGATTTTTTGTGACAATCAGGGAGCCAGGAACTTGGCATTGTATGGTGATTATCAGGCAAGGACCAAGCACATCGACGTACGGCATCATTTTATGAAAGAAAAAGTGCACGCGAAGCTTCTGCCTTTCACATATGTACTAACGAAAAAGATGATCGCTGACTCGTTGACTAAGGCGCTTGATGTGAATAAGTTCAGTGAGTGTATCAAGTACCAAGGAATCTGCAAATAGGGAGGGTGTTAGACAATTGATTTGCAGCATTGTTAATAAGTTAATATTATGTTCTATGAATAATTTCATACGTTGTTATGGTTTCTAATCATCAGTTGTATGAAAAGTCAGTTCGACGTGTTGAATAAGAATATAGTTTGTTGAGTTCTTTTATCTCATGGTAGTCCTCAATCGAGTCCTAGTTTAACACTGCATACATACAGTTCTCTGAAGAATGTCCATTTTTATTCAGAATTAATCACCGAGTTTCTTTTCATAGATTTTTTTCCCTTCCTGAACAGAAAAAAAAAATTAGTAGCTTCTATTAAATGAATATATTGTTCATGCTGATGTTTAATTACATTACAATCATGCATGTTTTCATATTCTGTTAGGTCTCGAACTAATTTCATCCTTCTCTTAGTTTTCATCAAATATGGATAATCCTAATGTTTTCTGTTTTGTACATTTCATTGTTATGGAAAACAAAAAGCATAACGGCAGAGACAAAACTAAACAATGAATTTTACCTTCACATTCAGTAGAATTGTCAAGGTATTTTGTAGTACGTACAACCTTGTAGAGTAGCAGGGCTAAAATATGCTTGCAAATTCCAGACAATCTTGCTTGGCATGTGTATATAATCTAGTCAACATTCACACCATCATTTTTATAAGACATCATTTCGTCAATATGCTTGCTCTCCCTCTATACAGCATCTATGAGCATGTAAATATTGGAAAATTTCCTATAATTTGAGGAACCTTTGGTAAACATTTTGCCAGATAATCTGAAAAGCTTTCAAAATGGAATAGTGCTCACCTCAATATTTTACATAAAATATAACAAAAATCACAATATTACCTATACTTACACATACAATATAACCCACAGGATCCACAATTATTAAGGAAACAACTTCGATTATTGATAGTCAATAAACGTTAAAACTTAAAAATCCCATAGATTCCAAATAGAAAGCTAATGTAAACACGAAACAATACTCGTTTCGGTAAACAGCTGATCGGCGAATGCAGCGCCTCTTGTGGAGCAGTATATTTTCCACACCTGAAAGCTCCATTACCAGCACTGTTGCTAATTGAAAGTCAGAAATAAATTAGTAATTAATGAAATTTAAAAAAAATGAATTAAAAAAATTATTTAAAAAAAATTAATACTGTATCTCTTGTTGCAGTTGTGAGCAACGGAAATGGGAATCGAGACCCGATGGGCAGATCTTTGAGGAACGATCTCTTGGTAGCAGCTGATTCTGTCACGAATGCGATGTCGACCCTGGTCCGAGAACTTAATTCAGGTACTGATAGATAAATACGACTACTTAAACGTTGTTACATAAGATTGTTGATATCTTGCACTCGTTCTAGATTTTCATTCCATCTTTTAGTAATTCAGTATTATTTTAGATTTAAGTCCCAATATGTGTTGTACTTAGGCACTCTGTTTTAATTGATTGTACTCGTGTGGATATTGGTACTTAAGTAGCTAATGACGGGTAGGTGAAAACATTTTTTTTTCTGCTCTCGATTCTAGTTCTTATAGGAACTGGTAACTGCAATATTAACAATTTTCTGCATACGAACAAAATTGATTATTGAGTTATGATGATTAGGTATTAGTTATTAACTTTTTCAAATTAAGTGGAATTTTATTAGGAAACTTTGGTCCTAACTATATTTACAAGCGATTGAGAGTTGTAACGAAATTGAGACTTATTTGGAAATGTGAAACGTTTCCATGCTATCCTTTAGATTTTGCTGTTGAACCTTTCGAATATAAGAAGAAAAAATGCTCATAGGGACATTTGCAATAAGAAGCCTCGTGTAGTTTCAAGCATTGCTTTTATGAAGTGCATCAAACGGACTTCTATGTCGCTCATGACCTGGCGCGTCGAAATTTCATCTTCAAAATTTGACAACCCTTATTAGGACCAATTTTTTTGCAGGCAACCCTATATCAACGTGTTCACAATAAAACAGCGCTTATGCTGATATAAAATTTTTTCTATTATACCACAAGTGAAAGTAACTGGTTTTGACATACCTTTTTAAACCTGTCAACCCAGTACTTCGAGCAGGTAAATAATAGGCAACCCCATGTCAGCATATTCTACAGATCGGGAAAAGCGAATTGGAAACATCACAGTTTCTATAGTAAATTCGAACAGGGCCATATAAGTGTCGAATCGAATCAGTAACACTCCAAACGCGGTATGGGCGATTTCATAGTTGTTGTAAATGGATACGACAATTTTATTCCACTCTGACGCTAGGAATTTATTTGCCTCAATGAATGACACGAATAATTTCCTGTGGAAATTAGTATTCAGGTTCTTTTTCGCCAAAACTGGTTTGAAAATAAAATAAATTCTAGAAAAAGAAAAAATTGAAAAACAAAAATTTATTCTACGAGAAGAAATTAAGAAACGAAAATTTATTCTATGAAAAAAAAATAAAAAACAGAAACAAATTCTAAAATATGCGAAATTGAAGATCGACAAATTCAAATTAAATTTTCAAATAATCCACCATGATGTGCCAAACAGTAGCCAAATCTATTATAAAGAGATAATCTCATATCTCAGAGAAGATATACTTGCTATTTTGGCACAAAGTTGGATTATTTTGGAACTTAATTCGATAATATTCGTCGCTCTTTCATTTTCTTGTCCATGCACCAAAATTTTCAGATATCCCCAAAGAATGAAATCATTGGGAGATAAATCTGGAGATCTGGGGGGCCATTTGATCGTCCCATTTGTCGAAATGACACAGTCAGGAAAAGTCGTCCTCAGATATTCAGTGACTATTCTCGCGTTATAACTGGGACACAGCCATTATGTTGAAACCAGAAATAATCGAAATTAATTGGTAGATGTCGAACTATCGGAATAATTTGATTTTCTAAAAGCTCCAAATATTTTGAAGCATTTAGATTACCCTCGATAAAAAACGGCCCTATGATGTAATTCCCCAGGATTCTTGTCCAAACTTTAAGTTTTTTAGGATACTGGGTACACACTGGAATACTCAGGTGCTTATTCTTCCTAGACCAATATCTTACTACGGATGGGTTATGTTTTCTATTCAAGGAAAACGATGACTTATCAATGAATAAGATATTGCTCAGAAATGAACCATTCTCATTCTCTTTTTCCATCATTATTTCACAAAATTCCATTCTTTTGAAATAGTCTTCTGGAAAAATTTCTTGAGAGGTTCGCACCTTATAGCATCTGTAAGTAGTCGTTGATTTTTATTATCTAAATCATAAATAGGTTGGCGGCAAAATCCAAAGGATATCTGATGTTGAAAACATTGCATATTTCCTGGTGACTTAGTTTGAATAAAACAGAGTGTTTTTACCCAGTTTAACCTAGTTGTCACATCAATAACGTCCATTATGTAGGCATTATTTATTTTATGTAAAGAGATGTTAATTATTTTGTTAACTATAAAATTTATTATTGTAATTTTTGGAGATATATTTTGTTGTTGACTTTTTTTATCGAATAGAAGCATATATACTGAATTCTATTAAATATTATCTGCTCCAATAATCATGACAATACTTTATTTGCCTTTTCTTCTTATTGACTCGATTCCTACTTCAAAGCATATGAAAAATTGACTATTGAAGTATTTGCTTGTGATACCTATTTCTACTTTTTAACTTTAGAAAATATTTTTCCTTGTAGAAAGTTTTCCTTGAAACTAAATCTATCTGAATACTGCACCCCAATACATTAAATTAAGGAAGTAATGTCGAGAATGTTTACCTAAGATGAAAATGAATGTTTTTGTTATTTCGCATGTTTTTTCTTCTCAACTCTTCGTGAGAAAAATTTTTCTTAGTTATCTTTTAGTGTACAAATACATTTCCCAGGTATGTATATACATACTCTAGATGGAATATGATATTTTAGATCGATTAACTAGAACAAATTTAATAATTTTGTCTTACTTTTCTCATTTATTTGGATGTTTTTTTTTAGTTTTTACCCACGTTGAATTCTTTCTATCTGTGCTAAATATGGTAGTTGTATGAGGAATGCTGCCTGTTGGATGATTGTTAAATTGCTGAAATATGCAATGGAAGTAGAGGCTTCGTTGTGTTTTGGTAAGTACTTCGAATATGAATTTCGCAGAATCAATTTCGTTTTTCATTATTGAGATTCTTCGGCTTACAACACAAATGAAATTAGTAAATGTGAAGAAAACATTTTGTATTTTAAATAGTCTGGAAAGGAAAGAAACATTGGTACAAGTAGCAGAAAAAAATACAGATTAGCGTTTTGAGAAAAACTGTATATACCACACAGCAAAAATTCAACTTATCATTTAATATTTGAATGCACAACAACAATATATTTATTGCATGTTTCCTCTTCACATTTTATTATGTTTCAAGCATCTGTAGATTTTAGAAAATGTGTTACATTGCATTCCGTACTCACAAAAAACTGATGCACTGCACTTCCTACTTATATTAAGTTTTTACATCTCTTAAAAAAGAAATATTTTTTTAATAGCATTCAGTACTTTCATCAAAAAGTTCTCTTGAAAATAAATATGTTTACATAAGGCCATTTCTCTGAATAACGAAAGTAAGTTACAAAATGTGAAAAAGGTTGGTTCAAGCAGCTATAGTTTTTCACTTTGAAAGTTGTGAAATACAACGTCGCAAAATTGCTTACTGTTTCAATGCTCTCTTGGATAAAAGTTTAGTCGTATGTGTTGATTATTCATTTCTTTAGATTTTGAAGATGACGGTGAAGATGAGAGTGATAGTGGTTGGCAAGAGGAACTTCAAAGGCGCTACGAACAAGATGCTAATTTCATAGCTGAACTGAGAGCCAGACAAGCAAACTCACCTGGGAGCAATCCGAATGAAAGTATGAAATTTTATGCTATTTTATAGTGTTACTAGCTTCACTGCGAAAAAAAAATAACGCACATCATGGAAATCTCAAATTTATTCTACAACTGAAGGTGTTCTCAATGATAATTATTTTTATCAGAATTATGCATGCATATGTTATCCACTTTCAATGTTTTTCTTCAATACAGATGTTTTTTCCCAGCAGGAATAAAAAAAGATGATATCAGATTTTGAATGTATTGGCTCCATTCCAAAATCAGTTGTCCTCGATCAATTCTATTCATCAATAGTTTTTCTTTCGTTTGATTTTCTTCACTTGATCGCTATGCAGAGCGAAACACGCAATTTGACCCAAGAGGAATGTGCCCAAGCGGTAGTTTTGAGAGAAGAAGGGTGGACATACACAAAAATTGCAGAAAGGTTTGGAGTTTCCCATACAAGTGTGTCCAGAATGTTGCAGCGATTCAGGGAGACAGGTATGAATGTCCGAAGACCAGGACAGGGTAGACCAAGGGTAACAACTGCTGCTCAAGAACGTTACTTGAGAGTTTCTTCGTTGAGACAACGGTTTGCAACCGCTCGCCTCCTTCAAAATCAGCTTGAGCAAACTCATGGGGTGCAAATTTAGCACTCAGAGAATAAGAAATCGCCTCAGAGAATATGATTTAAGGCCTCGTGTCGCGGCAAGAGGCTCAGCTCTTACCCCAGCCCATCGAAGGGCGCGTTTGGATTTTGCGAGAGAGCATATCCATTGGGAAGAGGCCGATTGGGAAAGAGTTCTCTTCACAGATGAGTCTAGATTCTGCCTCTACCATTGTGATCGACGTGACAGACGTCCACATGAAAGATATGCTCAGTGCAATTTCCTGAATACTACTGGTTTCGGGGGAGGATCGATTATGGTATGGGGTGGAATATCTTTGACTGCTCGCACAGACCTAGTGGTCGTTGATAATGGAGCTATGAATGCTGATAAGTATATAAGGAATATTCTTGAAGAGCATGTAGTGCCATTTGCCCCATACATTGGTGAAAATTTCATTTTTATGGACGATAATGCCAAACCCCATAGTGCGCGCATCCTTCAGGAGTACCTTGAAGAGGTTGAAGTCTCTCGAATGGAATGGGCAGCAAGAAGTCCAGATCTCAATCTGATGGAGCAGGTTTGGGACAACCTCAATAGAAGGCTGAGAAGTTCAGAAAATCATCCAGCTACTCTTGATGACTTAGAAATCCAACTGGGAGAAATCTGGGAAAGATTAGATCAGAACATTTAAAGATCACTCATTTTGAGTTTGAACCGTCGTTGTCGAGCTGTAATTAACGCAAGAAGTGGAAATACCAAGTATTAAATCACTTATCAGCATTTCAGTATTTTGAAAATTGTTCATTTCTCTTCTTTCACATAAGATTCGGTGAAATCCTGAATTTTTCTTCCATTTAATGTATTTTGTTTCGTTCAAAACCTTCCCTAGAGAACATAACAAATAAGTTATAAAGTCAATGTATAGTTAACTTTCATTAAAATTGAGATTTTCAGAATGTGCGTTAATTTTTTTGCGCAGTGTATATTTTTCGTTTTTCCATTAGTTGCAATAATATGCAGTTTCTGTGCATCAGATTCGAGTGAAAACAGAAAATCAAAAACTCCACTACTAATAATGAGATAAAAAAGTAACAATCAATCAATATTAAACATAAAAAAATTAATTAACATGTATCTGAAATTCTCACGATGAAGAAAACTAAAAGCAAACTCAAGTTATCGAAAGATTCGCGCAACCTTCCTGAAAAATAACTTTACAATTCCTTATTGTCTTGATTCAGCTACTCTCACGATTCTATTCCAAATCTAAATGATCGTAGGTCGATCGCACCCCGTCTCAATGAAAGCTCCGAATTTAGTAATATAAAATTTATTTCCAGGTTATTCCCACAATAGCTATCAGTATCAACAGCATCCCTTGAGTCAGCACTATGGCTCTCAACAAAATATGTTTTCTGCGGTGCAACAGAATCATTCAGGCAACGGATCGCAAAACTATAATTCTGAAGATTACGCAGGATATAACAGAACTAATTGTAATCAGAGACCTTTTGGACAGCAGGTACATGAAAGATTTGGTTTCTGTTTGTGAATTTTTGTTGATTTTATTGGTTTATGAAATGATCACGAGAGTAATAAATAATCTGCTACCCAGAAGTTAGGAAAGTTCTTCAATTCAGCAAATTTGTCCAGAAGTGGTTGAAATTTGGTTATCTACTGTTCATGTTACCATACATGAACATTAGATAACCAAAATTTAACCACTTTTGGACAAATTTTGTCTGAAACTCATAAACTTTTAGAAATACTGACAAATAAAGCCCATACATAGATTAATAAACATTCTATTGCCAAAAAGAATGTTAAATAATCTATGTAAGTGCTTTATTCGTCATTATTTCTAAAAATGTATGAGTTTCAGACAAAATTTAAATTCTTGTATTCAGCATTCAGTAATGCTAAAGTTGAGAAAAACAGAATTATAATAATGCCCCTGCATACTTTGATCAGGTTTTTGGAGAACATTTATCATATCTCAATATTTGGAGAATGAACTTTCTTGAAGCAGTTTATTTAGAACAACCATCCTGTTTTTGCTACAAAAATAATTGATCTGAAAATGTTTGAAAAATTAAGTAATTTGGGAAATAAGTATAAGAAAAGAATAACATGAAAAAGGTATAATATTTAAGTTTCCCTTTTCCTTAGTTCCAACAAATGATTCAACTTTTCTCAAATTATGTTATTTTCTTTACAACATCTCTAATTGAAATCTTGTGTTTCGTTTTTTTTTTGTATGTTTTTATAATTTCAGCTTGAGAATTTCCTGGCAATGATATAACAAATTAGGCAACTACATTATCTAAACCAATACTAATGAATAAAGAAAAATTGAAATTCGTTATTTTTTTATTCTTGATTATTTAAAACTTTCAAAATTTTACAATTTTTTGTTCATGATATACTTCCTGTTGAACCGGTAATACCCTCAACTTTTTTAATTTATCTGAGACCTCCTGTATATCTTTGCAGATTTTGAAAGAGCTTGAGATTTCGAATTCCTACATACTGGGTTTACTGTAAAAATCGCACGCTAATCAACTACTTCTGACTTTTCTACATTATTATCCAATTTCTGTGAAAACTTCGGTGGCATATCTGTCACCAAATCAATAATTATTTTATTGTGGTGAATTTGGTTACATCTTGTCATATGTCATTTTTGGATTTGCCCAATGAAAAGTTAAAGTGGTATACAGGGTTATTCACGAATATGGCTCTATAGAATATTTTTAAGAGAGACACAAGATTCAGGATTGAAATTCTTAAGGTGAGCTTCAAGTAAGAAGATGACTTCTCGTATATTTTTGAAGGTTCTAGGACTTCCGGTTTTTCCGGAAGTGACATCAACTTTTGTTTTTCAAATGGGAAGACCCATTTTTCATTGCGTAAATAGATTCTCCATTGAATTCTGTGTTTTTTTGATTCCAAAAGTTTGAATTTTCTCGAGAAAATTCCCTGTGAATGAGTAAATACGAAAACAAAATCTCAAAATTGTTGAAATAAAGACAACTTTGAGGTTTTTCTCATTAAAAATTTTGAAATTTGAGAATCTCCGAGAAGAAAAACTGATGCGTCTTTTCCGATAGCGAGATTTTCAGAATATGATACAGGAGGTCACAAATTCTTTATCAATGTTAAAAGTGATGAAACATCGAAAAATCGTTTTTTTTCAAATTGGAACCCCATTTTTTCGAAGCATATTCGAAATTATCTTCAAAAAATAATAAGAGCATACGTCCAAGACTTTTATCCCAAAATGAATATTTTCGAGATAGTCATGAAAAACGATTTTGTCTTCAATTTTCAATCTCATTTCGAATGTGTTCTTTTACTGGAAAATAATAAGCGGTCAAGTGAAACTTTTGGAAATCTCTGTTATCGAAAAAAAATTTTCTATAGTTCAGACAAAATCGTTTTTCCTGGATATCTCGAAAAATATTCATTTTGGGATAAAAGTCTTGGACGTATGCTCCTATATTTTTTGACGAATATTTCGAAAATGTATCGAAAAAATCGGGTTCCAATTTGAAAAAAACGATTTTTTGATGTTTCGTCACTTCTAACTTTGACAAAGAATTTGTGACCTCCTGTATCATATTCTGAAAATCACGCTATCGGAAAGGAAGCATCAGCCTTTCTTCTCGGAGATTCTTAAAAATGAGAATTTTCAATGAAAAAACCTCGAAGTTATCTGTATTTCAACATTCAACAGTTAAATTTTGAGATTTTTTTTTCGTATTTCCTCATTTAAAGAGAATTTTCTCGGGAAATCAAAAATACTCAGAATTAAATAGAGAATCTATTTATGCAATGAAAAATGGGTCTTCCCATTTGAAAAACGAAAGTTGATGTCACTTCCGGAAAACCGAAAGTCCTAGAACCTTAAAAAAATATACGAGAAGTCGTCTTCTTACTTGAATCTCACCTTTAGAATTTCAATCCTGAATCTTGTATCTTTCCTAAAAATATTGTATGAAGTCATATTCGTGAATAACCCTGTATAATGACAACTACTAGTCAGTACTTGTCGATATACAGACTACACTTCTTCTAGAATGGTGAATAAAGAGGTTATTTTTCTTCAATTAATATATCATTACAGCCTATGAAGCCCAAGCAATATCCCCAAGAGCATGAGAACGGCCAAAGTTTTCCCATGATGAAGGAACAGAATCAAGACAAGATCCAGTTCGAGGAAGCTTTGAAACAGTGGGTTAACAGATAAGAAATTGTTATTATTTAACGTACAGTAAAGTACTAGGTACTATCAGTGGATGTTCAGAACCTAATTCGTATAAATAAGTACTTACATTTCATCCTAAGCTTTTTCTCAACTAGTGAAATCGCATAATCATACTCTACTTCGGAAGTTAGCATTTTCATGAATGACAAATGAGTGTAAAAGATATACAGCATATCATTAGATTTATTCGAATGATCAAGTTTTCCATTAGAAATAAGCACTGAGCAAATGTTGAGCTGTTGGTGAATGAGGTACATAGTTTTATATTTATTTTGCTGTTCTTAAAAATTAGAAACGATTGGTTGGCTCATGTAGGTTGCTTGTTGCACTAAGCCTGAGCTTCAGGAACGTTATTTGAAACTTGAAGGTTTGTTAAAATTTTAGTCCTCTGTTAAACAGAGTATCCATGGATTGTCCCCATTATTATTTCTGAACAGAGGTCGTTATAGTTTGGATCAGCCAGAGAACCGACTTCCCATGTGAATGGTTCTTAGTTCTGCCAGCTCTGGAAACTTGCAAACCATGTGTTCTTATTCTGTACCATATAAGTTGCAAATTTCATCTGCTAACCTTCTAGACCCCCCATTATCCAAAGTTCAGCTTGTGGCAGCTTTATGAGCTTTGCGCTGTAGAATACCACAAACTTTTTCCTTTCTGAATTCGATCCATCAGTGTACCATATGGATGAGTTTTTGTCCAAATCCTAGATAATTGGCATCACATCCAATAGCTGTCCCTTCAAAGGATTGTGATTTTAATGAATCATCAAATTTTAATGGACGTTCCTGAATCTTTTTTTCAGCAGACTGAAATTAACTGTTTGGAAATATGATGTACTTAATTATGTGCTGGTCAAGTGTGGATAAATTGCTAATTATATTTTTGGAAATTTAATCATATATCAACTTCCAAAATGGATTATTTATGTCTTTTCACTAAAGAAGTAACTAAAAGGTCATTCAATAAGTTCGTAGGATAAAAGTTTTTTTTTTTTAATTCTTTATTCATCAGCAATCAGAAATTTACAAAGTAAAAAAATCTTTTCTGGCAAAAGTCAATTCTTTTTATTCATTCTGATAGTCCCATTTTTTTGTAGTATGACATGTGTTTTACCTAAAAATATGACTCAGTGACTGCGATTACTTCACTATCAGGATAATATTCATCGAGTTTGCTCTGTATTTTTGCCCCTTAAAAGCAACACACTATAATTTTTTCCATTATCTTCTTGTCACCCCACATACTTATTGAATGGACTATTAGTTGAGGTTTCTTCTTTTCATATACGACATCTTAATTCTCATTTTGTTTTAGTACTATAACTTATTTTCCTTACTCATTTTTGAAAAATGTAATTTGTTGTTTCGGTCCCCTTTTTATTTTTTTATTTTCTTGAAATACTAGAATGTTTTCATTTCAATACAAAAGTTCTTGAGAATGATGAGAAAGTATCCGTTTTGTATAATGAAATTGAACTGCTGTAGAAGTAGATTTTGTTATTGTTGCAGCTTTTTCTATAGTTGAAACGTTCAAATCTAGTGTGTACTGTAATTTGGACTAAAGTAAATGTTTCCTTGAAACTATGACTGATATCTTTACGATATACCTATCGCATATTAAATACGAAAGAATTACTTATTGGAACATTGTAACATTTTACGGTGTGTTATTGATGATAAAATTAATTGATTGTTATATATATTCATTATAATATAAACTCAGATTTTACATTTGTTATTTATTTCCGAATATTACAAATAGAACGATCAGTGAAAATATATGGAGTAAAAATTTAGTGGTAGTCATACTTGTTTTATTTTAAATCGATGAAACGATCATTGTTATAAGAATCGAAACTCAAAACTTTCACTGGAAATAAGCTATATGTTTCTGGAGTCATGTGAACCTCAATTTTCAGTGATTACCATTTTTTCAAACAATTTATTGTGTTCCTAGGAGAGCCATTTCATAATATGATTCCTAAAACCTCATTTGTACATATTATTTTAGTTGAACTAGTTGAATTCGAATATTTAAACTTTCTTAAATTATAAATAGAAATTAAAGACACACCAGGATGATGAATTGATTTTTTATTGAAATTTGTCTAGAACATTTAATTCTTCAATGATTATATTCTAAATTGATTATGTTATAAATATTATCCTGGGATTTTTTGGGTTTTCGTCAGAATTTCAAACATCTCTGAGGTTCATTGAATTCTTGGTTTTAAAAAATAGAAAAGTGAAAAAAATGATTAGCTTGATTCTGATTATTTTAAAATACCATTATAGTAATTCGAAATTATCTCCTATTTGTATATTATGATTGTTGTCCCCCATAAAAGTTCAATACGAGATTTAACATTCTTCCAAAGATAATATCCTGTTTATGGCTAGCAGATATAATAATCTTTGAGAGGTGTTCAACCGAATTTACACAGATAGAAAACAACAAAAGAAATAAGAAAGACCAATTGAAATCTCGGTTTTTTTAGTTGGTCCTACTTCTTTGTTTAACAGTTCAATTCTGAAAATTCAACGATTAAATCCTGTTTATTCATAAACTCCAATGATTTCAATGTCATTGTTGAACTATAAATTCGGTAAATTGATATCGTACACGGAATATTTAATGGCCTAAAGCTGGAAAAACTAATGTATATAGGTGAGAAATTCGAATATTGCATAAATCATGTGAATTGTTTGCCAGTGATGATTTTTAGCCAATATGAAATTTTGTATTCAAACTTCTAACTGTAACAATGGATATTCATTAATTACTTCCTTGGAATCACCACGATATATTTATTCATATGCAAATGAAAGAAATAAGAATTAGAAAAAGATTAAGAAAAAATTTATTGAAATCTAGTAGTTTTCGCTTACTGGCAATGATAATTTTTATTTTCATTTAGTATAAAAGTTAATGCGATTAAGTTGAATCATCTCCTGTAATATAATCAATAAAAACTTAAGGTTATATTATGACTTCATATCATCTCATAAAAAAATATAAAAAACGAAATGAATGGTGATGATGAAAACTATTTCAAATAAGACTGGAAAGAATAGCATGTAACATCTCATAAAATTAATCGAATTTATACCCAGCAAATTTTTTTTATATTACTCCTCTATTTTAGAATTACTGCCTTCTGATAATATGTAGCTGACATTCAATCTTTTTTTACATCATATTGATGGTTGATATAAATCGAAAGAAACATTGTTATAAGAGTATAATTTGTACTCAACATAGTGTTATATTGGAATTTCTTGAAAATTATTAATGAACATATCCTAGTAAATATTCTGTAACGAAATTCTCAATTATATAAAAATAAAAGTGTAAACTCCATTTTGTTTTATGTATGAGGAATCCTCTGAATATTCGAATATCAGAACAAGTATAAAGATTTATAATAACGTCTATCGTTTCGCAGAAAACGTTAAAAATTCATTGAATATTAATACCATGCATTATTTTTGAAAGTTAAAGACTATACATACATAATTTACAATAATTATGAAATAACTTATTGATACTTGAAATTGTATTTTCACAATAGGTATTCAGATGAAACTTTTACTTACCTCTATTTGATCTTTGGAGACAAGAGACAAATTTTAAAAGTCGAAACAATTTTCTCAGATAATCGTAAGTGAAAAATACAATTCTTTCAAACTACGAGCTAGGAGACTATACGATGAAGCAAAAATAATTATTCTCTGTACAATTAATTATAATAATATATTATCATTAATCTTTTTGAAAATGGAGACTGAACATATTTGGTGAAAAACTTGTTATCAAATTTTTTTTACCCTGACTATCTCAAAAGGGCATATTCGATTTGCTTGGTCTTGTTATTCGAAGAGTTTTAGCTGAGGTGTCTATTTGAACCTTCTTCTTCAAATTTGATGGGAGGGTCCTCCATATCGCTTCAGGAACTTGTTCTATGGAAAAAGATTGCATATTGATAAAATAGTAAAATAAAAAAATAAATATAAATTGGTGAGATTGTCCCAATGGTTAGTGTTCTTTTCAAAATTATAAATTAGGTAAATTTTTTTCAAGTCTTTTCCTGTTAGTTTATTCTAATCTGCAATAGTTCGTTTATATAAATTTGAAAAGTTCAAAGTTGCAATACATAGTTCTATTTTAGTTTTGAAAAAATCGTATTAATTAGTGCACGAGTTTTACGCAGGGGTCTTTCTTCTATTATCATTAACGACAATTTTCTAATTGATTTTTGTTTTAAAGACTGGTAGAGGAAACTCTTCAAAAATTTCAAAAAAATGTTAGCCCTTGTAGCAGATTCATAAAAAAATTCCATTGATGTATTGAAGATATTATTTTGAGGAGTTTAGAGTATACAGGGTTATTCACGAATATGGCTCTATAGAATATTTTTAGAAAATAAACAAGATTCAGGATTGAAATTCTAAAGGTGAGCTTCAAGTAAGAAGACAACTTCTCGTATATTTTTTGAAGGTTTTAGGATTAATAATAATAATAATTTATTTCCCCAAAAAAGTATACAGTTTATGACATGGAAAGTATTTCAAATCAGACAAAATACACCTTTTCATCTTTACCGGAGAAATAATAAAAAAACTCACAAAGGTAAAACCTGATGTGGTGAGTAAAAGAAAAAGATATTCAATTTTTCGCTATTCCAAACATTCTCATACTCCTTGTACGGAAAAATCATTCACAAGACACCAGAACAAAATCCCCAACAACAAATAAGAAAGAAATATATACATATTTTTTTTTCTCAAATTGAGGACTTTTCGAAGAAGTAGCAGTTTTTCCTATCCACCAGCTGCAGGATGACTGTTCTTCCTGATGAATTAATCCAATGCTTCAATTCGACCTTGAAATGCTTAATGCTTTCAATTCTTCTCATGTAGGGTGGAAGTTCATTGAATATTTTAGGTCCCAAATAGCTATGACACCTCTGTGCCAAAGTTATTTTAGTTCTTGGTACCGCCAAGGCAAACTTTCGCCCGGTAACTTTCGTTTTTCAAATGGGAAGACCCATTTTTTATTGCATAAATAGATTTCCCATTGAATTCTTAGGGTCGGTTTGACAAAACTTTGTTTGTACCGTTAAATTAATTAGAGCCACCGCGATTCGTTGAAATTTCAAAACGAGTGATTCGATTGGTTCGAATTTACGTAAGGATTTTTAATCGTACAATTAAAGCTTTGTGAAACCCGCCCTATGTCTTTTTGATTCCAAGAGTTTGAATTTTTCCGAGAAAATTCTCTTTAAATGAGGAAAAACGAAAAAAAAATCTTAAAATTGAAATACAGACAACAACGAGGTTTTTTCATTAAAAATTCTCATTTTTGAGAATCGCCGAAAAGAAAGGCTGATGCTTCTTCAACGATAGCGTGATTTTCGGAATATGATATAGGAACTCACAACTTCTTTGTCAAAGTTAGAAGTGACGAAACATCAGAAAATCGTTTTTTTCAAAGTGGAAGCATTTTCGAAATTTTCGTCAAAAAATAGTAGGAGCAAACGTCCAAAACTTTTATCCCAAAATGAATATTTTTCGAGATATTCAGGAAAAACCATTTTGTCTTCAATTCCGAATGTGTTTTTTACTGGAAAATAATTAGCGGTCAAGTGAAATTTTTGGAAATCTCTGTTATCGAGAAAATATTTTCTATTGTTCAGACGAGTTAAGTTCTTGAATTATCATGTGTAATGCGAGAGCAACAATTGGTTTAAAGTTCTCAATGTGAGTATTAGTGAAGTCAACGTAAAAAATTCTTAGGAATGCGGTAAAAAATAATTTGTAATAATTTTTAATGCTTTTGGAAGAATAATTAACAGAACATGTAACAATTCCATTACTGAAAATTCAAATTTCCCTACCATGACAAAAAAGAAATTCTCCAAAATTAAGAATTCGCGGAAATAATCCTAAGCTTCAAAGAATGAAGAAAAACCGAACTCGTCTGAACTATAAGAAAATATTTTCTCGATAACAGAGATTTCCAAAAATTTCACTTGACCGCTAATTATTTTCCAGTAATTTTTTACTGTTGTTTTTACACATTCGGAATGAGATTGAAAATTGAAGACAAAATCGTTTTTCCTGAATATCTCGAAAAATATTCATTTTGGGATAAAAGTCTTGGACGTATGCCCCTATTATTTTTTGACGAAGGATATGAAAATGCTTCGGAAAAAAAGGGTTTTAATTTGAGAAAAACGATTTTTTGATGTTTCGTCACTTCTTACTTTGACAAAGAATTTGTGACCTCCTGTATCATATTCTGAAAATCACGGTATCGGAAAAGAAGCATCAGCCTTTCTTCTCGGAGATTCTCAAAAATGAGAATTTTTAATGAAATAACCTCGAAGTGTTCTGTATTTCAACAGAGTTCAATTTTGAGATTTTTTTTCGTATTTCCTCGTTTAAAGAGAATTTTCTCGGGAAAATTCAAACTTTTGGAATCAAAAAGACTCAGAATTCAATGGAGAATCTATTTATGCAATAAAAAAATGGGTATTCCCATTTGAAAAACGAAGGTTGATGTTCTAGAACCTTCAAAAACTATACGCTCACCTTTAGAATTCCAATTCTGAATCTTGTGTCTTTCCTGAAAATATTCTATAGAGCCATATTCGTGAATAAACCTGTTTATGATTGTGTTCGTTGAATGATATTTACCCTGGTATAACCCAGTCCTTATTTAATATACTGAGAAAAACTCACCATTACAACGATAAACCAGATCCGACCATATTATCATTTCCTGTGAAAAACAGAACACTCCGAGCCTTCCTCCTTGCAGAGTACTATCGAAGATGTTGTCGGAATCCGTGATAAGTTTGTCCCCTTCATAAATTCTTAATCGTATTAGACCAATTCTAGGTCTGTGCAGCAACAGCCATCGATAACTGGTCTTCGATTTCCATCCGACATTCTTGGGATCTTTCCACAACAACGTTACCTCATCCTCTGTGTTCCCAGTTTGCCAAAGAGCGTTCCTCAGCATCTCGCCAGGCCCTGTGGCCGAATTGATGAGCTTCAACTGGATGCCTGACTCCGCCACTGCCCTGAACGGCTCGTGCTTCCAGTAGGGCTGGCTGTTTTTCTTCCACATGACCGCGTAGAACTGTTTGTTGTTGAGGTAGCTGCAAAAATTACGAGATATGAATATATATGTTTTGTACATTACTATTTTACCCGCCTTCCTATCCCATCTTAACAGTAGGCACCCAAATATTCAATTCACTATGGAAATTGAAAAGGATGGTGCTCTACCCTTTCTAGACGTCTTGGTTACTAGAAAGCCTAATGGAAAGCTAGCACACAGGGTTTATAGAAAACCAACCCACACGGACAGGTATCTACACAAACAGTCCAATCATCACCCTCAACAGAAACGAGGAGTTATAAAAACACTCGTAGACAGAGCCCGACGATTGTGCGAGCCGGAATTTCTGGAGGATGAACTTGAACATCTACAGCATTCATTCGTCGCTAACGGATATAATGCTTAGGAAATTCAGAGGGCTATAAGACCAAAACTTTCCACACGTGATGATAACACATCACAACTCACCCCCAATGGAAGAGCTATCTTTACTATCTTACCCAAGGTCACCGATAGAATTGGTAGAATACTAAAGAGGCACAATATAGAGACTGTCTATAAGCCAACTCAAAAACTTGGCCAAATGATCAGAATTACCGAAGACAAAGTCGACCCACTCTCGCAACCCGGTATTTACAGGATACCTTGTGACTGCGGCAAAGTCTACATTGGTACAACGAAGCGAAGTATCAATACGAGAATTAAGAAGCATGAACGATGCTGTCGACTCAATCAGACAGAGAAATCCGCACTAGCGGAACAAGCTCTAACAGATGGACACAATATTGTTTTCTCAAAGGCAGAGGCTATTTCGAACATCAAAAGATCTATCCTAGGATGAACATGGAAGCCATTGAGATATATAAACCTAAGAATCACATGAACAGAAGGGAAGAAACTCCTTTGGTACATAGTGCATGGTTGCCGGTGTTGGAAAAGACTAAAATCAAGCCAATACGAAGTGGGAGCGATGGACCAATTAACATCACACGCGTAAACCCACAACCTTCTCTCTCCATTGATCAGCGTATAAGTTGGGCCAACGGATCGAATTCAGCATCACTTTCGGAAATTCAGCGGTCGAGTTACAACCTCAGACCAAGAATCCTCTGGAGATGCCTACCGCAGTTGTATGCGAAACGTTAGGTGAAATAATTCCTAAAAGACCACGACCAATAAGCCCGGAAGACTCTCTCAATGTTGTAACGTTCCAATTTACCGCCTCTCGGGAGTTTTCGGATTACCTCGAATCGCGACACGCGAGTGGTACACGATCGCGATTCAGTCGAGTACGTGCCACCTCAGACGCGAGACCCTGGTAATCCGCAGTCCTGACGTTACACCGGAAAAAGCAGTAATTTGTTCTCTTGTTCTGAGTTGAAATAGTTAATTTAGGCAATTGTTAAAATTGCCTTTTCTGGAGGGAGTTGAATCTCCAGAATCTTTTTTGGAGGGAGCTAAGTCTCCGTATCTTGTGAAGAGAGCTAAGTCTCCGGTATCTTTTCAGAAAGCTAAGCCTCCGGCACCTGTTTTAAGAAAGCTAGGTCTTCGACACTTCTTTGGAGGGATCTAGACATCTGAAACCTCTCAGGAGGGACCTAAGTCCTCGAATCCTTCAGTTCCTGCATATTGGAGGAAGTTGAAACCTCGACGCTTCTGTTTGAAAGAATACGACCTTCATCTCCTGCTACAACTTCTTCCAGGAGATCCAGGAGTTCGAACGTTGGGAGAAAATCGAGAAATAGTCACTTCCCTTGCCCAGCACCGTTATATTCAGATGAGTTAACAAACAACGAAAGCGCTTGTGAATTGATCATGATTGTACATATTTTGTCCTCGTATAAAATTGTTTTAACCTGTGATATTAGACATTGTAAACAGCTTTTGTCATCAGAGAGGAATAAATCTCGACTGTTCAAGTTTTGATTATCATTAGCCTGAATAGAAGTATATACCTCTCCTTTTACCTCATCTAAATGTAAGGTGGTCTCATGATCTGACTAGCTGGAGCATCTATCGTTAAAATATTACATATAGTAGTTCATATTTCTACCATAACCTTACAATGTCAGTATATCCAGTCGTGAAAGCCTGAAACTATTCTTTTTTTTTCGCTATTTAAATCCATCTTGCCTGAATATGAAACCAGCATAATCGTCATCGACATCAGAAGCTACGTGGAAGGTTCCTTCGAAATCCACGCCGTAGAAGGTGTCGTAGCCTATGGCCAGTCCGGGATCGCTGTTCATAGTTTGGAGGATTTCGGCGCCTTGGTTTACGATCACCCAGTTCGGATCTACCTGAGCTTCGCCTTGCGGATCCAAGATCACCTCGGAATACTTGCTGAAGTCCGTCTGATGGATCAGGGAGTTGTTGGGGCAGTTATCAAGGTCGTTGGTGACCGTATCGTTGTCCCAATCCTTCTCGCAGACGTCGCCAATGCGGTTCCCTGAAAAAAAATTATCGATCTTCAATTTCGCATGTTTCAGAATTTGTTTTTGTTTTCCGTTTTTATTTTCATAGAATTAGTTTTTGTTTTTTAATTTCTCCTCGTGGAATGTATTTTTTGTTTTTCAATTTTTTTCTTTTTCTAGAATTTATTTTATTTCCAAACCAGTTTTGGCGTAAAAGAACCTGAATACTAATTTCCACAAGAAGTGGAGTGAAAGAAATTATTTGTGTCATTCATTGAGGCAAATAAATTCCTCGCGTCAGAGTGGAATAAAATTGTCGTATTCATTTACAAGAGATATGAAATCACCCACACCGCGTTTGGAGTGTTACGTATTCGATTCGACACTTCGCGTACCATACGTGTGGCCCTGTTCAAATTTACTATAGAAACTGTGGTGTTTCCAATTGTGTTTTCCCGATCTGTATATATTTTTATTGAACTTACTGTTAAGGTCTAGTTGATCTGGATTCCAAACCAAATAACAGTTATCATCAATGTTAATTATGCCGTCACCGTCAATATCATCGTCACAAGCATCTCCTATGTTGTCATGGTCCGTATCCAGTTGATTGGGATTAGGAACATTCACACAGTTGTCTCTGTTGTCGTTGATTCCATCCCTGTGAAGATTCGATTGTGTTAAATTTTCTGCGAAACGTGGCAACGTCAAAGTTATCCATGGGTGGTCCTAGGGTATATTTCTGGGGAGGGTAATTTTTTCCAACAAATATATACCTACATAAAGTGTCCCACCGTGAGTGCCCATGAGAAGATTATGTAGAAATAATCATTCGATCACTTTAAATTTTGTGTGAACGAGTGTGTGAAGATAAAAGAGTTTTCATTCATTATATACAGGGTGTACCAAGTTCGACGGCCTATTAGGCGTTTCTGGAGAACTGGACCTATTTGAAATCTGAAAATTGGGATTATATTATTGTTTGACGATCTAAAATATTCTTGGAGCCTGACCACTTTCAGTTATACAGGGAGTGAAAAACATCTTCAAGAATTTTTTTTTCGGATTTGATAGAGTATGCAATTTTGAATACATTCGTACTCAAATCGTTGCATTCGTCAAAATACTTTCCAAAATATCATGAAAAAACTGAATTGCATACTCTACCAAATTCGAAAAAAAAAAATCAAAAATATTTTTTTCGATATTTTGGAAAGTATTTCGAAGAATGCAACGATTTATGTATGTATTCAAAATTGCATACTCTATCAAATTCGAAAATAAAAAAATGTTTCGAAAATTTTTTTTCACTCCCTGTATAACTGAAAGGGGTCAGGCTCCAAGAATATTTTAGATCGGTAGATAACGTCAAACAATAATATAATCCCAATTTTAGATTTCAAATAGGTCCAGTTCTCCAGAAATGCCTAATAGGCTGTCGAAATTGGTACACCCTGTATATTTGTTAGTTTCATTTCATAATGGATCGAAAAATCTGAAATGGTTGAGGTGTTCTGCGAGGGGGTTATTACCCCCTCCACCCCCCTTAGGACTGCCCTTGAAGTTATCGTTAGTATTTTTGAAACATGGATGAATTAAAATTCAAAATTTTTTGGTGATTTTCAACAGGCTGTATCTCAGTGAAAAGTGGTGGTATGGAAATAAAAAAACTTAATTTTGAAGCTTGCAGACTCTTGTTTCTGAATTTATCGGTTAACAATTTTTCGGAGTATCGGTAGCCATGCAATCGTATAAGCACGAAGAAAAAATTTTCAAATTATTTCGAATTTTTTTTCTGCTCGGATGCAAATTTGGCATAAGCTAATTTTTCTAGAATCTACTGATTCTCCTTATCTTCTCCATATGAGGGAAAATTATTTCGAAAATCCAAAAGTGCTGGATCAACTTACTTACTTACAGATCACTTACCGATCTGTGTCCTTTCCAAAATCACACACATCTCCTATGTTGTTCTGGTCTTCATCATACTGGTCTGGGTTGTGTATTTCGGGACAGTTATCGCAAACGTCCCCTATACCGTCCCCATCTATATCCCTTTGATTCGGATTGTACTTGTCTATGCAGTTATCTGCTTTGTTCAAAACACCGTCGTTGTCAATATCGTCGTCGCAAGCATCACCTTTACCGTCTCTGTCAGTGTCTAATTGATCGGTGTTCTTAATGTAAGGGCAGTTGTCACAAGCGTCACCAACATGGTCCCCACCTCCATCGTCAGAGTCGCTCTGGTCCGGGTTATATTTCAGCCAGCAGTTGTCCTGAAATACATTGAGAATCGAGGATAAAAAAAATGTGTTGTTATGACTATTTTGCTCATTCCGTTTCCCATTTTTTTTCCGACGAAATTTTTTTTTATATGATTGTACCGAAATTGTGTCGACTTGTGCTGAACAGTTTTTCAGAAAAAATCGATAGGATTTCCCTCATATGGGAAAAATAAAAAAAAAATCATTAGATTGAAGGAAAATCAGCATACCTGGGCAACAGTGTGTGTAAAGTTGGCCTAGAACTTCTGGATTTTCGAAAAGTTTTTGTTGTGCTGAATTGTGCTAGTTTTGTGCTGCTTCAAGGCGTTCTGATTTTTCTTTTATAATACAGGGTGTACAAAGTTCGACGGCCTATTAGGCGTATCTGGAGAACTGGACCTATATTTGAAATCTGAAAATTGGGATTATGTTATTGTTTGACATTATCTACCGGACTAAACAATTTTTGGAGCCTGACCACTTTCAGTTATACAGGGAGTGAAAATACTTTCCAAAATAGACAAAAACTTAAGAAAAAAGGGAGATAAAAGTATTCGGTAACATGTTCGTTGGTTCTATTCTAAGTATCTTGACCACAAACCGTTTTCACTTTTTTTAAGTCGAATATTGTGGAAAAATTGTACATTCCTAGAATTTAGAAAAATTCTTCACAGGAAAATATCTAATAATATGGACTAGTGAAAATCTAGATCATGAAGTAAACTGCAGGAAACGTGCTGCCATCGAACCAACGTAGCAATAGACTAGTTTCTGGGTTGTTACCCGTCATCAGTACTGCTTTTCATTCTTCACAGGGTTTTCCAATAGTTGGGTTAAAAATTGGGATCAAGATTGGCTCCTAACTATCGTTTTTCAAATAAGAACCCTATTTTTCATGATTAAGTTGGATTCTACAAAGAAAAATTATTATGTTTAAACATGTTGATGCTCCCAAAATTAATAATAATAATAATAATAAATGTATTCAAGGCTATCGACCTGAGTCCTTCAGCCACCAAAATTAATAATTCTTGAGTTATTTAGGATTTTCTGATTATATGTCGTTCGTATCGTCAAATTCATGCAAATCTGTTCCATATCAACAATGATGAATGAATTAAGAAAAGAGGTGTGTCACTAGTGAGTTATTGGAATAATTTATCTTCTATGACTAAGATCATTGTTGATATGGAACAGATTCTATGAAATTGAGGCTACGTACGACAGGAAATCCTGAATAACTCAAGAATGATTAATTTTAGGAACATTAACATGTTGAAACATTATCATTATTTTTCTTCGCACAATCCAACGCAATCATAAAAAAATAGGGTTCTAATTTGAAAAACGGAAGTTATGGGCTAATCTTGATCCGAATTTTCGACCCAACATTTGGAACACCCTGTGACGAGTTTTTCAAAATTCTTAAAATGTACAATGTCTTCGACTTCAAAAATGTGAAAACGGTTTGTGCTTAAGATATCTAGATCAGGAATAACAAACATAATACCGAATACTCTTATCTCCCTTTTTCTTAGGTTTTTTCTCGATATTTTGGAAAGGATTATGGCGAATGCAACGATTTGAATACGAATGATTAACAATTGAATACCCTATCGACTTCGACAACAAAAAAGTGGAAAAAAAATTCCATTCCCTTTATAACTGAAAGTGGTCAGGCTGCAAGAATATGTTAGCTCGGTAGATAATGTCGAACAATATCATAATTCCGATTTTCAGATTTCAAATAGGTCCAGTTCTCTAGAAACGCCTAATAGGTTGTCGAACTTGGTACACCCTGCATATGGTTCTCAAGATATTTGACAAAATGTGTTATACAAGGCAGATGTTCGTTCAACACATGTTGTGAAATATCTTGAGAACTTTATGGAATAAGAGCAAACTTTCAACGTCACAAAGCAGCGCAAATATAGTACAATTCGGCACAATAAATTTTTTTCGAAAATCCACAAGAACTGGGCTAACCTCACACACATTGTTGCCATATATAGTGATTTTCCTACTGTTGATTTTTGATCAAAATCTGGATAGTAAAGATGAAATTATCTGCTTCGATAAAGAGCATTCCGAAATTCAACCAATAATTCAACGTAGATCTTTCGGAATAATCCTGGTTGATCAATAGTCTATTCAAATGTAAGAGATAGCAAAATAAACAATTCGGCTACGAGCTGTCCGTCCAGAGTACCAGAGTAGAATCTCGGATAATTCACACATTCTTAGTTTCAACTCGATACTATTCTCCGAATGAAATACACACTATATTTTTACGTAAAATATTAAAATTTTTGACGAGATTTCTGATGAAACTAGAAGTTCAAAACTGACACTTGCGGATTCAAATGATTCTAACATTATTTTTCAATTTATTTTACTATTTTTGTACAATATTTTAATTCATATGTGATGTACTTATAATTTTTGTCATTAAGTTATGTTATGTGTGGATACTTTAGTGGGTTTCATACCTGTCTGTATCTCATAAAAAAAAAAAAAATACTACCCACTTTCCGTCGCGAGTACGATCCTGGCAGTCTGTTTAAGATGACGGGGAGGGGGGAGCGGTGGTAGGATTTATGATCGTTCGACCAATAAGAGAGTTGTCTATGCGCAAACTATACAATTTTGGTTGTGTACCACACTCCTTCACAATTTCGAAATTGAAAATTGAATTTCTCCAAGATTTCTTAGAAATTATTTGAAAACTGAAACTAACTATTTATTTTTATAAACGATTAACACGACTTGGACTTTCCTTAAAACTGAAAATTTGTTGTTTTATTCACTCAATAATGATATCAATGTGGAAAGTTCTTGTTCTGAATTTACAAGGTATAAGGAAATATGGAGCAATTGTGTCAACTCACCTTCTCATTTATTATTTCGTCATTATCAGCATCATCGTCACATACGTTTCCGATTCCATCATTGTCGTCATCTTCTTGTCCAGAATTGGGCGTGAAAACGCAGTTGTCCTACAAGAGATCGATTTTTGAGAACATAATGTGTGTGAAATAAATGGCTACAGTAATGTTAGGGTTTTAACTACTATTAACCATTTATTGGTATTTATTACATACTAGCTGACCCGGCAGGCTTCGTACTGCCTCAATAAAATAAAATAAAAAAGCAACTTTAATATTATAATAAACTATTATGGTATAATACCCTGAAAGTGGACAAAAAAAGTCCTGTACAATTAGTCCAGTCAATGTGGGCGAAAATTAGGCATTACCTCCGAATTCTATCAAGATGCTTCGATTTTGATAAAATTTTGGTTATAAGCTATAGGGAGCAGAGGGTAATGGGAGCCAGCGGGTAATGGGAGCGGTGCGCCTTGAGACAAAACTATAGTTCGTATTTACTCTGTTGCCACTCAAATACCTTCGTCACACTTCGGCTATGTCCTGCTACCACGCTAGGCCTGTCAGTGCTATGAAATGAGTGACTACGGACGATAGTCGATTTTTATCTCCGTGCTTATAAAAAATTCGAAAGTTCAACGGCCAGGTAAGTGTAAAATAATTTTTTTATTAAGACCAAACCTGTTTTATTCTATGGCTGATGCTATCAATTTTGAGAATCTGTGCGCAAAATTTTATTACAAGCTAGATTTTTCATATTATTTGATTCAATTTCAAGACGATAATCTTCGGGTAATCAGAGCTTATTTTAGGCTCTGATTACCCCTTGCAGCTCCAATTACCCCTTACGCATTTCACTAGTAGATATTTATTTTTGCAGATGCCAAAATGCCAAGAAAAAGGGAACGCACTACTAGGAAAGCGTCTTGGTCGATTGAAACCTTAGAAAATGCTATCAAAACACTTCCGCATGGCGGTACATCCGTATACAAGATGTCAAAAGATACTGGTATACCCTATAGCACCTTGAAGAAGAGGTTCAGTTTAGCTAAGTCCAACAATGCTATCTACAAATGCCCTCCAAAGCTAGGAAGACCCGCTGCTATCACTGAAATACAAGAAGTCATTCTAGCTGATCATCTTCGTAAGATGTCAAATAAATTTTACGGACTGACTAGGGCTCAGTTGAATGAAAAGTGTAAAAAAAAACTTTTTGAAGACGAATCTGATACTTCTGAAGAAGAAGACGTTGAGAATCTTTGTGATGAACCAGAATATTCAGAAGAAGACATATTGTGTGCTATTTGCTGTGAAACAGGAAAAAGTAACGAAATGTGGTACCGTTGTAGAGGTTGCAGTAAATGGGCTCATAAAAAATGTTCTGGTTCTGACAGCCCGGTTGGTTATTTTTGTGTTTTTTGCTTGGATCCTTAAATTGGTTATTGTACTTTGACTTTTATATTTATATTTTCATGAATAAGTGAGATTAGAGACTGACGAAAAACAATTTTTGAGGCTGACTAATAATTGAATAGCTCCCATTACACATATGGGAATTTATAGGTTCTCATTTCCCGCAGAGTCGGGTAATGGGAGCGATTCTGTTTTTTTGAAAAAAGTTTATTTATTACCAAATGCGTTATAATTTACCATTGTCGCTGTGATTAAATGATAGTCATATGAGTAAAGATTTAGTTTCTAATAAAAAGTTCCCAAAGCATCCATGAATTTTTCTTTTATTGAACTTTTTCCTTAGTAGGCTCTAATTCCCCCCAGCTCCCCTATACCTGTGTCCTACTCCTACCCTAAGCCGATTTATGCTTATTATTTTTAAGGGGTGAAAACAACCCCTTTATCAAAAATTGAAAGAAACTTGTTCTAACGTAAATCAAAGTAATTTTTGGGCTTCAGTAGCGTTTTATGAATTTTAATGAAGGTCTTCATATACTTCAAGACCGTATAAACCGCCCTCTTTCAGAATGAAATGTGTAAAAATGGATCTTCATTAATATAATTAATTAATTTCAATCAATTTAATAACAGTATTTTGGATCAATGTTAGTTTTAGTTATTTTTATTTTCCATCCCCTAAAGGAAACCCCTATCTGTTCAAAATAACAAAATGAAAATATCATTTGAACATTTCATTTATTCATTACATTATTCACGTGAAAATAATTATTTTTGTGTCAAAAAATCAATCTGATTCTGAGTGGCTGTCGCCACTGTCAATTATTTCTTCATCTTTGCCAAAGATTGGACAACTGTTTTGGCAGTTAACACCTGCACATTCCCCACATGTAGCGTTACAAAAAAGACTAAGATTTCTGAAGGGCATGACGCATTGCATTCTTTTTTGCAGTTACAAAAAAACCATTTTCAACAATTTTTGTGGAGCAGCAGTTTTTTGCATTTTTGTGGGTTGCAAATATCTATTGGTACTATTCCAACAGCAATCAACTTAATTGAGAGCTTCATTACCTAGCCAAATTTGAAGTTGATGATTTTAGGCAAGCATTTATTTCATCGGCAGCCGTCAATTTTGGAGTTACCGGTTTTGGTTGTCGGGAGTCACCAGACAAAAGAATCAATGCGCCCCCAAAACATCAGTCTAGGCCACTCAAAATACACAGTAATTGTTTACATATATAATAGTAGAATTTTCTGTTCCTTTAATTGTTGCGCCAAGTGTAGAATAGGAGTTTACTCCTCCTCCCCAAAAAAATCTACACTCTACAGTGTCTGATAAACCCATTCTTAACAGATGCTTCCTGAGGTGACAATGTCTTGCAGGACATTGGAGTTGTAGTTGTTTCTTACTAAGGTCCAGATACCTTTTGGAACTTATAGTTTCAAAATCCCGAAAAAATTTCACCAGAAACTCCATCTTATAGGTCCTATACCACAGAAAGGGTATGGGCCAATGTTAGGCTTTCGTGCATCCTCTCTGCGAATTGTATTGGTTTCTTCGTTTTCTTTGATTTCATAGTTCAGAAAGGACCAGACTCTCTGAGACTTAATTCCCTCATTACATGTGCGTTTGAGCAGAGTACAATGATTTTAAGCTATTGCACAGCTTTTATCTTAGGCTTTGAGCGCGGCGACCGAATGTAGAAATTCCGTAACGAAAAAACCTAACACAGTCGTGTAGCGTCGGTTCAGTTCGGCAGACTTCGGCACGGTGTTTTGGTGCTTGCGACTAGACAATCTAGCAGTGCAAAATGGAGTCGGCAATCTTGCTGTTCCCATTGAATTACGAACGGCAAATACTTCATTAACATCGGATAGAAAATGTATAGCCAAACGCAAACATTTTCCATTAACTTCAGCTCTTGCTCTAACTATACATTAGTCGCAAGGTGGAACTTTTGACGAAATATTATATGAGTATAGTATATCATACATTCTCAGGAACTCGTCTATGTTGCACTCTCTCGGGTAACTAATATTGAAAAATTGTATATTACGACAAAAAATGATAATTCTGCATTTAAGATTTATCATAATCGAAGGCAAGCTGCATCGACTGCATCTTTGTTGCTAGAATTCAAAAGTCTTTAAATAGTGTTCAGACGATAGTTCAAAGTGTCTTAGATTTCATTAGTAATAGAAATGGCATTTCAATAATGACTTTCAATTGCCAAAGTTTACATAGTCACAAATACGATTTACAAGATTCAGTTACGAGACAAACCAATGTGTTAATTCTTACCGAAGCATGCATGACGCGTGATAATCCGATTGAAATGCCTAATTTCACTTGTTTTGTTCAATTCAAACGAGATACTGTTCCAAAAGGTGGGGTAGCTATTTACCAAAATAGTACTAATGGTACTAAGCTTATGACTCCGAATATTGAAAATATTGAAGACGTTAGCGAAGTTAATGTTAGAGGCTCATTTGTTGGAGATATTTGTGCATGCTTATGCAAACTTAGAAATATCCTACACATAGTCATGGTAGCAATTTACTTTTCTCCGAATCCAAAATTGGACGATGTAGAGCATTTTATTCATCGCACTTTATTGGAGTACACTGAAGAAGGGTCGAAAATACTTTGTACAAATGGTAATAAACTTCCACTTATCTTGGCTGGCGATTTTAACATTAACTTTGCTGATAAAAAATCAAAGCGGTTGACAACTTTTCTTCCGGAAAAATTGAATTTAAAAAAGAATAATGATCCATAAGAATCCACAACAAAATATGGGACCACTATTGACACGGTATTTTCCAGATATTTAGAAGACATTAAGTCTCAAATATATGTTTCTTATTTCTTTTACCATAAAACTATAGTTTCAATTATAAACATTCCTGAATGACCTACATGTATTGTAAGATAAATAAATATTATAAATCAACAATATTATCCTCTTATTTTTGAATAGATGCTATGCAATAGCTTTACCGCGGCAGTCCTCGAGTGCCACACGTATATTTTTTTGAGTGATGAGTTTTACTTCGTATTTATGCAGAAAATTTAAGATCGTGAAACGTGGGACAACTTTTATTCTTCTTCACCTAGAAAAACGCCGATAAGATGGTGTTTACCTGTTTGCACCTTGGATGAGAACAGGGCAGAGGTTCGTCAGGCCAGAAGTCCAGATCGAAGTCCTTACCGCAGAATTTACCATCACCAGCCCATCCGTTTTGACATTCGCAGTCGTATCTGTCATATCCGACGTAAACGCAATGCGCATGTCTGTCGCATTGGGTGCCATCGGCGCACCAGCCCTCTCTGGGGAGACATCCTATGGATTGGTTGCCAGCAAATCCTGTGTCACAGCCTGTACATTCGTATGCACCCTGAAGAAGAAGATTTGTAGAATGAGAAAAAAAATAATCACATGAAGTTGAAGCAAAAATTGAATTGAATACACAATATAGCTCTAAGTCTTTTGAGACCCGTTTGCCTCAACATTCCTCAAATATTTAAGTGACGTTTCGATCCTTAAACCTAACCGAAAATTTAAGGATGGGATTATAACCTGAAATAATTTGTCAAACTGACCAAACATTTGTTGTTTTCTATCAATCGTGTGTAATACTTTTTATGAGTTAGCTTGGGTTAAGGAAATAACAACTATTATCTGTATCCGGCCAGCCAATGAAAAGGCTTTATTGAACAACATGAAAAACTGAAATATCACTAGATAGAACTATTCAAGGGTCCCTTACATGGAATATAAAATATTGTTATATATTCTAAGGCCCGAATTTCAAAGAAAATACTGTTAAATGGTATACAGATGGTGCTACAACCAACACGGGAGCTGGCGCTGGGGTTCACGGGGCCAAACCCAAGTGTGCACTATCGTTAGGTTCCTGTGTGAGTGTTCTGCAAGCAGAAATATTAGCAATGGAAAGTTGTCTAGACATTAATCTAGAGAGAAACTATCAGAATTGCGACATAGCTATTCACTCAGATAGTCAAGCTGCTATTAAAGCACTGAACTTCTATGTCATCGACTCAAAGTCGACATGGGAATGCCGGATCAAACTCAATGAGGTAGGCAAGAAAAATAAGGTCTCTTTGATCTGAGTTCCTGGTCATTCGGGAATCACAGGTAACGAAGAGGCCAACCAACTTGCCAGAGAGGGTGCTCGGAAACCACTCACTGGCCCAGAACCTTTCTGTGGTATAGGAAAATGTACCTATAAGAAAGAGTTTCTGGAGAAGGAGAAAACTGAAAGAGAAACACTCTGGCAGAATCTCCCAGGGTTGGATCACTCCAAAAAGTTCCTTCGGAATTTTGAAACTGCAAGATCCAAAAGATTTTTGGATCTCAGTAAGAACCAACTACACCTCCTCACTGGCTTTCTTACAGGATATTGTCGATTCAGAAAGCACTTGCTGAGAATGGGCGTATCGGACACTGACGAGTGTAGATTCTGTGGGGAGGAGGAAGAAACTCCTATTCACCTAGTCACAGAATGCTTTGTCATTGTAAGCCAAAGGAAACAATGCTTTGATCAAGGGACCTGTAGGAGTGAGGAATTAGCCTCACAGAAGCCTTCCGAGATATTGGATTTCATAAGATCTCTGGGACTGGAAGGCGAGCTGTAAAGCTTTGTCAGGGGGCACAATAGACCATAAGGTCGCAGTGGACTGTAACTCTTTTTAAAATATCAACTGAATCCTCTGGTTTCAAAACCCGACAACTCCATTTTTTGTGAAAAATGAGTTAGATACAGAAATGGATTAGTTTTCTCCTCGTGCACAATCCAGTAAAATATTATAATTCAGAACCCAATAAATCCGACAGAAATTGGCTTTGAAATATGAGGTTGGTTTCAAAACCCGATAAATCCAACATTGGGGTGAAGATTGGCGTACACTGGATAAACTACGGTATTTCTCTGAGGTCCTGGAAAAATAATCTAATGCCTCAGAAAATGTCAGTACTTCCGAACCGGCAAACCTATGCGAGCCAGCCGAAGAACAGATTTTTTAATAGTCTAAATTGTTAAAATATTTTGTTTATATTAAAAAATGGAGCAATAAAAATGCGATACCGATCCCTGAATATAATTGTAACCATCATCATCATCTCTAATGAGAAATTTCAAACTTCTGCCCATGCAATTAAGTTTCAATTCCATACAAATCCAAAGTTCAAAATCAAAATCCGACAATTCCATTTTATTTATCTGATTCATCGCGATATTTACTGATTTTTTTCAAATACCGGGTTGTTTTTTAACTGAGAGATCTAATGTTCAAACAAATGCGTCGTTTTTTCAGGAATAAAGCGATTCAAACATATCGGAACAGTTTTTTGAGATTTTCCAACATTTGTCCTAAACGGATTTGTCGGGTTTTGAAACTAGAGGATTCAACTATCAAGGCCCCTTTTACGTAAGAACTCCATTTGAGAGATAGTCGTGCAACTGTCAATATTTAAGGGATCCTTAACTTTAAGGAATGTTGGTTCAAACGGGTTTGATCGTTACTTTTTATTTGCATGAATCAAGAAGTACATAGGATAGGGTTATGCAAAGATTATAAAGTTATATCTATAATCTTTGTAATGTATGTAGTAACACATTAGGAAAATATTCATCATTTGCAATTTGATGGCAGTTAATTTTTGGATAACAAGTAGGTTAAACGTCAACCCAATCAATCCAGTTTCCCTGCAATTCTTGTTCTATGCAAAGGACAATTTGAGATTCTACTCTTGTATAGGAAGGAAGACATGGTTGCAAATAAAATATTTTCTCTATTTCAGTATCGTAATGATTTCGTTACAGTACTAAAAGTAGTGCTGTAATGAAACTCATTACAGCATTGTTTTCAGTTATATTTTTCGTTTTGTGGTTGTCAGTACTGACCTCCGATCCACTCATTTTTCGAATCAAATCAATTTAAATTCCGCAATCTGTCAAATTTCGTTAGTGACACCAACTGCCAAGATACAATGCAAAAATCACTAATCTGAATTTTTATTTGGATTTCGAGAATTTTCCTCAAACCTTTAGTGAAATAGAGAAAATATCGTCTAATACTCGTTGCAGAAGGCAATTCCAACACTCATGCTTTCGAAAACTCGCTCCTACGTCGCTCGTTTTCGAATTCCGCATTCGTGTTGGAATAGGAGCTCATTCTGCAACTTGTTTTAGAATATACTATTACCGGGGTATTGATGCAGTGGGAATGCGGAACACAGACGTTCTCGTACTCTCGACATTCATCTATGTCTTCACAAACTTGTCTGTATCTGGCTGCATCCTCAAGTCCAATACCTTCACTTCTGCCACTTTGTTTGTATCCTGCTGGGCACTGTTCGCATCTGTAACCGGGCTGTTCATTTCTGCATCTCACTCTGGGATCGCAGGGTCTCGCTAAGTCACACTGAAAGAAGTTAGAGAGTTGGTACATTGTCCCAGATTCGATGGTAACTGAAAGTAACTCTGAGTTGAAGAAGGAATTTTTTTGGTGAAACAACGAATCTTGCGAAAGCTGATCTTGTATAATTTGATCACGAAGAATTTCACTGGTTCTAGGAAACAACTAGTCACCAGATAATTCAAAAGAATGTTCAATCAATGAATAGAAGAAAAAACAGTAACAATAGAGAACTTCAGATTACAGTCACTGAATGCTCCTCTATAAATCAGCTTTCGTCAAATGAATTAGTCTGAAACTCTCGTTTAACAACCTCCAGAGTTAGTCTAGCTGTCTGAGAATCGCATTTCAAGATAATTTCTATGGTCTATATTTTCTGACTAGTGTACGACTAATCCCTTAGTGTACCGTCTTATTCTCTCATCAACTCCCCGCTGTTTTTCTCCCAGAGTTCCTTGCCCTTTTCCCCACACGACCATGCAACCCTTAAGTTATTGCTTTCCCATGATTTTCAACTCGACACCTGCAAACCCTTGAGAAATCTCGTGTCAAGTACCTCGAACCACGTCTGGTAAGTCCACTCAGTGGTGTGCTTGAGTTCATTACCCTAAATAATGGAGCATTTACACGGGACAAATGACAAGCCATTCCATTAAGCCAACCCATTAAGACATTCCATGAAAGTGCGTCATTCATTTACACGAGGACAATTAACAAGCCATTCCAATGGGAAGTGTCGAATTCTCGTCATTCATGTAGACAGTTTCTTTCAGAATATAATGAGGAGGTATATTTTTGAGTAAAGTGAGGAAAGTTGTTTAGCGATCATCGATAGACTCAAGTCAGAACGTTCATTGAAAAACCTATATATTTTCTCGCTAAGAGAGGAAATGAATGTTTTCGATGAATACACAAATTTTAAAAGAAGATAGATTTGACCTGGATGTTCGGAAGATCTATTTTGGGTCAATAAAGACAAATATCGAGATAATTAGAAGTAGAGGATCTTGAAGAGTATAGACTATGTATGAGAATGTCTCCGGAAATGGTGGAAACTCTAATTGAAAATTTTTTATCATCAGTACTTTTCATTAGAAATATTTGTTCTGTAATTTTTTGGAATTATTTTATGCTATTTTCGAAAGTTGATTCACGGCATCGATGTTTTCTCGATATCAACTAGGATGTTTTCTATCGATATCCCAACACTAGGATAGAATCTTTGAGATGCACGTCAAAATGAACCAATTCATCGTACCGAGGGTGGGGGAAGGCATTGGCGCCAATGAAATCGAAATCGTTCTAATTCAATGGATTGTCTCCATTAACAGGTAAAGACAATCCATTTCAATGGTTTGTCTCTATTCACACAACGCTATTCCACTAAGCCAATCCAATTTCTCAGTGAAATGGCTTATCATTTGGCTTCCTGAACTGGATTGTCCCTATGAATGGATCAAGACAATCCATTGTCTCCATTCACACTATCCAAAATCCACTAGACTATTGGATTGTCTCAATGGAATGGCTTGTCAATTGTCGCCGTGTGAATGCTCCATAAGAAACTGAAATTATTTAAATTACCTGATAGTGCAATCGCGTCTCCTAGATATATTATAAAACTTTCTAATAAACACCAAGAAAAATAAATTGTCAACGCTTTTTTATTTCACAACCATATTGTCATCATGCAGCCTTCATGTGTAACATGAAACTTATTTCGCAAATTATTCGAAAATCTCATTTTTCATGGCATTTGTTGTTATAATAAAAGTCCTAAATGTATTGCATGACCCGAATATCTCTCCACATTTATCTATCTAAAAACCATTTCAATACTGATCGAATGAATATGAGTATAAACACGATCTGAGCAGGTATGAGACAATGAAAATGTTCACACGTTTAAACCTTTTATGGCCTTCATAATCACCTCATCGATGTCAATACAGCTAGTGCCGTTCCCTTGGAATCCACTTGGACATTCTACGCACTCGAAGTATGGATGTTCATCTCTAGGAATGCAACGGCCTGAAATCACAGAAATTCTGTTTGAGACATATGAAAGTTTATGTAAACAAAAAAGGAGCCTTGCTTTGCGTTGTCATCGCATTACGCTTTAACGGTGCGACCGATTCCGTTTATTCTTTTCATGGTGAAGGTTCGTATAAAGAAAAAAGTTGAGAAAAATGTGCGGAGCATTACAAAATTCAAGAAATCTTAACGAATACCCTGCGCATTCGCCAATTCGTAACATAAAAGACACCAAATTACTAAATTGGTGGAAAGTATATTTCGCAGTTGCTCATTCATTTCCAGTTTTTGTTATCCGAAGGATGTTATCAAGAAGAAACTGTAAGAAAATCGTAGAAACTATTTTCTTTTATGCATTCGTCCCATTCAAAGTGATATAAACAAAATTCGGTGATCTCACCTCTTCGGTCAATGGAGAGTTGCAGCAACTTCAATTAAAATTCAATGGTCCAACCCACCAAACTAATCAAGATTTTACTCTGGATTTTCTGGCAAGTAATTGGATTAATCAAATTTTTAAGTCTAGAAAACGTACGTATCTTATTGAAACGAGACAGTTTCTGTTCATTGCTTCAAACTTAAATATTTTTTTTTAAACTTGTTTTCATGTTTCAATTTCAAAAATATTTCATTTGGATGCTGCAGATTATAAATTACCCATATTATAGTATAAAAGTCGACACAATTTGTCTTGCAACTATATCTACTGGAAATGTGGAATGGCTTAATAAAGCAACATTCATAAATTGGAAAAAAATTCCATTTTCAATTAGCCGATATAAGTTATGGCTGAATAAAATGATGAATAAAACCAAATAAAGCACTTGCATTGAACTCTCGCTTAGTGTACATATTATACATTTTGCACTCGAACTGTGATTGGTTTCTCAATTCAAATTCCTTGCTCGTCTGACCAATGGAATAGCGTCTATTCGCGCTAGGTGCCAAATGCGGATACGGAATGTCTAAATGCGGACCGGACCCAAGATGCAAGTAAGGACTCCATCCAGTGTAGGAGGACTCTATTCAAATCATGAAAGCTTTATACACTGCACATTAGTGAAAACAAAGAAAAAACAATTTCTCATTAACAGTTTATTTCTTAATATATCGTTAAAAAAAGAAAACATAACATTTTAGTATTATTAAATGGTAACTTCCAGTAGTATACAGCTAGATCCCTAAGACGACTTTAAATGATCAGTAAAACAAATATTAGATAAGTTCATTTGATTAATGCTGGATACTTTTGTGCATGAGTTCAAAGTAACAAACTTATTGAAAAGTTAATACATTCTATTGCTTTTTCATATCTAAAAGAAGAAGTTTATTCCAGCAATCAACAAAAAACTCTCATGCAAACTCATTCTGAAGAGGTAAGTACAATTATTATTTCTTGTTAGATAAGTTTAGGAAACAAAATGCATATAAATTAAATTATCATACAAACGAAGAAACAGCCCTTTAACTAACAAAACATATTCAATAAAATAGAACATATCGCTGTCTTTCTGAGATACAAGTGATTTGTACAGCAACATTAGTAAGCTTAATTATTCTTCATTCGAGATTAGATGGAGCATGCAGAGAGCAGAATGCGGTAAGTTGTAGTAAGGCAGCATTCTTCGTTTTAGATTCGTGGTTCATTTTTCCAAGATGGAGCACATCCTGAAGAAGAGAATAATGCTTAGAATTTTAACGAATTAGTTCAAGATAGAATTCTGAATAGTAGGCAATAATAAGAAAACGCTGTAAATTCAACATTTTTCAAAGATTTCGATTAATTTTCAAGTCATCTCGTTTTATCTTAAACTATTGAGGGAAGCCAATAGACAACATTAAATCCAGTTTTTCAAGGAGCTGTTTTGGACTGTCTCATAATTAGACCAGCAAACTTCTAGTCGATGTTCTACATATTATTTCAGACACTTTCGACGCAAATCATATGGTACAAAAATGCTTCGCTAAGGTACTAGAGCTCCCTGAAGATGACTTCCAGGCAACACTTTTTGTCACATATCTCCCAAGCGGCTTCACCTAAAGTGTTGAAATTTCACACATTGGCTACTATCAAGATTACGCATCGAATGGTGAACTTTTTCTAAGAAAAAGAAAATTCTTTGCCTTTACGGAGGCCACATCGAGAATATTTTTGAAACATAGATAGACTCAAAATAGTAATCATCGAAATGAATACCATTTTCAATTCCCAGGCTCAGAGATCTTTTATCATGAGGCTGGAGAAATGATATTAGATTTTGTCACTGAGATGAGAGATAAACCGGTTTCGGCCTTGTTGGGCCTCATCAGTATCCCGCACATCTCAAATCTTATGAAGATTTTGTCCTGAGATGTGCGGGATACTCCTTTATTTCGTAGTTGACGGAATAATCGGTAGCTTCGAGAAGGGAGAAAACGAAGTAGTAGGTGTTTGTATTAAGGGGAATTTTTTCGTGTTGTTCAGTTAGGATTTTCGAGTCGGGAAGCGCTATCGGAAATTGAGTAGTGGTTCGCAAAAACGGGAGTGAATCGCGGCGGGAGTGATTTATTTCAGAGAACTCGGATTATATTCCATCGAGGGAGATCAAAATGTCAGAACTTTCCAATTTTAATTGATGAGGATAGTCCAAAAGTCTTGCCATCTCTCACCTCCTATCAGCTCACAGCTTATTTTCTTTGTTTTATGTTATTTTGGATTCTGGGTAATTAAGTAACCCAGGGAATAGGGAAACTTATACTTTCTTCATGAAATTTTATTTTATACAGTCTGAGCTACAGAAAGAAGTAGAAATTAATTTGTTATTTCAGTATCTTTCTGTTTTTGTTGGTATTTTGGAAAATAGATTTTTTTTATTAAGTTACTTCATTGGTTTTAATTATTCCTAAAACTCAAAACTCTCTAAAAGAAAAATAACACCAAGACCTTCTCATTTCTGAAGAAAGCCGTACCCACCCTCTCTCCGAGGTGGAGAGAGCCCAAATTTTGTTGTTAGATTGACGTGAAGCCGCTCTCATCGTCAACCCCCTTAACATCTCGACAACCCCGTATGAGCAAAGTCACTTTTTATACGTAAAGGACAATGCTCGTATAGGGGTGTCTATTACACAAGCTCTTTATCGGTGATCGTAGATAAATACACTCAAAATTAACAAGTTACTCACCTGGTGCACAAGGGTTGTACTCGCACCCAGAAGGCCTTCTCCTGCACTCCTCCCCATTCCCTTCAAAACCAGCAGGGCACGCTCCACACTTAAACCCTCTCTCAGTATCCTCGCACACCACCCCCTGGAAACAAGGCCTGTCTCTGCACGTTCTCCAGCACTGCTCGCCATTGCCGTCGTAGTTGGGGGGGCAGGAGCCGCACCTGTAGTGTTGGGTAGTACACGTTTTAAAATTGAGTTGGTAAGAGGAGTCTTACTTTTGTATTTAAGCAGTACAGTGTACCACTTCTAATGAGGCGAGGCATTCCAGGCGTTCATGACGCGATAGGCAGTCGAGACAAAATTTGTTCCACTACATATTGTGTCGAGCGCAGCTGGACCGATAAAAAGGGGGATAAGGGATAATAGAGAGTTATCGAAACACAAATACAGGCCTCACTTTATTAAAGGATCCTGTAATAAAAGATCCCTTACCGTTGGTCGGATATTTGAGCAACGATTTATATCTTGACAACTTTATTATGACATTTCCTTTATTTTGACAGTTGTGAGAAGCTGTTTAACCTAGAATATTGCGAGAACTGTCAAAATAAGGGTTCTTTTATTCAAATACGGCTGTCCTTCATTTAAGTTAAGTACAGGAGGCCCGGATTTTATTACAGGCCACCTTAAAATCTTTTGCGAATGCGCATGAGTAAATGACAAAATAAAGGAAACTTTATTTAAGTTAGGCCTCTATTTGCGTTTCGATAACTCCCTATTGTCGTTACGTCAGACGTTAGAGTTGAAGCGCTCATTGTAGAACAAACTTCCTGCATATTCGGTCGGTGAGAACGGTCAAAGAAGCAACCTCTAAAAAACAACCCTAATTTTATTATGAGGAATAACCACGAATCCGGTGATTTATGACAAGACACACTAGTGAAAAGGAAAGATGGAAGTACCTTCTATCAACATGAAAGCAATTAACTATAGGGTCACTGCATTTTTATTACTTCAGTAGGGGCGTTTGGCAAAACATATCTGATTATCAGATCGCTCGGATTGCGCTCTCGCTCCGGCCCAGATGTGGCTTCCCAACACAAGTGCCGCAGTTCCGTTCTAGTCCCTAAATATGAATTGTGTTTGCCGAGACTACCTGGGTCCTGAATCCTGGGCACAGCTTAATATGAGCACAAACGCTCGAAACTTCACAAGTTAGAGACTTCACTATCATCAACCTGGAATGGTATACAGAAGTCTTCTTCAATGAAGAGGAAGTTGTGAATATGAGGCAGTTTTAGTGCTTTTGAAAGCCTTTATGAATCTTCTTTCCAGAATTGAAAGTTGAATTTCCCCTCCTTTTTTGAAAATTCATTGAAATTGAAATAAGTGTCATATTTTCAATGGAATCTCGAACAACATTCTTTGAAATTGCAGTTTATAAAAACGGCGGGTGGTTTAATCACAACCACAATCATACTTTCAATAACAAATTTCATTTTTTTCTAATGAAATGAGACAGCAATGAGATCAAAGTCAGACCAAGTACTTGAGACTAGTTAGTACTGAAATAAAACTCCAAAATTTAAATTTATCGAAAGAATGGGGGAAGATGGTCTTCCTTTTCCGTGTGCACACAGAACATTCTTTTCTTTGCGTATAATTTGGTAAATTCATGAGGCATTCGAATTTTAGCGAAAACAAATTGCGATCGAAAGTATATAAATTTCCATTTCAGTGCCAAGAAATAAAATTCATGAAATGTGCAGGAATTTTTAGAAGGGAATGTTCATTACTACATATTATGTCAATATTAATTAAATTGTTTCATATATGAAGAAAAATATATGTTTTAATGCATCAGAGGTCACCAGTCAACACAACATAAAATAGTTGACTAAGCCTATGAGTTTATGAATTCGGAGGCATCGTCATCCCGACCGGCGCCACTGAATTGATAGGTTTTACCCCAAAAGTGGGGGATGCGCGAGAATCTGCGTTAACTATCCCCACCACACGGAGTTTCCTAGCTGTGTGTTTATTAAGCTGTGTCCTGGGTGTCTCTCGCGTCCCGCGTCTTTTGGTTTTCGGCTCACCGATGCGTAGACGCTTAGTGGGACCACAGCCTCCTAAAGTACAAGCCCGGAACAAGGAAATTCGGCAACGTCGCGCGAAGGCCTACCAGAGACCCACGAAACTCGTGATGCGTGGTGAAGAATAGATTTTCAGTACGGCGAGTTTTGTTGATAGCGTAGGTACATGTGTTTGAATTTTGTTGATAAATCGTAGTGTTTCAGTGAATAAATGGCTGGAAATAAATGAACTTTAAGGGAACTGAAAAACTGTTTTTTAGTGAAGTGCAATGAAGGTTTCGTCTGATTTTCTTTACTAACTTGAGATCATGTACTGGATAGGTTGGAGGTTAGGTTAGAATTTCAATTGCGATGAAAATAGTTCCGATAATCATAGGAAATTAATTTCAAAAGTTTGTCCATTTTAGATTTATATTATTTGCAAAATAGCGACATGGATAACTCCGCCAAAATTTATGTTTCAGAATATGCTGCTCCTTCGAGCAGCAGCTGAGACTTGCAGTTGAGGTACTAATGCGAAATCAATTTTAAATTCACTTTGTTCGGTTTTTGCAAATTTACTCCTAAACAATCTCGTAAATAATAAGAATATTATGATTAATGTCGAGCAAACGGAAAAAACACTTAGGAGATAGGAAAAAGTTTGCATCACCCAAAAATAGAAACTCACCTTCCTTAGAATGAAATCGTCCAACTTCTCATGAAAATATGCATTTCCGTTGAGATTGCATATCAATTTTTTGTTGAAAATTTCAATATACAGGGTGAGTCGGGAGGAACGGACCAAACTTCAGGTGTGTATTCTATAGCTCGAAATAATATAAAAAAACTCATATGTTGTTATCCGATATTCATTTGTTCTCAAACTACAGCGTCATTATAAAAAACAACATTTTCTATATTAAAATAGTTTCATTTATAGCATTATTTTAATAAATGCACGAAAATCCCGCCATTAACCTCGAAACACATTCGTCTGCGAAGGGCTCTCGATGCTTTTCTGATTGATTCGTGATTTTCTTTAAAAAGAAATGCCGTATTTCTAATGCGTCGAATCAGAGCATCCCGAGTGTCAACTTTAACTTTGTATACCTCGTTCTTGAAGCAGCCCCACAAACAATAGTTCAATGGTGTGAGGTTTGGAGATCTTAGAGGCCAACAAATACGACCACAGCGACCAATCCATAGTCCGAGAAACTCTTGATCTGAATATTGGTTGACCTTATTTAAATATTCTAATTACCCTACAGTTTGAAAACAAATGAGAATCGGATAACAACATATGAGTTTTTTGGAATTATTTCGACCTGCAGAATACACACCTGAAGTTTGGTCCGTTCCTCCCGACTCACCCTGTATATTGTGTTAAGATATTATATCTGTTCATTTCCACATTCACTTCGATTTCTATATATATTGAGTTTATAATTATGTTGAGGATACTTGTTTTGTTCACGTAGAGAATTTCATTTCATTTTTTTGGCAAGAGTTGGCCTTACACCTTCCCGTGGTTCTTGCTGAACAATGAATTGAATATCTAATTCTTTTCCTAACTTATAATTCAGATAATCACCTTTCAATTCCAACCAAGATTTTTGCCAAGGAGTAATTAAGATATTCAATTTTTTGACTAAGTAGGGTCTTATATTCTTTTTTCTTAAAGCAAAAAATTCATTTGATGAGTTTGCAAATGATTTGAATTCGAAATAACATGATATCCCGCGTTAACGCATCGGTTGAGTATATCTACCAAAGACCTTTTATCCTAATGATATCCTTATGATAAGTCTATGATATCTACGCTTCGCGTTCGCATACGGCGTTGCCATATTTAGTTCCAGGCTATCTCTATAGACGGCTGTGGTGGGACATTCGAATTGAGGTCATACAGTTTCGTAAAGTGAGCCGCTCCTACATTTCTGCGTCGTGTCCGGGACACATGAAGCGCCTCTTACAAGAGTTACCCAACATACGCACCTGAAACCTTCGGCAGTGTCCGTGCAAGGCACTCCAGGGTAGCAGGGGCGATCCCTACACGTCCTCCTGCATTGCTCCCCGTTGCCTTCGTAGTTGGGGGGGCAGGGACCGCACTGGTAGCCTTCGGCGGTGTCCGTGCAAGGGACGCCTGGGAAGCAGGGTCTGGTTCTGCAGGTCTTCCTGCACTGTTCGCCGTTGCCTTCGAGGTTGGGGGGGCAGGAGCCGCATTGGTAACCTTCGGGGGTGTCTGAGCAGGTCACGCCTGGGAAGCAGGGGCGGTCTCGGCAGGTTCTTGTGGGGCGGCAGTCGTACCTGAGGGTTTTGATGAACTTGATGAGTTTTGTATAGTCAGGAAAGTAGCGTGAGTTAAAATGAAGTGGTTTGTCCTTAATGGCAATTGGACTGAATCTTGTATTGTTTCTATAACGTACGTTCAAGATTATCTAAACTAATTAGGGCGTTTGTCTTATGGCACCGAAAAACGCAGAATATAGTATAGAAACATTGAAATATTACGCGAGCGGAGCCGCTGGTTCAAACTTGTTTTAAAATAGATAGATATCCAATTGGTACAATAAAATCGTCTTTTTCTGATTGAAACGATATTCAACATTATCGATACTTTATGTCATAAACCACCTATATGAAGTGAGCTCACACTGCTCAAGAAAATCCAAATTGTCACCTGGTGTTCATAATAACACACGAGCGCTTCACGAAATCTTCGACCTTTAACTAACCAGACACATAAGATAGGAATATTTTTTATCGTCTGTGGACCACTTTAGATTCGGTATTTACGCGCTCATGTTACTGGAGATGTTCGGCTACGTCTGACTCGCATTTCACATTCCGCTCAATAGACGGCTACGCCGTAATAAAACATAGAATTGCTAATGGCTAAAAAACTATAAAGGTGCTATCAAAGATTTATACGGCACCAATTGTCACTATTACGGCTCCAAATTTTAGACATAGTTTCAGAATTACTGCTTAAACTACATAGAAATTATATCGCAGCCGTTTTAACGGCACTAATAGGCACTGAATATCGGCCTATAAATTTCATGGTAATTTGAAACTTTTCGTTTTGAGCGTGAATAATCCCGGATATTATGAAAACTATTAATTTTTTTTTCATTGATTCCAAAAGCACTAATAGGCACCAATTAGGCACTAACTGGGTGAGCGTGAAGTCAGCACCAAAAACTCGAATCGTATTGACGATTCTCGAAAACTACAATGGTGCTGTCATTGATTCAAACGGCACTAATTAAGCACTAAATATTTGACATAGTTTCAGAATTAGTGCTTCCAAATTTTTGGCTAACTTCATCCCTAATGAGATAAATAAAATAAGGTAGCGAAGATGATAGCTGTGTGTAGGGAGAGGTATCTGCAGTCTGTGACGTTTCCTAAAGTGTAGATGATGGTAGCTACATCTACATCTGAACGCAATGTTCTTAAGGAAACGGTAGACTCATAGACAAATTGCCAATAAGATAATTAATCTTTTGTATCTGGTTGCAATTGTTTTTGTGGGAATTTTAAGAATTGTCATTTTCATTTTGTTGCTCCTATAAAGAAATGAAGTCTCCTTTCAATGAAATATTAATACGACTTCATATTGTCAAAACGGAAATAGAGAGAGAGAGAGAGAGAGAGAGAGAGAAAAGTATTCATGGCCATCGACCTGAGGTCCTTCAGCCTTCCAACGAAAATATAAAATGACATTTCATATTTTCCTTGGGAAATATAAGTAGTTTATATCATATTATGGTATCTAAGACGATAATGCGATTCAATCAGAAAAAAATTACGTGTGGCACTCGAGGACTGCTGCGGTAAAGCTATTGCATATCATCTATTCAAAAATAAGAAGATAATATTGTTGGATTAAAATATTTATTTATCTTACAATACATGTAGGTTATTCAGGAATGTTTATCATTGAAACTATAGGTTTATGGTAACTGAAATAAGAAACATAAGTTTGAGATCTAATGTCTTCTGAATATCTGGAAAATACCGCGTCAATAGTGGTCCCATATTTTGTTGTGAATTCTTGTGGATCATTATTCATTTTTAAATTCAATTTTTCCGAAAGAAAAGTTATCAACCGTTCTGATTTTTTATCAGCGAAGTTAATGTTGAAATCGCCAGCCAAGATAAGTGGAAATTTATTACCATTTGTACCAAGTATTTTCGACCTTCTTCAGTGTACCCCAGAAGAGTGCGATGAATAAAATGCTCTACCTCGTCCAATTTTGGATTCGGGGAAATGTAAATTGTAACCATGACTATGTGTAGGCCATTTCTAAGTTTGCATAAGCATGCACAAATATCTCCAACAAATGAGCGTCTAACATTAACATCGCTAACGTCTTCAATATTTATTTCAAAATTCTGATTCATAATATTAGTAAAATTATTACTATGTTGGTAAGTAGCTACCCTACCTTGGAACAGTATCTCGTTTGAATTGAACAATACAATTGAAATTAGGTATTTCAAATAGATTATCACACATTGGTTTGTCTCGTAACTGAATCTTGTAAATCGTATTTGTGACTATGTGGACTTTGGGAATTGAAAGTGCCATTTCTATTACTAATGAAATCTAAGACACTTTGAGCTATCGTCTGAACACTATTTAAAGACAGTCTCCTGAATTATTGCAACAAAGATGCAGTCGATGCAGCTTGCCTTCGATTATGATAAAACTTAAATGCAGAATTATAATTTTTTGTCGTAATATACAATTTTCCAATATTAGTCACTCGAAAGAGTGCAACATAGACTAGTTCCTCAGAATGTGATTTACTATACTCATATACAATTTCGTCAAAAGTTCCAGCTGTTTACGTATTCGTCGAATTTCGGAGCAGCTTTTCTGTGCGCGCTTCGTACAGTCTACACGCTCCCAAACACCGACGATACACGGCTTTGCTGCACCGCTGTGACGGTTCGAGTGGGGGGTATAAGGTTTTTTCGTTACGGAATTTCTACATTCGGTCGCCGAGCTCAAAGCCTGAGATAAAAGCTATGCAAAAGCTTTAAAAAAATCTGTTTTTGTATATGAAGATATCGACATGGTGTCTAAATCCACACACCACAGGTGATACCTACCCATTTCCGGTGTAACCATAAGGACACGGACCACATCTAGGCCCTTGCTCGGTGTTGTAGCACCTTACACCTCTGAAGCAGTTGGGCGGATGGGTCGCACACGTTGGCCTTTGCGGAGGTGGGGGTGTTGGTGGTCTGGTAGAAGGTTCTGGTCTTCTTCGGCAAACGTCACACTCCTCCATGTATCTCCTAATCCACTCTATGTTCGTGTCTCTCTCCCCGCATTTTCTGTAGAGCACGTTCACAGAACGAATCAACTCGTTGAGGGCCTTTAGCAGGGAGCCTAAGTGAGGAAATATTGGTGACGAAAGGTTAATCTTATTGATTTAAGAATGTAATTGTACCAGGTTTGTCAGCAGGATAGAATTTTATTAAGGTTACATAGTAACAACGTCATGTAAACATAATAAACACATATAAATCAACAAATCAATCAATTCTAAATTCCATCAAACAACTCTACTCTTAAGTAGATTCTGTACCCCCTTGAACCCAGAACCAATATAATGATTAGATCACCAATGTATACTTCTCGTAACTATTGAAAGAACAGAGAAATTTTCCAAATTTTTTGGTGTTTTTCAACAGGCTGTAGAGAAATAAAAAATCAGTTTTTGAAGCTTGAAGACTCTAGTTTCTGAATTTATTGGTCCACAATTTCTCAGAGTATCGGCAGCCATGCAATCCTCGGAATAGGCACTGTCATATCGCTTATTGATATCTTAATTGAAACTCGTTTAGAGGAAGACTACTTTATTGAAAAATATGTATTCAATTTGTCATAACAATGCGCAGGTACATTCTGTACAACAATCAGGTAGTACAGTCAGATACATCCAAAATCTAAACTACCAATACAACTTCATAACATCTCCCCTTTTCTATTTTTTTTTTCTTTATCAACTAAAACATAAATCTATCTGGCTTTTTGATCATTCGACCATACATTGTTCTGTCAGGTACTCTGTATAAAGTATTGTCAGAAATCGAATCATCCAATGTTTCATCAATAGGAGAATAATTACAAGAATCTTCATCTCTTTTTTCATGAGGAATATTGTTTTCATTTTCAGAGGAGTTTGGTAAGGTTTCTATAAACCTACGATTTCTGGTAATTGACGAACCATCAGTTTTCTGCAAAATATAAGATCTCTCTCTGGGTTTATTTATAACTTTACCAAACTGCCATTTTCCTTGAAGCTTATTCTGATATCTTACATTTTTATTGGTTTCAATAGGTTTCAGAACTTTACATTTTTTATCATAATTTATTTTTTGGTTTTGCTGATTGAGTTTTATTCTCTGATCGTATTTTTTGAATCTTACACATTTAGGCTTAAGGTACTTTTCAATGGTAGGTAATACATCTCTCAAATTACGTGACATCAATAATTGTGCTGGTGAAAAACCACATTCTAATATACTATTTCTATACATGAGCAAAACCAAGTTTAAATCTTGTTTTTCCTCGAAAGCTTTGTACAACATTTTTTTCATAGTTTGTTTGTGTCTCTCTACCATTCCGTTCGATTGCGGGTAGTTAGGACTAGAAGTAATGTGTGTGAAATCGTATATGTTAGCAAAATTCTTAAATTCAAGAGAATTGAACTGAGGTCCATTATCTGAAATTAATATTGCCGGAATACCTAATCTACTGAAAATTGACTTTAAATGATTAATTACCGTTTTTGAATGAGCATTGTTTTCCAGCAATATCAACTCAATCCATTTTGTATAATAATCAATCACAAGTAAATACATAGTATGTCCTAAATATAATATGTCACATCCAATTTTGTACCAAGGTATTTTTGGTATATGATGATTTATTAGGGGTTCCCTTTGTTGAGACACCCTGTGTGTTAAACAAATTCGACAATTAAGAATAGTATCTTCTATTTGTTTACACATGCCTGGCCAATAAAAACAATTTTTTGCCCGATTTTTACATTTCTGTATGCCAAAATGTCCTAAATGAATTTTTTGTATAATTTCCTTCCTTAACTTGTTAGGAATAATCAATTGCTGACCTTTGAATAATAGGCCCTTACTTTCGATCAGTTCATCTCTAAACTTAAAGTAATGTTTGATTTTTAAAGGTACTCTAGAAATTGTCGAAGGCCATCCATCCTTGATAAAATTTTTCAATAATATTAATTCTGAATCCTTTGATGTTTCTTCGATCAACTCTTTGAATTTTTTATCTGTCATTGAAAAACTCATATCAATGGCACAAACCTCTAAATCATCCACAACATCTTTTTTCTCTAATATATTCAAAAATCCCCTAGACAATGCATCAGCAATGAAAAGATCTTTACCCGGTTTGTAAACTATTTCAAAATCGTATTTCTGCAACTTAATCATTATTTTCTGAAGTCTCGAGGGACACGAAGTGAGAGATTTCTTAAAAACACCTAGTAGAGGCTTATGATCACTTTCAACAACAAATTTACGACCGAAAACATATTCATTGAATCTTTCACATCCGAATAGAATAGCATAAAGTTCCTTTTCAATTTGAGCCCATCTTTTTTGTGTTTCTGTGAGTGCTCTGGAAGCATATGCACACGGAAGATTGTTTTGCAAAATGCAAGCACCAACTCCGTCTTTCGAGGCATCCACAGAAACAATAACAGGTTTGTTCACATCATAAAACTGTAACACTGGAGCTTTAATCAACAAATTCTTCAATTCATTAAATGATCTCATGTGCTGCTCGTTCCACTCAAAAATCACGTCTTTTTTCAGTAATTCACGAAGAGGATAATTCTTATTTGACAAGTTGGGGATGAAACGACCAACATATGTTATCATTCCTAGAAATCTCTGAACATCATTTTTACTTTGTGGAACAGGAAAATTTTTTATAGCTAAAATTTTATTTTCGTCTGGAAAAAATCCATGACTGGTAATTTTGTGACCAAGAAATTTTATTTCATTCAAACCGAATCTACATTTTTCTTTATTAAAAGTAATATTATTTTTTCTTGCAATTTCAAAAATTTTATTCAAACGTATATCATGTTCTTCCCGTGTTCGCCCCCACACTATTATGTCATCAACGTATAAATCAACACCTTCTATGTCGAATATATTTTTGAATCGCTTATGAAAAACCTCTGGAGCTGAGCGAATTCCATAAGGAAGTCTCAAAAAACAATATCTTCCGAATGGAGTTGAGAACGTACACAATTTAGAACTTTCCTCATCCAATTGTATTTGCCAAAATCCAGAATTCGCGTCTAATGTGCTGAAAATACAAGCACCAGTCATTTTTGAAATAATTTGATCAATTGTCGGCAACGGAAAATATTCCCTTTTTATAGCTCTATTTAAATCAGCTGGATCCAAACAAATACGTAATGAACCATCATTTTTTCTTACCACTACTATCGAATTCACCCAATCAGTGGGTTCTTCGATTTTTCTTATGATATTCTTTTTTTCCAAATCAATTAAAGTATCTTTAAATTTACTAAGTATTGGAATAGGTATTCTCCTAGGAGGATGCACAACAGGAATCACATTTTCATTTAGTTTGATGTGATATTGTTGTTTGAGACATCCTAATCCCGAAAAAAGATCTAAATTTTTATTGATAATTCTCCTGTAATATTTTTGATCATCTATTTCAGTATTTTCTTCCAAAGTATCTACTCTTTTCAACAAATTCAAATTAATACATGTTTCTAAACCGAGAAGACATGGAAAATCTTCCTGTACCACATAAAATTCTAATTTATGAACATTTCCTCTATACTGACAATTCAAGAAACATTTTCCTAAAATCTTCAAATTATCATTTGTATATGATTTAAGTATTTTGTCATTTTCCAATATGAATTCAGAAGGAAAATTAATTAGTTTCAAAATTTTCATTGATATCAAATTCGCTTGTGCCCCACTGTCTAGTTTGAATCTCACAATTTCATTATTTATTTTCAACATGACATACCAAGAATAATCATTTTTATCATTATCGATTTCCCCTATAAATAAACAATCGTCATTTTCATTTCGGTCAGTTTCACTTACATTCACTGTATTTACGTTTTTCCGTTGACACATCTTAGAGAAATGATTTAATTTTCCGCACATGTTGCACTTTTTTCCGAACGAGGGACATTGGTTTTTTCCATGTAATCCGCCGCATCGATAACAAATTCCATTATTTTTACTCAGCCTGCGTCCAATACCAGATGAATTCGCAATATTTTGTACTCTTAATTTTTGTCGTTGTCCTTGAATTGAATTGGAGTATTTTCCTGACCGCTTATTGAAGTCACGATGGTCATTTGATGTTTTCACTGATTGTACTTCCAATGATAACGAAGAACTGGACTCTTGAGTTATGACATTGGCCTGTTGTTTAGAATTTTCAATCGTCACGCAAAATTTAATAGCTCCATCTAGATCTAATTGATCATCCTGTAGTAATTTTTCACGAAGTGTTTGATTTTGTAATCCACAAGTGAAAATATCTTTTATAAGGCTATCTTTCAGAACACCGAAGTCACAGGAACGTGCTCTGTTTTTCAAATCAGTTGCATATTGTTCGATTTTTTCACCTGTCATTTGTTTCCTGGTGAAGAATCGGTATCGTTCGAATGATAAGTTTTTCTTTGGCAGGAAGTGGGATTCAAACTTGTTTAGAATGATTTTTATTTTGTTTTTTTCTTCTTCATTGTTAAAGGTGAAAGTATTGTAAATGACGAAACCTTCCTCACCTATATAATGCAGTAACTGTGCGATTTGAATCTTCTCGTCTTTTTTTCCTACTTCCGTGGCAACCAAGTAATTCTCGAACTTCTGTCTCCATATTTTCCAATTCTCAGAAATATTTCCGGAGAAGTCCATTGGTGGTAAACCTCTATAATCACCCATTTTTTAATTTATTTTCACAAACTTAAATTTAATTTCTCAACACCGACTGCGCCATGTCATATCGCTTATTGATATCTTAATTGAAACTCGTTTAGAGGAAGACTACTTTATTGAAAAATATGTATTCAATTTGTCATAACAATGCGCAGGTACATTCTGTACAACAATCAGGTAGTACAGTCAGATACATCCAAAATCTAAACTACCAATACAACTTCATAACAGGCACGAATAAAATTTTTTAAAATTTTTTCAAATTTTTATTTTTGCTCTAAGTGCATGGAAAAATTTTTTGAGCTAGACCGATGCAAAGCCCGCATAGCCTGTTTATTCAGGTCTAATTTGTTTTTCACTACTCTCGGAAATGACCATTTGTCTTCGAAATATCCCATTTTGAATGCAAAAGGAACGTTTTTCACTCAACTGCCGATATCTTCGGAACTCCTGGGGGCCTATCAAACCGACCGCCGGATTCTTTTTCTGCAGAAAATTTCCTACAAAAATCGTTCATGTTTAATTAAGAAAAAATTTTTTCCACTTGTAATGGTAATGTAAAAAGAGAGCAAGAAAATGCCATTTTGTCACTTTCTGGTTAACAGACTGTATCTTCATCAATATTGGAGGGAAAGCTTAGGTTATAAGAAAATTTCACAGCCTAATGTACCCCATTGAAAATTATTAATTTATTTTTTTCAGTTATAAGTTCATTTTGTATTTTTCCAAGATCGAAAAAAGAAATTCGAAAATTTTTTTATTTATTCCGAAAAAAAATTTTTGAAAGTTTGAATGAAAAACTATTTTCTCGTTTTCTGACGACTTAAATTTTATTGATTGGTTTACCGCCTGCATCAGCGTTACCCAAATCATACCACAAGGAGGTTGAACGGTCGGATTTACGCTTCTTTTGTGCTCAAGCTCAAGCAATTTTTCAAAAGAAATGAAAGCCTGTGGTTCGTCAGCTCCCCAGTATTTTATGAGAGAGAATATTTTTTTTGTAAGAAAAATATTCCAAAAATTTCTGAAATTTGTAAAGGCGTTTTTTTACGATTGAAAAGAAACTGTTAAATTTCATTCTGAAAATATCAAAAAAAAAATTTTTTTTCATTGAGAATTTCTATTTTTTTCTCGATATTTTCAGAACATAATTCACCAGTTTTGTTTTTCAATTTTTTTAATAACTCCAAAACAGTTGAGTTTAATTGAAAAAAAATCAATAATTGATTCTAGAAAAGAAGAGGTCAACTTTAGAAAACGAAAACCTAGTTCCCTTAATTTTTTTCAGAATTTCAATCAATCGGTCCAGAAAAACCGCTGAATCGATCGATCTACCGATTTGTAAGGGCCTTTGGGGTACATTAGGCTGTTTAATTGTCTTATAACCTTAGCTTTTTCCACAATATTGACGAAGATACTGTCCGTTGACCAACAAATGGCAAAATGGCATTTCCATGCCCTTTTTTCACATTACCGTTACAGGTGAAAAAAATTTTTTTTGGATCAAACATGAAATATTTTTATGGGAAATTTTCAGCAGAAAAAGGAACCGGCTCTCGGTTTGCTAATCCTCCAGTAGTTCCGGAAATATCGGCAGTTGAGTGAAAAAGGTCCTTTTGCATTCAAAATTTTATATCTCGAAGACAAAAGGTCATTTCCGAAGGTGGTGAAAAATAAATTAGACCTGAATAAACATGCTTCGCATCGATCTACCTCAAAAAATTTTTTCCATGCGAGTAGAGAAAAAATTAAAATTTTAAAAATTTAAAAAAATTTTTCTTCGTGCATGGCTACCGGTACTCTGAAAAATTGTGAACCAATAAATTCAGAAACTAGAGTCTTCAAGCTTCAAAAGTTGACTTTTCTATTTCTCATACGGCCATTTTTCACTGAGATACAGCAAAAAATTTGGAAATTTTTTCTGTTCCTTTAATTGTTGCGAGAAGTATAATATGGAGGGTTCTCTATTAGATCCTTTTTTAATTCCTTCTTCAAAATGTTTGCTCTAAGATTTCTTAATGTCAATGGAAGTTTGTTGTATAGACTGAGGCCTGCATGTGCTCTTAAGACAACATCCATTACTAATTTTTGCAATGTGTCCTATTCATGTAAATCATGAAGATCGAAGATCACAATATCGAATCCTGAGGAATGTCATGTGATATTGTTTAAATGGTACTACACTGCGCAAAAAAATTAAGGCACATTCTGAAAATCTCAATTTTAATGAAAGTTATCTCTACATCGACGTTATAACTTATTCTTTATGTTCTCTCGGGAAGGTTTTGAACGAAACAAGACACATTAAATGGAAGAAAAATTCAGGATTTCACCGAATCTTATGTGAAAGAAAAGAAATGAACAATTTTTAAAATACTGAAATGCTGATAAGTGATTTAATACTTGGTATTTCCATCCCTTGCGTTAATTACAGCTCGGCAACGATGGTTCATACTCAAAATGAGTGATCTTAAAATGTTCTGATCTAATCCTTCCCTTATTTCTCCGAGTTGGATTCTTAAGTCATTGAGAGTACTTGGATGATTTTCTGAACTTTTCAGCCCTCTATTAAGGTTGTCCCAAACCTGCTCAATCGGATTGAAATCTGGACTTCTTGCTAGCCATTCCATTCGAGAGACTTCAACCTCTTCAAGGTTCTCCTGAACGATGCGCGCGCGATGGGGTCTAACATTATCGTCCATAAAAATGAAATTTTCACCAATGTATGGAGCAAATGGCACTACATGCTCTTCAAGAATGTTCCTTATATACTTATCAGCATTCATAGCTTCATTATCAACGACCACTAGGTCTGCGCGAGCAGTCAAAGATATTCCACCCCATACCATAATCGATCCTCCCCTGAAACCAGTAGTATTCAGGAAATTGCACTGAGCATATCTTTCATATGGACGTCTGTATACAAGGGAACGTCGATCACAATGGTAGAAGCAGAATCTAGACTCATCTGTGAAGAGAACTCTTTCCCAATTAGCCTCTTTCCAATGGATATGCTCTCTCGTAAAATCCAAAAGCGCCCTTCGATGGGCTGGGGTAAGAGCTGGGCCTCTTGCCGCGACACGAAGCCTTGAATCATATTCTCTGAGGCGATTTCTTATTGTCTGAGTGCTAATTTGCACCCCATGAGTTTGTTCAAGCTGATTTTGAAGGAGGCGAGCGGTTGCAAACCGTTGTCTCAACGATGAAACTCTCAAGTAACGTACTTGAATGGCAGTTGTTACCCGTGGTCTACCCTGTCCTGGTCTTCGGACATTCATACCTGTCTCCCTGAATCGCTGCAACATTCTGGACACACTTGTATGGGAAACTCCAAACCTTTCTGCAATTCTTGTGTATGTCCACCTTCTTCTCGCAAAACTACCGCTTGGGCACAGTCCTCTTGGGTCAAATTGCGTGTTTCGCGTTGCATAGCGATCGAGTGTAGAAAATCAAACGAAAGAAAAACTATTGATCACTAGAATTGATCGAGAACAACTGATTTCATAATGGAGCCAAAACATTCAAAATCTGATAATATCATCTTTTTTTATTCCTGCTGGGAAAAAACAGCTGTATTGGAGAAAAACGTTGAAAGTGAACATATGCATGCATTATTCTGATAAAAATAATTATCATTGAGAACCCTTTAGTTGTAGAATAACTTTGAGATTTCCATAATGTGCGTTAATTTTTTGCGTAGAGTATTTTCATTAGGTATCAAGAATATCTCGTTCACAATTCTGAGATTAGCTGATTCTTACTTACAGTTCATGAAATTCTAACCTTAAGCAATATTACCTTCATCCAGATTGGACACAGATGGAATGTCACCTCTATCAACCGTGTAAGGATCCCCAGCATTCGGATCATCCCTCAAGTAGTTATTCAAGAAACTCTCATCATCGAAAGAATTCAACGATTTCGAATCCAGTTCTAAGGGACAGTCATGCATGCTCAAAACTGTTCTCACATCTCTATGGCCGTCTACGGACATTGGATACCGCTTTTCATGATACTGAAACGAATATTTTAATTTGAGAAATTGATTGGAATGAAACAGGGAAAAAAATTGCAGAAAATTATTGACATAAATAATTCAACAAATTTGGAATCTAAAAATAATGTTCTTATTATTTTCAGAGGCTCATAATACTGTAACTGGTGGTGATAAAAGGTACATTAAAATATTAGCATAGTTTCCTAAACTCATACTCATGGCCTAAAATGCATATTGAGTGTACAGGGTTATTCAGGAATATGGCGCTATAGAATATTTTTAGGAAAAACACACGATTCAGGATTGAAATTCTAAAGGTGAGCTTCAAGTAAGAAGACGACTTTTCGTATATTTTTTGAGGGTTCTAGGACTAGGATTTCCAAAACTTTCACTTCCCCGCTAATTATTTTCCAGTAGAATAACACATTTGAAATGAGATTGAAAATTGAAGAAAAAATCGTTTTTCCTGAATATCTCGAAAAATATTCATTTCGGGATGAAAGTCTTGCACGTATGCTCCTATTATTTTTTGACGAAGATCAAATGGGGTTCCAATTTGAAAAAAATGATTTTTGATGTTTCGTCACTACTAACTCTGACAAAGATTTTGTGACCTCCTGTATCATATCCTGAAAATCACGCTATAGAAAAAGAAGCATCAGCCTTTCTTCTCGGAGATTCTCAAAAATGAAAATTTTCAATGAAAAAACCTCGAAGTCGTTTGTATTCAACAGAGTTCAATTTTGAGATTTTTTTTCGTATTTATTCATTTAAAGAGAATTTTCTCGGGAAAATTGAAACTTTTGGAATAAAAAAAACTCAGAATTCAATGGAGTAACTATTTGTGCAATGAAAAATGGGTCTTCCCATTTGAAAAACGAAAGTTGATGTCCTAATAGAACCTTAAAAAAATATACGAGAAGTTGTCTCCTCACTCACCTTTAGAATTTCAATCCTGAATATTGTGACTTTCCTAAAATATTCTATAGAGCCATATTCGTGAATAACCCGGTATAGTTAACAGCTTGGCTCTACATGAGATCTGATAACATGAAAATGTTTCTGGTTGGATTTTTCGTGTGTTACCTACGTTGCTCATGACAGAAACATTGTTTTCTGTTCATTTTTTTACAGTAATAATAACAACGTATGTGTGAAATATACCTATCTACCTAGGTTCAAGCTGCGATTGCGATGTATTTGCGATTTGCCAACACTACGGGTAATTACACATTGGAAAATGTGGTTGTGGTTATTACTTAGAAACCATACCTACCACAATCTTAGATACGAATATAACAACAATGTAATTGAAAACAGATTCAATAGTATTTTATCTAAATACGTATGAGGCGTACGAGCGCTTAATTTTATCTCCTAATACAAAATGTGGTGGTTATTTTTCAAATTTAAGTCAAAATAGTAATAATCGAAATGAATATTTTCAATTCCCAGGCTCACAGTTCCTTTATCATGAGGTTGGAGAAATGATATTAGATTTTGTCACTGAGATGAGAGATATACCGGTTTCAGCCTTAGTTGGCATCATCAGTATTCCATACATCTCAGGGACAAAATCTTCATGTAAAACTTCGATATTTAAAGCAATTAGATCATGGATTCAAATGAAAAAAAAACTTCTGGATTTAATTAATGATAACAAGAAATATACCAAAATCAATGAAGATCCAATAAAACAAAAAGTTAAGAAAATTATATCGAAACATTCCCAAAACATCACATATGCTCAGAAAAATTATTACACCATCTTAAAGCAAACCTTCACATTTATATGGATTACCGATAATTCATAAACCTCTCATTCCATTAAGACCAATAGTAAGTTCCATTGGATCTCCTTGTCAAAATTTAGAAAAATTTCTGTTACATTTTTTGAAACCACTAACCGGAAAATCTGACAGTTCTTTGAAGAACATCCAACACTTTTTTTGAAAAATTGAGAAATTCCAATCTAAATTCGTTTGTTTATCAAGTGAGTTTTGATATAGTAAATCATTTTCCTAATGTTCCGGTCGATAAAACACTCGAAATAGTAAAAACAAAATTGATAGATGATAATACTTTTCATGAAAATTCGAAATTAACTGTAGATAATATAATGGAAATGTTAGATATTTGTCTGAATTCCACATATTTTCAATTAGATGATGATTTTTATAAACAAAAATTTGGTATGGCTATGGGTTCTCCTTTATCACCAATAATGAACAACATTTTCATAGAATTTTTCGAAGAAAACCATATTGAAAAATATTCACTGAAACCAAAGACTTGGTGGTGTTAATAAAAAACCTGCAATAAAATTCACAATGTAGTTGGAACAAAATAATATACTTTCCTTCTTAGATATTTCGATAAGAAATTTTCCAAATCATTTTGAAACAAGTGTGTTCAGAAAAAAGATACACATAAATCGATATCTAAATTTTTATTTTAACCATCAAATGAGTGTTCAAAGAGGTATTATAAAAACACTTCATGATAGAGCGCAATTAATTTCATCGACAACTGAAATACGAAATGACGAAATTAATTTTATTAAAGTTATTCTTGAGGATAATCAATATCCAACTAATTTCCTAGAAAAAACTATTTCAAATTTAGAGATAATAACAATCAGGAACCAACAACAAACCGGCAAGAACAACCATTTTTAATAAATTAAATTAGTTATATACATGGACAGAAAAAATTAAAAGAATTGGTTCTAAATTCAACATAAGAACTATTTTCAAAACAAAAAATGATTTACGATCTTTATTAACAAAAACTAAACCTTTGAATGAGAACCAAAAATCAAGAAATTGTATTTACAATATTCCCTGTATTTGTGGAAAATCTTATACAGGAAAAACATCAAGACCATTAGAAATCAGAAAACGTGAACATAAGAATAACATAAAAAAAGAGATATATGTAGATCGCAGATAGCAGATCATGTGTGTTCCAATACCGGCAATCACATGATGGATTGGAATGGCACAAAAATTCTAATGACGGAACCTGATGGTTATAAAAGAAAAATCAAGGAGTCAGCTTGTATTTTGTTGGATGAGCATAAAAATCTCGTCAATTGTTCAGTAGGAATAGATCGAATTTCGATGAATTTATTGAAAAAAGAACTGGTTTCAGAGAATTTTGAAATAAAATAACGATATCAACATCTTGTAATCAATATTAATCTATGTTCATCATATGTTGACAAATGTCAATCAAAAAATCAAAATATTTTCACGATTCTACAAAGTTGAATGAAAACTAGTAATTGTCTGATGAAGGAGTCTGATTTAGACTCCGAAACGTTACGCTTCAGAGTTCAAAGTGTTTTCTTTTTGTTCATTGTTAGGCAACAATTTCTTCTTTTAAAGTTTTGGCCCCTGACAAATTAGTGCTCAAATGTTTACGCAGGGTCTTTTCCTCTAATATTTAAAAAAAATTTTCTAATCGTTTCTTGTTTCAGAGACTGGGAGAGAAAACCCAAATTAAGTTTTCAGGAATTTTCAGACCATTAGCATCAAAATACGCGGAAGTCTCATACAAACTTATACATCCCCTGGTTCTAAGAGTTGGGGGGGTGAAAGTTTCAAGTTTGAAAATTTTTCCGTTGTTTGTGTACTGATACTAGCTCACATAAAAACTTTCAACTTGATAGGACATCGGGAATTACCCTAACAGTTTTTATGATCATCAGTGAGTGAGTGACGAATTCTGGGGTTTTTAGATATCTATAAAATCTGAAGTGTACGAGCTATGCACTCGAAACTTTGCAAGTCTGATGAGTCTATTGTTGAAATCATATTCTGAAAAGTTTGTTCATCTGGAATATCCCAAACTTAAGTCATGAGAGTTCGAAAATACGACGAAATACTTCAAGAAAAGGTACAGGTAGTACCCCGGCGCGACGCTTCACTTGGTTCGTCTTAGCAAGGGTAGTGCCCTCAGATTTTAATATGTTTTTAAGAAAAAGAAAATTCTTTGCCTTTACGAAGGCACATCGTAATTTTTTACTCATTACTTCACAACCAATTGCTATAAATTCTGAAGTTTTTTATGAAGATTTTGTCCTGAAGATGTGCGGGATACTGATGAGGCTCAACAAGGCCGAAACCGGTATATCTCTCATCTCAGTGACAAAATCTAATATCATTTCTCCAACCTCATGATAAAAGATCTCTGAGCCTGGGAATTGAAAATGGTATTCATTTAGATGATTACTATTTTGAATTCATCTATGTTTCAAAAATGTTCTCGATGTGCCTTCGTAAAGGCAAAGAATTTTCTTTTTCTTAAAAACATCAGGCTTCACAGTCACAAAAGAATTGGGCGTTTCCATCACTTTGAGAAACTAGCAAGCGGGCCCTGAATAGAGCCACTGCTAAAATCTCATTCAGTGAAAGAGGAAGTACAGATTTCTTTTTTTGCATTTGATTGGAGATGTGAAACTTCATTTTGACGCAATTGGATGTCACCACCTTAGTACTTTGTAATTTTTTACTCATTACTTCACAACCAATTGCTATAAATTCTGAAGTTTTTTATGAAGATTTTGTCCTGAAGATGTGCGGGATACTGATGAGGCTCAACAAGGCCGAAACCGGTATATCTCTCATCTCAGTGACAAAATCTAATATCATTTCTCCAACCTCATGATAAAAGATCTCTGAGCCTGGGAATTGAAAATGGTATTCATTTAGATGATTACTATTTTGAATTCATCTATGTTTCAAAAATTTTAATATGTGTTGAAGAAATGATAGATATTCTGTATTTTCAGTGTTAAATTCAACTCACTGAAGTTTTGAAAGAATCCTAAGTTTTCGTGTTGATTTTTTCCGATCTTCTCGCCTTAAATGAGCCCCCAGTGATTAATTTGAACAAGCTACGACTTTATTGCTCGTGTTGAAATTCCTCTCATAACGTTATGTAAACTGTTATGTATTGAAAAATTTTCCTCATCTATCCAACACAAAAGTTCATCACTATGCGCAGAATCCTATAACTTCAAGTCTAGGTACTCTTCTATGGTAGTACGTGAAGATTTTACACATTACTGGAATTAGTGCCATGACGTAAAATGGCACTCTTTATGAGTAGCAAACGCATCAAGTATTCCATTACCTACAACAAGATTGCAATGTCAAGTACATCAAGCTACCATATGTTACCAACGGAGTAAAATTTTCTTTTTCCGTCTTACTATTGCGATCTGACAGCCGCAAAGTTGAACCGGTCGACGCAAGTGTACTAGATTTCTGGAAAACCATAAAATAAAATTCCGTTACTGATGATTTATTTATTTTTGTAGAACTCATTGCGAATTCGTCGATTGATATGGCTTCTTATGCCTTTAGACGATGATGATTATGGCGCGGAAGTGTTTTCATTATCCTATTAAACTTTTTCTATATATATCTCGTAAATCGCTCCATCATAGAAATATGCCGGTTACTGGATATTGTTGACATACGAGGAACTGTAACTATCTTTGAAAAAACTATCTCTTATTCAATCCTGTAAATCTCATACTTTTTCATGATTTGAAGAATTCGAACCTCAATTGGTCATTTTTTCTCATCACGATGGGAAGATCGATAAATTTGAAAAAAATTTAAGAAGGAAATAGACGAACTGTAGTAATCTATGAAATGAAAATCATGAAATATTTCCGAACATAAACGACAGGTACAGAAACAGAAAATGAAAGCGTTAAAAATATAACAGATATGAATATACACATATTACACATAAAGTTGTGCACACCAAGAAATGAAATTGCAACGAATTGTAGGAATAACAAACATAATACCGAATACACTTATCTCCCTTTTTTCTTCAGTTTTTTCTCGATATTTTGGAAAGTATTTTGACGAATGCAACGATTTGAGTACGAATGTATTCCGAATTGCATACTCTATCAAATTCAAAAACAAAAATCAGAAAAAAAAATTTTTGAATTTTTTTTTCACTCCCTGTATACCTGAAAGTGGTCATGCTCCAAGAATATTTCAGATCAGTAGATAATGTCAAACAATAATATAATCCCATTTTCAAATTTCAAATAGGTCCAGTTCTCCAGAAACGCCTAATAGGCCGTCGAACTTGGTAAACCCTGTATAATAGAAGACAAAATCGTTTTTCCTGAATTTCTCGAAATAATTCATTTTGGGATTAAAGTCTTCGACGTATGCTCCTATTATTTTTTGACGAAGATTTCGAAAATGCTTCGAAAAAATGAAAAATGGGATTCCAATTTGAAAAAAATGTTATTTTGATGTTTCGTCACTTCTAACTTTGACAAAGAATTAGTGAACTCCTGCATCATATTCTGAAAATCACGCTATCGGAAAAGAAGAATAAGCCTTTCTTCTCGGAGATTCTCAAAAATGAGAATTTTCAATGAAAAAACCTCGAAGTTTTCCGTATTTCCACAGAGTTCAATTTTGATATTATTTTTTCGTATTTCCTCATTTGAAGAGAATTTTCTCGGGAAAATTCAAACTTTTGGAATCAAAAAGACCCAGAATTCAATGGAGAATCTATTTATGCAATAAAAACTGTGTGGTACTATTTGAAAAACGAAAGTTGATGTCACTCCCGAAAAAAACCGGAAGTCCTAGAACCTTCAAAAAATATACGAGAAGTCGTCTTCTTACTTGAAGCTCACCTTTAGTATTTCAATCCTGAATCTTGTGTCTTCCTAAAAATATTCTATAGAGCCATATTCGTGAATAACCTTGTATATGAGGGAAAACATGTTGATTTTTCTTGAATTTTGACCGGCACCAGTTTGAACAATTGTGGCACGATTGTATAAAACTGTTTTCGTCGGAATAAAAAAAGAAAAGTGCTGGGCTAATTTTTTCATTTTCGTAAGTTGCCAGGAAAACTGAAGAATTTTCGTGAAAATATATACTGAAAAAACATCACAAATGTATCATAAACTTTTTCATTCATTCGCGAGGAGAAAAAAACGAAAGTGCTGCGCTATTTTTTTTTTGTTCAATTCCGATTATTCTGGAAACTAGACAGACTTTCGAAGAAATTCGAATGTCATATCTCAGTTCATGTTTAGCACTTTTTTTTCAGTCATTGGAAACCAATTTCCCGAAAAGTGCTGGGCTCAGCCCAATACAAACCTAGCACAATAAGAATTTCTTGTACAACTGCCTTTAAAAGTGACACTTCTAATGACAGCAAACAAAGTTAAAATTGATTGTTTACGTAGAAGCGTGTTAATAGTATATTCTAAAACAAGTTGCAGAATGAGCTCCTATTCCAACACGAATGCGGAATTCGAAAACGAGCGACGTAGGAGCGAGTTTTCGAAAGCATGAGTGTTGGAATTGCCTTCTGCAACGAGTATTAGACGATATTTTCTCTATTTCACTAAAGGTTTGAGGAAAATTCTCGAAATCCAAATAAAAATTCAGATTAGTGACAATTGCATTGTATCTTGGCAGTTGGTGTCACTAACGAAATTTGACAGATTGCGGAATTTGAATTGATTTGATTCGAAAAATGAGTGGATCGGAGGTCAGTACTGACAACCACAAAACGAAAAATATAACTGAAAACAATGCTGTAATGAGTTTCATTACAGCACTACTTTTAGTACTGTAATGAAATCATTACGATACTGAAATAGAGAAAAATATTTTTCTCTATTTCAGTATCGTGATGAGTTCATTACAGTACTAAAAGTAGTGCTGTAATGAAACTCATTACAGCATTGTTTTCAGTTATATTTGTCGTTTCATCAATCAATTCAAATTCCGTGATCTGTCAAATTTCGTATGTCACACCAACTGCCAAGATACAATACAAAAGTCACTAATCTGAATTTTCATTGGAATCTCGAGAGTATTTCACAAATTTGACTGAAATAGAGAAAATACCGTCTAATACTCGTTGCAAAAAGCAATTCCAACACTCATGCTATCGAAAACTCGCTCCTTCGTCGCTCGTTTTCGAACTTCTCATTCGTGTTGGAATAGGAGCTCATTCTGCAACTCGTTTTAGAATATACTATTCTCTATTTCAGTATCGTAATGAGTTCATTACAGTACTAAAAGTAGTGCTGTGATGAAACTCATTACAGCATTGTTTTCAGTTATATTTTTCGTTTTATGGTTGTCAGTACTGTCCTCCGATTCACTCAATTTTCGAATCAAATCAATTGAAATACCGCAATCTGTCAAATTTCGTTAGTGACACCAACTGCCAAGATACAATACGAAAGTCACTAATCTGAATTTTTATTTGAATTTCGAGAGTGTTCCACAAAACTTTACTGAAATAGAGAAAATATCGTCTAATACTCGTTGCAGAAGGCAATTCCAACACTCGCTCCTTCGTCGCTCGTTTTCGAATTTCGCATTCGTGTTGGAATAGGAGCTCATTCTGCAAATTGTTTTAGAATATACTATTAACATTAGTGTTAAAAATATTTTTAGCACTCCATTTTCTTATGATGAAATCAGATGAGAAAAATTCAGCAATTGCAAATTTTTATTATCAATATTTAACAATCATTACTCATGAACATTAATAATAATTGTAAAACTAGAATAATTACTAACATTAATGCCCTGTGACGTTAGGGAGCTTCGCAACACATTATTAGAATCCTCAGCACCATCCGTACTTGTAGAAACCGGAAGTTCAATATTGGATGATGATGATCCAAAATCTGTTGAGGTTGAGTGAATTTCTTCAGCAATGACATTTCTATATGCAACAGAATGGTCAACATAGCCCTCGGCTACCGTCGTAGACTTCCATCCACCATGTTTTTTTTTATCCGTAATATTTGCTCCTGATTCTGCTAGCAATGAAGCGGAGGATCTTCGAAAACAGTGTCCTGTATATTGCTTTAGTTCTGGCAGTTTGAGGAATTCGGCAACAATAGATGGAATTTTTCCAAATGTATCAATACCAACTGGATTGGCAGTGCATTTATTATTCATGTATTTCAGGAAAAAACGACGTTGTTTGACGACAGAAGGGCGCAGTGCAAAGTACTCATGAATATAGTCTACATACTTCCCAATAATACTGACGACTGACTTTCGTTTTTGTATTTGGAAGTGGTATAACCAATGATTTATTTGTTATTTCGATGTCTTCCACTCATAAATTAAACAATTCTTCACGCCGACAGGGTCCAAATAATCCGAAAATAGTTGCAACCTTAACCATCAAGTATTTTTTGTCTGGTGTCTTTTCTATAAACTTTTCAACTTGTTCACGAGTGAGAATTCTCCATTTTTTGGGACGATATCCTTCACTTTTCCGTTTTTAAATAGTCTATTACCTTAAAATATTTACTAACATCCACACCATTTTTAACAAGGGCGCTTGACTTTATCATTGAAAATTTGCTTCACAAAGTGGATGAACATATTTTTGATTTTTCTTCTAAGTATGCCAGGAAAACAGTTTCACTGAAGTTCCCTTCTACAATTTTCAATTTACACTCGTACTGCTGAATATATTTTTTAGGTAGGAGATCCAGATTTGCTCTTCTTGCAGACTCTTCAATATCCAGAGGAACAACCCAATCGTCACTTTTATTAATAATTGGACTCTCGATAAAACATATTAAGCAGTTAAAAACCCAAGACGAAAATTGGACAGGAACGAAATTCAAACGACAGCATCTTTTCTCATTTGTTAGTAATCATAACGTTGGCAACGTTTGCCATTCACAACAACCTTTTGATTATTTGAATATTAAAATGCATTTTGAAGTTTATTGTCATTGCAAATACGCCCATGTCATTATCAAAATAGATCAAGTGTAAGAACAATAGTTGTACAAAATTGTATGGTATTTGTGTTGAAAAGTGATTTTATTTTGTCCGTGAAATTGTTCAATTGGCTCTGCTCATTTCACAAACTTTTTATCTCACACAATGAAACGTCACTTTTATCACTCATATCATTAATAACTATTCAACACGCTTCCGAAGAAAAAATCTCTTTCAACACCGTTGTCTGTCATTTAAAGTATTACTTTTACTTTTAATAGCAGTTGTAGAAAAACATCTATAGGTCATAAGTGGCCTTAGTCGTGAATATAATTTTCGAATTTCGCTTTCGTGTTGGAATAAGAGCCCATTCTGCACCTCGTTTTGAAATATACTGTTATGGGTCTGCGTTGAAGACCAATGCATTTGCTGTGAACAACGGGCTTACGTGCGGTTACCATTTGATGGAAACAATTTTCAAATGTTAATGCCCTGAATCCACCATTCGAAAAGAAACTTCCTCCAATTGAAAGTTTTTACAATTTAAACTTATGTCGGGTTCAAAAAACCCCAGATATTCATAAAAAACTATTACTGAACATTAGGCTAAGTTCACATGGTCGCGCGACAACGCACGTTTGTAGCTCGTTAACGCGCGTTGATGTATTCAGATGGTCGCGCGTTGATAGCGCGGCAGCCTGCCACTACTGTCATTTTTTGATTCCGAGTACAGAAAAAGTCATTGAAATTTCTGTCAATATTTCAGCTTTGTACGTCAAATCGCGCGAATCATCTGAACACGTCTATGCCTGACAGTTGTACTTCAATACGCGCGACGTCGAGCGAAACAAGATACTGGCGACAGAGCAAAGTCGATCGCGCGTGATCGCCAATATACGCGCGATGACGCGCGACCATATGAACATTTCTATGTGACTACTCAGTATCTCTAGTCGCGCGTTTGGGAATCGCGCGTAATCGCGCGATCATCTGAACTAAGCCTTAATTAATCGATGTTATACTTACCACTTCTACTTTTCTTCCGTCTTCATCCTTGAACATTTCTCTGACAGCTTTCGGAGTAGCCACCATCCCGTAAGAATTGCAGTTTATGTAGAGAGTCGCATGGGCCCCAGGCTGTTTCTGGTCCATCGCCAAAATGAGCGATTTCACCACACTGTCTTCCTCCAGAATGTCTACGGTGAAATGTTGCACCCTCTTTTTACCCTCTTCCAGAGTTTCGACTATCACTAAAGGGCAGATAAAAACGATTGAGAAGATTTTATAGAAGAAAAATTATACAACGTATCTCTTTTCGTAAGAAGGAGATAAATGCGATTGAGAGGACTTGATAGAAAAAAAATTGGATAACATACCTCTTTTCGTTTTCCTGTCGAGCAGGACGGAAAATTTGTCCTCATTCTCAGGGAAAATGATGGAAAATAGGGTTTCGGCGAAAGCTCTCGATCGTTTCTTCGGCTTGATGTGACGGAAGGATAAGATCAACTCGTCTTTGTTGATTACTTCTTTCAGCTCTTTGGTTATCTCTGTGTATAAAGAAGAATCAGAATTAGTACCATTTTCCGTGAATCGAGAAAATATTACTGGTAATACAACAGGCGGCCTCTAATCTGTACCTTAATATATAAAACTCAGTCGGCCATATTGTTGGTTACACCATTTATAACTCAAGATTGGATGAACTGTTTGTTATGAAAGTTCTTTTGTTGGATTCTTCTACGGTGGGGTTACCATAAAATACATTAAAACAATGAAAAATTTGATGAAATGGAAAAAAGTAGGAAATAATTTTCCTTCTTGCGAATAACGCCAGCAGATGTCTCTGAAGTAGATAGCGTTTTCGTGTAAGTATTATATTTGATATAAATTCGGTTAATTACATTTAATAATAAAATTAACGCATCTGAGTCCATGTCTTATCACACCTTTCTTTCTTCCGAACACTACGGAAAATTTTATGACGAAAAAACTAAAAAATGTGGTTTATCATAAGATACAAGAATAAGACAATTTTTAAATAATAATAAGGAACCGCTTAAATAAAGTGAAGTCTATTCATGTAAATAACAATGTACATACCTATTTATTTCAATGTAATTAAATTTTTCGAATATTTTGTACTTTAATTTTGTCTTATTTACCTCCTACTTGAAAAAGTACCAGTTTTGTTGATACAACTTTATGAATCTCTGAGGCGAAACAAAGTTCGCCGGGCCAGCTAGTATGATATAAAAATGAATTGCTGTGCGTTGGGTACGCTAAAACTTGAAAACGGCTGGACCAATTTGGCTAATTTTGGTCTTGACTTATTCGTGGAATTCCAAGGAAGGTTTAAAAGGTGAGAAAGGTATTCAATATGGTTTTTCCTTAGAAATAGAGGTGATCGATTATCATTGATTTTCGATGATCATCGATGTTTGACAATTAAACATCGAAGTTTTAAAATTGATTCTGCACTATTTATAACATCGTTGTATCTTTTTCTCGATTTCAATAATTTCTTCGAGTGAGGACGACGCAAAGTTTGCACAAAACACCAATGTAATCAATTAATAATACATAAATAATTAATTAATATTTCGATAAAAATCGGGTAGCATGTTCTCTTATCTATATCAATATCGGCTTCGGTGATCATTTGCGAAAGTGACATTATTTGAAGCGTCTAAATGCAAAAGCAGACATTTAATGTATGAGCCGTTCCGAGCGAAACGAGGAAAACCTGCCAAAATCATAGTTCTGAATTGAAGAACTCCCAGATTTGACCATTTGAATTACGAATAGAGGTTTTCAGAAATCTACTTATGAACCTGAGGTTATAAGAATAAGATTGCCAGCAACTTTCTCTATTGTAGTCCTTCCTTAACTCATTTTGTCAATGAGTCAAATCTATCGTTTTGCATTTAAACGCTTCATTTCAAGTCACTGGCGCAGCTAGGGGGGGGGGCTTTGGGGCTGCAGCCCCCCCCAAAGATTCTAACAGTTTCGATTTTTTCTGAGTTCAATGACATACGCCAAACATTAACAAACATTCCTCATTTGGCTGATTTTAAACTATGTCATTTTTGCACATTCACTTCGCCGTATTATCAGTATTTTCAGAATCACCTAATTTATGTTCACTGTATATCACATTATTTGAATCTGGCAATTTCAGACTCCTGTGAAATACAAGATATAAGAAATTGTATGGGAATTATTGAAAAGACATTTACTTTCTTTAACACCCCTAAAAGGCAAATAGTACTAACCACTAAAATTGATGTATTATGCCCAGAATCCAGGAAACATAAGTTGAAGAAAATGTGTCCCACTCGTTGGGTGGCACGACACGATTCTGTTCTCGTCTATGGGGAACTTTTCGATGCTATTTGTGCTTCTTTGGAGGAAATTACGGTTTGGAAAGATAAGGATGCCTCTTCAGGGGCAATGCTTTTGTTAAATTCTATACAAAAGATAAATTTTATTGTTTCACTAAAAGTGGTGGAAACTTTATTTGGCTATAGTGTAGGCTTAAGTAAAATTTTGCAATCAGAAGATTTGGATCTGAGTACAGCTCTTCAATATGCTGGAACTCTAAAAAAGCTCCTGGAAGATTTGAGGAAAAATGCTGATACTGAGTTTGGAACAATTTTCAATAAAGTAACATGCATATGCGAAAAGTACAATATTCCTCCTCAATTACCTAGGATAACAAATAGACAAACGTATAGAATGAATATTAAAACTGATGATGTGGAAAAATATTATAAAATCAGCATTTTCTTGCCATTTATAGACATATTTATTACACAAATCAGTAACAGATTTCTAAAACATGAGTCTATTTTATCTTCTTTCATGTGTTTAACTGATAGAGCTAACGATTCTTTGATTGAATTCAAAAAATTAATAAAAATGTATGAAACCGATTTAGAAACTGCTAATGAAATAACCCTTGAATGTGAATTCAAGATGTGGAAGAAGGAATTGTCGAGAACTGCAGACTCAAAACTCAGTGCCATATCAGCTCTTTCTAAATGCAGTATACAGTTATTTCCGAATATATCTATACTTCTGAAAATATTGTGTACGTTACCAGTGTCAACTGCTACTCCGGAAAGGACATATTCTACTCTTAAAAGATTAAAAACATATTTAAGGAGCACAATGGGAGCTGAAAGAATGACTGGACTTGCTCTGTTGCACATATATTATGATTTTGAATTCAATATTGACGATGTATTAGATATCTTAGCAAGGTCTGAAAGAAGACTGAATATTTAATAATAAAATGTTTTCGAATTATCACATATATTACCTACATGGTTCGTTTATTCGTTGATTGTTTTTTATATTAAAATTACCTAGTTTTATATGTTTATCAACTATTTTAATTAATTATTTTTATTTTTATATATAAGCAATTGTATCCATAATAAATTCACAGATAGTTTTTTATGATCGAATGAATTTTTCATTTTTTGAGAAATTTGTATACACATATGCTAAATTTGTTTTTGTATGCATATATTTTGTACACATTGTGATAATTGAGAAGTAATAAATTCCTAAGTTGAATTGTCCGTTAATTTCTTCGTTATTCCTTTCTTCTTTATTTTTTTGCAACTTTCGTATTTGTTGTATCATCAAAAATTGTTCAGTTCAGCCCCCCCCAAAACAAAATCCTGGCTGCGCCACTGTTTCAAGTTACGTCCTCTTTTCGCAGTTGATCTTTTGTGATAGATACAACTCATCTCAAAGTGTGTGAGAACTTCTTTGTCAACTTGGTCAATTTCAATTTGCGATGCCGAGAATAAGAAAACCTGACATAAGAAACCGCGGGGGTTGACTGATTATTTGATTATAGGAACATAATTTCAGTTATTCAGGTATAGGACGTATAAATACGAAAATTAGGGAAATACAATTGGACCTGGTAGGCTGTGTGGCAATCAGGATCTAGGCTTTTTCAGAATTTTTCATGTTTGAAGATAACATTGGACTAATAATAATAACAATAAATTCAATAGCCGATTTGGGCAGACGAAGAATCAAATGAAATTCAATTGAGTTATCCGAAATACATTTGATTTTTTCTGAAATTCAATTGACTAATCTGAAATTCAATTGACGCTTTCTGAAATTAAAGTGACTAATCTGAAATACACTTGACAATTTCTGATTTACACTTGGAAATGGTGTAGTCATGCAATCTCCTCGAAAAATTCGTCGCAACCTCCATGAACAAAAAAACTCTAAAATTGCCTCGATTCAGCTACTCTCACGATCCTATTCCAAATTTAAATGATCGTAGGTAAATCGCGCCCCCTTTATTAAGAACATACTCCCGAAGTGATAGCTGATAGCACGTGACAAGCGTCCTCACGTAAGGGTAGATTTAATAACTTCTTGCTCTGCTTCATACCTATCCAAATATTCGTTAGAAAACTATGTCGCAGATAACAGTCACATTCATTTTTATATGAATTCATTTCATGCCAGTCAAAGCACTTTTCGAATTGAACATTCCTATTTGAAGAGAAAACTGTAGAGGGATGAGGGGCGTAAAGGGTGAGAGATTTCAAATTCAAAAAGGCATAGGGACTCCTGCTTTCGAAGTTACAATTTCATGCATTCGTAGATTTCCCTGTATAATAATTGGTAAAAGAATAATGATCTAATTGCAGTAATTGAATATACCTCTCCACGAGAGTTAGGAATATCGTATTTAATCGTTTTGAGAAGTATGTAATCCTCGAGAAAATCGCTGTAAAATCATTTCAAACTCAATAACAATTTGACTGTCATTGACAATGTTTTGCCAAATATTCACGCTATTGGTGAAACTTTTCAATTTCTAGACGATAACGCTAGACCGCACCGTGCTGCCATAGTTGAGAATGCGCGCGAGGAGCTTTGTATTCCACATTTACCAATACCTCTGCACTCACCAGAATTGAATTGCATAGAACATGCATGGGATATATTCCAAAGAAAAATAGATCAACTTACCCCAGATAATCATCAACTTACCCCAGAATCCTTAAATGATCTGAGAGAGTTTCTGTCCCGTTTATGGAACCAAATTCCTCAAGAAATGTTCAACAACCTCGTGTGTAGTATGCAAAGAAGATGTCAAGCTGCTATTGATGCCCGGGAAGGCCATACATTATATTGATAGTCTTAAAATGCTTGAATTCTCTGGGAATAAAATTTCGTTATTCTACTCGATTATTCTTAACCTCCTGTATACGCTGCAGACCTACAGGCTAAAATTAATTTCATTTCCTGCAACTTGAAATCATATTAATATGAATTTTCATCATAAAATCTCATTTAAACTATATTTTTCTGCAATTTAAGTCATTATCCTTAACTCATGTGGAGCAGTTTACTTGATGAATGGTTTTCTCATTTATGCCATTATTATAAATGAAACAAATTGATATGGGACCAAAGTGCAAGCCCAACTTCCAAATGAATACAAATTATCAAAAACGACCCATCCAGTCTAAAGTTCTGAGGTTACATGCATAAAAAGTAGTCGAATAGAGAACTTCCTCCTTTTTTTTAAGTCCGCTCAAAACAATGCCAAATTATGTTTATAACGATGTCAAATTACGAACTCTCCTTATATAGGATGCAGGTTATCGGCCATCTACGATTTATTGGATCATTCGGGCCCACTATGAAAAAAATTGAACTATAGTCTCTACAAATTAGGCAGGGTCCACTTAAAACGTCACAAGTTGTTTCCCATTCTTACTTCAGAACGGATCTATTCAATTTCAATTCAACGTAGGTACAAGTTCACGTCTGAATATTTTATGCGCAAAGACACAAGGTCTTATTCAAATGCTCCAGTCAAATTCCATTACGATATTTCATTACGAAGAATAAAAACATTTTCTTGATAATCCCGACGACAATATTCCTCGAGTAATCATTATAATCGACGCGCTTGATTCAATCAATTTACGACATCTCACGCATAATTTTTTAGCCTGATTAGGCACGAAAAATCTGCCTTTCTTCATCTGGGAGACCTTGCGAGTGGTCTTAGATTTCCGAGTGGGTTGATTGTAGTTGAGCAATTTGTTCTAGCGGATTGAACCGACTTTTAACAGCCGTTTAAAATTGCATCGAATGAGCATTGTGAGAAGCGTATGTTTATGCGGAACAATGCTCGATTTCGCGATTTTCACGGGCAATATTTCCGGGCAAGAAAATTATCTTCGTCCGTCATTAGAGAGTGAGAAATTATCTTCGGAAAAGTTATGAACACCCACGTATAAGTTACCCAAGAAGTGGAAAAAGTTCAACTAAGCTGCTCCACATGGGCAAACAAACGTCATTGAAGACTATAGGCCAATCAGCATTTTAAATGCCCTATCCAAACTGTTTGAAATAATAATATATAACGATATAATTAATAACTCCAATATTGAATTCAATAAGTGCCAACATGGTTTTGTTCAAGGGAAATCAACCATAAGTAATCTTTGTTCTTTTACCGAGCTTGCAGTGGAAGCAATAGAAAAAGGTTCCCAACTCGACACGATATATACCGACTGTGAAAAGGCTTTTGATAGAGTCGATCACAGACTTCTGGTCGATAAGCTTGCTATGAGTGACTTCTCGGGGGATGCTTGTGCTTTCCTTAAATCCTATTTGCATCAAAGAAAACAAGTTGTGAAAGTTGGGGATGAGTTTTCACAAGATATAATACAAAGTTCTGGTGTTCCTTAAGGTAGCATACTGGGGCCATTGCTGTTTCTGATATTTGTTAACGACCTTCCTGCCTGTTTGCGTTTCGCATTGGCATTGTTGTTTGCGGATGATTTCAAGTTGTCCAGGAGGATTTTGAGTCTACTTGACTGCTATCTGTTGCAGGAAGACTTGAATGGAGTGGTACAATGGTTCAAAATTAATAAAATGTCTCTCAACATAAAGAAGTGTCATGTTGCCACCTACACTCGAAGATCCAACCCGATATCTTTCAGTTATAGAATCGAATCGGAAATTATCGAACGCAAATCAGAAATAAAGGATTTGGGTATAATCTTTCAAAACAATCTGAAATTTAAAACCCATTTTGAAATCATCACCAACAAAGCTTACAAGTTACTAGGTTTAGTTCTAAGAAATAGCAAAGATTTCGATTGTAACACCACTATCTTACTATATAAAACCCTTGTAAGACCACACCTTGATTATGCTTCAGTGGTTTGGATGCCATTAACCATAAGTCATATTGACATGATTGAGAAAGTTCAGAAAAGATTTCTTCGCTATTTATACCTGAAAAAATACAATGAGTATCCTTTCATGAAGTCATATATTTCAATGTTGGAAGATTTCGATATGTGCACATTGGTTAATAGACGCAAGTGCAACGCAGTTCTTTTCATGTTCAAGATTTCAAATAATTTAACATTTCAAGATTGTAACTTTATTGATCTTGTCAAATTTAAAGTACCTAATTTATATCTGAGGCTTAGAAGTAGGGAAACTTTTCATGTAACACCAGGTAGTTCATCTCCTATTAATAAAATGATGCTTATATACTTATATGCAATGAGTTGATTGAGAAATTTGACTTAGATCTATTCAATACTAGTTTCGGAAATGTGAAAAGATTGTTCTCCTAGGTTAAGTAGTTGATAGTGGTTTTGTGTTGTTCTGCATATGTAATTACCTTCTTGGGTGTATGTGTGGAAATAAAAATAAAATAAAAATGAGTAGGGGGATATTGACTTAAATTTCAAAAAAATATAGTTTTAATTAGATTTTGTGATGAAAATTCATATTAATATGATTTCAAGTTGCAGGAAAAGAAATTAATTTAGGTCTGCAGCGTATACAGAGGGTTAAAAATAATCGAGTAAAATAACCAAAATTTATTCCCAGAGAATTCAAGCATTTTAAGACCATCAATAAAATTTATGGCCTCCACGACATCAATAACAGCTTGACATCTTCTTTGCATACTACACACGAAGTTGTTGAACATTTCTTGAGGAATTTGATTCCATAAACGCGGCAGAAGTTCTCTCAGAACCTTCAAAGATTCTGGGGTAGATTGATGATTATCTAATCTTCTTTGAAGCATATTCTATGCATGTTTTATGCAATTCAAATCTGGTGAGTGAGGAGGTATTGGTACCTATGGAATACCAAGCTAATCGAGCATTCTCAAATATGACTGCACGGTGCGGTCTGGCGTTATCGTCTAGAAATTGAAAAGTTTCACCAATAGCAGCGTGAAAATTTGGCAAAACATTGTCCATGACATACTCCCTATAGTGCAGGGCGGTCATATTCCCAGGAAAAATGTGTAGATCTGCGCGCCCGTTGAAACATATCCCGGCCCATACCATAACACTACCCCCTCGGAATGGATGGACTTCTTGGACATAACGACAATTAAGGGGTATGCGTGGGATTGTCCATACCCTTATTCTTCGAGAATCTGAAAATTGTCCATATCTGGACTCATCAGTGAAAAAGGCACTACGCCATTGATCGTTCCAATTGATATGTTGCCTTGCCCATTCCAGTCTTTGACGCTCATGGTCACGTGTTAATGGAACTCCTTTTAATGGACGTCTAGAACCTAGATTCACCTCTTTCAAACGTGGTCTGATGGTTTCGATGGAAACTTGGACCCGATCTGCATTTTGAAGAGTATTCCGTAGCATTCTACACGTAGATGTGGGCTTTCTTCTCGCCGAAACGGTGATGAAACGATCCTCAGCAGGTGTTGTTTTTTGTCGCCCACCAAGCCTTGGTCTTTCCAACACGGAACCTGTCTCCCTGAACCTATTCCAAAGTCTACTTGGAGCCTTTCCGCTACAACAACCTGAGTTAGCCCACCCTATAGCGTTTCGATAGCCCTATTAGCCTCAGCATTTGTTAATTTACGTCTTGGCATTTTCAGAAAACTCGTTTCAAATCGAAGCCGTTGATAAACTGACTCCATTTCAGAAAAATAACATTCATGAATCATATGCAAAGAACCGAACTTCAGAAAAAAGACGACCAGATTGACGAAATGTCTCATACTGATTTTTATTGAATAGATTCATTTAAATGATTTTACAGCGATTATCTCGAAGATCACATACTTTTCAAAACTATTGAATACGATATCCTTAACTCTTGTGGAGCAGTACATTTGCCCATAAGTATTTTTCAGGGGGAGATATGCAGGCATTAGATTTCAGATCTTGAATTTTGTTTAACTGAAAAAAAGTGGCATGTATTTCTGAGTATCTTGATGTAATAAATGTTTTTTTCATACTTGTTGGACTGCTCTATTCATTCGAAAAACTTGTGTAAAAATGAAAAATGTCATTTCTTTTGAAAAACTACTTTCCATTCTCCGTTCTATTCTTCATTTGATTTGAACTTAAAGAATGCCTTGATTTGTCAGTTGTTAATCAATTAATGTCATTACGTATTTCAAATATTGTAAATTGAGAACTCGAAGAAATAGTATTGTTTTTGATTTCTTTCAGGTTCGTAAGTTTTTATTTTGAGATATCAGTGTTTGTTTGTTAAAGAAAATAAATCGTTCAGATTGAAGACATCGAATCGTTTATTTCTCGAAGTTAGAAATAATAATCTTTTTACGTTATATACCGTTTGAAGAACTCCCTGCCTCTTGAAGTGTTGTTGAATCTATACTATGGCCTGTTGTTTAGCCATATAGATTATTGTATTCTGATCTGGGGTGACTCTGTTGATTTTAACAGAGTGTTGGTGTCCCAAAAACGTATACTACGTATGATCTTTGGACTACATCCACGCACTTCCTGCCGGCCAACTTTTAGAGATAATAACATCCTCACTGCTCCTTGTATATATTTGTATAGAGCTTTGATGTATATGAAGAAAAATATAGATAGATTTACCAAACTGTCAAATTACCACAGTTATTCCACCAGAAGTACTGACACTCTCTCTATTCCAGTACATAGAACCTCCAAACTTAAGTCCTTCATTATGTATAAAGGCATTATATTATATAATCATTTACCTCAGAGTGTGAGGGCACTGAATAGGCGCGAGTATGGGAAAATGGTGAAAAAAATATTGGTAAAAAAAGCTTACTATAGTGTAGACGAGTATATGATCGACATGAACTTGATGTAAATTTTGAATTATTATTTCTTATTCTTATTATATTGTATTTGTTTGGACTTGTCCTATACACTTTGTGTCGAAAAGGATCAATAAAGTATTTCTTATTTCTTCTTCTATTTCTAAGAATTGACTTTCATTCTTATGCATGATGTGCTCTTTCTTAATACGGACCTTGTATCCAAGTTTGAGAATAATTGATGACATGCTAAAACTTTAAAAGCCGATAACTCACAAACGAAGCCTCATAGGCGAAAAATTCCTTTAACTTTTCAGCAAGAATATCAGCCTGTATACCTCCCTCAATTTTCCTCCGTGAATCGCGCTGAATATAACCGTGTGGACGTCTTTATTTGGATTTGACTCGGCATCCTCATGTTTTTTTATTTCGCGGAATCTAGCCCAAGTGACAGACGAGAAAGTCTTGCTGAGGTCACAGTTGAAAAATCGACCATCGTCAGAGAACGCGCAAAATGCGGTTGTGCGAGAATTTCACGGTATCGCTGCGTTTTTTGTCGCAGTTACTAATATGGGATGATTATTTGAGAGCCGGTGAGCGCTCCCGTGCTTATTTACGATTGGCAGACACAGTTCCGTGTAAATCTGAGGTGCGAGACACAGATTCAATCACGGTTATTTTTTTCTACGACAACATCATAATAGGTAATAATGTTTTAAGAAAAAGAATAAAACGGTAAACGAAAAAATTGTTTGCCTTCGCGGAGGCCACACCGAAAACATTTTTGAAACATAGATGAATTCAAAATAGTAATCATCGAAATGAATACCAGTTAATATACACTGCTCAAAAAATTAACGCATATTATGAAAATCTCAAATTTATTCTACAACTGGAGGTGTTCTCAATGATAATTATTTTTATCAGAATTATGCTAGCATATGTTATCCACTTTCAACGTTTTTCTTCAATACAGATGTTTTTTCCCAGCAGGAATAAAAGAAGATGATATTATCAGATTTTGAATGTATTGCCTCCATTATAAAATCAGTTGTTCTCGATCAATTCTAGTGATAAATAGTTTTTTTTCGTTTGATTTTCCACACTCGATCGCTACGCAACGCGAAACACGCAATTTGACCCAAGAGGAATGTGCCCAAGCGGTAGTTTTGCGAGAAGAAGGGTGGACATACACAAGAATTGCAGAAAGGTTTGGAGTTTCTCATACAAGTGTGTCCAGAATGTTGCAGCGATTCAGGGAGACAGGTATGAATGTCCGAAGACCAGGACAGGGTAGACCACGGGTAACAACTGCCATTCAAGAACGTTACTTGAGAGTTTCTTCGTTGAGACAACGTTTTGCAACCGCTCACCTCCTTCAAAATCAGCTTGAGCAAACTCATGGGTTGTAAATTAGCACTCAGAAAATAAGAAATCGCCTCAGAGAATATGATTTAAGGCCTCGTGTCGCGGCAAGAGGCCCAGCTCTTACCCCAGCCCATCGAAGGGCGCGTTTGGATTTTGCGAGAGAGCATATCCATTGGGAAGAGGCCGATTGGGAAAGAGTTCTCTTCACAGATGAGTCTAGATTCTGCCTCTAACATTGTGATCGACGTTCCCTTGTCTACAGACGTCCACATGAGTGAAATTTCCTGAATACTACTGGTTTCGTGGGAGTATCGATTACGGCATGGGGTGGATTATCTTTGACTGCTCACACAGACCTAGTGGTGGTTGATAATGGAGCTATGAATGCTGGTAAGTATATAAAGAAAATTCTTGAAGAGCATGTAGTGACATTTGCCTCATACATCGTTCAGGAGTACCTTGAAGAGGTTGAAGTCTCTCGAATCAGGTTTGGGACAACCTCAATAGAAGGCTGAGAAGTTCAGAAAATCATCCAGCTACTCTTAATTATTTAGGAATCCAACTCGGAGAAATCTTTGAAGGATTAGAACAGAACATTTCAAGATCACTCATTTTAAGTATAAACCGTCGTTGCCGAGCTGTAATTAACGCAAGGGATGGAAATACCAAGTATTAAATCACTTATCAGCATTTCAGTATTTTGAAAATTGTTCATTTCTCTTCTTTCACATAAGATTCGGTGAAATCCTGAGTTTTTCTTCCATTCAATGTGTCTTGTTTCGTTCAAAACCTTCCCGAGAGAACATAAAAAATAAGTCATAAAGTCAATGTAGAGTTAACTTTCATTAAAATTGTACAGTCTCCCATGGTTCGACCGACAAACTTCTACACTATTTCCAATTGTAATTCAGAAATTATCAATTGACATTCAGAGAACATCGCTTGTAGTTCAGATTAGTCAATTTCATTTCAGAAACATCGAATTTCAGAATATGTCATATGAAATTCAGATTAGTCAATTGAAATCCAGAAACATCAAATGTATTTCAGATTAGTCATTTGAATTCCCGAAATAATCAATTGTATTTCAGAAAACATCAAATGTAATTCAGATAACTCACTCAATTGTATATGAGATGTGATCAATTAAATTTCAAAAATGGTTATTTGAAATTCATTTCATACGCACATTGATACCAGATTGCATTTCAACAATGATGATAAATGAACTTTAATTTTCATATGAAATATTTAACCTTTAACACAAACTAAAAAAATTTGAAGCCATACAGGCATGTTTGCATTCGCAATTGCATCTTAGCTCGGTCAATAATATTTTCCAAATATGTTATTTTTTTTTCAATAACCCCCGGTGGCACACTGTTTGGAATTCTTATTTTCGACCATAAAATTTCAATTGGATTGAGCATGGGAGAATAAAGGCACCTCTGCAGCAATGCTGCTACTGTTTGGGTGATCACGGTCTCAAACTGTTAACTGGTAAACTGGTTCCTAATATTTTGCCACTGTTGCAACAAACCCTCAACCCCTTCATTTGCTGAAAGCGATGTGAATGAACCTCGAAGTCTCTTTATGGCTAATGCACCAGCTGCAGACACCGTTGTCAATTGCATTTCCAATTAAATATGTGCTCAATTTGACTAATTTTCATTAGGTGTTATGTGCTTCCTGAAGCTACGGTGTTAGGTGAGGAATTGATTGAGAAGGTTTAGCATTTTTCTACTAAAATCTAGTGTTGAAGAAAAGAAAGAGCCAGCACCAATTGATTTCACCAGATTGTATTGGTTTTATTCATTCAGGGAAACATACCTGATTGAATATGATATATTATTGACGATATGATAACCATTATGAAAAAGAGTAATATATGACTCAAAATCTGACTTCAATTCAAATAATATTTGAACTTTCTGAATTACAAATTAAGATTTCAGAAATACAATTGACTAATCTGAATTTCATATGACTTATTCTGAAACTCAATTGACTTATCTGAATTACATTTGATGTTTTCTGATATTCAATTGACTAATCTGAAATTCAATTGACGCTTTCTGAAATTGAAGTGACTAATCTGAAATATAATTGACGATTTCTGAATTACATTTGGAAATAGTGGAGAACATCTACTATTTAGTCAATTGAATATCAGAAAATTTCAAATGTAATTCAGATTAGTCAAATGAATTTCAGAATATGTCATATGAAATTCAGATTAGTCAATTGTATTTCAGAAATCTTAATTTGTAATTCAGAAAGTTCAAATATTATTTTAATTGAAGTAGGATTTTGAGTCATATATTTTCTGAAATTAAATCTGGTATCAATGTGCGTATGAAATGAATTTCAAATTGACTTTTTTGAAATATAATTGGCCGTATCTCAAATTCAATTCAGTGTGTTATCTGAATTACACTTGATGTTTTCTGAAATACAATTGATTATTTCGGATATTCAAATGACTAATCTGAAATACATTGGATGTTTCCTGAAATTCAATTGTCTAATCTGAATTTCATATGACATATTATGAAAATTCAAATGACTAATCTGAATTACATTTGATGTTTTCTGAAAGACAATTGAATACTCTGAAATACAAATGATGTTTTCTGAATGTCAATTGACAATTTCTGAATTACAATTGGAAATGGTGTAGATACCAGTTTGTGCTACTTTTCTGACAATTAGTTTGGCCCCTTCATTTCCATTGACATTGATGCCTAAGGGATCAGGAAAGACTTAACAGACTTTGTTATTCTTGCCTATTTCGTTGAGTTATGACAAAGTGGATAGGCCAGATATAATTTTTTCCAATTTGAAGCTTTTCTAAAATGAGATTCAAGACAGTTGAAGGAAAAGATTGTAAAATTCTGGATACCTGAAAGATTTCTCTTCGGTGATATTCAAAATAGAATCTCAGGGAATATTTTTCCAATAAATCCAATTTTATCCTCTTAATGTGCATCATTAGAGGTTTTTTATTGTGCCAACGGAAATAGTTCTGATCGTCACGAACCTCTTTAGAATCTGCCACCGAACAGTTTAGTCATGGATTTTAATTATAGCAGGTAAACTTTCGGATTTTCTAATAATAAGAGTAACTAAGAAGTGTCCCCCGATCTTCTGATTTTATTTTTGGATGCACTTTACGCAGTATTATTTCCGGTCCTTAGGATATTCTTTCACGTATTACGAAAATCATGAGATTGCTGACCCAGTTTTGGTTTGCTAAAGGACGTCATAGAAATAGATATTTGCATATGAAAAGGGAAAATACTGCATTTCCCGAAAGGAAAGGATTGAAAGGGTCAACAGAATTTCCACTATATTATCAACACAATCCTGAACAAACAACACTGAGCACCAAGAAAAAAATTAGACCACCAGCAATTTGGGAAATTAAAATAAATTGTTTTGATGATTTTATGTTCCTGGTTTCAGGTCAATTCTTTTGTAACAACGCTATTGTTGAAGTTTTGGTTTACAGTTCATTTTGAAAATATACTGTGTGAAAGTGTTCTTCACAGAAGAATTTCTTTTGACAGCTTGTAACTTTTTTGATGAGGAAGATAATAACGTAAACTATGAAAGTATGAAGTCAAATTGTCCATTAATGAAGATACTTAATTTCGACGAAAGTTGACAACCCTTTTTCTAGTTGCTGCGTTTTACAAGATATCGAAAACTGTATATTCTCGTATTTAACAATATTAGTTTCGTTACAAAACAATTTACCTTAATGTTGAAAAAAATCATCATAATACAATAAGTTGTTGAAAAAACTTTTGAAAATGAAATTTCTGGAGGTTGGATTTATTTGGGTGGTAAATCTATATCCCACTTTCGCTGAAGCCTATTTCTTCAGCCGTTGGGAAAATTAAATATTTTTACGTAGAATTTATCGACGTAAATTTAAAAATTTATACTTAAATTGTTTCTTGCTTTGTTTGGAATTTGAAAGCAGTATTCGCCATATACGAAGGAGGATTAAATGTGCGAAGATGTTTAGAGGTCATTAAAATGAATCTTTATAATCTCTCAAGGCTCGAGTTTAACATAGAAGCAGTATATTTTCAGCAGAATGGGACACCTGATCATAATGCTATTATTTCGCTTGAGTTCTTGGAGCAAACTTTTGATCCGAGATATACAGGTACACATGGTCCTGTTTTTTGGCCACCTCGTCTTCCTGACTTGTCAGTATTAGACTTTTTTCTGAGAGCATTTTGAAACAAAAATTCCACAGATGAATGAATTTGTCTTCGAGATATCTAATATTTTGAATGCAAAAAGATCCTTTTTCACTCAACTGAAATTTTATCTCCGGAACTACTGATCGCCTAGCGAGCCAACAGGCTGTTTCTTTTTCTGCAGATAATTTACTACAAAAATCTGTCATGGTTAATTAAAAAAAAAAAAAATTTGCCTGTAACGTGTACGTGAAAAATGAGCAAAAAAATGTCATTTTGTCATTTTTTGATTATGGGACTGTATCTTCGTCAATATTGGGGGGAAAACTAAGGTTATGAGGAAATTTTAGTCTGATGTTCCCCAAAGTCCCTTCCTGAATCTGTGATCGATTGGTTCAGCGGTTTTTTTTGGACCGATTGATTGAAATTTTGAAAAGATTAAGGGAACAAGGTTTTTCTAATAATGTAGATGAAAGAATTCATTAACGTCTTCATTTTGAGTTTACGGGGTCAGATCAAATAGTAATTCTTTTTGTTGAATGTAAATATTTTCATATTTTATGATATTGAGATTTATTGAAAACCGCAACTCGATATCTTCAAAAATGGGGGAAAATTGTCAAAAATAGAATATGAAAAAGTTTCATTCTGATTGGTTGAATTAAATTTTTGCGCAAAGTTCGCCTTTTTCGTACGGAAAAGAGTGGGATAAGTTTTTGCTTTCGAACTATCAGATGAAAACAATTGTTATATCAAATTTCAATAATTGAAATACACATAATATTGAAGAAATAAAATAGTAGTAATTCAATAATACTCATAAAAAACACTCGTTCATTCAAAAACCCGCCTCTTCGTGGTTCCTTTTTGAATTTTGAACTCGTTGAAGAATATCAAAATGAACAAGTGTAAGAATAAGCCTTCTGAACGACTATCATACGTTATTTTTCCTAATGCATCTAGTTTGCAATTGAAATTAATCGAATATTTCCATAAAAATCATTTAGGGATTTATGCATTGAAAAATATGGATTGGCAAAACTGTTTTCTCTCCCACATGATTGACAGATAATAAATAAATGCGTGGCAGGAGGCCAACAATAATGAATAAATATTACCATGAAAACTTTGCGAAATATATATTCTCGCACGATTTTGTTCTACGACATGTAGCAGAATGAACGGATTTGATAAAGAATCAGAAAAAATTTCCATGGACAATAAGGAAAAACGGGATTTTCAGCGAAAAATAGATAAATTGGAAACTTGAATTTCGAAAGAAAGTTGATATAGAATTACCAAAATGAAAATTTTTTACAGACGATGAATATACTTCGAATTTAAGAATATAATTTATAGAATATAATCAAGGTAGACTCAAAGATAGACGTATTAGTCAAAACATAATTTTTTTGGACGACTTAAATAGCACAATAAAATAAACGTAAGTAGACGACTGAAATTTCCATTTCGGAACATAGAATTTCCTCGGATACTGAGAAATTAATAATTCCTAAAATAGACTATTCAAAGACAATAAAATTGAAAAACTTGAAGTTCCAGAGTTGAGAGAAATGTCACATTTAGAAAAATATAAATATTCCTGGACGTCGTGAAGAAAATATAAAAATTGAATTATGCATTATTGATGAAAATATACTTCGCGCAGCAATTAGAAGAGAAAAATTTTGCAAATTTTTTGGTGATTTTCAACAAGCTGTATCTCAGTGTATCTCAGTTTTATTGAAAATAAAAGAAACTTACTTTTGAAGCTTGAAGACTCGGGTGTCTTAGTTTTCTGGTTAAATTTTTTTAGGATTATCCGTAGCCATGCAATCCTCGGATTAATCATGAAGAAACAATTTTCAAAATTTTTCAAATGATCATTTTTGCTCTACGCGCTTGGAAAAATTTTGTAGAGCTAGACCGATGCAAAGGTCGCATAGCCTGTTTATTCAGCTCTGATTTGCTCTTTACGACCCTCGAATATGACCGTTTGTCTTCGATATATCTTATTTTGAATGCAAAAAGATCCTTTTTCACTCCAAGCCGACAGAGGCGGTTTTTTTTTCTGCAGAATATTTCCCACAAAAATCTGTTATGCCTAATTAAAAAAAATTCTTCGTCAATATTGGAAAAAAGCTCAGGTTATAAGGAAATTTTATAGCCTGATGTTTCCCGAAGTCCCCCCAAAATCGTTGATCGATCGGTTCAGCACAAGATTTTTGTTCCTTAAACTTTACCTCATGTTTTAATTAATCGGTAATTACATTATTTCTTCATTTTCTACTGAAATGATTTTTTTTGAAGATGAATTGAAAAAATATTTTAAAAAAATTTCAAGAAATTCGGTGATTTGAAAAAAAAATTTTGAATTAGAAAAAAACACGAGACCATTTCTGCTTCACCTCCAATGAAGCTATGAACACATTAAAACCTTCATTTTCCTCAGACAAAATTCATCGAATAAATTTAAAGTTGATAGCACTAAGCTGCCCACGGTACTCGTTGAGTGGAATTCTGATTTGAGTGACAGAATTTTTCCGTTTCCTGCAGAGCCACAATGTATTAAAAAACAGTTTTCTTGAAAAATGTTCGACTTACTCTGTAAAAACTCCGATTTAAAAAGGTTAATTCAGGGAACAAAAACCTTGTTCTCTTAATTTTTTTAAAAGTTCAATCAATCGGTCCAAGAAAACCGCTGGACCGATCGATCTACCGATTCAAGAGGGGGCTTCGGGGAACATCGGGCTGTAAAATTTCTATACAGGGTGATTCATAACTATCGGGGCTAAGGGCAGATTGTTTGGACCAAAATATGGCGATAGGACCAAATATACCTCAATAAAATATTGCTGTGAAAAAAGATAGAGGGCGTTAAAGTTGAACTTTTTTTCACTGCTAATAATTTTCACGGCTAACTGTAAAAGGGGACAGAATGATATTTTCTTCGAAGCTCGAAGAATTAGAAAAGGCATAGAAGTCGAAGGAGGCCACGTAGAACATTCAATTTAAGTTTATTTTTTTTTTACGTTACATTGTTTTAATTATGCTTTATCGTCGAAATAAATAAATAAAATAAAAGAATCGTTACTTCAATTTCCCTTTCGATGCTCTGAACTATTCAATTGTGTTTTTCTTAAAAACGAATGAAAAAATACACAGTGAAATTATTAGCAAAAAACGAAAAAAACAATTCAACTTTAACGCCCTCTATCTTTTCCACAGCAATATGTTATTGAGGTATATTTGGTCCTATCGCTATATTTTGGTACAAAAATTCTGCCCTTAGCTTATGTCCCAATAGTTATGAATCACCCTGTATAACCTTAGCTTTTTCCCTCAATATTAACGAAGATACAGTCCATTAACCAAGAAATGGCAAAATGGCATTTTTTGCTCTTTCTTCACGTTAACGTTTCAGGCGAAAAAATTTTTTTTAATTAACCATGACAGATTTTTGTTGGAAATTTTCTGCAGAAAAAAAAAACCACCTGTCAACTTGCTAGGCGCTCCGTAGTTCCGGAGATATCTGCAGTTGAGTGAAAAAGGATCTTTTTGCATTCAAAATTAGATATCTCGAGAACAAATTGTAATATCCGAGGGTGGTGAGAAGCAAATTAGAGCTGAATAAAAGGCTATGCGACCTTTGCATCGGTCTAGCTCGAACAAATTTTGCTATGCGCGTAGAGCAAAATGAAAAATTTGAAAAATTTCGAAAATTTTTTTTTCCTGATTCATCCGAAGATTGTATAGTACTTCGAAAAATTGCTGACATATGAATTAAAAAACTAGGGTCTTCAAGCTTCGAAAATAGGTTTTTTTTTCCCATACGACCATTTTCAACTGAGATACAGCCTGTTGAATATCAACAAAAAATTTTGAAAATTTTTCTGTTCCTTTAATAATTGTTGCGCGAAGGGTAGAACTTTTGGTTCTTAGAAATAATCATAAACGTTGGAAACATAGCCAAACCAAACCCGAAAATATAGAAGAATATAGAATACATCAAATCTCAAAATGTATCAATGTTGCACCCTCAAAATTCTTCTTCTTCTCAGCACAGCCTACCTGCGTCCAAGGATACAGCATCCAGGACCAAAAGGCACCCCAGGAAGACCAGCAAGGCCGGAAAGACCCCCGACATGACTCTCGGAAGGCGCAACACAACACACGCCACTTCAACACGACATACAGAACGTCGCACGTTAGCTGGTGCACTCGGCCGTCTTCTCCTGCGAGGACTGTGTCGACAAGAATCGCGGAGCACCAGGTCTAGCCCGAGAGCGTGCGATAGTGGGTTTCAAGTCGTTCGACTCGAATCAATTTCGTCATACGAAAATCCTTATTTGTCTCTTTCGAAGCGATCGGTCTTTTGTCTGGAGCCAGGGTTTCGTAATGGGCGAGGATTCGAGCACCTATTCGCTTCTGTTGGAGCATCTTCGGCTGTCAGTCAGCCCAAGAAGTGGAATATATGAATATGGAAGCGTTATTGGATTCCTTAATTTTCTTAAACCTTTTTTTGAATTTTATTATTATTTTAATTGGAGACACTTTTTCATCAGCGTTACTATCGAAAAGTCTCCCCATCTGCCTATGAAATACTTAGATCGAAGATCGATATGAAAATTAAATATTGTTTTTCGAGGTTCAATGAATTAATAAAAAAAAATTCGGAGTATTCGCCAATTTTCTCGTAATAGTTATTCATAATCATAATACATGTACAGAGTGGGCATATTTCGATGTTTTAGCACTACAACTTTTGAACCAAAGGAGATAGACAAAATCTGATACCCCATTCTCGATCTCTTTTTCGGAGAAACTAACAAGAGTTGTATTCATTTTTGTCTTCCTTCTTTTGTTTTCGAGTTATAAGCGAAATTTGGAAAAATGGCGATATCGGAAAAAATTTATATCTCCGCTTATACTGATGATAGAGCTCTGAAATTAAAACAATACACAAGCACTTTTTTACCTAGAATCCAGTGACATTCTCGTCTTTTTTGCACCAATTTTAATTAGGAAGCTATGACCCAATGTTGTTATTTTTAATAGGAACACTAGATTTCTGTGTCATTTTCTGAAAGCTTAATTTTTTCTGATTTCAAAAATATATAACATCGTATGGTTCGTATCAATACGAGCAAAGAAATTCGTCATCTGAGTCTCAATCTTTCTATGTATCTTTTTCTAGTTGTCTTTTAATTACTATGCTCTTCACTCAATGTCTCCATGATCGAAGAATAAAAGACTAGAAATAATGAGATTGTCGAAAGAAGACTGCTCTTTTTATAGGAAGCTCCATTTTTCTGTGCTCATCAACAGTTGAAACCATAGAAAGTATTAAGACTCACATGAAAATAGGTTTTTGACCAATTTCTATACTCATATTGATATAAACCTTACGATGTTGTATATTTTTGAAATCAGAAAAAATTAAGCTTTCAGAAAATGGCATAGAAATATATTGTTTCCATTTTAAAAAACATAACTTTGGGTCATAGCTTCGTAATTAAAAATGGTGCAAAAAGGACGACGAGTACTGTTTTTTACGTAAGAATGTGCCTATATATATTTTTATTTCAGAGCTCTATCAGTATTAGCGGAGATATAATTTTTTTCCGATATCGCCATCTTTCCAATTTTCCCTCATAACTCGAAAACAAAAGAAGGAAGCCAAAAATGAATACAACTCTTGTTCTGTCTATCTCCTCTGGTTCAAAAGTTGTAGTGCTAAAACATCGAAATATGCCCACCCTGTACAGGGTATCCCAAATTGCTTTATTTTGACTGTTTTAGGTACCTACTTCTGGACAAGATAGGTAAAAACTTCGAAAGGTGTCCTGGGCTCGATTTTCGTGAAAACACCATTAGTGAAAACCGTTTCACGATATTTTCGTTTTTTTTTATTTTGATATATTATCGATTTCGTAAATGTGCCACAACTTTTAAATTTACGAAAATATCTGAAAACTATTAGGACTTTCTAGAAGCGCTTTTTCAGCGGAAATGATAAACTATATTCAATTTTTTTTCTCATGGAAAAAAACCACTTTTTATTTTGAATACGAATGCATTTTTTTTCATCTCATATCATGAAAAAAACTCAAAGATAAAAAAATTTAAAATGATGTCTTATTCCCAGTGCAAAAGTGCTTGTTGAAAGTTTTTATCTTTTTCAGATATTTTCGAAAATGGGAAAGATATGGCACATCTTCGAAATCGAAAAAATTTCAGAATTTTGTTATATCCTCAAATGAAGAAATCGTGAAACGGTTTTCACCACTGGTGTTTTCACGGGAATCGAGCCCAGGACTACTTTCAACGTTTTTACCTATCTAGTCTAGAAGTACCAGAAACAGCCAAAATCAAGCAATTTGGGATACCCTGTACAAAGTGGTTATATTCCGATGTTTTAGTACTACATCTCCCAAATTATGCGAGATAGAAAAAAAGTAATATACATGTCAGTTATTACCAGTAATATCCCTTCAAATTTTAGAGAAATTAAAAAAATTTATTTTTTCAAATGGAAACCATAGTGTGCTATGATGATTTTCAATAGTCTTTTCTTAGACAATTTCAAAACTATATCATGATATACTTCCGAGCTTAAATATCGAAAATTCAGAAAAAGCAGTTTTTGATCAACATAATCAATGAGGGTTTTGATTTTGATCCATGTCTTTTCACCTGAGGAAGTCATACAACTTGAGCCTGCTTAAATTATGTTGACCGAAAAGTGGTTTTTTCAGAATTTTCATATTCAAGCTCGGAAGTATATCATAATATATATTTTTGAAATTGTCTAATAAAAATCTATTGAAAATCATAATAGCAGAGGAACTGAAATTTCGATAGCACTGGTGAAAAAAACTGCCCTAAACATGTTTTTATTTCGAGTTATAACCAACTGTAATAATTGGCCAAATTTCAAAATCACACCCTGTAGCATCCACTTGCGGTTTTCAGCAATTTATGTTTCTCGAAAAAAGAGAACATGACATGAATATTACTTTTTTCGATCTCGCTTAATTTAGGAGATGTAGTACTAGAATATCGAAATCTGACCACCCTGTACAGGGTGATTCACTTATCTTGGTAACCCCAATTTTCTCGAAAACGTCCGAATATTTTTTCATTCTGTGAATGGCGTTTTGCACAAGTCAATAATGACTTGATATGCGCATAAAAATCTGCCAAATAAATAAAGACGCCAGGCGCCGCGGCGCTATCAAAAATTTTTTCTCCAGGAACATACCTTTTTTATCATATCATTCGAAAGGTAATATGATTCTGAACTTTTCTTTCGGGCAGTTTTTCAGTATTTTTTAAAGGTGCTATCAAATTTTCGTGCCCCTTCAAATTTTAGAGCAATAAAATTTTTTCGGGATTGAATAATTGTCTGGAAATAAGATAAAAATCAGCATTAGCCAGTGTTTGGAAGTTCACGTAAACGATTTCATTGAATGGAATGGTTTCTTTCAGTTTTTGAAAATAAGAATTAGATTCCAAAAAATTTTCTTTTTTATTTGATATTAAAGAAAAATTTACATCCGCGAAAGTCGAAATAATCTTTTTGACTCTGTTAAAATTAATTGGAATTTTAAGTTATTATTTCCAAGGGATAAATGGTATATCTAATGTTTGGATGAACTTCAGTGGACAGTTTTCCAAGGGTAGCATAGATTATTTTGAAAATTCGAAATCGCAAAATTTTTTAAATTCTGAATCGAATAGAGTATTGAGATGCACAGAGTGGTAAAATTTCGATGATTGAGTACAATTTCTCTCTGAATTAAAAGAGATAGAGAAAAAAGAATTATTCATGTGGTTTTCAAATTACCGACATAATAAATGACAACATGAAACTTTCAGAATAAGCATGTATTGTGAACGGAAAACCCTCACAGCTGTTTTCAGCAGAAATTTCCCTTGAATGTTTCTATCGCACTTATGTGTGGTATGCTTATTTGGCCATTTTTTGTACCACAGAGTCAATTTTTGGCCCATGAACATTGTTCAGCCAAACAGTGCAACAACATTCAGCAGCAATCAACAAAAACAATGCTAGAAAACGTCGACCTATTGATTGAAAGCGATTGTGATATTATAGTATGTCTCGTTTCATATTATTATGGTATCAATGCCATATATTGCCATAATATCACACCATTTCCATTAACTGTCAGAGAAAGTGGTAGACACCTTCTACATACTTACTTTTTAAAGGGGTTTTCCTTTCAAGTAAATCCATAGCTTCTATATGTGGGATTAACTTAGTTTGATTAGAAGTAAAAGGGGAAGACTTCATTACTTTGATTATTATTATTACAACAAAGTGATCTCATAATTTTAATTCATAAATTTATGACAAAAAGTGTTCTTTTAACCTCAGAAATATCTTGTTTTGTTGAAATTGTTTAAGAAATGATCAAAAATACATTATGAATTTTTATTCCAAAAAAGTTTATTGCTCTTTCAATAATAGTATCAATTTCCCCATAAAGCTTCATAATCATTCAACATCTTGTCTTTTTTCTAATCGGTATCTTCTAACGCTCTCCTGAAAGTATGGCGTATAGATTTAAAATGGGAAACATCTGTTTAAGTCCACCTACAAAACTGTTACATCGATCTCAATGAGCCACAAGACGAACATAAATTTGGTGATTTATGACTCTATATGCCTATGAAACAGATCGTTCGAGCAGATAAAAAATTAATATGAAAATCACACTATGTTAGAGTTGGGAGTTCTCAAATCTCTGGAACCAACTTTTATCCCATCAAATGTAAATAAACTGTGACTGTATTTCCTCGTAAATTAAGCTGGTGGGTGTTGAATAAATACATTCGTCACATTCTGAGGAACGCATCAAATAATACTGTTTAATTTCCTGTTTTTCATTTCATCATTCACCTTTATATTTACAAAATACCTTCTAGTCGTATTCAATAAGTTGAAATAAAGATGAAAAATCGAAAAACAGTATTCTACACTTCGCGCAGCAATTAAAAGGAATAGAAAAATTTTCAAAATTTTGTGGGGATTTTCAACAAGCTGTATCTCAGTGAAAAATGGTCTTATAGGAAATAAGAAAACTTACTTTTGAAGCTTGAAGAATCTAGTTTCTTAATTTGTTGGTCAACAATTTTTTGGGGAACCTGCAGCTATCCAATCTTCGGATAATTCAGGAAGAAAAAATTTTCAGAATTTTTCGAATTTTTATTTTTACTCTAGCCACACAGAAAAAATTTTTCGAGCTAGGTGGTAGGAAAGCAAATTGGAGCTGAATAAAAAGGCTAAGCTGGAAATTTTTTTTCCATAGAGCAAAAATAATAATTTGAAAAATCCGGTAATCCGAAAAATTTTTTATCAATAAATTAAAAAACTAGCGTCTTCAAGCTTCAAAAGTTAGTTTTTTTTTATTTCCTATACGACTTTTTTTCACTGAGATAAAGATTAAGATCAAGAAGACAGAACTTTTCAACCTTTTCAATTTCACAAAATGAAAATGTTTTATTATTGGAGCCTTCTTATAATATAAATCTATGATCATCGTTTGAAAAAGAATATAATTCACATTTTTTTCATTTTCGTAATATTATTTATTTACATTTTCGATTTTGATCATTATTTCATTGCCGTTTTTGACTTTAACAGTTCATGTCATCTGCGTGTGTTATTCCACATTTTTTTATTCCTTCTTGTAAATTTTGATGAAAACATTTCCTATTATTTTTCATCATATCCCGAAATTATAATTTATTCCCTGATACATAATCAACATGTATAGGAAATTTTGTTCGTTCTTTTGCTGCATATAGCCTTTTGTGAAATTCCAGTGGGAGAAAATTGCATAAATTCATGTGGAGGAAAGCTGGAAAAACTAGACTAATTTTCTGAAAAACAGCAATTAAAAAAAGAATAATATTGTGACTTTTCTTCTGGAGCATTTCGGCCGTCGTCGTTCTTTAATTCTCGTCGTTTCGTCAGTACGAGTGTCTGGCATCTTCAGAACTCCCCGAAAAGTTATGTCGCATTCTGAATCCTATCTTAAACGAATTTCATTTTGCTAATCACACTATACTTTTTCAATCAATGATGTTCATCAATTAGTTTGATCAACTTGAAATATGTCCCAATAATCCGTTTGAGAGGAAATGAATATTCAAAAATAAAAAAAAGGTTAGAGAACGTGTTTTATACGATACTGGAAATATTTTTGATGCAACTCTTCATTCAATCCGAAAATATTTTAATACTGAGATTACAATAGATTGAATTAATGAAGAATAATATTCATGTTCCCTGACATAAAATGGTCTGATTGACGATCTCTCAAAATGATAATGAAATAGATGTTGCTCAAAAATTATATTTAATCAATCGATCGGAGATGCAGTAAGAATGTTTCGAATCAAATAAGAAATGGTCGAGCATAATTTACGATCAATTAATGTTTCGCAAGAATTAAGTTATTCATTTTTCTTCGATTTCGGTTATAATATTTATGCTTGCACAAATAAACTCATGAATTTAGGGGCCAATATTTCTAAATATTCATTTGGTTAATTTATGGAAAATATAAGGTTCGTTGTTGGAAAAAACTAAAAAAGTCCTCGAGATGAGATGTCACAAGAAAGGCAGAAACTAGATAAACTAAAAGGTGGAAGATTATGTACTCCCAAGTAACTTGTTTCGACCAAGGCATAGAGTTTATGAAATAAGGACTTGTGAAGTTGAAGAGTGTGGAGTTAGCAGCTTTGCTCTACAAGGGATGATCTGATAACTTTTTGATAATGTGAGAAGTACGGCCTCGTGAAAATGTTTTTGGTTGGATTCTATTCAATATTGTTCAGATAGATAACCACAAAAATTCAGGAGCACATAGAGTCGGTGAAGACAATTTGAAAAACCATGGTAACATAATATATGCACTTCCTTTCATTTCATAGGAAAACCATCAGGAGTTATTGTGTGAAATAATTTGATATTGATCAAAAAGGTAGGATTTAACAAAAAACTTTGTTGGAATGAGATATCAGTCTAATTCTATTATTTCGAAATATTTATCCTCCTTTTTCAGATGACTCACAAACCCTACATGTTCAACATGTTGATAGAACAGTCGATCAGAAATATAGCAAAAGCGGGTGTTGTCGGAGTAGTGTCTGGATATTTATTTTGGAAGATTCGTTGTGACTACCAAAGAAAGACATACCATCAATTCCACGCGTAACAATTTTCCATCTCTTCCTGAAATTCCCGTTGTAATCCACCCTTTTTTTTTAGGAATTACGATATCGATAAGGAGTTTGAGAGGATGCGAGCAAAAGGCCTTTTCAAATCTTGCTAAGTGTCAGTGCAGATCATCTAATTACGTTATTGTTCCAGTGATAAGTATGTTTATGAAAAAAAACAAATAAATGTTGTTGCAGAACACGAAGAAATGAGAGAGAAACTGTTGAAAAATGCTTGGATGGGCTCTATATCATTTTTTTTTGTTATTTAAAAAGGAATATTGAAACTTTAGTGGTCTGCAAATTCTTATTGTTTTTGTTTTTTCAAACTTTCAAATAGACTTGATGGAATCGAAGTTAATAGTAAAGTTTGTTTAGTTTTCTTGGCAACTAAAACGAGTGAATACATTAAAAAACTACGCTGCGCAAAAAAATTAAAGCACATTATGAAAATCTCAAATTTATTCTACAACTGAAGGTGTTCTCAATGATAATTATTTTTATCAGAATTATGCATGCATACGTTATCCACTTTCAACGTTTTTCTTCAATACAGATGTTTTTCCCAGCAGGAATAAAAAAAAAATGATATCAGATTTTGAATGTATTGGCTCTATTCTAAAATCAGTTGTTCTCGATCAATTCTAGTGATCAATAGTTTTTCTTTCGTTTGATTTTCTACACTCGATCGTTATGCAACGCAAAACACACAATTTGACCCAAGAGGAATGTGCCCAAGCGGTAGTTTTGCGAGAAGAAGGGTGGACATACACAAGAATTGCAGAAAGTTTTGGAGTTTCCCATACAAGTGTGTCCAGAATGTTGCAGCGATTCAGGGAGACAGGTAAGAATGTCCGAAGACCAGGATAGGGTAGACCACGGGTGACAACTGCCATTCAAGAACGTTACTTGAGAGTTTCTTCGTTGAGACAACGGTTTGCAACCGCTCGCCTTCTTCAAAATCAGCTTGAGAAAACTCATGGGGTGCAAATTAGCACTCAGACAAAAAGAAATCGCCTCAGAGAATATGATTTAAGGCCTCGTGTCACGGCAAGAGGCCCAGCTCTTACCCCCAGCCCATCGAAGGCAGCGTTTGGATTTTGCGAAAGAGCATATCCATTGGGAAGTGGCCGATTGGGAAAGAGTTTTCTTCACAGATGAGTCTAGATTCTGCTTCTACCATTGTGATCTACGTTCCCTATACAGACGTCCACATGAAAGATATTCTCACTGCAATTTCCTGAATACTACTGGTTTCGGGGGAGGATCGATTATGGTCTGGGGTGGGGAATATCTTTGACTGCTCGCACAGACCTAGTGTTCGTTGATAATGGAGCTATGAATGCTGATAAGTATATAAGAAACATTCTTGAAGAGCATGTAGTGCCATTTGCCCCATACATTGGTAAAAATTTCATTTTTATGGACGATAATGCCAGACCCCATCGTGCGCACATCGTTCAAGAGTACCTTGAAGAGGTTGAAGTCTCTCGAATGGAATGGCCAGCAAGAAGTCCAGATCTCAATCCAATTGAGCAGGTTTGGGACAATCTCAATAGAAGGCTGGGAAGTTCAGAAAATCATCAAGCTACTCTTAATGACTTAGGAATCCAACTCGGAGAAATCTGGAAGGATTAGATCAGAACATTTTAAGATCACTCATTTTGAGTATGAACCGTCGTTGCCGAGCTGTAATTAATGCAAGGGGTGGAAATACCAAGTATTAAATCACTTATCAGCATTTCAGTATTTTGAAAATTGTTCATTTCTCTTCTTTCACATAAGATTCGGTGAAATCCTGAATTTTTCTTTCATTTCATTTGTCTTGTTTCGTTCAAAACCTTCCCAAGAGAACATAAAAAATAAGTTATAAAGTCTATGTAGAGTTAACTTTCATTAAAATTGAGATTTTCAGAATGTGCGTTAATTTTTTCGCGCAGTGTATTTGTGCTCAGTTATACTAAAAAAATAGAAAAAAGGTTAATAAAAACTTTAAATTTATTCAGAGAATGAATAACATTACATAAAACATCTCTAGAATTTAAAATATCCATTGCACAACAGAATTATCAAAATATTGATCTGACACATAAAAAAATATTTCTTCTTATCAATCCAGGTCTACCAAATAGGGGCTGTCCAAAGCTCCAGAACCTGCTGCTACTCCACCTTCATCTGCCGAACTCAGCTTTGTACGAAGCATGTGGCCAACTTGTCGGTTAACAAGAATTTTTTGCGAGTCTCTGAAACATCAAGATCAATTCTTTAGGTATTGCTATACATAGTTGACTCCTGTCAACGAAACATGTCAGAACCCAATGAGGACGATATGTCATTTTTAGTGAGGTTAAGATGTCAGTAGAAGGTAGTAAACGATCTTGAATACTCATAGTGCTTTGTAGAATATAAACCATTCAAGTTCATAATGAATATGGGCAGGGTTTCTACAGGTTTTGTCTTGTACATATAATTAAAAGGCTGATTTCTTAGGTAAAAAAAACCACTTTGTGACTTTACCACTTTTTTTTCAATTTGGCTTGGTTGAAAAGATACAGGCTGTTGAAAAACAATTAAAAATTTGATTTTTGAATATATCTCGTAAATGATTTGGAAGGAAAGCCTTTGTAACCTCACATATAAGCTGTTGCAATCTATCTGATAAAATGGAAAATTTTGAAAATTTTAGTCACATATATAGTAAACGGTCTCATTTCCTAAAAATTGATAAATACACAGGGTTATTCACGAATATGGCTCTATAGAATATTTTTAAGAAAGACACAAGATTCAGGATTGAAATTCTCAAGGTGAGCTTTAAGTAAGAAAACGACTTCTTGTATATTTTTTGAAGGTTCTAGGACTTCCGGTTTTTCCGGAAGTGACATCAATATTCGTTTTTCAAATGGGAAGACCCATTTTTTATTGCATAAATAGATTCTCCATTGAATTCTGAGTCTTTTTGATTCCAAAAGTTTGAATTTTCTGGCAAAAATTCTCTTTAAATGAGGAAATACGAAAAAAATATCTCAAAATTGAACTCTGTTGAAATACAGAACTTCGAGGTATTTTCATTGAAAATTCTCATTTTTGAGGATCTCCAAGAAGAAAGTCTGATGCTTCTTTTCCGATAGCGTAATTTTCAGAATATGATACAAGAGGTCACAATTCTTTGTCAAAGTTAGAAGTGACAAAACATCAAAAAATCGTTTTTTTTTATAATTGGAACACCATTTTTTCGAAGCATTTTCGAAATCTCCGTCAAAAAATAATAGGAGCATACGTCCAAGACTTTTATCCAAAATGAATATTTTTCGAGATATTCAGGAAAACCGATTTTGTCTTCTTCAATTTTCAAACTCATTCCAAATGTGTTTTTTTACTGAAAAATAATTAGCGGTCAAGTGAAACTTTTGGAAATCTCTGGTATTGAGAAAATATTTTCTTATAGTTCAGACGAGTTCAGTTTATCTTTATTTTTCAGACCTTGGGATAATTTCAGCAAATTCTTAATTCTGGAGGATTTCTTTAATGTCATAGTAGGGAAATTTGAATTTTCAAAGATGAAATTGTTACATATTCTGTTAATTTTTCTGTCAGCATTAAAAATTATTTTTTTCTGCATTCCTGACAATTACTAATTACTAGAATTGAGGACTTTAAACCAATTGTTGCTCTCGTATTAAAGATGATAATTCAAGAACTCAACTCGTCTGAACTATAGAAAATATTTTCTTGATAACAGAGATTTCCAAAAATTGCACTTGACCGCTAATGGTTTTCCAGTAAAAAAACACATTCGGAATGAGATTGAAAATTGAAGACAAAATCGTTTTTCCTGAACATCTCGAAAAATATTCATTTTGGGATAAAAGTCTTGGACGTATGCTCCTATTATTTTTTGACGAAGATTTCGAAAATGCTTAGAAAAAATGGGGTTCCTATTTGAAAAAAACGATTTTTTATGTTTCGTCACTTCTAACTTTGGCAAACAATTTGTGACCCCCTGTATCAAAATCTCAAAATCACGCTATCGGAAAAGAAGCATCAGCCTTTCTTCTCGGAGATTCTCAAAAATGAGAATTTTTAATGAAAAACCTCGGAGTTGTCTGTATTTCAACAGAGTTCAATTTTGAGATTTTTTTTTTCGTATTTCCTCATTTAAAGAGAATTTTCTCGGCAAAATTCAAACTTTTGGAATCAAAAAGACTCAGAATTCAATGGAGAATCTATTCATGCAATAAAAAATGGGTCTTCCCATTTGAAAAACGAAAGTTGATGTCACTTCTGGAAAAACCGGAAGTCCTAGAACCTTAAAAAAATATAGAACTCGTCTTCTTATTTGAAGCTCACCTTTAGAATTTCAATCCTGAATCTTGTGTCTTTCCTAAAAATATTCTATAGAGCGATATTCGTGAATAACCCTGTATAGTTCCCTTCAAACACGATATTAAACTGCATAAAATCCACCATATTGGTAAATCAGGCCCATGTTGCTGAGTTCATGAATAAGTTGAAAAGACAATTGGTGTAAACGGATGTATGTTATTCGGATCTGATTGTTGTCAAGTGTGGTGTTCCACAGGACTCTGTCATGGGTCCCCTGCTTTTAGTATTTATACCTTATCACATCACATTTGGTTTGAGGTATTTCAAGTTTGCTTTTCAGAGATAAATCAAATTAAATTATTATTACCCAATGACAACTCCAAAAATGCCCAGCTCAGATATAACATCCACCAGGTCTGGTAATTCTTCACTTCCTGGTCGAACTATGTACGACTTTGACATAGGAGGGTGGATTCTTTCCATCAAAATCCAAGCGGTCCTTTCTTTGCTATTCTTCATTTCCAATATTGCCTTCTTCACATCTTCACCATAAATGTTGTTCCCACCTCCCTCTCTTTGAGGTTTCAACACAAACCTGGAGATGAATTGGATAAATGATAAATATTCAATAAGTGCTGATACAACCAACCTTTCTGGTTCATCTAGAGCCATTTGGACAGCTTGGTCACCAAACTCGTCAAAGTCCAAACTGTATAAACCTGTGAATATTTCTTTGATCGCCTCAATTTTTTTCGCTTCTGTTAAGAACATATCTAAAGCTCCACTTCTTGCTAAGGCTTGTTGTACTTTTTTCGTTCCGGCTAAGTGATATTGGATTGAGGGACATTTGATAGCTTGAGATCTGTAAATATTAAAGATAGAAGTTCAGAAGTCTAAGAAAGAAAAATTAAAAAGTTGGTTACCTTTCAATTAATAACCTAGCATCCCACTCTTTTTTAGAAGGATAAGCCTCCGGTTCATAACCTGATCTGAAGTAAACAACAGCTATATGAACGTCATCTCTGAAAAAAAAATTAAAATTTTTCGAAAAAATTCTTACAAACACCTTACATCATCAATTCGTTATTTGGTCCTAGTTTAGCTTTTTGAGCAATTTCAGTCAATGTTTTTCTAATGACTCTGGTCTGTGGACTGAGCCTGTATATTTCGAATTCGTGAAATCTTTGATCACAAATATTTATTGTTACTTTTTCGACAACAAAAAGGATAGCAGCGTTTTCATTGCCGTATATTTTCCATGCTTCGATCATTCCTCCACATAGTCCTTGGAGGGCATTGTTCTCTGGCAACTGAAAAAAATTAAATAAAATGTAGCGATGTCACATTCAACTGAATTTGAGTTAATGCTTACGTTGACGTTCTGATCACCGTATCCAAGTTGATGTAAAACAAACCTAAAAAGTATAATAGATGAGATGCAATGCAAGTATTGTTTTAAAAAAAATTTTTATTCAGGAATATGTACACTGTGTCCCATTTTGGTTAAGACTGCACTGTATCTCAGCTATCATTAAAGATAGAGACATGCGGTTTTCGCGACCTTGTATCACCTTCATACTTTTAAAGCCACTAACAGAAATATTACAACTATTTTTGTTCCTGACATACAGGGTGAAAACGAAAATGCTCACTTTTAGAGATGTTATTATTTCTCGGGCCCTGTATAAGATAGAACAAAAAATGAAAACAGCTCATGAAAGATATTTTAGAGCACTGCTTTTAAGTTTGGCCAGAAACTTGGTATTTTTGAATGGAACACCCTGTAGATTTTAACGTCAACTTTCGTCAATTTTTTTTAATACATTGTATCACAACCTGATCATTAATGAATTTTATCTTAAAAAAAAACAAAAAAACCCATTTGAATGTTTATTTTATAGTAGGCCATGAATTCTTAAACACATGCATAAAAGTTGAAGAAGCATTAAAAATATTAATATCATTAATAATAATGTTAATTAATATATCAATATTAATATTGGAATTTTTTTCGTTTTCAACATTTTTAAGTTTAAAGAGTTATATTTTGAGTTCATGTTTGAAATATAATAAATAGGTTTCAATCACATGGCGATTTGGAGACATAATAATTAAATGCATGTGGACTTCATGGCCTACTATTCAAAAAACAAACATACATATGGATTTATCTGATTTTTGAATCAAAAGTTGGATGAAGATTAGTTTATTATTATTATTACATTATTTAAAAAATACCAAGTTTATGCCCAATCTTAAAAACAGTGCTCTAAAAACATTTTTCACATATGCCTCCGACTTTAATGTGAAAATATTTATTAGAAGCAGTTTTAATTTTTTTTTTTGTATCTTTTATAGAGGGCCTGAGAAATAAATAATAACATTTCCAAAAATTTTTTCCAAACATTTTCGTTTTCACCCTGTATTTCAAGACCAAGAGTGGTTGGAATATTTCTGTTTGTGGCTTTAAAAGTTTCAAAAAAATTGATACAGAGTCGCGAAATCCGCATGTCTCTATCTTTAATAATAGCCGAAATACAATGCAGTTTTTTTTATTGTACCGAAATTTTGATCTTATAACAAACTGTTTTCCAATTTCTATTCATATTTTTAATTTCAATGAAAACCATTGAATTCCTTCATTCAGAGTAAATTCGTATTAAACTTAACAGTATCTAGAAAGAAAACTCCCTTGAAATATTTCGACGAAAATTCCTATAATTCTACTCAAACATATCAATTTTTTATGGATGCAATGTCCTTTTGCAACACTTGCTGACATTATTTTGATGAAATCTTCATACATAACTCTTTCAAATGTTCCCATAACTTATTAAATATATTTTTCATATTCTATGCTATTGAAATGGTTAATGAGATGATAAAACAAAATCAATTCGAAAAATGAAAAAGAAACAAAGATTTACCAAAACTGACTAATTCAACAACAATTCACATGCATTAGTTAATCCCACAAATTTTGAATTTACATGAAAAACAATCAAATGTAATCATAAAAAATCGAGATGGTAAAAAAGAAGAGTTTTTGGCAGAGAAAAGCATAGTGATGGGTTTGAAATGAAACAGATTATTATGAAATTATGAATGATGATAAAAAATGTATTACTATACCTAGAAGAGGAGGATCTGCATATACTTAAACCTGCCAAACTTGAAGCAATAGTATTGATTTCCACTTGTTTGATTGAATTTGAGGTTTTTGTATTCACCATATAATCAGAACGTAACAAACCTAGGCTGATGCGCTGAAAAAGGCGAACAGATTGATGTCAATATGTAAAATGAAATTTTTTTTAGAAACTTTCATTTTTCAAAATACAGGTGAGAATGGTTTCTATCAAATAATCAAATTGTTGGATTCAGAGTATTTTTATGATTATATTCTCCATCTTGACTATTTTTTAATCATCAATTGATGACGGCAACACATAATACGAATAACAAATATCATGCACATGCAAAACATATGAAAGACAATGAAAATATTAGATTTTTGAAATTTTGACATTGCAGAAATGATTCTACATAGCATTTTTTAGATTCAATGATCTTGATTGCACTAATGTGGTCCCAAGTCAGTTCCATTCTCAGGCTGTACCCACAGCCTGTGCCTTCGTTGTGGACACAGACCAACAGCCTTGGCATATTGAATGGCATAGAGTTCTGAAAGTTGACAGGTATGATCATAATGTCAAAATTCTGCAGTTGTCAAATTGATTAATGGTTTCTATGAGAAAATATAAATTATGTATACAGGGTTATTCACGAATATGGCCCTATAGAATATTAATAAATATTAATACGAAAAAAAATCTCAAAATTGAACTTCGAGGTTTTTTCATTAAATTCTCATTTTTGAGAATCTCCAAGAAGAAAGGCTGATGCTTCTTTTCCGATAACGTGATTTTCAGAATATGATACAGGAGGTCACAAATTCTTTGTCAAAATTAGAAGTGATGAAACATCAAAAAATCGGTTATTACAAATTGGAACCCTATTTTTTCGAAGCATTCTCGAAATCTTCGTCAACAAATAATAGGAGCATACCTCCAAGACTTTTATCCCAAAATAAATATTTTTCGAGATATTCAGGAAAAACAATTATGTCTTTAATTTTCAATCTCATTCCGAATGTTTTTTACTGGAAAATAATTAGCGGTCAAGTGAAATTTTTGGAAATCTCTGTTATCTAGAAAATATTTTCTTATAGTTCAGACGAGATCAGTTTTTCTTTATGTTTTAAAGCTGAGAATAATTATAGCAAATTCTTAATTCTGGAGATCTTTTTTCATATGGTAGGAAAATTTGAATTTTCAGTAATGAAATTTTACATGTTCCGTTAATAATTCTTTCAAAAGCATTAAAAATTATTACAAATGTTTTTTTTCTGCATTCCTGAGAATTTTTTGAGTTTACTTCACTAATACTCATATTGAGAGAACTTCAAACCAATTGTTGCTCTCGCATTACAGATGATAATTCAAGAACTTAACTTGTCTGAACTATAGAAAATATTTTCTCGAAATTTTACTTGACTGCTGATCATTTTCCACTCAAAAACACATTCGGAATGAGATTGAAAATTGAAGACAAATCGTTTTTCCTCGAAAAATATTAATTTTAGGATGAAAGTCTTGGACGTACGCTCCTATTATTTCTTGACGAAGATTTCGAAAATGCTTCGAAAAAATGGGGTTCCAATTTGGAAAAAAAACGATTTTTTGATGTTTTGTCACTTCTTACTCTGACAAAGAATTTGTGATCTCCTGTATCATATTCTGAAAAATCACGCTATCGCAAAAGAAGCATCAGCCTTTCTTCTCAGAGATTCTGAAAAATGGCATTTTTTAATGAAAAAACCTCGAAGTGGTCTGTATTTTAACAGAGTTCAATTTTGAAATTTTTTTAGTAATTCCTCATTTAAAGAGAATTTTCTTGGGAAAATTCAAACTTTTAGAATCAGAAAGACTCAGACTCAATGGAGAATTTGCTTATGCAATAAAAAATGGGTCCTCCCATTTGAAAAACGAAAGTTGATGTCACTAGAACCTCCAAAAAATATACAAGAGGTCGTCTTCCTAATTGAAGCTCACCTACAGAATTTCAATCCTGAATCTTGTGTCTTTCCTAAAAATATTCTATTGAGCCATATTCGTGAATAACCGTGTATAGGCATGTGTACCACAGGCATTATTCAACAAGTACTGTAGAAAATAATAATAAAAAGAGATGCATTCATATGCAGTGGCTGCAGGAATAAGTGACAAAATATCATACCATGTCAATCTGATTAGTGATTTTATATTACATGGATATCACAGTTGCTTCAGTTTGATTTTTTTGGATATTACTTAATACTTGCACAATAACTACTATTTAACAGAGTGTTTTGAGAGTAGATTATAATAATTGAGAGTTGAAAAGGCAAGCAAAGTAATTCTTCTGTAAAAGAGTCCTTAGAACAATTAATGTAATTAAATGTAATGCTTGAATTGTCTCAAACTCCTAAAGATATTTTTGAAGGAAACAAATATGTTAGAAAGATTTTGTAATATAACATAAGGTTTTCATTTTAAACTTGATATCAGATACAATCATTCGAGAAAAGACTGTACAGACAAACGACAGTTTAAATTTTTTGTTGAGTCAAGCAAAAACCTTAGTGATGACTGAAGGAAACAGGGCATATGAAAAATTTGATATTAGGTAAAAGTACAAATACTTCAAAGTTGCAGAAAGTTCAAGGCAGTACACGAAAAATGAAATTAATGCCAAGCGGAATTGATATTTATGGGGATTGAATGTTCTGAATAACTGCATCCAGTTAGTTTAAAACAAATTTTTTGAAGGCACAAATCATTTCTATTTCGAGAGTTAGTCAGTTTCTTATCACTTGCGTCCAAAATAGAGGAGATTTAAATTTTACCTATGTATTTCTGCTGAAACTGGACCCAAAAAGCCGAAACCTGAAGCAATTGAATTGATTTCCACTTGTTTACAGCAACTGGATGGATTTGGAATGGTCTCCAGCATCAAATCAGATCGCAAAAGCGCCAAACTGATCGGCTAACACAATAAATTAATTACTTGAAATATTTAAAAGCTTCAGTTCAACAGTTATGACAATTGTACCATTCCAATATAAAAAGTTTCATTTTATGCTGAGAGGTTAAAAAAGCAAATCAAGAGCAGAGAGAGTTTAGAATTGAATTAGATAAATTCATTCTTGTCGTTTTTTCTGATAAACTAGAAGAATTCTGTGTAAAAATATACAAGCAAAGCTGTACTATTTCGCTGACGTTAAATGATTCTCAAGCATTCATTATCATTGAAGAACGTTACATCATGAACAGACTTAAATGTATGGAACAAAAATTACCACCAAATCCAACAACTTCTATCTACATGAAAGAATAATATTAGAAATCATTCATACCTGAGTAATTCCCTCATTTTGCACAGTCTCAAATATTTTGAAAAGATTTCCAGTGAATTCATCAACTTGTATTGTTTCTCTCAAACATTCTGCTAAGAATAGCTGATCATGAGCAACTCTATGCATAAGTTCGTTCAAAATGGTCTGAAGGGAAATCGCTTTGTTAAATTCTTTTCGTGGGAAACATGATGGAATGAGCATGTAAGGTGCAATTTGGATGGAGTCTTTGGAGAAGCTATTTTTATTCCTCATACCAGCTCCATGCATTAGAGCCCAGTCCTTGGATTTATCAACAATTTCCTTTAGCTGTTCATTGGGTATTGGTAGCGGAATAGCATTTGGCAAATAAATTGAATTCGAAGACATTTTCAATGAATTTTTCAAGTAGAGTTGCCACGGAATGAAAAATTATTATCTGGTATACTAGAATATTGGTTCAGCTGATTCATGTACTAATCAAATCATAATTATATGTAATCAGAAAGTCTGAAACTGATGATTAAAAACAAATAATGATATTTCAAATTTAGTTCAAATATTTGACTTTGACAGATAATAGCACTTTGTTATGAATGAAATTGAACTACCAATCTTCTATGTTCGCAGTAGGCATAAAGACAGCTTACAGGGTCTATGGATGAAATAGATTTTATTCTATGAATCTGTGAATAGAAAGAAAAGTTCCAAAAGCTGAAAAGTGAGCTGTAATTTTCAGAATCTCCAAAATCTCATTGATCTTGAGAAGGTGAAGAGAATAATTTCCGAAATAACTGTATTTTAATGCAATTCATTATATTTTTATAACATTGAGATGAATTACAATGTAGGTTAACATTCTGAACTTTCTTATGTAATGTTACAGTAATCGACCATGGCTGGCGAAAAAATGTTACCAAAACCCCAACTCAGAGGTCTACTGAGGTCACAAATTAAATTCAATTTGGTTGCAATGACTGCTATAGCCTTTACTGCGGTTGCAGTGCAAAAAATTTTCATCAACGATAAAAGGAAGCAGGTCTATGCTGATTTCTACAAGTGAGTTCTCCATTCAATGATTTATTAGATAGTGTGTTTTGCAGGGGAATTGAAACTTATTCTTTTTCAGGAGTTATGATATTGACAAGGAGTTTGAGAAAATGAGAGCTAAGGGATTGTTCGATTCCTGCTGAAGATTTTAGCTTAGTGAATCTAATAGGAATGTTGTAGGAATCTCATGAAGTGGATCTTTTTTAATAAGTTAATATATTAGTAGGAAGTATACTGGTGTTTTGATCATATGATATTTTCTCACTTATTCTACCCTGAACGTTCCAACTTCAGCGTCATAAAACTTGAAAATTTCAAATATTGAATATAATTTTTGGTTAAGCAGATAGTGTGATATTCAATTCATCGAGGCCGTTGAGTAAATCATGTGAATGAAGAAGCAACAAAAATAATGTCACAAGAAAACTGAAAAATTACAAGATTTATTGAAATCAATATATCATCCTCATATTGATTTTAACATTGTATTTCAAAGAATTGAGTTTTGATAAATAAATAAGTAGGTTCATTCAAGAGCTTTGTTCTGGACTGTTTCTAAAACTCAAAATTTCTTGCTACTTTGCAGGATAAATTGCTTCAAGTGAAACTCGTCTAGAAATGAAATAAATTGAACAATATCTGATGATAATTTTCAATAAAATTATTTCTTGGTTTTTCACACGAATAATATCACAAATGATAATTGCTCTAGTTAATTGTACATATTACCCATAATGAATTTCGAAAACCATTTATGCTTGGAAAATCAGATTTTCAGACCGAGAAATGGATCCCTGTAATTCTTATTCGGAGAATTTGATGCTTCGAAAATGAGATCATAGATGTCGCTTGGTTGAATTCTGCATATTCAGTGGCGTAGATTTTCCAAAATAACTACAAATTCTGAGGTCTGTAACTCCGAAATGGATTTAAAATTCATAAAAACAAAAAATAGAGGTCCCTATTTGAGAATTTTACTCATTTTTTTCTGAGTATGTGAAGTATTATGAATATGATATATATAACTTCATTTCATTCTGAGGGAAATCCTCGTAATTTCTAAGTTAGGCAACACCCAGATTTGTGGCAAAATTATGTCCTTTTTCTGTTATGTCGGTTTCTTTTTTGGTTAACGTTTTAGACTGAAGTACACTGAGTCTCATTTTGATTGAGACCCTACTATATATCTCAGCTAGTATTAAAGATATGGACATGCAGTTTTCGTGATCCTGTATCAATTTTGTGTGCAACTTTTAAAGCCACAAACAGAAATATTTCAACCACTTTTCTTCCTGAAATACATGGCGAAAACGAAAATGGAATTGTTGGAAATGTTTTTATTTCTCAAGCACTGTGCCCTCTATAAGATAGAAATAAAATGAAAACTGCTCTCAAAGGATATTTCTAGATGAAAGTCGGTGGCGTAGTTGAATTTTTTTTGAAGCCCTGTTTTTAAAATTGTACACAAGCTTCAAATTCTTGTAATTATTTTTCTGCGTATCACCAACCTAATCTTCAATCAATTTTATCTTTAAAAATCAGAAAAATCCATTTTTATGGATATTACATTTGTAAAATTCCGAGTTTGTGCGAAATCTTGAAAATAGTGGTCTAACCAAATGTTTTCATTACGTCACCGATTTTTATGTTAAAATATCTACACACTGCGCAAAAAAATTAACGCACATTAAGGAAATCTCAAATTTATTCTACAACTAAAGGTGTTCTCAATGATAATTATTTTTATCAGAATTATGCATGCATATATATGTTATCCACTTCCAACGTTTTTCTTCAATACAGATGTTTTTTCCCAGTAGGAATAAAAAAAGATGATATTATCAGATTTTGAATGTATTGGCTTCATTCTAAAATCAGTTGTTCTCGATCAATTCTAGTGATCAATATTTTTTCTTTCGTTTGATTTTCTACACTCGATCGCTATGCAACGCGAAACAGGCAATTTGACCAAAGAAGTATGTGCCCAAACGGTAGTTTTGCGAGAAGAAGGGTGGACATACACAAGAATTGCAGAAAGTTATGAGACAGGTATGCATGTCCGAAGACCAGGACAGGGTACACAACGGGTAATAATTGCCATCCAAGAACGTTACTTGAGAGTTTTTTCGTTGAGACAGCGGTTTGCAACCGCTCGCCTCCTTCAAAATCAGGTTAAGGAAACTCCAAGGTTGCAAATTAGCACTCAGACAATAAGAAATCGCCTCAGATAATATTATTTTAGGCCTCGTGTCGTGGCAAGAGGCCCAGCTCTCACCCCATCCCATCGAAGGGCGCGTTTGGATTTTGCGAGAGAGCATATCCATTAAGAAGAGGCCGATTGGGAAAGAGTTCTCTTCACAGATGAGTCTAGATTCTGCCTCTACCATTGTGATCGACGTTCCCCTGTATACATATACAAACGTCCACATGAAAGATATGCTCAGTGCGATTTCTTGAATACTACTGGTTTCAGGGGAGGATCGATTATGGTATGGGGTGGGATTATATTTGACTGCTCGCACAGACCTAGTGGTCGTTGATAATGGAGCTTTAAATGCTGATAAGTATATAAGGAACATTCTTGAAGAGCATGTAGTGCCATTTGGCCCATACATTAGTGAAAATTTCATTTTTATGGACGATAATGCCAAACCCCATCTTGCGCGCATCGTTCAGGAGTACCTTGAAGAGGTTGAAGTCTCTTGAATGGAATGGCCAGCAAGAAGTCTAGATCTCAATCCGATTGAGCAGGTTTGGGACAACCTCAATAGAAGGCTGAGAAGTTCAGAAAACCATCCAGCTACTCTTAATGACTTAGGAATCCAACTCGGAGAAATCTGGGAAGAATTAGATCAGAACATTTTAAGATCACTCATTTTGAGTATGAACCGTCGTTGCCGAGCTGTAATTAACGCAAGGGGTGGAAATACCAAGTATTAAATCACTTATCAGCATTTCAGTATTTTGAAAATTGTTCATTTCTCTTCTTTCACATAAGATTCGGAGAAATCCTGAGTTTTTCTTTCATTTAATGTGTCTTGTCTCGATCTAAACCTTCCCGAAAGAACATAAAAAATAAGTTATTAAGTCAATGTAGAGTTAACTTTCATTGAAATTGAGATTTTCAGAATGTGCGTTAATTTTTTGGGGAATTGTATTAGACACAGTTTTAATATTTGAATCTTATACAAAGACTAAGAAATAATAACATCTCCAAAAGTGAACATTTTCGTGTTCGTATTTTAGGAACACAAGTGGCTGGTATATTTCTTTTGTTGGCTATAAAAGTTTCACAAAAAAGTTATACAGGGTCGCTAAAACCGCATGTTTCTATCATTAATAATAGCTGAGATACAGTGCTGTCTCAACCAAAATGGTACACGGTGTACATTTATTTCTAAAATTTTTTGACAATTGTTTGTTTTGTTTTATAATTTTGTTATTTGTCGTTCAAATGTATTTTATATTGTGTTCCTCTATTGGATTATAACATTTCCTCTTTTTCTTCCTACAATTTTCATTTGTCGATGTTTTCCAATATGATAAAGAAATTATGTCTGATTCCGTTTATAACTTCTTCAAATCATAAATTACTCTGGCCCTAAACAGGTATGATCTCATTCAGTCAGTGAAAATAGCTCTTCGCAAGAAATTCAAGCTAGCAGAAAGCCGAAAAAACAATTCACGATCGCAATGAATTTCTGCATAACGGTCTCGAGGCAATTCAATGCTGAAGCTACCATAATTCATCTCCTTACTTCGAGATAATGGCGAAAAACAAAGGCAATACTCGGGACTTTATTACCGAATCGGTATTAAATCACGTATTTCGGTAAAAAATAAGAATGAACTATTGTAGCATTGCGCCGTTTCTCAAGGAAAAGCTCAATGGAGCTTGCTAATAACCAATAAAACGAATTTATGGGGGAATATTGCAGTAATTGATGCAATGTTCGGAGCAGACATAGGAAAATAGAAGGGAATATAGTGATCGATAACTTGTAGTCCGGTCAATGTAGATATAAAAAAAGTTGTCAAATATAAAAAATTGCCGAGGAGCCAAATTTTGGTGAAGAGCTAGGGTTACCATTACAAATGAAGTTTTAAAAATTATAATGCATCCTATGTGTGAGTTAAAAGTTTTCGGAGTCAAAGGTCGAAATTTTAGGTTTTATGTATTTTTCTCGAAAACGATGAAGTTAATTAAAAAAAACTTCAAACAAAAGTTTGAGATCTTGAAATTATCTCCAAGAACGGTCTACATGATTCGTTTCTTAAAAGTTTACCATTCCTGAGATATTAACACGAGTTTTTGCATAGTGCTCGATTAATGGAACACGTATGAATGACAATTCTTAACAATGCATTATAAATGAATTTACATATTTCCTACCGACAGAGCCTACTTAAAAATTATCTCAATAAATCTATCATAGTGTTGAACAGCCAAATAGAATAAATTCGATAACGAATAAATGAGAGCGTGTTGGGAAAAACGCTCGGACAGGTCGATTTGTATTTTTAGATGCGCAGTTTTTTCAAAAAAAAAAAAATTATATATGGTGTCATGTGACAGTGGCCGATACAAACTTTCTTAATTTAGATACAACCCCTGTATATTATTAATTTCTTGGATTCTTCAGAAAATTCCAGACATAATTCATGTACAATGTCCCATAACTATCTTCAACTGTTCCGGAAATATTAAGTGTTTTCAGATCTATTACAAAAATTAACATTAAAACAAGAAAATTAGTTTTTTTCACAAATAATGTAAATAAAATAAAAAAACATTAATTTCAATGTAAGGGATGTTCAAAATGTAGCGAACTTGTGAAATAATAGTATATTCTAAAACAAGTTGCAGAATGAGCTCCTATTCCAACACGAATGCGAAGTTCGAAAACGAGCGACGAAGGAGCGAGTTTTCGATAGCATAAGTGTTGGAATTGCCTTCTGCAACGAGTATTAGACGGTATTTTCCCTATTTCAGTCAATATTTGTGAAATACTCTCGAAATTCAAATGAAAATTCAGATTAGTGACTTTTGTTTTGTATCTTGGCAGTTGGTGTGACACACGAAATTTGACAGTTCACGGAATTTGAATTGTTTTGATACGGAACTTAATTCGATCGGAAGTCAGTACTGACAACCATAAAACGAAAAATATAACTGAAAACAATGCTGTAATGACTTTCATTATAGCACTACTTTTAGTACTGTAATGAACTCATTACGATACTGAAATAGAGAAAATATTTTTTTTAATGTTAATTTTTGTAGTACATCTGAAAACTCTTAATATTTCCGAAACTGTTTAAGATAGGTATGGGACATTGTACATGAATTATGTCTAGAATTTTCTGAAGAATCCGAAAAACTAATAATATACAAGGGATTGTATTTAAAATAAGAAAGTTGGTATCGGCCACTGTCACAAGACACACCCTATATATATATATTTTTTTTTTAAATGCGCATCTAAAAATACAAATCGACGTACAAGAGTTTTTCCCAACACGCTCTATTTTATTCGTTAACGAATTCATTCCATTTGGCTGTTCCACACTGTATATTGTTTTGATTCAGAAAGCTAAAATAAGCTATATTGAAACAAAAAGGTACCCAGCTGAGGTTGGTGTAACAATGGAAAGCCATACAGATCTAAAGTATGATTAAATGAGGAAAAGAAAAAACCTCAGCTGAAAAAAAACCGTTACCTCGCCCGTGAAAAAAAAAATTACTAAAAATATTAAATATCAGAGAAATCTTGACAGACATCAGCGTGATCTAAGATAACATCTTCATGTTATCATTCTATGGACTCAGATAAACAGATTCTCCACAAAACAACTCGCAATTCATGATCTGAAATGAGAAAAGACGAACGCAGAAAAGAAACCAATTATTTAGATATATATATATTCTTATGAAAAGGAGAGCTAAAATAATACATTAAATGTTGAAACAAAAAGTACCTAAGCTGAGATTAAATTAAATTACTTTGAAATTAACAACCCATTTCAGAAATGCATTTGTTACTTTATGTATATCCTCGAAATCATCTTGAAATTTATAAATGGGACAATTATTTATAAAATTTTCTATAGTCTCCTCATTTTTCCCACACTCACAACTAGAGCTCTCAACCGAATTCCATCGGAAGAGCATGCTGTTGCCATCATCCATGGCCTGTTCTAATTCTAATACGATTTAGAACAAGCCATATATTCTCTTGGGAAAGTCAAAACCAGGAACTCTGATAAAAGAATCAGAATCTTTATTGAAAATTTTGCATACATTCCATTCAGATTGCCACATTTCTTTGTCGCTTCTATTCATATCAATTAGAAAATTTGACCAAAAAGATTTACGCGACTTCTATCTGGGGACCTCATTATAATTTGATTTGTTCCAAAAATTCAAAGTTGTTGTCTCTCGATTATTGGACTAAGAAACCTGGCTTTTTTCCTGAAATTGAAATTTTATTCAATAACCGAAGAATTACTGATTTCAAAGGCATGAAATGTTTGGCACACTCTAACTATTTTTTTACAAGCAATCGATCGGAATTACAAAATTATATGGTAACCATTTGAAAAAAGTTAAACTTTCTAGTTTCATTTAGGCCCACTTTGAAGCCTTGTTTCAGACACCCTGTATACAATTTCCTCATAAATTATACTAGAAACAGTATCATCGTACTTCACTTTATTTTACTGTTGCAACAGAAACATTTCACAATGAGGGGTTTTGAAGATATAAACACTATTTTGTGACAATCTTCCTGACAAAAATTTTGACAATTCGGCTATAACGCAACAGTTGCTTGAAGTGGTCGAACATATCATACATCAAATTTGTGCAAAATTGAACGAAGAATTCAAACATGTTTGAATATACGAAGATAGAAAATTTTGAATTTGTACTACAAGTCCTTCCTCGAAAAGTTCTAATAAAATGTATCAAGAGACCAAAAGCCTAATCAGGCGGGTCATTTCAGCGAGAACAACTCCTGAAGATGCCAGACACTCGTACTGGCGATATGTCCAGAATGAATGGCCGTAAATGCTCGAGAAAACAAGTGGCAAACTTCATTTTCATTGAAACACGCGGGTTGTATGATATCAAATTGACACACGGTATATTGGATGTGCTTTTTAATCAAAAGAACCTCGAGTCCATCTCATAACTAACTCAATATTCCGAGGAAGTGGAGTGCGGAGTTGGATAAAAGTAAACACACACTGAAGTATCAGCTTTTCCATTTGTAAATAAAAAGTGTACCAAACAATCAAGTTAAAAGTTGATACAGCAATGAAAGCTAAAAACTGAGGAAAGTGTCTGGAATTCTCCCCGCAATTTTCAGTATGAAGTGGATATTTTTCTGGAAATTAAATTGCATCCTCGCAGTGAAGATCGTTGTTGGAATTAATAATGTTAGGTCTTGTACGGGAGATATCCGTATTTAAGAGCGGATACAAGCCAGGAATGTAAAAAAATATATTTTAATTTATCTCACAGGATCTGATATTGGCTGTAAAAACTTTAAGTTATGTTATGTTGATCATATCCCATCAGTAACATTCGAGTTGCAAGATTTATGTTGGTGTTGAGAAAAAAACAATAACTTTATGGCGTTCGTAAGTTGAAGGTAATGAGCCGAAAAGTGTTTGTTCTGTTTGTATACCTATTTCTTTATTGATTACCCGATAATGTATGCTCTTGTGCAATTAAATAAGCCTAGAATTGTAAAACAGATGAGGCGAATAAATCACAATGAAATTTGGTTGATTGATCACTTTTATATTTTTGAGTTGTTTACTATGTTTAATGTTTCTGATGTGAATTTAATTGTTTTCTGCAAGGTAATTTCACCACGAAAAATACACGACATATTAATTTCACTCATAGTGAATATTCATGAACTTTAATTCACCTTACCTAAGATAGGCCAAAACGTTTTGTTGTGTTTGTTCCAACAGAAACCAAATTGGGTCGGAGGGAGAGCGGAATGCAAACGCGGAGCGGGTAATATAGGCATTATGCAGATGTACGTAATGAACTTTCTCGACGAATTTTTGTTACTTCGGCATGAGAAAATCATATGGAGATTATATTTTTCGTTATCCTTGAATTATGTACTTCAAAATTAAAAAAAATTAGCTGCGATAGAGAATGTCAGACGACAATTTTTTTACAACTCTGTAGCCCTTCGCCATCGTTTCATCACTCTCAAGTTGCCAGATTAGTAGAATATACCCTTTTCAGCATGTAATTAACGCACCTTATCCGAATATGACGCTCTCGAGAATATCTGATGATCATTTTTTTCACTAATCTGATCCTCTATTCTGGACGGGCTGCCTGGCTGCCCTATACAGGATGTCCCATAACTAGTGAATGAATCAAACGGTACACCATGATAGAGTGGACCAAGTACAGGGTGATTCATTTATCTTGGTAACCCCAATTTTCTCGAAAACGTCTGAATATTTTTTCATTCTGTGAATGGCGTTTTGAACACGTCAATGTCGACTTGAGATGCGCATAAAAATCTGCCGAATAAATAAAGACGCCAGGCGTCGCGACGCTATCAAAAATTTTTTCTCCAGGGACATACCTTTTTTATCATGTCATTCGAAAGATAATTTCATTCCGAATTTTTTTTTCGAATACAATTTTTATCGATTTCTAACCGTTAGCGATCTGCAGCGTGTTTTATATTGATTCTATTCCATTTATTTTTTTCTGTATTGTGGTAGTGTGCCTTTATTTAGAGACATAGATGTGATTTTGTGATTTGAATTCAAGAAGGCTAGTTTTCTGGTCAATGTGCTCCTTCAAATAAGATGAAATATGTGGCTACAGCAAGATGGGGCTTCATGCCACCACGCTGCCATTCTCAAGAGATATTTAGATCAAGAATTCGGAAAAAATGGATTGAAACCAATGGCCCATCAGATATCGCCAGACCTAACGCTCATGGATTACTTTCTGAGAGGTCCCCTTGAATATATGGTATACCAAACTGATTCTAATAACTTGGACTATTTGAAATTGAAGATCAGAAACGCATGTGCCCAAGTGGACCCTTATATTTTGACCAAAGTGATGAAATAACTTATGTATGGATCATAATGGCCGGTATATAGAACATATAATTCGAAATTTTTCGTTTGGTATTGAAAAAATTTTTTTTATCATTATTAGATATAATATTAATGAATAAAATAATAGAAAAATAGTTACAGAGCCTCCGTCATTTTACGGAACATAATCAAATTTAGGTCATCTAGCCATTATGATCCATACACAAGTTAAATCATCTCCCTATTTGATCATAAGTCACTTTGGACAAAATATAAGGTTCCATTCATTTTCGAATTCCTAATCTCAATATCTCTTCACAATGGCAGCGTTGTGACATGGAGCCCTATCTTGCTGTATCCACATATTTGATCTTATTTAAAGAGGCAGATTGTTCAGAAAACTTACCTCCTTGAATTCAAGGCATAAAATCATATCTATGTCTCTAAATCAAGCCATACTACCACAATACAGAAAAAAATAAATGGAATAGAATCAACATAAAACACGCTGCAGATCGCTAACGGTAAGAAATGGACAAAAATTGTATTCGAAAAAAAAGTTCAAAATGAAATTATCTTTCGAATGACATGATAAAAATGGTATGTCCCTGGAGAAAAAATTTTTGATAGCGCCGCGACGCCTGGCGTCTTTATTTATTCCGCAGATTTTTATGCGCATCTCAAGTCGACATTGACTTGTTCAAAACGCCATTCACAGAATGAAAAAATATTTGGGCGTTTTCGAGAAAATTGGGGTTACCAAGATAAATGAATCACCCTGTACTATCAAATCACACCAAAGTTAGTTCATTGAATATGTACCGTTTCCAAAATAATTAGAATCTTATGAATATACCTGAAATTACCGACTTTTGAATCACAAAGACTGTGAATGATTGAGGATAGCGATTTCAGCTCGTATTAATACTAGATTATTGTATTATCTCTCCTTATCAATATTATTCAAGATATTCTTCCACATTACTTTTATTACTCTGAATAAACCATCTCCTGGTTTGAAAAAGTTATACCAATTCTTTATTTGCAAACACTATTGAACACTTCCCCATTTTATGGAGATTCAGAATTGGTAAATAACATTAACAAGTTTTCTCAAACCTATTATCTGTCTAGAATTCGAGAAAGTTTCATGCAGCTATCTTTTTGGCACAAGATTCGTCACTCCATAATGCGGTGTTAACAAAATTGTAATTTTCGGAAATTTTTTCTTTCATGATGTGACAGCAGAAATCCCCGTATTCTGATATCTGTACCCGCTGGAGATGTTAAGTGGTTTGAAAATGGAGTCAGTTTATCAACGGCTACGATTTGCCAAGACGTAAATTAACAAACGCTGAGGCTAATAGGGCTATCGGAATGCTACAGGGTGGCCTAACTAAGGTTGTTCTAACGGAAAGGCTTCAAGTCAGCCAAAGTGTGATATCTCGACTTTGGAATAGGTTCAGAGAGACAGGTTCCGTGTTGGAAAGACCAAGGCTTGGTGGGCGACGAAAAACAACACCTGCTCAGCATCGTTTCATCACCGTTTCGGCGAGAAGAAAGCCTACATCTACGTGTAGAATGTTACAGATTACTCTTCAAAATGCAAATGGAGTCCAAGTTTCCATCGAAACCATCAGACGACTTTTGAAAGAGGTGCAAGAGTTCCATTAACACGTGACTAAAATGGGTAAGGCAACATATCAATTGGAACGATCAATGGCGTAGTGTCCTTTTCACTGATAAATCCAGATATCGACGATTTTCAGATTTTCGAAGAATATCCACGCATACCCCGTAAACGTCGCTATGTCCAAGAAGTCCATCCATTCCGAGGTTGTAGTGTGATGGTAGGCGCCGGGAAATGTTTCAACGAGCGCACAGATCTACACATTTGTCTTGGGAATATGACCGCCTTACAATATAGAGGGCATGTTATTGACAATATTTTGCCACATTTTCACGCTGCTATTGGTGAAACTTTTCAATTTCTAGACGATAACGCTAGACTGCACCGTGCAGCCATAGTTGAGATTGCGTTCGAGGAGTTTGGTATTCCACATTTACCAATACCTCCGCACTCACTAGATTTGAATTCCATAGAACATGCATGGGATATGCTCCAAAGAAGATTAGATTATCATCAACTTACCCCAGAATCCTTAAATGATCTGAGAGAGCTTCTGCCCCGTTTATGGAACCAAATTCCTCAAGAAAAGTTCAACAGCCTAGTGTGTAGTATGCAAAGAAGATGTCAAGCTGTTATTGAAGCCCGTGGAGGCCATACATTGTATTGATAGTCTTAAAATGCTTGAATTCTATGGGAATAGAATTACTCGATTTTTCTTAACCACCCTGTATATGCTGCTGACCTACAGGCTAAAATTAATTTTATTTCCTGCAACTTGAAATCATATTAATATGAAATTTCATCACAAAATCTCATTCAAACTATATTTTTTTGCATTTCAAGTTAATATCCCTAACCCATGTAGAGCAGTTTATTTTGGAAACGGTACATTTTTGATTAACTAATTTTGGTATCACTCGATAGAGGTTAGTCTACTCTAACGTAGTGTGAAGTTTGATTCACTAGTTATGGGACACCCTATGTTAATTATAAAGTACCTTGCCCAGTTGTATTTTAAAAATTTTTTTTGTGATCTTAAGGTAGGGAAAATGAACCTAACCTAACCCCACTTAACCTAACCTGAATGCGAATCGATGTTTTCTTTTTTTATCCAATTTTTTTTTAATTTTCTACAAATTTTTTTTTCAACTTTTGGTAGGGAAAATGAACCTAACCTAAACTTGTTAAACTAAACTATATAAAACTATATCAGAGCCGTATCCGAGGTAGATGGAGTATATTTATGAGTTTCATTTATTTTTTTTTTTCTGGAAAATTACTGCCTCCCCAGAGCTGTAATTGAGACTGTAGTATCAGGAAGTCCTATAGATTCACTGTGCAAAATATTTTTAAAATCGATGACGGGGCCTATAAAATTTATAATAACCCACCCTGTATATGGCGCTCATATTTGGTGGGGGTACTCAACCAGGTACAAGGAATCCCTCGATATATTAATCTGATGCGCCTGAGTAAATCCCGAAATCCCTGGCTGAGCTCCCCTAATACTACACGATTTCCAATTGTAATTCAGAAATCGTCAATTGACATTCAGAAAACAACACTTGTATTTCAGATTAGTCAATTGCATTTCAGAAAACATCAAATGTTATTCAGATTTGTCAATTGAATTTCAGAAAATATCGAATGAACTTCAATTGAGTTAGTTATCCGAAATACATTTGATGTTTTCTGAAATTCAATTGATTAATCTGAAATTCAATTGACGCTTTCTGAAATTAAAGTGACTAATCTGAAATACACTTGACAATTTCAGAAATACACTTGGAAATCGTATAGGTACGACCCTGCTGCTTTAAGTACGAGCTGATTTTCAATCAATTTCATCGACAGATTTCTAGAAACGTCAATTTTAGTTCGATGAACAGAAGCAGCGTTGAGCGTAATCGGTATCTGAACGGGTGACCGCATTGTCGATGATTTGTCCAAGTGCGCTAAATTTCCCGAATTCACGTTTCTAGTCTTGAATAATCTTTTATTATTATTATTATTATTAAATCTAAATATGATTCTGCTCCTGAAACAAGTTTTGTCCCATCCCTTTTTCCTTCAAATGACATTATATACAATGACATGTTGAGTTCGACTAAGCCAAGCAGCGGTGAGCGTACCCGGCACCTGAACGGGTAACCGCTCCTGCGACGAATTTCCCGAATTCGCGTCATTTAATTCGACCAAAACTGGATACGACCCTGCCCCAACAATTCAATGAAACGAATTAATTTCCAAACTCCCCGCTGATGCTGTTCCGTTACAGCATCCTGACACGCAAAGGTCCACGACACGGGAACAAACGAATGGCGAACAGCTGCTCGGGATGTCGCAGCTCGTTCCACAACTCCTGTGTCGGCGAAATCGCACACTCCTCCACCTCGTGCTCGCGACACCTCCGCACAACTCTAAGACATACGTCGCGATCGCGCGTTCCACCAAAACAAAATATTGTCAAACAAGCTCCGCTCTTTATTTCCATGCGGACCATCGCGTAGTGTGGACGTAAGATGTTTGAAGACTTTAGCCAGAACACCGACCAGTGTAAAACACGCAACAAAATACTACGGTTTTATCAGATGATCAGTGAGTTTTGGTAGTAGGAATACCAACGGACTTATTGACTCATTCTCGACGAGTGCTGAAAAAGTTGTACGAAAATGTGGTGTTTGATAAGTCAGCCGAATTCCGTTGTTTTCGAAGTAAGAGTCGATCCAAAGGCTATCGGACAAGAATGCCTCGAAAAGGTAAGCGAAGTCGAAATCATGATCACCTTTTGAGATTCATTCATGACTTACGTTGCGGTGACAGTTCTGAAAATTCTGTGTTCTCTTCCCAACCACGTGAATATTTTCGCGTCATTATTTACACATTTCGGTAATCTGGCAAAAGTCTTCGAGAAACTCTACGTTTACGTCCATCATCCAAACTTACTTTCGCCGCATATGGAAGAAAAACAAAGGGACATCCATAATATTATGACATTTCAACGATGAACACAGAAAAAGTTCATATTACCTACTGCCGTATTCCTAGACTTTTTATGGCGTACATATGAAGTACACAGGTGTTCAACGAGCGCAAACCGAAGGAAATGAGATGCTCCTACAGATAATCCCATCTCGAATGCCTCGGCTCAAACGGTCTGTATCTCGATAAGTTCAACAAGTTCCCAGTACGAAGTCCAACTTTCAGGTAGGGTACAAAGTCCAACGTTCAGTCGCTCGCGGTCAGGTAGTAGTAGGTTAAATGTATTGATATCTAATTATATCTATGGTTGAATTGGTTTTCGATACTGCCAATGGAAATTAAGTACTTGAGTGCAACAAATTAATGTGCATTCCGTGAACTTTTTGCTTTGAGCGAACCTTTCCATGATTATTTTGTACGTTTCGGATTCAATTGCACTGGATTAATTGGTGCATTCTACCTATTTTCAATGAAATGTGTAATTTTCCCCATGTATTCTCGAATTTCATTGATCACAGTAATTGAAAATTCACAGAGTTGTTCAATTTATCTAACACGATTGGACGTCGGGAAAATTGTTCGGATCCTGTGCGATTTATAGGGAAATTTCAATTCGTTATTCATTCTATTTGCCGGACTAGGGAACTGGACTGACCTAATCGATTGATTCTCTTGAATTAAATTATTATTGTACGGAAACCTCATTCAATAGAAAACTCATTTCCTTTAAGACCATTGATGTAAGTATAGAGAGTGGGTACCGCCGTCATATGTACAGGGTGGTCAGATTTCGATGATTTGGTACAACTTCTCCTTAATCTCTTCTATTTTTCGAGCAACATGAGTGCGAGTCCTAAATCAAGAGAGATAGAGAAATAATATAATCGAAAAAAAGTTGTAGCAACACAAATGCTAAATGCATGAGTGTTGGAATTGCCTTCTCCAACGAGTATTAGACGATATTTTCTCATTTTCAGTCAAGTTTTGTGAACAACTCGAAATCCAAATGAAAATTCAGATTAGTGACTTTTATATTGTATCTTGGCAGTTGGTGTGACTTACGAAATTTGACAGATTACGGAATTCGAATTGATTTGATTTGAAAATTGACAGGATTGAAAGTCAGTACTGACAACCTCAAGACGAAAAATATAACTGAAAACAATGCTGTAATGAGTTCATTACTTTCAGTACTGTAATGTACGATAGGTACTGAAATAGAGAAACACTTATCTATCGTACCTAATATGGGAATTTCTGGCAATGCCACTCATGAAATTTGTATCAAAAACAACAAACTTGAATATTATCTACAACCGATAAATTTTAACTGCTCACATTTTATATCGAGTGGTATTCGACCATTCATATGACGATTTCAGCAGGAAGATAGTCGAAACCAAAACATATTATGATAAAGTTTGAGAACATGTTGATTTTGAAATTAATCTTTGATTCGATGTAAAAATTACAATTGTAGTTGATTATTTGAGAATTATTACTCTCGATTGAACCAGACGAAATCTGATCTGATCTGTAAAAGATCTGATCCCGATTCGATTGTTCGGTAGCAGGATATACATGGAGGTCCAACGAAAACTTTATTCTTTGAATTTCCGAAATTCCCTTTAATGGGGGTTGAATCATTACACACAAATTATGTCGAACATGTTAGTTCGCCATATGCATTTTATACATATACCGGGTGGTTCAAATGTCTGGAAACGGAGAATTTATTTCTCGCATAGGTGGAAAATGAGAATTCTGTTACTGGGGTCTTTAGTAATTTTGCTCGGGGAAACAGTCCCAAAAGGGCATTATATGAGATATGAGGCCCTACTTTGAAATTTCAAATGCAAACCCATCTTTTTTGCAGATTCGGATTTAGCAGGATATGTTTTATTCGTATTGATGAAAACCGAAATTTTTTTCGTGTTTTTGAGCTGAAATAATACAATACATATTGAAATAAAAATGTACCTAGCTGAGGTTGATGCAACATAGGGAAACCATCCAGGTCTGCAGTTTGATTAAATGAGGAAATGGAAAAACCTCAGCTGAAAAAAACCCTTACCTCGCCTGTATATATATTCTTATGAAAAAGAGAGCTAAAATAATACAATAAATGTTGAAACAAAAAGTACCAAAGCTGAGGTAAAAAAAGAACGGGGTATCATAACATTCTTTGTATGATACTATAGAATAATACAATACTATCAACACTAGTATCATACGATACTATACAGCCAGGAGAAAAAACCTCAGGCGAAAAAACCTGCCTCCCCGTAAACAAAATAACATAAAATATCAAATATCAGGAAAATCTTGAAAGACATCAGTGTGATCATCTTCATGTTATCCGTCGATGGGCTCGGATACACAGATTCTTCCCAAAACGACTCGTAATTCTTAATCTGAAATGAAAAAAGGAAAAAGCAGAAAAGAAACCGATTATTCAGAATAAATCGAATGCATTTTGGAAATGCATTTGCTACTTTAAAAAAACATCAACATTAAGATTTCTTGGCCAAATAATTTTCGGAGGTTTATAATTATTTATGACAGAAATGTCACAAAATTTGAAAGAAATGAAAAAAAAACTCCATCAATTTCCCCTTTCCGAATCTGTTGAAAGTTACGAAACTGATAATTTTTCAACATAACAAGCTAAACTTGTAAAAAATCAATTAATACATAACCTTTAACTGTCCTCTTTCACGAGGATTTTTTTCTGTTGCCGTGTGGGTTTCTTGCAGAAGAATCTCTTTGATACCATGTTCATCAGCTAATTTGGAGACTTAATCACACTTGTCTTTCGAAATTCCTTCGATATTCAAATTCAAAATCCACAAATTGTTGCTCTCTGGTCTTGAGGGTTTTTTCAAACCGGATACGACCTTCCAGGTGATGATTTTTCGTCACTTCAGATGTTTGAAGACCGCTACCTCGCCTGTGAAAAATAATTACTGAAAATATTAAACTTCAAAGAAATCTAGAAATGAGCGTGATCTAAAAAAACATCTTCATGTTATCTGTCTAAGGACTCAGATAAACAGATTCTTCACGAAACCACTGGCAATTCTTAATCTGAAATGAAAAAAGACAAAAGCAGAAAAGAAACCAATTATTAAAAATAAATTAAAGTATTCTGGAATTAACCACCCATTTCAGAAATGCATTAGTTACTTTATGTATAGCCTCGAAAGCATCTTGAAATTCATAAATGGGATAACTATTTATAAGATGTTCTATAGTCTCCTCATTTTCCCCACACTCACAACTAGGGCTCTCAACCGAATTCCATCGGAAGAGCATGCTGTTGCATCGTCCATGGCCTGTTCTAATACGATTTATAACAAACCATATTCTCCTGGGAAGGTCAAAACCAGGAACTCTGATGATAGGATCAGTAATCAGATCTCTATTAAAAAAATTGCATTAACTCCATTCAGATTACCGAATGCCTTTGTCGCTTCTATTCATATCAATCAGAAAGTTTGACCAAAAAAATTTACGCGACTTCAATCTGGGGACCTTATTATCTGGAACATAGGTGAGAATAGGAAATGAATTTGGAAAGGAATTGAATTTTTTCCAAAAATTCAAAGCTGTTGTCTCTCTGCGAATATGGGGAGGGGCAATATTTGAGAGGACTGGTAACCAAGGAGTAGGTGTAGATTTGATAGTACCAGTGATAATCCTCATAAAAAAATAATTGAGTGTTCCCAAAGCATCGCTCGAAAGAGCCAAGATGAAAAGATCACGAATATCTAAAAGGTCGAAACCCCGCAATTTTATATTCTCTCTTACTAGAAAACGCAAAACACACAGCTAGTAGCTCTTCGACGATTATTTGCCGACAAATATTTGCATGATCTCGGAGCCCAATCTGATAATGTAGCTTTTTGTATGGCGGACAGAGCAAATAAACCTTTCCCGGTCTCAGCATCAGCAAAAACATCTCCATACATTACTCCCTAACTCGGCAGTGAATGCATAATTGATATTTGGGGAAAGATTTTGTTGGATGTTTTCAAGCGATATGTTTTGGTCTTGACATCTTTTTTCATCATCTGGGTCAATATTTTATCGCCAAACCAACTGAATATATTATGAGATAGGATTCGAGTTCAACGTTATCTTAATCGTTTTATTGATAATGTCTGGAACATGTTTATTTGGAGATTACGAGATACAACGGTAATTATTCGAAAATTATTGCTTTTTATTTAAATTGAATGAAGTCTCATATTTTCGTCAGCTTTTACTTTATCTGCTATCAAAAGATACTTGTGTTGATCCTTGGATCAAGTTTTTCTGGGCCACTGAAACAGTTTGAACATTATTTCTCTATTTCAGTATATAACTGAAAACAATGAGTTCATTACATCACTACTTTTAGTACTATAATGAACTTATTACATCATTGTTTTCAGTTATATTTTTTGTTTTATGGTTGTCAGAACTGACCTCCGATCCTATCAATTTTCAAATCAAATCAAATCAATTCAAATTCTGTAATCTGTAAAATTTCGTAAGTCACACCAACTGCTACGATACAATATAAAAGTCACCAATCTGAATTTTATTTGGATTTCGAGAGTTTTTCACACAATTTGATTGAAATTGACAAAATATCGTATAATACTCGTTGCAGAAGGCAATTCCAACACTCATGCTTTCGAATTTCGCATTCTGCAATTTCTTTTAGAATATACTATTATTGACTGTCAATATTGCTTAACTAGGAGAAATAAAATAGAACGAGATGTCTATTACAATAAAAGTTAATAAAACACAACAAAGGGATGGGTATACTCTATACCTATACAGTTCATAAGGCTGTAATTAAGGCATTTTTCTTCAAGGGAGGAGTTTTCATTTCTTCATTTTTTAAAATTGCTGAAATACCGAAGTTTTATTGTACCTACTCTGAATTGTCAATAAGACCTTACAATTTCCTCTAGTGAGCAGTAGATTTATAAAAAATCTGGCCAAACAGTCGAATTTTTATATCTCTGTCTCAATTTTAAGATAAATGTATACTCCGATCACGAATAAGTGTCATCTTAGCAGGCCTTGAAAGTACAGTCGCAGCTTAATTTCTAGTTACACAAAGTGACTAGAAAAGTACTCTTAAGGCAGGCTTACAAAAAACAATCATAGCATCGGGTGTTTAAAAATTTAGAGCAAAGTGCAACTTTCAGTTTTACTCTGTATACAATCTAATTCAATTAAAATTGTTGTAGAATCATTGATCAAAATTGTGCTAGAATATTTCATTTTAGCACACGAGTGAAATATACTCAGACTTATCTTGTCTTTCTTGAAATTAGTTTACTGTTACGTTTATCATTTGACTAACGCTTTTACGTTCTCCGTCAAGTATATCTGTCTAACCAAATTTGAACTTATACTTCTTCTTCTCAAAGCTGTCTTGTCTGTTTCGTATGTTATAAATGTAAGCTCTACTCGTATGTTGTTTTATTATGTTCTTCAAGAGTCTTATGTGAACACTGTAATTATTTCAAGTTTTTTTCTACTTGTTTCTTGCTTCAGTGACTGGGAGAGAAAATCCTAGAAAACTTTCAAAAGAATGTAAAGCTCTGCCACAAATTTTAATAGATAACTATCACAAATACCATTGAACTTATTCTTATTGAAGATTTATGGGATTACTATTTTTGAGTTGTATTTAATATTCATTTTATGGTTCTACTATTATAATTCCTGAGAATGTACGAGAAGAATAGTGTAAAATTCTCACAGTTCCTTTATGAGTCATGTTTCTAATTGAGTTCAATGGTTTTCCTTGGATGCTCGTAAAAATCGTACAATCGAAACAATGAAATTTGTTTTTCAATGGAACCCAATAAAATCGGGACCTCAAATCACGCATACAATGCGATATCAAGCGAGGCAATGCTATTTCTGTGATTGCGTCTGGGCAGAAAATAGAACGACTGTTTTGTGTCCGACTGAAAAATAGCGTAGAACTCTCCGAAAGCGAATAATAACGAAATATGGTCCCATAAAGTCTCGTTATGTGTGTATAATTCATGTCCTGGAGTATGGACATCTAGCGTTTGTGTATCACGCCTGTCGAAGCCGTTTCGGATTGTTTTTTTTGACCCAGCTTCACGAACTGAAATAGCAAGATATACTCCGTCGAAGATCAGTCGTTTTGAGGATTATTTCCAATGAAAATTATGTTGGTGATGCCAGGTCTGCAGTATGATTAAATGAGGATAGAGAAAAACCACAGCAGAAAAAACCCTTAAAATTACTAAAAATATCAAATATTAGAGAAATCTTGAAAGACATCAGCGTAATCTAAGAGAACATCTTCATGTTATTCGTCTATGGACTCAGATGAACAGATTCTTCACGAAACGACTCGCAATTATTGATCGGAAATAAAAAACGACCGAAGCAGAAGAGAAACCAATTATTTAGAATCAATTAAATTATTTTTAATTTAACCACCCATTTCAGAAATGCATTTGTCACTCTATGTATAGCCTCGAAACCATCTTGAAATTTATAAATGGGAAAACTATTTATAAGATGTTCTGTAGTCTCCTCATTTTCCTCACACTCACAATTAGGGCTTTCAACCGAATTCCATCGAGCATGCTGTTGCATCGATAATCCCCATAGAAAAATTTAGTTGGACATCAATTTATTTTACATGAACACTGTTCAACCAAACAAAGCAACAATAATCACCAATAACTATTATTATTCGATAATAAACAAACTAGCCCGATCTATTTAATCAAACTGCGACTGGGTTCAGTAAAACGAGCTCGTCCTTTGTAGTGTGACGTCACTCAGCGGCTATGTATTGACCTGAGGAATTGAATATTCACAGTTTCAAAATCTGAACAACATTGGTCTTCTCGAATGTAACTAAAACTAATAATTTCATATCTTAATATATGAAACTAAGTCGGCCATTTTGTTGGTTACACCATTTATAACTCAAGATTGGATGAACTCTTCGTTATGAAAGATTTTTTTTTGGATTCTTCTACGACGGGATTAACATACATTGAAACTCTGAAAAATTTGGTGAGATGGAAAAAAATAATAGGAAATACTTTTTCTTCTTGCGAATAACGCCAGTAGATGTGGCTACGGTTATTCGCGTTTTCGTGCAAGTATTATATTGAATATTAATTAGGTGAACTACATTTTCTAATAATATTAACGCATCTGAGTCCATGTGTTATTACACCCATCTTTCTCCCGAACACTACGAAATGTTTTGAACAAATCTCCATTCTACTACTATATTTGTAAACAATGAGGAATGTTCACAGGTATGCAAAATCGATCGAAACTTCGTCACAGTATAACCTATATGTATATGAAATCACTAGTTTTAGTTTCAGTCGGAAAGACCTAGTAGTTCGGATTTTACAACCCCGTGAATATTCAATTCCTCGCGGCGATGTGACGTCATACTACATTCGCAAATCGCAATCCGTGAGACGAGGGGCCCTTATATTGGACCCGGCTACGTACTGAACCTCGCAAGTCGTTGGATGTAAAGTGACGTCACACGGATCCATCGAACAAATGTTTATAACTCGATATCTCGGGCGCTATTTGAAGTATTCAAATAATTTTTGGACACAATATTTTCATTTTCTACGGAGAATAGGAATATGTAAAAATTGAAAAATGTGAACATTCCTCATTACCGTTTATTTTGAGTTGCCTAAAGGGATGTTTTGGGGCGCATCGATTCTTTTACCTGGTGACTTCCGACAACCATTACCGGTAATTAAAAATCGACGGCTGCCGATGAAATGCTTGCCTAAAATCATCAACTTCAAATTTGGCTAGGCAATAAAGCTCTCAATTCAGTTGATTGCGATTGGAGTAGTACCAACTATAGACCCATCAGTTTGTTGAACAATTTCGGTAAAATATTCGAAAAAATACTATGTAATAGACTGCTGAGTTTTTTTAATAAGTTCAATATTTTCAGTGAACAGCAACACGGATTCCTGAAGGGTAAAGGGACAGATACTGCCTTGTATAAGTTGTCTGAAATGATTGTCGAGGGCCTTGAAGAGAGAGACTTACTTTTGGGCATCTTTCTTGATTTTTCAAAGGCCTTTGACTCGGTAAATCATGACATCCTATTTCAGAAGCTTGAAGCTTATGGTATAAGGGGTAATACATTGAAATTAATCAAAAGCTACATATATAACCGTACTCAGTATGTGTCATTAACTGTTGATGGTAATGAATATACATCAACCACATCTGTGGTTGTTGAAGGCGTTCCTCAGGGTAGTCACCTCGGACCATTATTATTTTTGATTTACGTCAATGATATGCCGAATATACTTCCAACACTTCACGAGTATTTTGTGAATTACGTCGATGATACTAATTTGCTTATAAGAGCAAAAAATCAAATGAGTCTACAAAATCTCATCGATACTGTGGCTGAGACGATGAATTCTTGGTGTCAGTCTCATAAGTTGAAGTTGAACACTGAAAAAACAGAATTTGTTTCATTCAGTCACAAATTGAGAAATTCAGGTATAGATGACAACATGTTTTTCTCAAGGAGTGAAATAGATCTGAAAGCTAGCACAAAATTTCTTGGAGTTGTAATAGACCAACATCTCGAATGGACGGAACATGTTGAACAGGTGTGTAAAAAACTCAATAGGGTAATGTATTCTCTGAGAGTTCTTAAATCGGAATTGACTGTTGACTTCTTGAAGACCATATACTATGCCAATTTTCAATCTGTTATGGCATATGGATTACTAGTGTGGGGAAGTAGTCAGCAGGCGGTTTCAGTGTTCAGGGTTCAGAAATTGGCGGTCAGATGTATGTTCGGTTTAAAGTTTCGGGAAAGCTGTCGTGGAGTTTTTAAGGAGAACAATATTCTCACTCTACCAGCATTATACATATATAAATGTCTACAATTTGTATTCAAACATCCAGAATACTTCGATAAGTTCAGAAAGTCTGGTGCTTACAGTACGAGAGATAACTTTTTGATCTATCCAAAGCACTCTCTTTCATTCACTGAGACATCTTGCACATATGTCTGTATCAAATTGTTTAATGCCTTGCCGATATTTATCCGTAAATTGGATAATTTCAAATTGTTTCGGGGAGAGATCCACAAGCTTTTGCTTCAGCGAGAGCCTTACAGTATCAACGAGTTTATTTTTGGTTGTTAATTTGTATTTTTTCATGACGTTTCCCAGTTTCATTATGAATTGATGTAATGATTTTTGGTGAATAAAGGTATTATTATTATTATTATTATTATTATACCAATAGATATTTGCAGCCCACAAAAATGCAAAAAACACCTGCACCACAAAAAAAGTTGAAAATGATTTTTCGTAACTGCAAAAAAGGATGCAATGCGTCATGAACTTGAAAAAAACTGAGTCTTTTTTGTAACGCTACATGTGGGGAATGTGCAGGTGTTGACTGCCAAAGCAGTTGTCCAATCTTTGCCAAAGATGAAGAAATAATTGACAGTGGTGACAGACACTCAGAATCAGATTAATATTTTGACACAAAAAGTATTAATTTCACGTGAATAAAGTGATGAATAAATGAAATTTTTAAATGATATTTTCATTTTGTTATTTTTAACAGATAGGGGTTGCTTTTACTGGTTGAATAATAAAAATAACTAAAACTTACATTGATCCAAAATACTGTTATAAATTGATTGAATCAATCATATTAATAAAGACCCATTTTCACACATTTTATGCTGAAAGGGGGTGGTTTATACGGTCTTGAAGTATATGAAGACCTTCATTAAACTTCATAAAACGCTACTGAGGCCCAAAAATTACTTTGATTCACGTTGATAAAAGTTTCTTTTAATTTTGGATAAAGGGGTTGTTTTCACCCCTTAAAAATAATAAGCATAAATCGGCATAGGGTAGGAGTAGGAGACAAGTATAGCTTATATCCAAAATTTCATCAAAATCGAAGCATCTTGATGCCTAATTTTCGCCCTCATTGACTGGACTAATTGTACAGGACAATTTTATGTCCACTTTCAAGGTATTATACCATAATAGTTTATTATAATATTAAAGTTGATTTTTTATTTATCGATTGAGGCAGTACGAAGTCTGCCGGGTCAGCTAGTACTTATATAAAGATTATTCCTCATTGTCTCCTTCAAACTTCAGATGGAGGGTTGGTCTAGTTACGACCTCACTTTACAAGAGCAAGTTTCCATAAAAATTCGATGGTGGTATGGTGCTGTCTTCTCCAATACGGCCATATTGCGTTATTCGCGAACTTGATATTCCTGTTTTACAATCGAACTCTCCGAACTAATGCAAGTCTCTAAATGTATGATCAAAACGGGCACTCAGATCTAAATTGAAATGAGATATCCGAAGTACGGCGAAAAAGGATGGAAAACGAAAAGTTTTGAGGTCGTCTCAGGACCGGACCGAGGTAGAGTTGTAGCTAATTTTCTCTATTTCAGTATCGTAATGAGTTCATTACAGTACTAAAAGTAGTGCTGTAATGAAACTCATTACAGCATTGTTTCAGTTATATTTTTCGTTTTGTAGTTGTCAGTACTGATCTCCGATTGAATCAAGTTTTGAATCAAAGATTATAGAGTTAGAAAGATAGGAAACGCCCTTACATCTGTGGTACTAAAATCCGACTACGATTTTTGGCTAGTTTCTTACTTGTGACACCTAGATGGCGCTGAAAACATAATTCAGTACAGAAAACTATTTTAATAGGCGCGAAATTCGAATTATACTTTTCATAAATTCCCATTAAAATGAGTATTCATTGTCGAGCTTTTAGAGAAACATCCTGATCGACAAAACAAAAGCAGGAGCTGTTTTTTGATCAGGATTATATTTTCCATCTACACATTGTTTTGAATCAAATGAAATACGCTTCTGGATTCTTTATATTTTTATTTGAAATGATTGTGTAAAATCAACTACAATACAATAATTATGAAATTGAGAACATTTCAAGAATTTGTTCACATATTAGAGCATTATTATAACAATTTCAAGAGTTTATTCATACGGTGAACTCTCGATAAATCGAACATCGATAAGTCAAACAGTTGTTCTGGACCCGATTCATACATATCTTACCCAGTGTATTTTCACCTCAATGAGTCTAGAGGGTCTAGTAGATGAGTCGAACTGCTGGAAGGGTCGTCAAGAGAACCACCACCTCTATAAGTCGTTCTTCTGACCACCATTGCCTCTATGAGTGGAACTTTTTGATCTAATGAATGAGACCGAAGAAAATTCGGTTCGCAAACAAATTATCCAGAACAATATATTTTTGCCCCGAAAACTCTATCCTTTTGCCAGCACTGAAAATAAAAAGCAATGAACAAGACAGTTACATGATACGAGTTTCAAAACTTACATTTCCATTCTCTTTGGTAATGAAAAGAATGCACATTCAAGATTATTATTTCTGCAATTAATCACCATGCATTTTGAATATCGGCCAGTTTTTAACACAAAATTTATAACACAAACCAAGATTATGGAGTGAGCTAGGTGCTACTCTTGTAGATTTCGAGTTATTTCAGTGGAAAATACGTGAGAAAATACAATCATCATTCAGCAAAAATATTTATTCAAGGATTTCTTTCAAAAATGACAACAGCCTACTAATAATCTCTATATAATCTATGCCAAATGGACCCTAATTGAATATTTTAACCATAACCCGATTACTTTTGAAAAACAGATGTCGCTGACATCACTGTTGTCGCTTCGTTTCCCATCTTTATATTCTATAATCTTTGGTTTTGAATCAAATCAATGCAAATTCCGTAATCTGTCAAATTTCGTAAGTCACACCAACTGCCATGATGAAACATATAAGTCACTTACCTGAATTTTTATTTGAATTTCGAGAGTATTTCACAAAACTTGACTGAAATAGAGAAAATATCGTCTAATACACGTTGCAGAAGGCAATTCCAACACTCATTCTATCGCATTCGTGTTGGAATAGGAGCTCATTCTGCAACTTGTTTTAGAATATACTATTATGAACGTCTGATCGTTGATTGAAGTATTTCAATCAATATAAATAGTTTTCCTATTTATAAATTTCAAGATGGTTTCGGAGCTATGCATAAAGTTACAAATGCATTTCTGAAATGAGTGGTTTATTTCAAAATAATTTAATTCTTTCTAAATAATAGGTTTCTTTTCTGCTTTTGTCCTTTTTCATTTCAGATTAAGAATTGCGAGTCGTTTTATGAATAATCTGTTTATCTGAGTCCATGGACGGATAACATGAAGATGTTGTCTTAGATCACGCTGATGTCAGTCAAGATTTCTCTGATATTCAATATTTTTAGTAAATTTTATTTTTACGGGCGAACTAAGGGTTTTTTTCCAGCTGAGGTTTTTCTTCCCTTTCCTCATTTAATCATACTGCAGAACTGTATGGTTTTTCCGTGTTGCACCAACCTCAGTTAGGTACCTTTTTTTTCAATATGTATTGTATTATTTTAGCTCTCTGAATAACCCTTCGTTTACATCTCTATGCCCACGTTATTATTACGAGCATTCGTTTTAGGCCGTCGGGTATAGATCTACAAAACCGGTCTCATTAGGTGGTAAACACCCAATTAGTATCAATTAAGATACCAGTCTGTGTGTTCTCCGTTTTTTTGACATTCCGTCATTCCTACAAGTTTTTTCATTGGTTTCGCTCGTAGAAGTGATGGCATACGAATGTTATTATTTTTTTTTGGTTATTCCATGTTGTTCGAACTTTGACTCCCATTTATGCACTTGCTGGCTTCCGAGGAATCCGTATTTTCCATATATGAGGCCATTATCTGGGGAAAAACTCAATTTCAACTTTTTTCCGTTCATTTCATTCGAAATAATTTGAATTGATTACCATGTTCAGGATAGGACAGTCCAAGATCTACTACACGTGTACAGGGTCGGTTCATAGCATTGAATAAAGAAGAAATGGAAGTGGGACTAGTGAAATATGAAGGCTTTTTTGAAACATAGATGAATTCAAAATAGTAATCATCGAAATGAATACCATTTTCAATTCCCAGGCTTACAGATCCTTCATCATGAGGTTGGAAAAATGATATTAGATTTTGTCACTGAGATGGGAGATATACCGGTTGCAGCCTTATTTGGCATCATCAGTATCCCAAACACGTCAGGGACAAAATATTCATAAAAAACTTCGATATTTAACGCGATAACGCGATTAGGTGAGACGTACTGAGTAGAAATTACAAAGCAGTGACATCCAATAGCGTCAAAATGAAGTTTCACATCTCCAATCACATGCTAAAAGAACTCTGTACATCCTCTTTCACTCGATGAGATTTTAGCAGTGGCCCTAAATCAGGCAAGTTTCTCCGAGTGATTGAAACGCCCAATTCTTTTCGCGACCGTGAAGCCAAGTGTTTTTAAGACAAACGGGAAACAAAACATTCTTTTGCCTTTACGGAGGTCACACCAAAAAACATTTTTGAAACACACATGAATTCAAATTAGTAAACATGGAAATAAATACCATTTTCAATTCTCAGACTCACTGAGATATTTTTAGCATGTGATTGGAGATGTGGAACTTCATTTTGACGCTATTGGATGTCGCTGCTTTGAAATTTATACTCAGTACGTCACACCTAATTGCTTTAAATATCGGAGTTTTTATGGGATACTGATAATGCCAAATGAGGCTGAAACCGTTATATCTCTCATCTCAGTGACAAAATTTAATATCATTTCTCCAATCTCATGATAAAAGATCTCTGAGCTTGGGAATTAAAAATGGTATTAATTTCGATGATTACTATTTTGAATTCATCTATGTTTCGAAAATGTTTTCGGTGTGGCCTCCGTAAAGGCAAAGAATTTTTTGTTTTTCGTTTTATTCTCTTTCTTGAAAATATGAAGTCGTCTGCGCAGGTCTACCAATATGGCTGCCACTTGTTTTCAGTTTTGGAGCAAACTCTTTGTTCAATCATTTCGTTAATTCTAAAAATTGGCACGCACTAACTACTATAACTACACTGCGCAAAAAAATTAACGCACATTCTGAAAATCTCAATTTTAATGAAAGTTAGCTCTACATTGACTTTATAACTTATTTTTTATTTTCTCTCAGGAAGGATTTCACCGAATTTTATGTGAAAAAAGAGAAATGAACAATTTTCAAAATACTGAAATGCTGATAAGTGATTTAATACTTGGTATTTCCACCCCTTGCGTTAATTACAGCTCGGTAACGACGGTTCATACTCAAAATGAGTGATCTTGAAATGTTCTGATCTTATCCTTCCCAGATTTCTCCGAGTTCGATTCCTAAGTCATTAAGAGTAGCTGGATGATTTTCTGAACTTTTCAGCCTTCTATCGAGGTTTTCCCAAACCTGCTCAATCGGATTGAGATCTGGACTTCTTGCTGGCCATTCCATTCGAGAGACTTCAACCTCTTCAAGGTACTCCTGAACGATGCGCGCACGATGGGGTCTGGCATTATCGTCCATAAAAATAAAATTTTCACCAATGCATGGGGCAAATGGCACTACATGCTCTTCAAGAATGTTCCTTATATACTTATCAGCATTCATAGTTCCATTATCAACGATCACTAGGTCTGTGCGAGCAGTCAAAGATATTCCACCCCATACCATAATCGATCCTCCCCCGAAACCAGTAGTATTCAGGAAATTGCACTGAGCATATCTTTCATGTGGACGTCTGTATACAAAGGAAAGTCGATCACAAAGGTAGAGGCAGAATCTGGACTCATCTGTGAAGAAAACTCTTTCCCAATCGGCCTCTTCCCAATGGATATGCTCTCTCGCAAAATCCAGACGCGCCCTTCAATGGGCTGGGGTAAGAGCTGGGCCTCTTGCCGCGACACGAGGCCTTAAATCATATTCTCTGAGGCGATTTCTTATTGTCTGAGTGCTAATTTGCACCCCATGAGTTTTCTCAAGTTGATTTTGAAGGAAGCGAGCGGTTGCAAACCGTTGTCTCAACGAAGAAGCTCTCAAGTAACGTTCTTGAATGGCAGTTGTTACCCGTGGTCTACCCTGTCCTGGTCTTCGGACATTCATACCTGTCTTCCTGAATCGCTGCAACATTCTGGACACACTTGTATGGGAAACTCCAAACCTTTCTGCAATTCTTGTGTATGTCCACCCTTCTTCTCGCAAAACTACCGCTTCGGCACATTCCTCTTGGGTCAAATTGCGTGTTTTGCGTTGCATAGCGATCGAGTGTAGAAAATCAAACGAGAGAAAAACTATTGATCACTAGAAATCATCGAGAACAACTGATTTTAGAATGGAGCCAATACATTCAAAATCTGATAATATCATCTTTTTTATTCCTGCTGGGAAAAAACATCTGTATTGAAGAAAAACGTTGAAAGTGGAAAACATATACATGCCTAATTCTGATAAAAATAATTATCATTGAGAACACCTTTGTAGAATAAATTTGAGATTTCCATCATGTGCGTTAATTTTTTTGCGCAGTGTAGTTGTCCCATTTATAAATTTCAAGATGGTTTCGAGGCTATACATAAAGTTACATATTATGCATTTCTGAAATGAGTGGTTAATTTCAAAATAATTTAATTCTTTACAAGTAATTGGTTTCTTTTCTGCTTTTGTCCTTTTCCATGTCAGATTAGGAATTGCGAGTCGTTTTATGAAGAATCTGTTTATTTGAGTCCATGGACGGAAAACATGGAGATGTTCTCTTAGATCTCGCTGATGTCAGTCAAGATTTCTCTGATATTTAATATTTTTAGTAAATTTTATTTTTACGGGCGAGCTAAGGGTTTTTTTCAGCTGAGGTTTTTTCCCTTTCCTCATTTAATCATACTGCAGACCTGTATGGTTTTTCCGTGTTGCGCCAACCTCAGTTAGGGACCTTTTTTTTTCATTATGTATTGTATTATTTTAGCTCTCTGAATAACCCTTCGTTTACATCTCTATGCCCACGTTATTATTACGAGTCATTCGTTTTAGGTCGTCGCGTATAGATCTACAAAACCGGTCTCATTAGGTGGTAAACACCCAATTAGTATCAATTAAGATACCAGTCTGTGTGTTCTCCGTTTTTTGACATTCCGTCATTCTTACAAGTTTTTTCATTGGTTTCGCTCGTAGAAGTCATGGCACATGAATGTTTTTATAATTTTTTTTTGTTATTCCATGTTGTTCGAACTTTGACTCCCATTTATGCACTTGCTGGCTTCCGAGGAATCCGTATTTTCCATATATGAGGCCATTATCTGAGGAAAAACTCAATTTCAACTTTTTTTCGTTAATTTCATTCGAAATAATTTGAATTGATTACCATGTTCAGGATAGGACAGTTCAAGATCTACTACACGTGTACAGGGTGCTTGTTATAAATGTTCGAACATATATTCAAGAATTCTCAGGAAAAATTACCCCCACATTTTGAATAAGGGGATAAAATGAAGCGGTCTTAAAATGCCCCATGTGTATTTACACCAAATACAATTTCTGATCTAATCCTTCCCAGATTTCTCCGAGTTGGATTCCTAAGTCATTAAGAGTAGCTGGATGATTTTCTGAACTTCTCAGCCTTCTATTGAGGTTGTCCCAAACCTGCTCAATCTGGACTTCTTGCTGGCTATTCCATTCGAGAGACTTCAACCTCTTCAAGGTACTCCTGAACGATGCGCGCACGATGGGGTCTGGCATTATCGTCCATAAAAATGAAATTTTCACCAATACATGGGGCAAATGGCACTACATGCTCTTCAAGAATGTTCCTTATATACTTATCAGCATTCATAGATCTATTATCAACGATCACTAGGTCTGTGCGAGCAGTCAAAGATATTCTACCCCATACCATAATCGATCCTCCCCCGAAACCAGTAGTATTCAGAAAATTGCACTGAGAATATCTTTCATGTGGACGTCTGTATACAAAGAAAAGTCGATCACAAAAGTAGAGGCAGAATCTGGACTCATCTGTGAAGAGAACTCTTTCCCAATCGGCCTCTTCCCAATGGATATGCTCTCTCGCAAAATCCAGACGCGCCCTTCAATGGGCTGGGGTAAGAGCTGGGCCTCTTGCCGCGACACGAGGCCTTAAATCATATTGTCTGAGGGGATTTCTTATTGTCTGAGTGCTAATTTGCACCTCATGAGTTTGCTCAAGCTGATTTTGAAGGAAGCGAGCGGTTGCAAACCGTTGTCTCAACAAGGAAGCTCTCAAGTAACGTTCTTGAATGGCAGTTGTTACCCGTGGTCTACCCTGTCCTGGTCTTCGGACATTCATACCTGTCTTCCTGAATCGCTGCAACATTCTGGACACACTTGTATGGGAAACTCCAAACCTTTCTGCAATTCTTGTGTATGTCCAGCGTTCTTCTTGCAAAACTACCGCTTCGGCACATTCCTTTGGGTCAAATTGCGTGTTCCGCGTTGCATAGCGATCGAGTGTAGAAAATCAAACGAAAGAAAAACTATTGATCACTAGAAATGATCGAGAACAACTGATTTTAGAATGGAGCCAATACATTCAAAATCTGATAATATCATCTTTTTTTATTCCTGCTGGGAAAAAACATCTGTATTGAAGATAAACGTTGAAAGTGGATAACATTTGCATGCATATTTCTGATAATAATAATTATCATTGAGAACACCTTCAGTTGTAAAATAAGTTTGAGATTTTCATAATGTGCGTTGATTTTTTTGCGCAGTGTACTAGAGCTCGCACACCACGACAAGGTGATGACCAACCGTATAGCATAGAAACTAGATACAGTAGCGACTTGCAGTGCTCAGCATTTTATGTTTCTCAAAAAAAAAACATGGAATGTACATTATTTTTTTCTATCTCCTTTGATTTAGGAGATTTAGATTCAGGTACTGAATTATCGGGATCTGACCAACCTGTTCAAAAATGCAGAGTGTTCCCATTCGAAAAAACAGAAGCTACTCGACCAATTAACAAACAAAAATCGTTACCAAAAACACCCGGCATCGGCGTATCGCCCGGTTAAAATTCTCGAAACCACCACATATGTATTCACGTCATTTGCATCCACTACGAAAGCCTTTATCTTTAATCTAGGTGCTTCCTTTGAGGCTGTTACTTTGGGATCTTCGACGAGCGTCTGGAAGAACGTGACATGATTCGGTATTTGTACACCTATATAGGTTTCTTCGTTTCATGGCACGACGCAAAACGGAATATTATACTTCACCCCCGAGAGTGGTCGTCGGCCATCTTGTTATCGATACGAGTCGGCAAAAAATAAGCGAGTAGCAGGAATGGGAATTCAATAAAGAAAATACATCGGCGGATACGTGGGTAGAAATGTACTGGTAAGGTATTTTGAGGAAAGAAAATTTAATTGAATTCACCGGGTTCCGTTTTGAGAGATTCGATTGCCGAACATGCTCCTGGAAAATGTTATGATCCAACGTTACTTTTTGATCATTACACGGGCATGTATCGGAACATTCATAGCCAACTGTAGTAGAAATTTTCTTTGATGGCGAGGTCTGGATTGAAACGTTTGTAAGAATTGATAAAATAATAATATCAATGTATATGAATTTTTCGTTCCAAATATGAAATAACTTGAGAAGGAATTATCGGTCTCAAGGAACAATGTGAATTTCGAAGTCAATTCAATCTTCATTGCGACGTTTCGGCGAATTTGTGGCTTTTCTCAAGTAGAAAAACAGACAAAAACTATATTCAAATTGGCCGAAACGTCGCAATAAAGATTAAATAAAATTCGAAATTCACTTTGTTTCTTGAGACCAATAATTCCTTTTCAAGTTAAACTAATAATAATAATTTATTCATGCCAATCCATACTACAAATGCTCACACAAGTCAATCACAAACCGAGTATATATATATATATATATATATATATATATTCTTGTGAAAAAGAGAGCTAAAATAATACAATAAATGTTGAAACAAAAAGTACCTAAGCTGAGGTAAAAAAAGAACGGCGTATCATAACATTCTTCGTATGATACTATAGACTTATACGATACTATACAGCCAGGGGAAAAAACCTCAGCCGAAAAAACCTGTCTCCCCGTGAAAAAATAACATAAAATATTAAATATCAGGAAAATTTTGAGAGACATCAGTGTGATCATCTTCATGTTATTCGTCGATGGGCTCGGATAGACAGATTCTTCCGAAAACGACTCGCAATTCTTAATCTGAAATGAAAAAAGACGAAAGCAGAAAAGAAACCGATTATTCAGAATAAATCAAATGCATTTGGTACTTTAAAATATATAACATTCAGATTTCTTGGCCAAATAATGTTGGGAGGGTTATAAATATTTATGACAGAAATGTCACAAAATTTGAAAGAAATGAAAAAGCTCCATCAATTTCCCCTTTCCGAAAGTGTTGAAATTCACGAAACCGATAATTTTTTAACATAACAAGCTAAACTTATAAAAGATCAATTAATACCTAACTTTTAACTGTCCTCTTTCACGAGGATTTTTTTCTGTTGCCGTGTGGGTTTCTTGCAGAAGAATCACTTCGATACCATGTTCATCAGCTAATTTGGAAACGTAATCACACTTGTCTTTCGAAATTCCTTCGATATTCAAATTCAAATTCCTCAAATTCTCGCTCTCTGGTCGTGAGGGTTTTTCAAACCGGATACGACCTTCCAGGTGATGATTTTTCGGCACTTCAGATGTTTGAAGACCGCTACGGGACCCCAATGAAAGGCAATCATCTCCCATAGATAAACCAAACATGTTATAACACAAGAAAACAGAATATTTTTCAGGAACAAAAACTAAGACATATTCCGAGAATTGTCATTCTGACAATAAGACATGATATCACTCATGAAAAACAGAAATTTCTCAAGACAAGAATTCATCTATGGAATAAACACACATTAAATATTTGTTACTCGTTATAAATTTTTTGCCCGCAACATACAGGGTGTCCCAGAAGCTGACGTCAAGCCAGAATCGGGTAACAGGCTCAGTCATAGTGGTCATCAGAAAAATATTAAAATAATTTAAGTCGTGTATTTTTCAACTCATATTGCATTTTTTCAATTTTTTTCCTATGTTATCCCGAGTGGTGATAACTGGAAAATTGAATCAAGTATTCAATCGCAAAATAATAATGACATCATGCGTAGAGACATATTATGTGATTCAGCCTACTTGATACTCAATAATTCAAATTTCACATACAAACTATATTTTTCATGATATCTGAATGAATCTGAGGACGATGTATGATGTATGATATATTTCTGAAACGGGAAAAAATAGCGATTCTTTCTAAGCCATTTCAAACTATAGTTTCCATAAGAAAAAACACAACTTTATATTATAGCTCAGCAATGAAAACTCTGGAGAAAGAACAAAGTACGCTACTGGATTGCTATAAAAAAGTGCCTGTATAATGTTTTCATTTCAACATCCTAGCACAAACAGAAAAGGAGATAATGGCCAAAGTTGAAGACGCCCAAATTTCAATTTTGGCCTATAACTCGTGTACGAAAAAAGATAGAGGAATGCAGTTGATGGCATTATCAGTTTCTCTAAAAAAGACCACCGCAACGTGGTGTTTCTCACGGTCAAAAAGTTGTAGTTCAAGTATCACTTATTTTGCCCACCCTGTACACTGTGTCCCATTTTGGTTAAGACTGCACTGTATATCAGCTATTATTAAAGATAGAGACATGTGGTTTTCGAGACCCTGTATCACCTTTTTCTAAAACTTAAAACTTTTTAGAGTATTAGGGTTGATGACATCGATTGGATTTTTTTTCGACGTATGTATATTATTTCATCATACAATCAATATCTGATAGTTCGGCACTGTATTTCATGCTCAATTCCGTCCAGGTGCGCGTCTCTGAATATCTCGCATGTCAATTCAACAAATTGATCAATAAGTAATGTTAATATATTATTCATAATTGATTCAATTGAAAAGTCAAACGGAGCGATTCCATTGTTTCCATAACACCTGAACCGGAGTCCATTATGCGAACATCACCATCGACCAACCCCTGCTTGCAACGGAAAATGGAAAATGAGGGAAAACATTATTGCCGTCAGAATGAAACACACGCAATGTTTGATTGATTCCATGCAATAACGCAAATAATGCCTGCATGAGCGGCTTTTGGAGTAATGTTGCTGGACAGGCTTCAGAAGAGAATTGGCTTCATTAACGATGATAATAATGATAATAGACAGGATCAACGCATCAACCGCAGTTTGTTGAAAACAGAACCAAAAGAAGAGGTGTTAAGAAAGAGAATTTTTTTTGCCTGTAAGGTTGACGTGAATAAATAGCAAAAAATGTCATTTTGCCGTTTCTTGGTTGATGGACTGTATCTTGGTCCAAATTGGGGGGAAAGCTTAGGTTATAAGGAAATTTCACAGCCTGATGTTCTCCAAAGTCCCCCCTAAATCGGTGGATTGATCGGTTCAGCGGTTTTGTTGGACCGATTGATTGAAATTTTGAACAAATTTAGGGAACAAGATTTTTGTTCCTTAAACTTGACCTAACCTTTCTAATCAATCAATAATTACATTATTTCTTCATTCTCTACTCAAATTGGTTTTTTTAAGATGAATTATTAAAAAAATTTCAAGAATTTCGGTAATTTGAAAAAACAAGAGACCATTTCTGCTTCACTTCCACTGAAGCTATGGACACATTTGAACCTTCATTTTCCTCAGAAAAAAATCATAGAATAAAGTTAAAGTGGATAGCCCTAAGCTGCCCACGGTACTCTTTGAGCGAAATTCTGATCTGAGTGACAGAATTTTTCCGTTTTCTGCAGAGCCTATACGTGTTAAAAAACAGTTTTCTTGAAAACTTTTCGACTCATTCGGTGAAAACACCGGTTTAAAAAGATTAGTTTAGGAAACAAAAACTTTGTTTCCTTGATTTTTTCAGAATTCCAATCAATCGACCTAAGGAAACCGCTAACCGATCGATCTACCAATTCAGGAGGCGACTGTAAAGTTTCCTTTTAACCTAGGCCTTTTCTCCAATATTGACAAACAAGGGCGGATTTACGGGAGAGGGGGTAATGGGGGTAATTACTCCCTCCCCCATGAGTAGCGAAAACCTGAAAAAAGGTACCTACGCAACGTGATCTACATGAAAAATTTCATACAATAATTTAAATTCGTAATTTCTCAAATATTATCAATATATACTTCGAGCAACAATCAAAGGTATAGAAAAGTATTCAAAATTTTTTGGAGATTTTCAACAGGCTGTATCTCAGTAAGGAATGGTCTTATAATAAATCAAAGAACTAACTTTTGAAGCTTGAAGACTTGTTTCTGAATTTATTGTCACAATTTTTCGGAGTATGCAATCAAAATTTTAAAAATTCACATAAACGTGGAAAAATAGCAAAAAAATTTCATTTTCCATTTTTTGTTTAATGGACTGTATCTTTGTCAATTTTGGCGGAAAAGCTTAGGTTATGAAAAATTTTTACAGCCTGTTGTTCCTCACTTAATCGCTAGACCGATCGGTTGAGCAGTATTCTTGAACCGATTTGAAAAAATTAAGGAAACAAGGTTTATGTTCCTTTTTCTTGATCAATCAATTATTACATGATTTCTTCACATTTAACTCAAATCTTTTTTTTTAAATCATGAAAAAAAAAATTATTCACAGAAATTTCCGAAATTAAAAAAAAAATAACATTCGCAGAATTTCGTTGAATTTGGATCTAGAAGCAAAATGAGAAATGATATTAGATTTTGTCACTGAGATGAGAGATATACCGGTTTCGGCCTTGTTGGGCCTCATCAGTATACCGAATTTGGCGTTTTCCATCACTTTGAGAAACTAGCAAGCGGGCCCTGAATAGAGCCACTGCAAAAATCTCATTCAGTGAAAGAGGAAGTACAGATTTCTTTTTTTGCATTTGATTGGAGATGTGAAACTTCATTTTGACGCAATTGGATGTCACCACCTTAGTACTTTGTAATATTTTACTCATTACTTCACAACCAATTGCTTCAAATTTCGAAGTTTTTTATGAAGATTTTGTCCTGAGATGTACGGGATACTGATGAGGCCCAACAAGGCCGAAACCGGTATATCTCTCATCTCAGTGACAAAATCTAATATCATTTCTCCAACCTCATGATAAAAGATCTTTGAGCCTGGGAATTGAAAATGGTATTCATTTCGATGATTACTATCTTGAATTCATCTATGTTTCAAAAATGTTCTCGAGTGGCCTCCGTAAAGGCAAAGAATTTTTCTTTTTCTTATAAATAACTATGTTTTATTTTCCATACGACCATTTTTCACTGAGATACAGCCTATTGAAAATTACCATCACTTTAGAATAGTTGCAGAATGAGCTCATATTCCAACACGAATGCGAAATTAGAAAACGAGCAAGTTTTCGAAAGCATGAGTGTTGGAATTGCCTTCGGCATCGAGTATTAGACGATATTTTCTCTACTTCTGTCAAGTTCGTGAAATACTCTCGAAATTCAAATGAAAATTCAGGTTAGTGACTTCTGTATTGTAGCTTGGCAGTTGGTTTGACTTACGAAATTTTACATATCACGGAATTAAAATTGATTTGATTCAAAAATTGATAGCATCGGAGGTCAGTACTGACAACCACAAAACGAAAAATATAACTGAAAACAATGCTGTAATGAGTTTCCTTACAACACTGCTTTTAGTAGTCTTGTTCCGAGAGTCTTTAGAAGAAATAATTTACTCACATTGCCAGGAATTTACATATACAAATGTTTGCAATTTATTCATAAAAATCCTCAAGTTTTCAAACCATATAAGAAAAGTAACAACTACCATACAAGACACGACTTTTTCATCTTCCCCCGCCACGGTTTATCGTTTACGGAAAAAAAATTGCACATACATGTGTATTAAATTTCATAACGCTTTACCCAAGAAAATTAGAGAAGTGAAGGATTTCAAACTTTTCAGAAAGGAGGTACACAACTTGTTGCTTCGGCTTGAACTGTATACTCTAACTGAGTTAATGTCAAGTAGCAACATATAAAATTTGTCTGTATTTTTTTTATGACCTTTCCCATTTTTATCGTTTTTATAACAGTTATTATTGGCGAATAAATATTATTATTATTATTAATGAACTCATTACGATACCGATATAGAGAAACTTCATTTGTAATCATTAACTTTAGCTCTCCACTGAAATTTGGCTACCCGGCATTCTTTCTTATTTCCAATGTCCATATTGACCGGACTATCTATAACCTCTGCCCTCATGGCCACCCTATATCGAAGCGCAGCCTGCCAAAAGTAACCCGAGAGCTGGCGTGCAATCTGGGTCAAAAGGGTAGTCGATCCATAACAACAGATGCTTAATGGAGCATTGATAATGGGTCGCAAAATCGCTGCCCATTCACACATAACGCCCAGACACTCCACCCTAACTAATTTCACTTCATGCCCTCGTGGACACGACCCCATATCTGCATATTCGATCTAAATGCGCCCGTGCTGAGCGCAGTCCCTCGTTACTCGCGTTAATTTTTTTAATGGGCCCTGATAGCGGAACCTGGCTGGTAATTAGACGGTACTTATCGCCCGTTCAGATAACATCGGTCCGTTTCGAGTTGTTACGTCGATAGGGACGTTATCTGAGAGGGCCCGAAATCAGGCACGATTAGAATCTTCGATGCATGGACGTATTTGGTGGTATCGAGATGAGTTTCGATGGGATCGAACTGATTGAGGAGATAATTTCGAGGACTTTCTGGAGTGGATGGAGGACGGATAATTAGATTCAGATCCAGTGGTTACAGATACTGGAGTAATACACGCACAGCTAAATCCTCTAGGGCCTACAGTCCGGTCAACAAAAATTCCTAGAGAGCCGAATATTGTTGGTTAACATAACAAATAATGTTTTAAAAATCTCCATCGATCCTATGTGTGCTTCACAAGTAATTCGGCTTCAAAGGTCACAATTTAAGGTTTCTTGGATTTTTCTCGACACCGGTAAGTTTCATTAAAAAAACCTCAAACAGAAATTAAAAGCTCAAAATTCTCTACAAAGATAGAGAGAGAGAGAGAGAGAGGGAGAGAGAGGGGAGAGAGGAGTTTATTGGTGTTTTTACAATTACATAAATTGTTTACACAGGTCAGGTCTTCATGGTTACCTACCACTCCTGAGATATCGCGATTCTAAGAGTAAAATTGATCCAACCAATAGTTTTTTATGATATGAGAGTTAAAAGTGACGTTTTATTTTTTGAGTGAAAAAGTTTGTGAAATGAGCGGACTGAACTTACCAATTTCACTAAAATCACTTTTAACACAAATACCATACAATGTTTTTTGTACAACTGCCCTATTTTCATAATGAAATAGGCGAATTTGCAATGACAATAAACTTCAAAATGCATTCTAATATTCAAATAATCGAAAGGTTGTTGTGAATGGCAAACGTTTCCAACGTTATGATTACTAACAAATGGGAAAAGACGCTGTCATTTGAATTTGGTTCCTGTCTAATTTCTGTCTTGGCTTTTTAACTGCTTAATATGTTTGTCGAGAGTCCAATTATTAATAAAAGTGCGATTTGGTTGTTCCTCTGGATATTGAAGAGAGAAAATTGTCGCTCGTGAACAAGTTGAATAATTTATGAAGGAGGATTCAGATGAGAAATACTTGATGGTTAAGGTTGCAACTATTTTCAGAGCATTTGGAGCCTGTCGGCGTGAAGAATTGTGTAATTTATCAGTGGAAGACATCGAAATAACAAATTAATTATTGGTTATACAACTTCCAGATACAAAAACGAAAGTCAGTCGTTCTTTCAGTATTATTGAGAAGTATGTAGACTTTTTTCATAAGTACTTTGCACTGCGTCCTCCTGTCATCAAACAACGTCGTTTTTTCCTGAAATACATGAATGCTAAATGCACTACCAATCCAATTGGTATTAATACATTTGGAAAGATTCCATCTATTTTTGGCGAATTTCTCAAACTGCCAGAACCAAAGTAATATACAGAACACTGTTTTCGAAGATCCTCCGCTTCATTGCTAGCAGAATCAGGAGCAAATAAATATTACGGATATAAAAAGCATGGTGGATGGAAGTCTACGACGGTAGCCGAGGGCTATGTTGATCATTCCATTGCATATAGAAATGTCATTGCTGAAAAAATTCCCCCAACCTCAACAGATTTTGGATCACCATCATCCAATATTGTACTTCCGGTTTCTACAAGTTCTGATGGTGCTGAGGATTCTAATAATGTCTCGAAAAATATTCATTTTGGGATAAAAGTCTTGGACGTATGCTGAATTATTATTTTTTGATGAAGATTTCGAAAATACTTCGAAAAAATAGGGTTCCAATTTGAAAAAAACGATTTTTTGATGTTTCGTCACTTCTAACTTCGACAAGGAATTTGTGACCTCCTGTATCATATTCTGAAAATCACGCTATCGGAAAAGACGCATCAACCTTTCTTCTTGGGGATTCTCAAAAATTGGATTTTCTAATGAAAAAACCTCGAAGTTATCTGTATTTCAACAGAGTTTAATTTTGAGATATTTCTTTCTTATTTTCTCATTTAAAGAGAATTTTCTCGGAAAAATTCAAACTTTTGGAATCAAAAACACTCAGAATTCAACGGAAAATTCATTTATGCAATAAAAAATGGGACTTCCCATTTGAAAAACGAAAGTTGATGTCACTTCCGGAAAAACCGGAAGTCCTAGAACCTTCAAAAAATCTTCTTACTTGAAGCTCACCTCTAGAATTTCCTGAATCTTGTGTCTTTCCTAAAAATATTCCATAGAGCCAATTCGTGAATAACCCTATGTATAAAAAAAATGTAGAGCGTGACTCTTAGAATCGCAATATCATAGGCATGATAACTCTAAGAAAAAAATCATGAGGACTACTTTTGTGGATAATTTTAAGATGTACAACTTTTGTTTGAAATTTTTTTTCTCTTAAAACTACAGAAGCAAAAATATTATTATTTGAACCCGAATAACTTTCGACGAATACAAAGGATCGATAGGGACTTTCCACATTTCATTCGTAATGGTAAACCCTACCTCTCCACCAAAATATGGCTCCCCTGCAATTTTTTTATTTGAGCACTATTTACATGCCTAACTCGACCGGACTTTTAACCTTGTTGCAAGAAGATTGACCCTCCCACAATTCTCGCTGCCTCATTTTGGAACTCAATTGTCCTTGTCCTTCAATTCAATTCGAGTCACACCGATCCTGACATCAATGATCTATGACCACCCTGTACGAAGTGCGTCTCACTTTACGACCGACTAAATTTCCCAAAACGCCTGCATCAAGTGGGACACACTTCCCCGTTCTCAGGAATTTATTCCGGATCCCACGCTCATAAAACCGAACAAATGAAATTTGGTCCCGCCGTTTACGGCTTGACGGGTACCCTGCCCTCAAAAGTTAAACATGGGATGTAAATATTTATAAGCCGGTGCTCCGTCTCCCGCTGATCCTAGAGGGGAAAGGGAACGTTACGGGGCGTCCGGAACGATCAACATCAACATGTTCCCGCGTTTTTCAACCCAATTTGCGACAGACGAAAATGACAGATTAGGTGCCTAAGAGTTTTCCCGACAGTTTCGACTCTGGTTGGATGCTGATGCGGGTAGACGCCATTAGCGGCTCGTGTCGTATTTGACGTAGCTTACCCATCAGGTCGCGCTACTTTCCGAACTTTTCTAGCATCATTCAAATATTGAACGTAATTTAAAAAGAGATATCCCTCAACTTGATGGAACTTTCTGGTAAACCTCAGAACGCAAAAGGTGCATTTCGATTTGGATCGATACTTGAATCGGCGTATATTGGTCCTTCGGGCCGGATGTGAATGTTTATCATCATGTGATTTTTCATCCATATAAGTCCCAATCCTTTCGTGAATAAAGATCTATTGACTATATCATCCTTGTCATTTCTATTCATATCAATTAGAAAATTAGACCAAGAAGGTTTACGCTACTTCAATCTAAGTACCTTTTCATCTGGAAAATAGGTGAGTATGGGACATGAATTTGGAAAGGAATTAAATTTGTTTCAAAAATTCAAAGTTGTTGTCTCTCTACGAATATTTTAGAGGACTGGTAACCAAGGGGTAGGTGTAGAATTGAAAGTACCAGTGATAATCCTCATAGAAAAATTCACAGGGCCACTTTCCGAACTTTTCTAGCATCATTCAAATATTGATAATTTAAAAAGAGATATCCCTCAACTTGATGGAACTTTCTGGTAAACCTGAGAAAGTAAAAGGTGCATTTCGATTTGGATCGAGACTTGAATTGGCGTTTATTGGTCCTTCGAGCCGGATATGAATCATGTGATCCTTCATCAGAGAGCAATACATATTGAAACAAAAAAGTACCTAGCTGAGGTTAGTGCAACACAGGAAAACCATACAGGTCTGTAGTATGATAAAATGAGGAAAGGGAAAAATACCAGAGAAAAAAGCCCTGACCTCACCCGTGTTAGAAAAAAAATTACTAAAAATATCATATCAGAGGATCTTGGAGGACATCTACGTGATCAGAAGAACATCATCATGTAGTTGTTCTATGGGCAGCAGATAAAAACAGACTCTTCTCCAATCTACCTGAAATTCTAGATCTGAAATAAAAAAGACAAAAGCAGAAAAAACTATTTTTTTATAGTCAATTATATGGTTTTTGAATTAACCACCCATTGCAGAAATTATTTCTTCATAAATTAGTTATGACAGAAATGTCACAATGTTTGGAAGAAATGAAAAAACCCAATCAATTTTCCCTTTTCGAATTGCTAAACATGAGAAAACTCATTACACAACAAGCTAAACCGTGATTTGGACTAAGTGAAAAATCAACGAGTACATAACTCTCAATTGTCCTCCTTCACGAAGAAGTTCCTCTGTTGCCATGTGAGTTTCTTAGAAGATCTCAACACCATGTTCAGTGGCTAATTTCGGAACGTTATCGCTCTTCTCCTTCGAATTCCTCCAATATTCAAATTTAAATTCTCAGCCTTGCTCTCTGATCGTGAGGGTTCTTTCGAACCAGGTACGACCATCCTAGTGATGATTTTTCGGAACTTCAGATGTTTGAAGACCGCTACCGGACCCCAATGAAAGGAAATCATCTCCCATAGATAAAACGAAAATCCTATAACACAAGAAAACAGAATATTTTTCAGGATCAAATATTACGACATATTCCGAAAATTGTCAAAATGACATTTTATACCATTATGAAAAGATAATAATCAAGATAGGACTTTTTCCCAAATTTTGATGAATTCTGGATAAATTCCATCAAAACCGGCAGCTTTTCTAGATTTTGTACATTTGATCGCTGAAAATAACTGATACATATAGAATGGGTTAGAAATAACATTCACGGTACGTTTGGATGTCCCAAATTTAATTAATTTGAACTTCATATCTTCGATTTGGGATTTAGATACTTTCTTTAAATGAATTAGTGACATTAACAAGACGACGAGCAATCAATTTAGGGTTAATTTTCGGAGATGATATCGCGAGAGGTGCAGCTTCACCTAGTTTTCTCTAAACATCCCATGAACCCCTACTGGATTGTGTTTTTATTATATTTGTTCTGAAACTCATTTGATGAATACTCTCGTCTCACAATGATTCGAAAAATTTTCTATTGAAATATCTAAGGACACTATACCTATATTTAATTCTGTTTCAATTCCATTGTGAATTATTGTGGGTTCTTCATTATTGATATGATCAAAAACTTATCTAATTAGTCTCTGCCATTTTGCCAGATTATAAAAAACATCATGGACAATTTTTCGCATTTCTGTGAATAATTTTTTTCAAAATATTCCACAAATATTTTACTCATTACTGGTGATAAGAAGGAACCAATGTGCCTACGAAATGTTTGTTTGTAAAAATCATAATATTGTGTAGGAGGATTGTAATTGATTTTGTTCCAGAACGAATATAAATCGATAAAAAATTATTTCTTTTTTAAAAACTCATTTCAAACTTGAAATCAAACTACTTCATTAAAATCAAATTACGTCGTTGAGTAGTCACTCAATTTATCAATTAATTTTTACGTTTTTAGTATCGATTGGCAATATTTTATTTCATTATACAGTGGATCTGTGTAATGAATAACTTGAATTGTTGCTGGATAATAGTTTTGTTTGTCTGATTTTAACATTGTGAAAATTGTTTACTACAGTAAACACAATTGTTCTAAGCTTCTTCCGATTCAAAAACAAATTATCAGCTTCCTCCAATCCAATCTAGAAACTCGCTCCTCTTTTAAGGTTTTTCAATGGAGTCGTCCAATCCAAAGATGATTTTTCCGACAGCTGTAAGCAGCTCATGTGTAAATCATACATCTCAGTTCGACCCTCATCTTCTATCTTAGGAAAATGGATAGAATTGACGATCCGCCTCTGGTTTGCGCTGATATTTCAGTTGCTCGCAAGTCGCTGATTAGATATCGAGTAACTTTGTAGCGAAATTGCGGAGCTAGGAACAAACAGGAATGCTTGATTACAGCGCAGCTTCCTCATCTGATGCTTCCGCTGCAGAAACGATAGCTGGAGAAGTAGCTTTTTCCTCAGGTAACAGCCCAATGTTCGTTAGTTCTTCGTTATACACTGTGAGTCTTTGACTTGTACATATATTTCAACAATAGTTTCTCTGATCAAAAGAAAGTTTTTTTCGAATATCATTTTGTCCGATTCAGAGAGAAAGATATTAGCCATTTCAAAGTGTCATAATGGATTATGCCAACGCTGGAAACATTCCATTAAAGTCAAAGGAATGTATGTATTCTCCGAACAGAATTTTTTTTGCTAGTTCATTGTTTTCATTCAAGTGATAACGTAGTGAAGATTCAACAAGTTGAACCAGGGGATGTATAAGTTTGTATGAGACTTCCGCCAATTTTGATGCTAGTGATCTGAAAATTGATATACCTAAACTGCTTATTATGAATATTGAAAAAAAAATATTCAAGAATTCTCGTTGAACATCACCCCCACATTTTGAATAAGGGGATAAAATGAAGCGCTCGTAAAACGCCTCATGTGTATTTGCATCAAATACAATTTCTCTGTAATAACCTCAAGCACAGTTTCCATTGTGCAATTTCCCGTTGTGATCATTGTATAAAAGTAGGATTCTTTATGCAATGGGTGTGATGGCTGCTCGCAAATACATCGCGATCGCAGCTTGAACCTAGATATGTAATAGTATATTCTAATACAAGTTGCAGAATGAGCTCCTATTCCAACACGAATGCGAAATTCGAAAACGAGCGACGAAGGAGCGAGTTTTCGAAAGCATGAGTGTTGGAATTGCCTTCTGCAACGAGTATTAGACGATATTTTCTCTATTTCAGTATCGTAATGAGTTCATTACAGTACTAAAAGTAGTGCTGTAATGAAATTCATTACAGCATTGTTTTCAGTTATATTTTCGTTTTATGATTGTCAGTACTGACCTTCGATCGAATCAAGTTTCGAATCAAATCAATTCAAATTCCGTGATCTGTCAGATTTCGTATGTCACACCAACTGCCAAGATACAAAACAAAAGTCACTAATCTGAATTTTCATTTGAATTTCGAGAGGTTTTCACAAAAATGGACTGAAATAGAGAAAATACCGTCTAATACTCGTTGCAGAAGGCAATTCCAACACTCATGCTATCGAAAACTCGCTCCTTCGTCGCTCGTTTTCGAACTTCGCATTCGTGTTGGAATAGGAGCTCATTCTGCAACTTGTTTTAGAATATACTATTCTTTATTTCAGTCAAGTTTTGTGGAAAACCCTCGAAATTCAAATAAAAATTCAGATTAGTGACTTTTGTATTGTATCTTGGCAGTTGGTGTCACTAACAAAAATTTGACAGATTGCGGATTTGATTCGAAAATTGAGTGGATCGGAGGTCAGTACTGGCAACCACAAAACAAAAAATATAACTGAAAACAATGCTGTAATGAGTTTCATTACAACACTACTTTCAGTACTGTAATGAACTCATTACGATACTGAAATAGAGAAAGGTATATTTCTCCACTTCGTACATTGTTGATTTTGAACATAGATTGTGAGGAAAAAGAACACAATAAAACGATCTTGTAATTAGCAATGTACAAAGCCAACTGAAATCCAACCAAAAACATTTTCATCTAGAAAATTGACGAGGCCGTACTTCTCACATTGTCAAAAAGTTATCAAATCTCATCTAGAGCCAAGCTGCCAACTTTACACTCTTCATCTTCACAATCCTTATTTCACAAACCCTATGCTTTGGTGAAAATAAGTTTCGTAACTATAAGAACTATTTTAAAACAGAAAGTTATGAACAGCGAATGAATTTTTCACCTTACGCTCACGTTGCGGAAGAGAAACGGCCAAGTCACTTACATATTTCGACTAAGGCATAGAGTTTGGGAAATAAGGACTTGTTAAGTTGAAGAGTGTAGAGTTAGCAGCTTGGCTTTACACGAGATCTCATAACTTTTTGACAATGTGAAAAATACGGCCTCGTCTTGGTAATATTTTACATGAAAATGTTTTTGGTTGGATGAGTTTTTTCTCGAAAAGATTTCCTAAAGCTATACTCCCCGTCAATAAATTCCGGAATTTTTGTCAAATTCAACACCCTGTATCTTTTTTCGTGGTGCTGCGATTTTGTTGAAATTTTCACCAGGTATAGTATTAGGTCCTGTTATATTAACCTGAAATGTACTTTGCAACAATATCGGTAGTTTATCCGTTATACAGGGAGAAAAAAAACCTTGTTTTATACCTTCCATTTCTAAACACCCTGTGGTGAATTTGAGGAGGAAAATTTGATATCATTAAGTTTTAATTTGAAGTGTGACCCTTTCTTAACAAAATTTTTTTCGATCTTCGTCAGTCTCTGATTTAAAAAAAAAGATACACATTTTCAAAGGAAATGTTGAATTTTCTCAATTTTAATAACAATTTCTCTATTTCAGTATCGTAATGAGTTTATTACAGTACTAAAAGTAGTGCTGTAATGAAACTCATTACAGCATTGTTTTCAGTTATATTTTTCGTTTTGTGATTGTCAGTACTGACCTCCGATCCACTCAATTTTCGAATCAAATCAATTCAAATTTTGCAATATGTCAAATTTTGTTAGTGACACCAACTGCCAAGATACAATATAAAAGTCACTTATCTGAATTTTAATTTGAATTTCGAGAGTTTTCACAAAACTTGACTGAAATAGAGAAAATATCGTCTAATATTCGTTGCAGAAGGCAATTCCAACACTCATGCTTTCGAAAACTCGCTCCTTCGTCGCTCGTTTTTGAATTTCGCATTCGTGTTGAAATAGGAGCTCATTCTGCAACTTGTTTTAGAATATACTATTAAAACATTACAATACCTTATCGACTAGCAAACGTAAACAAACATCTGAAAATTAATAGCGTTTATTTCCACCTCGCTTTCTCATCACTTCTACCATACGACATGGCATACTTTCAATGCATTTCCGAATTGCTTGTGGGGGAATATGGGTTTTCTCTCCCAGTCTCTGAAACAAGAAAGAATTAGAAAAATTTTTTTAATAATATAAGAAAGGCCCCTGCGTAAAAATTTGAGCACTAATTTTTTCTAATTCTTTCTTGTTTCAGAGACTGGGAGAGAAAACCCATATTAAGTTTTCAAGAAAATGCAGAGACCTCCCAGAAAATATTTCAATATATATTAACAGATATTGTTGAGGAAATATTCCCCCAGAAGCAATTCGGAACTGCATTGAAAGTATGTCACGTCGTTCGACAGAATTGATGAGAAAGCGAGGTGGAAATACACGCTATTAATTTTCAGATGTTTGTTTATGTTTGCTAGTCGATAAGGTATTGTTATGTTTTAAATTGTTATAAAAATTGAAAAAATGCAACACTTTCTTTGAAAATGTGTATCTTTTTTTTAAAAGCAGATACTGCCGTAAATCAAAAAATAATTTTTTAAGAAAGAGTCACACTTCAACTTAAAACTTAATGATATCAGATTTTCCGCCTCAAATTCACCACAGGGTGTTTAGAAATGAAGGCTATAAAACGAGGTTTTGTGTCTCCCTGTATAACGGATCAACTACAGGTATTTTTGCAAAGTAAATTTCAGGGTAATATTACAAGACCCAATTCTATACTTGGTGAAAATTTCAACAAAATGGGGGAACCACGAAAAAAGATACAGGGTGTTGAATTTGACAAAAATTTGCCTGTCCGGAATTTATTGACGGGGGTGTAATAAAAAATCACCCATTATTAAATTTGTTCTGACTCATGTTCAACCCTGTATACTAAAACGTCGAATCAATCCTCCAAATTCTCCCCGTACCTCCAAACTGTCCCGGGATCGATTCGTCGGGAAACAGGACGCGGAAAAATCCGCAAAGAAAATGCGTGACAAGGTCAACCTCAGCCCTCAGACGGGGCAAACGTTCGAGAGTCGAGATCGTGAAAAACTTCAGGAGAGCGCAAACTTCGACGATAATTGAAAAGTAAGATCCATCTCGCGCCGGTTTTTCCCACCGGAAATTTCGTCGTTTTTCGCCTGAGGGCCGGAGAAGAGGCCGATGAAAAATGGTGTATTTCATGTGAACGTTAACATTTTCGTTAATAACTTCGGTTATATTTCAGCTTTCTGGATGTGCGGGGGTCGATACTAATGCATTGAAAACGAGGAAAACAAAAAAAAATTGAAATGAATAAAATAGAATCCAACCAAAAATATATTCATGTGAAATACAGTGCGCAAAAAAATTAACGCACATTATGGAAATCTCAAATTTATTCTACAATTGAAGGTGTTTTCAATGATAATTGTTTTTATAAGAATTATGCATGCATATGTTATCCACTTTCAACGTTTTTCTTCAATACAGATGCTTTTCCCGAGCAGGAATAAAAAAAGATGATATTATCAGATTTTGAATGTATTGGCTCCTTTCTAAAATTAGTTGTTCTCGATCAATTCTAGTAATCAAAAGTTTTTCTTTCGTTTGATTTTCTACACTCGATAGCTATGTAACGCGAAACACGCAATTTGACCCAAGAGGAATGTGCTCAAGCGGTAGTTTTGCGAGAAGAAGGGTGGACATACACAAGAATTGCAGAAAGGTTTGGAGTTTCCTATACAAGTGTGTCCAGAATGTTGCAGCGATTCAGGGAGACAGGTATGAATGCCCGAAGACCAGGACAGGGTAGACCATTCAAGAACGGTACTTGAGAATTTCTTCGTTGAGACAACGATTCGCAACCGATCGCCTCCTTCAAAATCAGCTTGAGCATGGTGTGCAAATTAGCACTCAGACAATAATAAATCGCCTCAGAGAATATGATTTAAGGCCTCGTGTCGCGGTAAGAGGCCCATCTCTTACCCCAGCCCATCGAAGGACTCGTTTGGATTTTGCGAGAGAGCATATCCATTGGAAAGAGGCTGATTGGGAAAGAGTTCTCTTTACAGATAAGTTTAGATTCTGCCTCTACCATTGTGATCGACGTTCCCTTGTATACAGACGTCCACATGAAAGATATGCTCATTGCAATTTCCTGAATACTACTGGTTTCGGGGGAGCATCGATTATCGTATGGGGTGGAATATCTTTGACTGCTCGCACAGACCTAGTGGTCGTTGATAATGGGGCTATGAATGCTGATAAGTATATATAAGGAACATTCTTGAAGAGCATGTAGTGCCATTTGCCCCATACATTGGTGACAATTTCATTTATGGTCGATAATGCCAGAACCCATCGTGCGCGCATCGTTCAGGAGTACCTTGAAGAGGTTGAAGTCTCTCGAATGGAATGGCCAGCAAGAAGTCCAGATCTCAATCCGATTGAGCAGGTTGGAGACAACCTCAATAGAAGGCTGGGAAGTTCAGAAAATCATCCAGCTACTCTTAATGATTTAGGAATCCAACTCGGAGAAATCTGGGAAGGATTAGATCAGAACATTTTAAGATCACTCATTTTGAGTATGAACCGTCGTTACCGAGCTGTAATTAACGCAAGGGGTGGAAATACCAAGTATTAAATCACTTATCAGCATTTCAGTATTTTGAAAATTGTTAATTTCTCTTCTTTCACATGAGATTCGGTGAAATCCTGAATTTTTCTACCATTTAATGTGTCTTGTTTCGTGCAAAACCTTCCCGAGAAAACATAAAAAATAAGTTATAAAGTCAATGTAGAGTTAACTTTCATTAAAATAGAGATTTTCAGAATGTGCGTTAATTTTTTTGCGCAGTGTAGTTAAAAAATCACATGTTAGTTTTCAGTTTTCAATCAATAGTTTAGTTTAGTTAAGTTTAAAAGGAAGGCTGTTTCTATTATCTATGTTGTTGGTTGTTACCGACGTTTCGGCAAGCATTCGCCTGCCGTCTTCAGGGTGTTGTTGGTCCTGAGAAGGACCGGTTGTTGCCAAACTTGTTCTGTCTGGACTTGTGCGCTCCATACTTTTTTCAATTTTGCAATTACAGTGTGGGGATTCGAACGCGAGTTATCCGAGGTGCAATTTCCGAAATTTCACTCACTCTAACCACTAGTCTACCAAAGCAGGGAATTATTATACGATTTAAGTTATATATTAATTATACTTTTTTGTGTTAGAGGTCACCTTCCCTTTTTTCTACCTGCGCAGTTGGTATGCGCAGTAGGTTATTTTAGGTCAGGTCTGGTTCATGTTAGGATTAATTGCTTCCTTGGGTCGGGTTCGTCCTCCTCAATTCAGATCTTAGTATGGGCACCCAGACATTCTTCATTTCCAGAGACGGCGTGCTGATTGGGTTAGGAGTTATTGTCATGAAAGCTGCTTCTTTCAATTTTCTTCTTCTCCATCCTTCTTCCTTTGATATTATGGAAGCTTCATCCCATTTGACGTTGTGGTCCTCGTTCCAAGCGTGTTGGACTAGCCTGGATTTATCTGTTTCTCCCAGTTGAGCTAGTCTTTGGTGCTCTTTAATTCTGACTTTCAGGGGGCGTTTAAATGTAGGTTCTGCCGCATTCACATGGTATTTCATAGGCGCAATCTTTGGTTCTCTGATCCTCGTCGAAGACAGTATCCTTGGTCTTGAATGTTGTTCTCATCTTGTATCTGTTACCAGTTCTTCTTATTTTCTCGGATAATCCCTTCACATATGGTATGACAGAGGTTATCGTTTCGGTCGGCTCATTGTCTGTTGGTTGTTGCCCTACTGCCGCTTTTCTTGGTTCTCTGGCTTTCTGAAGTATCTTCTTGGATACAGCCCAAAAAATGTTTCAACAAATACACCATTATCAAGAATATCTCGTTCACAAAAAGTTTAAAAGGAGTTACATTCCACTGCGACCTTATGGTCCATTGTGCCCCCTGACAAGGCAGTTCTCACCACACCCTTGACAGCTCGCCTTCCTGTCGCAGTTAAGCAAGGTAGAGCCGCTCTAATACAAAAACAACACTTGAAATAACACGGTCATTCGTCATCAATTCTCCACCCCCGTATAGGGGGCTTCATTTTGTTCCTTCCCCGAATGGAATCCTTAACTCTAACGCGCATTAGAACAAATGCCTCGTGCCCAATCGATCATTTTTCGCTGTCATCGCCGAACAATCCTACCGTGTATCACGTCGACTGGAGTAGCAGCATCCATTTTTCCGTTCCGTTATCAAAGTTCTTGCGTCACGGAGCTCGTTTCATCATTCTCCTGCAACTGATTCAAATTTGGCACTGAATAATAGCGCTGGAGTTTTGGATGATGGGAACAGGGTGCAAAACATGCTAGGTAATGATTTCTCCCAGAGAAAAGACGGGAGTTGATCGAGAAATGGAAAAATAAGCGTCTTGAACGTGTTTAGATCGAGCCACGCTCTGACACGAGAGAGTTTGTATCGGATAATGACGTCCAAAAAACGTTTTTGTACAACTGCCATTGAAAGTGACACTTTTAATGACAGCAAACAATGTTAAAATTGATTGTTTACGTGGAAGCGTGTTGAAAATATTTTTAACATTAGTGTTAAAAATATTTTTAGCACTCCTTATGCTGAAATCAGATGAGAAAAATTCAGCAATTGCAAATTTTTATTATCAATATTTAACAATCATTACTTATGGACATTAATATTAATCGTTAAATTAGAACAACTACTAACATTAATGCCCTGTGACGTTAGGGAGCTTCGCAACACATTATTAGAATTCTCAGCACCATCAGTACTTGTAGAAACCGGAAGTACAATATTGGATGATGATGATCCAAAATCTGTTGAGGTTGGGAGAATTTTTCCAGCAATAACATTTCTGTATGCAATGGGATGATCAACATAGCCTTCGGCTATCGTCGTAGACTTCCATCCACCATGTTTTTTCATATCCGTAAAATTTGCTCCTGATTCTGCCAGCAATGAAGCGGAGGATCTTCGAAAACAGTGTCCTGATTATTGCTTTGGTTCTGGCAGTTTGAGGAATTCGGCAACAATATTTGTATTTGGAAGTTGTATAACCAATGATTTATTTGTTATTTCGATGTCTTCCACTGATAAATTACACAATTCTTCGAAAACAGTATCCTGTATGTTGCTTTGGTTCTGAGGAATTCGGCAACAATAGATGGAGTTTTCCCAAATGTATTAATACCAACTGGATTGGCAGTGCATTTATTATTCATGTATTTCAGGAAAAAACGACGATGTTTGATGACAGAAGGGCGCAGTGCAAAATACTTATGAAAATAGTCTATATACTTCCCAATAATACTGAAAGAACGACTGACTTTCGTTTTTGTATTTGGAATTTGTATAACGAATGATTTATTTGATATTTCGATGTCTTCCACTGATAAATCACACAATTCTTCACGCCGACAGGCTCCAAATAATCCGAAAATAGTTTCAACCTTAACCATCAAGTATTTCTCATCTTGTTCACGAGTGAGGATTTTCGAATTTTTGGGACGATATCCTTCACTTTTCCGTTTTAAATATGCTATTACCTTAAAATATTTACTAACATACACACCATTTTTAACAAGGGCGCTTGACTTTATCATTGAAAATTTTCTCTTCAAAGTTGATGAACTCCATATTTTTGATTTTTCTTCTAAGTATGTCAGGAAAACAGTTTCACTGAAGTTTCCTTCTACATTTTTCAATTTACACCAGGCCAGGAAATTGTTATATGCAATATCGTACTGCTGAACAGATTTTTTAGGTAGGAGTTCCAGATTTGATCTTCTTGCAGACTCTTCAATATCCAGACGATCAACCAAATCGTCACTTATATTAATAATTGAACTCTCGACAAACACATTAAGCAGTTAAAAACCCAAGACGAAAATTGGACAGGAACGAAATTCAAATGACATCGTCTTTTCTCATTTGTTAGTAATCATAACGTTGGCAACGTTTGCCATTCACAACAACCTTTTGATTATTTGAATATTAAAATGCATTTTGAAGTTTATTGTCATTGCAAAGTCGCTCATTTCATTATCAAAATAGGGCAGTTGTACAAAAAACTTTGTATGGTATTTGTGTTAAAAGTGATTTTATTTTATTCGTGAAATTGTTCAATTCGCTCCGCTCATTTCACAAACTTTTTCACTCACAGAATAAAACGTCACTTTTAACACTCATATCATAAATAACTATTTAACAACGTTGTGCCAGAGATTTGGACTGTGAAAATTAATTATGCGCATATCCAGTGGTGCCAGATATATGCTGTATTCCTCTGGCATACGAAAATCCAGTTTTACAAGAGTTGTGAGAAGTTTGCCCAGCACTTTCAGATTTTCGAAATTTTTGTTGTTGTGCGGAATTGTTCTTTATGCAGTTGAATGTTTTTCTTAACTTCATGTGGTTCTCGAGATATTTAAAAACAGATGAAATGGGCCAGCCCAGCACTTTTCGAAAAATTGGATTCCAATTACTGGAAAAAATTGTGCTGAACATGTACTGAGTTGTGCCTTTCGAATTTTTCCGAAATTCTCTCGAATTTACCGAAAAATCGTGATTGAAAAAATAAACAGTCGAGCACTTTCTTCTTTTCTTCTCACAAATGAATGGAAAACTTTGTGATGTCATGTCCCGTAAATACTTCCATAGTAATTTTTTAGATTTTCAGCCAAATTACGAGAATAGTTTGTTTATCTCTATTACCGGAAAAGTCGGATAAAAGGTATGAAGCAGCATATAAATCCTTTGAAGATCAGATCATCTTTAAGAATGTAATTGAGATTTGGAATTCACTTCAAATTTTACCTAACTCCTTGTCAAAAATGAAAACTTTTTTTCCAAGTCGACAAATGAATCAACCGTCCGCTTCTACCATCATCTCAAGAATCGCATCCTCCTCTCTTTGCGTCATTCTTATCTGACGGTGTCGATAACGCCGCTTTATTAGAAAGTTTCTTCGCCGTTTTTGCCGTTATCAGCGTCGGGACGCTCCCCGGCGCGATTGCGAAGTTTTCAATCGCCTTTGTTGTTTGAACGACATCTCGAACGATAAGTCAACAGACTATCAGCCGCTTAATAGGCTTCTTATGTTCCCCTCCCTTATCGCGATTTCGGACGTCCGTCATAAGCGGCAGACTTCCAAGCTTTAGACTGCTTTCCTTTCTGGCGTTTGTTAGAAAAGTGAATGTTGCCATTCATCTCTTCCACTTTACTTTTCTAGACGTATTTGAGGTCAGCGTTTCCTTTTGAAGGACGGCCCTTGGCAGATTCATGAAAGATGTTTTTTCCATTTTCTGGTTCTTCTCTCTCGTGTCAACTTCAACTTCATTTATCAACCTGACGTTTGTCGTCCCCTCTACCCTTTTTGTCAAAGATTATAGAGTAAGAAAGTAAGGAAACGCCCTTATATCGGTGGTACTAAAATCCGACTGCGATTTTTAGATAGTTTCTTACTTTTGACACTTAGATGGCGCTGAAAACATTATTCAGTACAGAAAACTATTATAAAAGGCGCGAAATTCGGAACATATTTCTCATGAATTTTCATTAAGTTGAGTATTCTTTGGCGAGCTTTTAAAAGACATCCTGATCGACAAAACAAACGCATGGCTCCGCTTTTTGATTAGGATATTTTCCATCTACACATTGTTTTGAATCAAATGAAATACGCTCCTGTATTCTTCATATTTTTATTTGAAATGATTGTGTAATATCAACTACAATACAATAATTATCAAATTGAGAACATTTCAAAAATTTGTTCACATATAAGAGAATTATTATAACAATTTCAAGAACTTATTCATACAGTGTACTCTCGATAAATCGAACATCGATAAGTCAAACAGTTGTTCTGGACCCGATTCATACATATCTTACCCAGTGTATTTTCACCTCAATGAGTCTAGAGGGTCTAGTAGATGAATCGAACTGCTGGAAGGGTCTCCAAGAGACCTCCACTTCTATAAGTCGTTCTTCTGACCACCATTGCTTCTATGAGTGGAACTTTTTCATCTAATGAGTGAGACCAAAGAAAATTCGGTTCGCGAACAAATCACCACACGTGATGAATATCATACGATTTTTCGATTTCCAAGGACATGTTTCCAGTGCTCAGACGCTCGTTTCTCATTGATGATGATTTCGTGTTTACCTGAGTTTTTCTCTCAATGGAGTCTCACTTGAAAAACTCGAATGTTTCGTCAGCCCAACAATAGATAAGTCGATTGTTTTTTTAGTCCCTATGAGTTCGACTTAACGAGAGTCCACTGTATATTAATTACAGAATGTTTGAACAACAATAAAAGAAAAAAATCAGAGGTATACAACAAGACCTGCAGGTCAGCCCAGCAAGAGTTCTTTATGCGTTAGTTTTGCGAGAAGAAGAATTGCAGAAAGGTTTGGAGTTTCCCATACAAGTGTGTCCAGAATGTTGCAGCGATTCAGGGAGACAGGTATGAATGTCCGAAGACCAGGACAGGGTAGACCACGGGTAACAACTGCCATTCAAGAACATTACTTGAGAGTTTTTTCGTTGAGATAACGGTTTGCAACCGCTCGCCTCCTTCAAAATCAGCTTGAGCAAACTCATGGGGTGCAAATTCGCACTCAGACAATAAGAAATCGCCCCAGAGAATATGATTTAAGGCCTCGTGTCGCGGCAAGAGGCCCAGCTCTTACTTCAGCCCATCGAAGGGCGCGTTTAGATTTTGCGAGAGAGCATATCCATTGGGAAGAGGCCGATTGGGAAAGAGTTCTCTTCACAGATGAGTCTAGATCCTGCCTCTACCATTGTGATCGACGTTCCCTTGTATACAGATGTCCACATGAAAGATATGCTCAGTGAAATTTCCTGAATACTACTGATTTCGGGGGAGGATCGATTATGGTATGGAGTGGAATATCTTTGACTGCTCGCACAGACCTAGAGGTCGTGGATAATGGAGCTATGAATGCTGATAAGTATATAAGGAATATTCTTGAAGAACATGTAGTGCAATTTGCCCCATACAGTGGTGAAAATTTCATTTTTTTTAATGCCAGACCCCGTCGTGCGCGCATCGTTCAGGAGTACCTTGAAGAGGTTGAAGTCTCTCGAATGGAATGGCCAGCAATAAGTCCAGATCTCAATCCGATTGAGCAGGTTTGGAACAACCTCAATAGAAGGCTGAGAAGTTCAGAAAATCATCCAGCTACTCTCAATGACTTAGGAATCCAACTCGGAGAAATCTGGGAAGATTAGATCAGAACATTTTAAGATCACTCATTTTGAGTATGAACCGTCGTTGCCGAGCTGTAATTAACGCAAGGGGTGGAAATACCAAGTATTAAATCACTTATCATCATTTCAGTATTTTGAAAATTGTTCATTTCTCTTCTTTCACATAAGATTCGGTGAGTTCCTGAATTTTTCTTTCATTTAATGTGTCTTGTTTCGTTCAAAACCTTCCCGAGAGAACATAAAAAATGAGTTCAAAGTCAATGTAGAGTTAACTTTCATTAAAATTGAGATTTTTAGAATGTGCGTTAATTTTTTTGCGCAGTGTATATTATTTAGAATAGGAATATCAAACATTACCTCCCTTTTTTCTTCAGTTTATTCTCGATATTTTGGAAAGTATTTTGACGACTACAACGATTTGAGTACGAAAGTATTCAGAATAGCATACTCTATCAAATTCGAAAACAGAACACAGAATTTTTTCTATTCCCTGTATAACTGGGAGTGGTCAGGCTCCAGTTTTCCAGAATCGCCTAATAGGCCGTCGAACTTGGTACATAGGTATATAAAAATTGGGATATTGTGGAACGGTGTTTTGACGAAAATCCAACCCAGGACTCCTTTCAACATTTTCACCTATCTAGTGTAAACGTACCAAAAACAGTCAAATACAAGCAATTTGGGATACCCTGTACATTATATGTCTAGAAATTCACCCTTCGCTTAGCACGACAGTTTTCGAGACGGTCGCTAGCAAATTCAGCACATGTAGATACCGCGCCTTTCAGTTCTTCGATTTCTCCCCATAAATCCTCCAGAAACCGTGGAAAAACCCGATCCCCGACCTCCTTTGTCGGCGGTCGATTTCCTGATAGACCACAGGGCCCGTTCCTAAATCATCCGGATTAATGGAAAGCGGCAATAAAACTCGTTCCCCGCGTCCCGCCTTGGGACGCACACCTTTTCATTAGTTCCCATGCGATCGATGCTGGCAATTTGCACCCTTTTTAATTAACGGGCCCGATAAATAAATCCCGATCGGAGAACAATGTAGATTTCCGAAGGCCGGGGCTGGCAACTGGATTAATCTGGTTGTAGACGAGGCCCGGGTACGGACGCCGCTGCCGATCCAGTTTCGGAGGCTGCAAGTCCCCGTGCGCCAGGCTTAATGTCCTTGCGCGCCCTAAATCAGATTGATTTAGGGCATTTTTAACCCCGAATGGACTCTGCTCAGAAGCTCAGAGCCGAAATTTAAATGATCCCGCCCTGGTGCATTAATAGCTTAATGGTCTGTTTGTCATCTGGTGATTGACAGGATGGCCCATGAAGCTATCCTCAGAATATCTGAGAGAATTAGGTGTCAGAGAGTCTGGAGCTCTCTGAGTAACTACATCTCATCTGCGAACCTTGTTAATGATGTAATGGTCAAGAAACTAAGTACTGAGAAAAACTTCAGTACGTTGCTATGCAAAAAAAGAGGAATCGGAGCGGGAATACACGGACCAAAATTTCAAAGAAAATACTGTTAAATGGTTCTAAAACCAACACGGGAGCAGGCGCTGGGGTTCACGGGGCCAAAGCCAAGTGTGCACTATCGTAAGGCTCCTGTGTGAGTGTTCTGCAAGCAGAAATATTAGCAATCGAAAGATGTCTAGATATTAATCTAGAGAGAAACTATCAGAATTGCGACATAGCTATTCACTCAGATAGTCAACCTGCTATTAAAGCATTGAACTCCTATGTCATCGACTCAAAGTCGACATGGAAATGCCGGATCAAACTCAATGAGGTAGGCAAGAATAAAAAGGTCTCTTCGATCTGGGTTCCCGGTCATTCGGTCATCACAGGTAACAAAGAGGCCAATAAACTTGCCAGAGAGGTTGCTCGGAAACTACTCACTGGCCCAGAACCTTTCTGTGGTATAGCAAAATGTACCCATAAGAAAGAGTTCCTGTAGAAGGAGAAAACTGAAAAAAACACTCTGGCAGAATCTCCCAGGGTTGGATCACTCCAAAAAGTTCCTTCGAAATTTTGAAACTGCAAGATCCAAAAGATATTTTGATCTCAGTAAGAACCAACTACATCTCCCCACTGGCTTTCTTACAGGCATTTCCACCTCAGAAAGCACTTGCTGAGAATGGGCGTATCGGACACTGACGAGTGTAGATTATGTGGGGAGGAGGAAGAAACTCCTATTCACATAGTCACAGAATGCTTTGGCATTGTAAGCCAAAGGAAACAATGCTTTGGTCAAGAGACCTGTATGAGTGAGGAATTAGCCTCACTGAAGCCTTCCGAGATATTGGATTTCATAAGACCTCTGGGAGTGTAAAGCTTTGTCAGCGGGCACAATAGACCATCAGGTCGCAGTGGACTGTTACCCCTTTTCAACTATCAACTGTCACTACTCTTTGTGGGTTTCACTCCTCTTGCTGGGCTCGATGGACGTCATTGGATGTACGTGAAATTATCCCAGAATTCTTGAAGTTTCTAACAAAAAAATTGTTGTGATGAATTGTGCCAGGTTTGAATTCTTGAGATATTTCGAAAAGCGAAAAAGTGAGACAGCTCAGCACTTTTCTAGAAATTGGATTCCGACGACTGAAATAAATTGTGGTAAACATGTACTGGGTCGGGCCGTTCTAATTTTCTCAAAAGTCTCTTTAATTTCCGGAAAATTCGAAATCGAAAAAAATAAAAGATTGCCCAGAAAGAATCAACAGGTATTTCTTCATATGGGGAGATTATTTATTTATATCATTACTTATGAACATTAATATTAATCATACAACTTCGCCTCCGCCATTTTGCAATTGATGGCTGAAGCGTAAGTGGTAGTTGATATATACTGCTCCACAAAAGTGAGGGATATCGTATTCAATCGTTTTGAAAAGAATGTAATCTTGGAGAAAAATCGATGTGAAATCATTTAAAACTCAATAACAACTTGAATCGATCCAATAAAAATCAGTATGAGACAGTTCGTCAATTTGGTCGTCTTTTTTCTGAAGTTTGGTTCTTTGCATATGCTTCATGAATGTTCTTATTTTGAAATGAGTTTTCTGAAAATGCCAAGACGTGAATTAACAAACACTGAGGCTAATAAGGCTATCGGAATGCTACAGGGTGGCCTAACTCAGGTTGTTTTAGCGAAAAGTCTCCAAGTCAGCCAAAGTGTGATATCTCGACTTTGGAATAGGTTCAGGGAAACAGGTTCTGTGTTGGAAATACTAAGGCTTGGTGAGTGAGGAAAAACAACACCTTCTCAGGATCGTTTCATCACCGTTTCGGCTAGAAGAAAACCTACATCTACCTGTAGAATACTCTTCAAAATGAAGATGGGGTCTAAGTTTTCATCGAAACCATCAGACGACGTTTGAGAGAGGTGAATCTAGGTTCTAGGCGACCATTAAGAGGAGTTCCATTAACACGTGACCATAAGCGTCAAAGACTGGAATGGACAAGGCAACATATCAATTGGAACGATCAATAGCGTAGTGTCTTTTTCACTGATGAATCCAGATATGGACGATTTTCAGATTTTCGACGAATAAGGGTATGGACCATCCCACGCATACCCCGTAATCGTCGCTATGTCCAAGAAGTCCATCCATTCCGAGGGTGTAGTGTTATGGTATGGGCCGGGATATGTTTCAACGGGCGCACAGATCTACACATTTGTCCTGGGAATATGGCCGCCCTACATTATAGGGAGCATGTTATTGGCATATTTTGACAAATTTTCACGCTGCTATTGAGGAAACTTCAATTTCTAGACGATAACGCTAGACCACACCGTGCAGCCATAGTGGAGACTTCGCGTGTGGAGCTTGGTATTCCACATTCACCAATACCTCCGCATTCACCAGAGAAGATTAGATAATCATCAACCTACTCCAGAATCCTTAAATGATCTGAGAGAGCTTCTTGACCCTTTATGGAACCAAATTTCAGAAGAAATGTTCAACAACCTCGTGTGTAGTATGCAAAGAAGATGTCAAGCTGTTATTGATGCCCGTGGAGGCCATACATTGTATTGATACTCTTAGAATGCTCTAAATTCCTGGGAATAAAATTTCGTTATTCCACTCGATTTTTTTTTAACCAGACCTACAGGCTAGAATTAATCTTATTTTCTGCAACTTGAAGTCATATTTATATGAATTTCCATCACGAAATCTCATTCAAACTATATTTTCTGCAATTTAAAACAATATCCCTAACTCATATGGAGCAGTTTATTTCCTATCATCAAGTGTGTCGGCTGGTTTTATATCTGTATAATTTGTAATGGAACCCTGTAATTCAATGTATTTCTGTTGGAATCCCTTTTAGAAAGTTAATGAAATGAATGAATAATTGAATAAAAGGCTGGTATGTCCATTGGAGATGCATTTCCTAATAGCACACTAAAACTGATCCGATAAAACGTTTTCGCGATGAACGCTCTGAAACTTACAAAGTTATATTCCACCTCCAAATCCAATCGCTCCCATTGAGAAACCTTCATCAAAAGCTCCCACCATTCCAATAGGCCATCTTTGTGAAGACGTCCGCACAAAGACCTCTTCTCTCCGTTGCGGAATGATCGAAGATGTAATTGATTCTGTAGATTCCGAACCGGCTCTCGGAAATAATTCAAATGAAGGTTAATGAGAAGTGGTGCAACGGCCTCCGTCTTCATTGTTTCTTCGAGTGGCTCCATGAGAACGTTGCGAAGCAGCAGCCTCACAATTCGGTCCCGATGAGCCCTATTTGTAATTCAAATTGGACGCGAAAACGACCCCTAGCCAAGATCCCTAATGGGCTTGTTTTTGCTGGAGGAATCCGGTAGCCACCACGTCCAGGGGAAGATGTTGTGTTTGGAATTTACGAACAAGCGTTAAAACTCCTCGCTTATTGGCTCATTGATTTGGGATTTCTTTGTAGATGAACTGTTCATTTCGAAGAGGGTTTCTTTATGATCGTATTATCCTTCTCCTTCATCTTCATTCCATGAAATATTTGTTATTCTAAAGGTACGATTCCACCAAAATCGTGTGCGGCACAATTGTTCACGAACATTTTGTGTTTGTACTTCAGCTGTGCGCGTACAAGCTGTTAACATATTTAGCGACCGTTTCCACCGACACAGCTGTGCGTAACTTTTGTACGCGCACAGTGCAGCACACAGTGTGCACGAACAGGATCTCACTGTTCTCTCTCAGTGTTTCGCTTTCCTTCAAGAAAACGTGGTGCTTTGTGCTACAGCGTGTGAAGGGGTATACACTTTGCTTGAAAAAAAAAATAAGAAACATAGATGTTTCCTTTTTGCAACACCGTAATGAAGAGATGAATCGATTTGTGGAATGATGATGAAAATAGACCCATTGAGTGGATTTTGAAATTTCACTCGAATATCGTGCGAACAGTTTGAGTTCCTGATTGATGCTGTTAGTCCTTTGATTGCTAAACGGGATACAAACTACTTTCTCTCCTATACTGAGCCAAAATAATCTTCTACTTTCGCAAAATCTCGATCGAATCACAATTAAATTTTTTCGCCAACTCCTCAGTTGCGTCGTGTATTTTATTTCTGTTCTTGTAATCTCCATGATTACAATCCCACAGAACGGTATGAAGTTCAATTTCTTCGATAAATTCGATTATTTTCCAGTTATTCCACTCCATGTTAGCGCGAACAAATAGATGTTTTCGCTACCGTAGCGGAAGCAAGAATGAGTTCGCTGAAACATGTGTGTGTGCGTCGACCCGAGTCCACCGGTAGAAACTGTGCGCGCACAAAAGTATGCAACTGTACGCGCGAACTTTTCAACAGAGTTCGCGCACTTTTGTTGCTCCTTGAAGGAGCGATTCCACCGGAGTGCTGCACTGTGCGGCACTGTTGCGCACAGTGTGCCGCACAAATGTTCGTTGCGGTGTACTCGTCCAAGAGAACAGCAACAAAAGTGCGCGAACTCTGTGGAAAAGTTCGCGAGTACAGTTGCATACTTTTGTGCGCGCACAGTTTCTACCGGTGGACTCGGGTCGACGCACACAAACATGTTTCAGCGAACTCATTCTTGCTTCCGCTACGCTAGCGAAAACATCTATTTGTTCGCACTAACATAGAGTGGAATAACTGGAAAATAATCGAATTTATCGAAGAAACTGAACTTTATACCGTTATGTGGGATTGTTATCACGGAGATTACAAGAACAGAAATAAAAAACACGACGCAACTGAGGAGTTGGCGAAAAAATTTAATTGTGATTCGACCGAGATTTTGCGGAAGTAGAAGATTATTTTGGCTCGGTATAGGAGAGAAAGTAGTTTGTATCCCGTTTAGCAATCAAAGGACTAACAGCATTAATCAGGAACTCAAACTGTTCGCACGATATTCGAGTGAAATTTTAAAATCCACTCAATGGGTCTATTTTCATCATCATTCCACAAATCGATTCATCTCTTCATTACGATGTTGCAAAATGGAAACATCTATGTTTCTTTCTTATTTTTTTTCAAGCAAAGTGTATACCCCTACACACGCTGCAGCACAAAGCACCACGTTTTCTTGATCCTCCATATTCAACGGTTGAAGGAAAGCGAAACACTGAGAGAGAACAGCACTGTGTGCTGCACTGTGCGCGTACAAAATTTGCGCACTGCTCTGTCGGTGGAAACGGTAGCTAAATATGTAAACATCTTGTACGCGCACAATTGAAGTACTGCACAAAATGTTCGTGAACAATTGTGCCGCACACGATTTTGGTGGAATCGTACCTTCAAAACTCCTCGCTTATTGGCTCATTGATTTGGGATTTCTCTGTAAATGAACTGTTCATTTTGAAGAGGGTTTCTCTATGATCGTATTATCCTTCTCCTTCATCTTCATTCCATGAAATATTTATTATTCTAAGACAAAACATGTCTACAAGTTTGTTCCTTCATCACTTTTCATCAGAGAAGTAAACTGCGCAAAAAAATTAACGCACATTATGGAAATCTCAAATTTATTCTACATCTGAAGGTGTTCTCAATGATAATTATTTTCATCAGAATTATGCATGCATATGTTATCCACTTTCAACGTTTTTCTTCAATACAGATGTTTTTCCCAGCAGGAATGAAAAAAGATCATATTATCAGATTTTGAATGTATTGGCACCATTCTAAAATCAGTCGTTCTCGATCAATTCTAGTGATCAATAGTTTTTCTTTCGTTTGATTTTCTACACTCGATCGCTATGCAACGCGAAACACTCAATTTGACCCAAGAGGAATGTGTAGTTTTGCGAGAACAAGGGTGAACATACCCAAGAATTGCAGAAGGGTTTGGAGTTTCTCATACAAGTGTGTCCAGAATGTTGCAGCGATTCAGGGAGACAAGTATGAATGTCCGAAGACCAGGATAGGGTAGACCACGGAAAACAACTTCCATTCAAGAACGTAACTTGAAAGTTTATTCGTTGAGACAACAGTTTGCAACCACTCGCCTCCTTCAAAATCAGCTTGAGCAAACTCATGGGGTGCAAATTAGCACTCAGACAATAAGAAATCGCCTAAGAGAATATGATTTAAGGCCTCGTGTCGCGGCAAGAGGCTCAGCTCTTACCCCAGCCCATCGAAGGGCGTGTTTGGATTTTGCGAGAGAGCATATCCATTGAGAAGAGGCTGATTAGGAGAGTTCTCTTCACAGATAAGTCTAGATTCTGCCTCTACCATTGTGATCGACGGTCCCTTGTATACAGACGTCCACATGAAAGATGTGCTCAGTGCAATTTCCTGAATACTACTGGTTTCGGGGGAGGATCGATTATGGTATGGGGTGGAATATCTTTGACTGCTCGCACAGACCTAGTGGTCGTTGATAATGGAGCTATGAATGCTGATAAGTATATAAGGAACATTCTCGAAGAGCATGTAGTGCCATTTGCCCCATACATTGGTGAACATTTTATTTTTATGGACGATAATGCCAGACCCCATCGTGCGCGCATCGTTCAGGAGTACCTTGAAGAGGTTGAAGTCTCTCGAATGGAATGGCCAGCAAGAAGTCCAGATCTCAATCCGATTGAGCAGGTTTGGGTCAACCTCAATAGAAGGCTGAGAAGTTCAAAAAATAACCAGCTACTCTTAATGACTTAGGAATCCAACTCGGAGAAATCTGGGAAGGATAAGATCAGACATTTCAAGATCCATCATTTTGAGTATGAACTGTCATTGCCGAGCTGTAATTAACGCAAGGGGTAAAAATACCAAGTATTAAATCACTTATCAGGATTTCAGTATTCTGAAAATTGTTCATTTCTCTTCTTTCACATAAGATTCGGTGAAATCCTGAATTTTTCTTCCATTTAATGTGTCTTGTTTCATTCAAAACCTTTCCGAGAGAAAATAAAAAATAAGTAAAAAGTCCATGTAGCGTTAACTTTCATTAAAATTGAGATTTCCAGAATGTGCGTTAATTTTTTTGCGCAGTGTATTTGTTATTTCAAGACAAAACATGTCTAAAAGTTTCTTCCTTCATCACTTTTCATCAGAGAAGTATCATTATTATTATTACAGTAAAATTTGAGCTACAAAATTCAATTCAATAAGTGTAGATGGAATATCGAGAATAGTCACCATAGTCTTGAAGTTTTCTTTGTGCAGCTTATAGTGATTACCCCTCAGTTGATTTTTGTTAAGTTTGAACAATGGCGACAAATCTACTAGTTATAGTTTCATGAACAAGGCATTGTCTCCTGAGGTAATTTGAAGCATTTCAAGTTACTATCCCAGGATGAACTTGAAAGACATTGGGATTTATAAAAAAAGGAACATGAAAAGAAAAGATGTCACGCCCTTCAGAGTATGGGATATACCGCTTGAAACTTCGAAAAAATTCTTTGAAGAAGAGACCCAAATTCAAGGAGTGATTGCTCGCATGAATTCAGAAAAAAGAAAAGCGATGCAAGAGGAATTCAAAATGATAAAATTTTCTCAATTGAAACAGCTGCGTTTTCTTCAACTACAACCAATGAAACCACAGATTTTTTCATCAACATTCAAATTTTTGTAAACTTTCGTACGTTACAACGCACAAATAAACTGCTCCATGAGAGCATTTGAGGATTTTGGGGTAGGTTGATGATCATCATATCTTCTTTAGAGCATATCCCATGCATGTTCTATGCAATTCAAATCTGGTGAGGGCGAATTGGTACTCCTTCGACATAGAGACGATTACGGGGTATGCGTGGGATTGTCCATACCCTCATTCTTCGAGAATCTGAAAATCGTCCATATCTGGATTCATCAGTGAAAAGGACACTACGCCATTGATCGTTCCACTTGATATGTTGCCTTGCCAATTCCAGTATTTGACGCGTAAATGCAACTTCTCTTAATGGACGTCTAGAACCTAGATTCAACTCTTTAAAACGTCGTCTGATGGTTTCGATGGAAACTTGGACCCCATCTGCATTTCGAAGAGTATTCCGTAGCATTCTACACGTAGATGTAGGCTTTCTTCTCGCCGAAACGGTGATGAAACGATCCTGAGCAGGTGTTGTTTTTCGTCGCCCACAGAGCCTTGGTCTTTCCAACACGGAACCTGTCTCCCTGAACCTATTCCATAGTCGAGATATCACACTTTGGCTGACTTGGAGCCTTTCCGCTGCAACAACCTGAGTTGAGCCACTCGTAGCATTCCGATAGCCCTATTAGCCTGAGAGTTTGTTAATTAACGTCTTGGGGACTCCATTTCGAAATAAGAACATTCATGAAGGATATGCAAAGAACCAAACTTCAGAAAAAAGGCGACCAGATTAACGAAATGTCTCATATTGATTCTTACTGGATCGATTCAAGTTGTTATTGAGTTTTGAATGATTTTACAGCGATTTTTTCGAAGATTACATACTTTTCAAAACGATTGAATATCTCTAACTCTTGTGGAGCAGTATATTTATGGGGCTATTTGATTTTGGAAAATTTAATGCTAATACAAAAAAATTCTCTCTGCAGGATCTGTCTGTTATACTCAGTTGGCACGTTTCTGATTTTGATGTAGAACTCCCATTTCAATTATCCACAAGCCGTCACTGCCTTGATGTTCTTTTATCGGGATACGCCATCATAAATGGCTGCCGTTATAGCCTACTTGTGTCATAATTATAGCTCAAAAATGGGCGCATGCATCAAGAGAAAATCCTCTGGAAATCCTATCCGAAGACTGCACAAGCGGCAGATTGGGCCAATAACGCCCATCGGGCGAGCCCAGAGAAAAAAGTGGAACTCCGAACAACCCATTAAGCTATTAATGCACCAGGGCGGGATCATTTCAATTTCGGCGCTGAGCAGATTCATTCGGGATTGAAAATGTTCTAAATTAATCTGCTACATTTGTGCTGTCTTATGCCGCAAACATTTTCACTCAAATATAATAGACCCCTTTATATGAGCATTGTCCTTTTCGTATAAAAAGTGACTTTGTTCATAAGGGATTGTCTAGATGTTAAGGGGGTTGACGAATGAGAGCGGCTTCATGTCAACCCAATAAACAAAATTTGAGTGGGTACGGCCTTCTGCAGAAATGAGTAGGTCTTAGTGTTATTTTTCCTTCAGAGAGTTCTGAGTTTTAGGGATAATTGAAACCACTGAAGTCACTTAACAAAAAAAATCTATTTTCCAAAATACCTACAAAATATACTGAGGTAACAAAGTAATCCCTACGTCTGTACCTCAGATTATATAAGAAAATTTAATGAAGAAAATATAAGTTTCCCTGTTCCCTGGGGTACTTAATTACCCAAAATCCAAAATAACCTAATACTATGAAATGTAAGTTGTGAGCTTATATAGGAGATGAGAGATGACAAGACTTTTGGACTTGACTATTCTCATCAAATAAAATTGGAAAATTCTGACCTTGGTCTCTTTTTAATAATTCGGCTTTTCTCCACTGGTATCCACGAAGCGATCCTTTCTCTCTGCTCAATCTACACGCGATTTACCGACGAGTACGTGACTTTACAATACAACATCTACAAGTCTCCGCTTGAGACTTAAAAACTGACTGTGAAATTTTCTATTTCACTCCCAAAAATAAACCGCGAGCCGAACTTCGCGAGCACGTCGATGAACCCCTTTGGTTCTTATCCCAGCAGGTACTGATTATCCCTTGACGATAAAAATTAACTATTCCTCTACTTGTGGGTGTTTCTTTTCCCCTTCAAAAGTTGGCATTACCAATAATATTCTTTTTTTAAAGATTCTTCCTCTTTTTGGGAGTTTCCAAAAAAAGATGCCAGTTGGCCCTTTTCAAGTCCCACGGTTCTAGATACCCTTTTTGACCCATAATCATAAATAATACCGTCTTATGTTTTTCTTAAGTGTGGAAGTGTTAGTTTTCATGAGTTTGAAGATCATAAACTCTAATAAATCCACAATTTTTATTTATAATGAACTATTCGAAAACGACCGTTTTCGAATATTTATGGCGATGGGGTGAACAGTTTATATTTGTCACAGTTTGATTTCTTTGCGTCGCGTAGTTAGACTGCGCTGACCGGATTTATTTTAGTGCGTGATGATTGAATGATGATAACGTAGTTGTGGAATCGATATGCATTCCTCGGATACAGTGCCGTATTAAGATGTTTCAGTACTGCATTGTTGATGAGGAAATTACCAATTTCCCCATTTATTACACAAATTCGTCGTTCTATTGCTGCCGTTTGCCTTCCAATGCTTGTCTCAAACGCATTAATTGCGTGCGACCAAGTCATTTTTCCAATTTGCATTTTCAAAATCCCTTTACTCTTCCAACCCCATGCTGTTTGGTCTTCGACGTTAAAATCGCTGTTCCTGAAGCGTTGAAACCATTCTCGGCATGTTCTTACACTAAAATCTGCCTCCCCATAGGTATTTGGGAGCTTCCGATGAGGAACAGCCGCAGATTTCTTCATATTGAAGCAGAATATTTCAACCTCCCGCAAATGACGACAATTCGGCTTGCAAATTGACATGTTTTAGCGAGAAAAACTTCATGATGCAGACACAAATCGACTAATTTTCGATGGCGTTATGTTTACAAATACCTTAGATTATTGTATGATATCTGAGATATATTTAAACTGCTCCACATGGGTTAGAATTGCGCGATATTGATTGGCTCATAGCTCCTGTTTCATATCGGCTTGATCTTTGTTTTTTTTTTTGCAATCAGGTGTTATGTAACGAAGGGTTTTTTCTTTCCTGTTCAAGAAGTTTCATTTGTGTTTATGAATTTCAATGTCTTCAATGTTCAGCCTGGGATAGTTACTTTTGATATCCGAAATAATTTCTGCCTTTTAGAAAACTATACTGTGTCCATCTGTTAGTGCATGTTCCGCTAGTGCGGATATTTCTGCCTAATTCAGACGACAGCATCGTTCGTGCTCCTTCATTCTCATATTGATACTCCGTTTTGTTGTACCAATATGGACTTTGCTGCAGTCACAAGGTATCCTGCAAATACCGGCTTGGTGAAAGAATAAGTCGACGATATTTTTTCTTCTTTTTACCATTTTGTCTCATCCTGCATGAAACAAAGAGTAAAAAACAAAGATTGTTTATCAAATATATTGCAGTTGTAATGAAGAAAAATATTCATCTTATTTCCAGAACGTAGGTTGTTTTTTTGTTGAAAAACTTTGGGGGGGGCAAAACTTTTGACGTTGTGTGTAGGTATATATACAGGGTGTACCAAGTTCGACGGCCTATTAGGCGTTTCTAGAGAACTAGACTTATTTGAAATCTGAAAATTGGGATTGTGATATTGTTTGACATTATCTACCGAGCTAAAATATTCTTGGAGCCTGACCACTTTCAGTCATACAGGGAGCGAAAAAAAAATTTTCAAAATTTTTTTTTCTGTTTTTTTCTTTTTGAATTTGACAGAGTATGTAATTCTGAATACATTCGTACTCAAATCGTCGCATTCGTCGAAATACTCTCAAAAATATCGAGAAAAACCTGAAGAAAAAGAGAGAAAAGAGTATTCGGTATTTTGTTTGTTATTCCTAATCTAGATACCTTAAGGACAAACCGTTTTCACATTTTTGAAGTCGAAGAATGTGGAAATATTGTACTTTTTTAAAATTTTGAAAAACTCATCACAGGGTGTTCCAAATGTTGGGTCAAAAATTGGGATCAAGATTGGCCCATAACTTTCGTTTTTCAAATTAGAACCCTATTTTTTATGATTGCGTTGGATTGTACACAGAAATATGATGAAAATGTTTTTATATGTTGATGCTCCTAAACTTGATCATTTTTGAGTTATTTAGGATTTTCTGATTTTATGTCGTACGTAGCGTCAAATTCATTAAATCTGTTTCATATCAACTATGACCTTGGTCATAGAAGATAAATTATTCCAATAACTCACTAGTGACACACCTTTTTCTTTAATTCATTCATCATTGTTGTTATGAAACAGATTTTATGAATTTGTCGCAACGTACGACATGGAATCAGAAAATACTAAATAACTCAAGAATTATTAATTTTAGAAGTATCAACATGATAGAACATTATCATCATTTTTCTTCGCAGAATCCAACGCAATCATGAAAAAATAGGGTTCTAATTTGAAAAACGAAAGTTATGGGCCAATCTTGATCTCAATTTTTGACCGAACATTTGGAACACCCTGTTACGAGTTTTTCAAAATTCTAAATATGTAAAATATTTCCACTGTCTTGGACTACAAAAACGTGAAAACGGTTTGTGCTTAAGATATCTAGATTAGAAATGGCAAACATTATACCGAATACTCTTATCTACCTTTTTTGTTCAGTTTTTTTTTTATATTTCGGAAAGTATTTTGACGAATGCAACGATTTGAGTACGGATGTATTCAAGTGTGTGTTACTAGTGGAATAATTCATCTTCTATGACGAAGGTCATAGTTGATGTGAAACAGATTAAATGAATTTGACGCTACGTACCACATAAAATCAGAAAATCCTAAATAACTCAAGAATTATCAATTTTAGGAGCATTGGCATGTTAGAACACTATCATCATTTTTCTTCATACAATCCAACGCAATCATAAAAAAATAGGGTTCTAATTTGAAAAACGAAAGTTATGGGCCAATCTTAATCCCAATTTTTGACCCAACATTTGGAACACCCTGTGATGAGTTTTTCAAAATTTTAAAAATGTACAATATTTCCACAGTCTTGGACTTCAAAAATGTGAAAACGGTTTGTGCTTAAGGTATCTAGATTAGGAATAACAAACATAATACCGAATACTCTTTTCTCTCTTTTTCTTCAGGTTTTTCTCGATATTTTTAAAGTATTTCGACGAATGCAACGATTTGAGTACGAATGTATTCAGAATTGCATACTCTGTCAAATTCAAAAAGAAAAAAACAGAAAAAAAAAAAATTTGAAAATTTTTTTTTCGCTCCCTGTATAACTGTAAGTGGTCAGGCTCCAAGAATATTTTAGCTCGGTAGATAATGTCAAACAATATCATAATCCCAATTTTCAGATTTCAAATAAGTCTAGTTCTCCAGAAACGCCTAATAGGCCGTCGAACTTGGTACACCCTATATGTATGCTTCGAAGCATATTAAACATACATATATTTTTTATAGTAGAACCAAAATTGCTTCAAAGACCTGATTGATGATATGACGCCCTCATAGACGTAAAAAAATATTGGTGTTTTGAACATTGTTAGGACAACAGCCAATTATTAAATTTCACACTGGTGGGCTTCAGAGAAAAATTTCTTTTATGTTTCATCAAGAATATCAGCATATACACTCTCCATGATTTTTCGCCTTGAGTTTTGAATCACCTGTAAGTTCATCGTTTTCTCCTTCTCAAAACTTCAAGAATAAACGTATGGGAACTTGATTTTACCTGGCGATCTCTCAAAAAACTCAATCAGTTTGTTATTTCCGTTTATTTTTATACCGCATGAACGATGAACTCGAGCATCTGTGTGTGTTTAATACGGAATTTCAGGAGCAATTTGAGCCGATGAAATCACTCGTCAGTCTTGTTTTTTTTATCGCAAAACCACATGTGGGTACTCGAATGAGTGTTTGCATCCCGACACCACATTGACGCTTCGCCATCTGAATAATCAGAGTTGAGCAGCTTCACTTGAATCCGAATCACACATTGAACACGATCTAGGTCCGTGTCCTTGTGCAAATATGCTCGAGGTGAAATGTAGCTCGAATTGCCGATGACAATTATAAACATGACTAAACTTAACTGAAGCTATCTTTATGTCTTTGTTATGATTTTTGTTGTGGGTATTATGCTCAGGATTATGGGATGTAAAGTGGTGTTTTGCAAACGGCATGCAGATTAATTTCTTTATCGAAAATGTGATGAATGAGATGAATATTTTCCTTAATTTCTACTGTAATATATTTGATGGAAAATCTTTTTTCCCCTCTTTGCTTTATACAGGAAGAAACAATTTTCCAACTGGACATTGAAGTACCAGGAAACCGTTGTACATATTATGGTATAATATTTGTTTCGGTAAAAAAATTCAAAATGATGAATTTTAACAGAGTGAGGAGTAATTAACTTTTTTTTTTAATCTACCGAACATTCAATTAAGTAGATTTTATGAGTTTGTTTTTTTCATGAAGAGTATCTTGATGTTGCTTGAAACTTTTCAAAACACTACTTGTTTGTTTCTTCAGTTTTGTAGCTTTTTTTTTATTTAATGGAATCTGGGAGAAATATCAGAGAAAATATTTTTTCGGAAAAATCCATTCTTTTTATTCTGTGAAAAGAGTAAATATTGGAAATCAAAGTGATGAGGAATGAACGTTGATTTTACAATTGCCTAATTTCTTTATTTTATGGAATCGTTTTTTTTGTGAGGAGTACCTTGAATTATGTATGGCATTTTGAGACACACTTTTTGTTTCATTCTTTAATTTAGTTCAGTTTCTTTCTTTGGTGTATGCTCAAAAAGCATCATAAAACAAGATATTTCTCACAAAAAAGCAAAGAAATATACATGATTTAATGTTGGGTAGATGAGAAATCAAAGTTAATTACTTACCACTTGGATGAGATTCATAATATTGGAACTGTTCATCCCTAACATGGGTCCATTTCACAGAATAAAAGGAGCAAAATTTTCAGAAAATATATTTCGTGTGATAAAAAAATGAGCCTTACTTTTGCTTACAGATTCGATGAAATAAAGAAAAGCAACATAACTATGGAATAAAACAGAAAATGTGTGTCAAAGTGTCTGTCAAAAATCAAGATAACAGATTCCTAATTTAGTAGTGAAACGGTTTTGAACTAAATCAGTCATATTGAAGAAACAATTTTGAACAAAATTTTCTAATTTGAGTTGGCGATTTCGAGTGTTTGGAATTGAGGATATATTTAGTGTTTTGAACGATTTTTGTTGTGACTTCCGATATTCTGTGGTCACAAACCATAATTTTCTCTCACACTTGTTGTCCTTCGTGCATTTTCTGTTCATAATTTTTTTTTAAATTTTTAATAAGGCACAACATGACTCAAAGGTCACTTTGAATCTTTTTTGGTTCATTATTTGAATTTATTTATTTATTTATTCGCAAAACTATAACACAATTCACGAAGAGCGTACCTAATGATGATTCACCTCATCTGAAAGTAACAGCTTAAATTTATGATACCAGATTATGTATTTCCACAGCTTTGCAATTTTACGAACTGATTCGAATTTTTTACAACTGTTTTGGAATTTATTCCAACTGCTTTGAAATTTGTGCAAACTGCTACACCAATAAAAAAATGTTAACTTCATTATCTTCAGGAAAATAATTGAAAGAATTAATGAGAACCGTGAGCTAGAAACTGAGAAACAAAAAAAAACCTTCAGAAAAATTACTTCTCAAAATATTTGTAGAATTCAACGAACGTTAAAACTGTACTATTTCGAATTCAATCAGATAATAACTGAAAGAATAATACATTTTGTACTTACTGAATACTGAATACTCTGTGAGAAAAATTTCAAATTCTCTGTTATGTATATTCATTTCCCAGAACAGTTACTTTTTTGTAACACCTGGTATGGTAACCAACAAAATCTAGTGCTGCTTGAGTTAGTTCAGTTTCATGATAGTTGAATTTATGTTTTTTACGAAAATCTAGCTTTAACGAACAAAAGTTTCATCAGTAAATTCACTTTAAGAATTGCCCGAGCCACAAAAAAAAAACAGTTTTTGGCTATTTTTCATTACAACAATACAGAATAACACAATAACGCCGTACTGTTTAGAATATGGATTATGGAGGGTAATTGGGGTACGTACCTCTTCTCTCCATAATAGAGGTCTTTTAGTATTACACGGTATTCTTACCTCGGACCTCTCTGTCGGTCATTTTCTGGCGCGTCGAAATTTCATCTTCAAAACTCGGCAACCCCTATTAGGACCAATTTTTCTGCAGGCAACCCTATATCAACGTGTTCACAATAAAACAGCGCTTATGCTGATATAAATTTTTTTCTATTATCACACAAGTGGAAGTAACTGATTCCGACATACCTGTTTAAACCTGGCAACCCTTACTTTGTTCAGTGTTCAGGTAATTAATAGGCAACCCTATGTCTGCATATTCTACATGTTTCATACTATAAGTCCAGTATGAAATTCTTTTATCATTATGAGGTTGCAAAATGTCACGAAAAATCATTTCAGAAAAATTATTAAAAGTTTTCTGTTCAGGACTCTTTTAGGCAAAAAATTTTCGATGTAGGTCGATGTAGGTTCGAATCTTAGACTATAAAGTCAATTCCTGAAAAGTTGAAGGTTTGCTTTTGGATATGCGTAGGTGAAATATTCTGCAATCTAGTGATTCATCAAAGCTTCTTGATGTAGGGCTGGTATTCTTGCCCGGTCAAACTAAAAAATTGGACGTCCTTGCATTTTCCACGAAATATTCTGAATATTACAAACTCTTCTCCGCTGAAACCTGATCAACTTCGAATACACATATATTCACCGAACAAGTAACATTTTTTGCTGGTTTACACCATAATAACAGAACAATAACAACATACTACAGACAACACACCACCGAATAAGCAATAAGGAAACCAAACACGCTAATATCAACGTGATTTTCAAATTCTAGTAGACATTCGAAAGACTAGATGGCGCTCACTGCAGTCGCTTCGTTTCTAAAGCTTCCAACTCCCTGTCGACCTACTGTACAGGGTGGGCATATTTCGATGTTTTAGCACTACAACTTTTGAACCAGAAGAGATAGACAAAATCTGATACCCCATTCTCGATCTCTTTTTCGGAGAAACTAACAAGAGTAGTATTCACGTTCGGCTACCTTCTTTTGTTTTCGAGTTATAAGCGAAAATTGGAAAAATGGTGATATCGGAAAAAATTTATATCTCCGATAATACTGATGATAGAGCTCTGAAATTAAAACATTATAGAGGCACTTTCTTACGTAAAATCCAGTGGCAGGCTCGTTTTTTTTTTTGCACCATTTTTAATTAGGAAGCTATGACCCAGAGTTATGTTTTTTCGAATGGGAACACTAGATTTCTGTGACATTTTCTGAAAGCTTAATTTTTTCTGATTTTAAAAATATATAACATCGTATGGTTCGTATCAATAAGTCAACATAAGTATAGAAATTGGTCAAGAACTTATATTCATCTGAGTCACAATACTTTCTATGGTTTCAATTGTCGATAAGCACAGGAAAATTTAGTATCGTATAATTACCCAATTTCTTTCAAGTAGTCTTTTCATTTCTATGCTCTTGTTATAGAAAGCTCCATTTTTCTGTGCTCATCAACAGTTGAAACCATAGAAAGTATTGGACTCACATGAAAATAGGTTTTTGACCAATTTCTATACTCATATTGACACAAACCTTACGATGTCATATATTTTTGAAATCAGAAAAAATCAAGGTTTCAGAAAATGGCACAGAAATATAGTGTTTCCATTTGAAAAAACATAACTTTGGGTCATAGCTTCGTAATTAAAAATGGTGCAAAAAAGACGAACATGCCACTGGATTCAACGTGAGAAGGTGCCTGTAGAAAGTTTTAATTTCAGAGCTCCATCATCAGTATTAGCGGAGATATTAATTTTTTTAGATATCGCTATTTTTCCAATTTTCGCTTATAACTCGAAAACAAAAGAAGGTAGCCAAAAATGGATACAACTCTTGTTAGTTTCTCCGAAAAAGAGATCGAGAATGGGGTATCAGATTTTGTCCATCTCCTCTGGTTCAAAAGTTGTAGTGCTAAAACACGAAATATGCCCACCCTGTACACGATGTTGAGGTTGAGTTTTGATTATTACCAGAAAAAATGCATCGACATGAAGGGCGGGAAAAGAAACCGCATAGCGTTCAACATATTCCCCCAAGATTTACTTCACAGTGCGGATTCATTCTGGCGAACCTGCAATGTGCAGAGCCAGCTAGACGAATTTCTGCTCCAAGAAACGATTTATATGGAACGAGTGCAGTTTGCCGGTCCCCTGACAGACAGATGTAATCTGGGAGTAATGTTCCGACCGATCTTTTCATATATGTATGACGTACTCTCTCTCATTGATATTCTGTCGGCGAAGTCTGGAGCAAAGACTGATCCGTTTACTCCAAATCTCGCCACGAGCATTTCGAAAACTCGGTTTACGATTGAATCAAATAAGATTTGAACGCGACTGTTCAATATTTCTTGGTTCGAAGGAAACTGTCTATCAAAATTTACTGATAAAGACGCGGCCTACTAAAGGAACAAACAAAATTAGGATGTTAATCTTTTTTTGTACAACTGCCATTAAAAGTGACACTTTTAATGACAGCAAACAATGTTAAAATTGATTGTTTATGTGGAAGCGCGTTAAGAATATTTTTAACGTTAGTGTTAAAGATATTTTCAGCACTCCATTTTCTTATGATGAAATCAGATGAGAAAAATTCTGCAATTGCAAATTTTTATTATCAATATTTAACAATCACTACTTTTGAACATTAATATCAATCGTAAAACTAAAACAATTACTAACATTAATGTCCTGTGACGTTAGGGAGCTTCGCAACACATTATTAGAATCCTCAGCACCATCAGTACTTGTAGAAACCGGAAGTAGAATATTGGATGATGATGATCCAAAATCTGTTGAGGTTGGGAGAATTTTTTCAGCAATGACATTTCTATATGCAATGGAATGATCAGCATAGCCCTCGGCTACCGTCGTAGACTTCCATCCACCGTAATATCTGCTCCTGATTCTGCTAGCAATGAAGCGGAGGATCTTCGAAAACAGTGTCCTGTATATTGCTTCGGTTCTGGCAGTTTGAGGAATTCGGCAACAATAGATGGAATTTTCCCAAATGTATTAATACCAACTGGATTGGCAGTGCATTTATTATTCATGTATTTCAGGAAAAAAGGACGATGTTTTATGACGGAAGGGAGCAGTGCAAAGTATTTATGAAAATAATCTACATACTTTCCAATAATACTGAAAGAACGACTGACTTTCGTTTTTGTATTTGAAAGTTGTATAACCAATGATTTATCTGTTATTTCGATGTCTTCCACTGATTAATTACACAATTCTTCACGCCGACAGGCTCCAGTTAATCCGAAAACAGTAGCAACCTTAACCATCAAATATTTCTCATCTCGTGCCTCCTTTATAAACTTTTCAACTTGTTCACGAGTGAGAATTTTCGATTTTTTGGGACGATATCCTTCACTTTTCCATTTTAAATATGCTATTACCTTAAAATATTCAATAACATCCACACCATTTTCAACAAGGGAGCTTGACTTCATCATTGAAAATTTGCTCCACAAAGTTGATGAACTCCATATTTTTGATTTTTCTTCTAAGTATGCCAGGAAAACAGTTTCACTGAAGTTCCCTGCCACATTATCCAAATCACACCTGGCCAGGAAATTGTTATATGCAATATCATACTGATGCACAGATTTTTTAGGTAGGAGTTCCAGATTTGCTTTTCTTGCAGACTCTTCAATATCTAGATTAACAACCAAATCGCCACTTTCATTAATAATAATTGGACTTTTGACAAACATATTAAGCAGTTAAAAACCCAAGACGAAAATTGGACAGGAACGAATATCAAATGACAGCGTTTTTTCTCATTTGTTAGTAATCATGGCAACGGCAACGTTTGCCATTCACAACAACCTTTTGATTATTTGAATATTAAAATGCATTTTGAAGTCTATTGTCATTGCAAATTCGCCCATTTCATTATCAAAATAGGGCAGTTGTACAAAAAACATTGTATGGTATTTGTGTTAAAAGTGATTTTATTTTGTTCGTGAAATTGTTCAATTCGCTCCGCTTATTTCACAAACTTTTTCACTCACAAAATAAAACGTCACTTTTAACACTCGTATCATAGACACGGACATTCAGTGGTTCATTGAAGAGACCTTAGTGCCGCTTGCCACTACACTAAATTCGGAACTAAATTGACTCCTGAAAATTTTAGTGTCATAAATCAGATGCGCGCGCATAATAAGTCAATTTACTATTTAAAAGGAATTTTGTTTTGCCTAATACACTGAATTTCCGGTAAAATCTAAGAATTTCGTGTTTCGGGCAGTTATTTTACGAAATTCCGAATAAACGATCGTATCTCCAAGTGCATTAAATGTATGTAAAATTCAAGGGACATAGACTAAACGATTTTGCAGAATGTATATTTTACGGTATTTTATTTATAGCTCTTTTATATTTCAATTGAATTTTCAGGTTAAAGCTCTCGATTTATACCGTATTTCGGAAATTAGCGCACGATAAACTGAAAAACGAAAACAAAAATTGAAGTTTTGGTTTTTTTCAAGTTCGTTTAGACTCTTTTAGGATGGGCTATTTTTATATTGAAAAAATTATTTCGATAAAAAATTGGATTCTGTTCAAGAAGGTATAAATACAATATATCGAAATTTTTCTTTGATTACGAGAAATTAAAAAAAAAAAAACAAGAGGGTTCCTTTTTCACCCTATTTGCTAATTTTAACCTCTTATATGAGTTGCTCAGAGGAAAAGGGGTCTAACTTGAATCAAGTGAAATGTTGGGTAATTTAGGTTTCACGTTGCAATTGATTAAAATCGCATTGATAGGTATGGAAAGGATTGTTACATACTCTACTACTATGGTTTTTCTTTTTTCGTGTGTGTTCAAGTACTAGCACATCCAGGAAAGGAAGTTGATTATTTTTCTTCGTGTGCATCGTATAATTTCTTAATCAGGTTGATTACATAGAGTGAATCACTCATGACTTTTTGTCATGTCATCTTCAGAAAAAATTCAATCCCTTGTTGAGCGAGAGCTGACATTGTATCTTCTGAACTGGAAATTTGGCAACATCGCAAATTCGAGATTTCGGGCCAACTCTCCAATTCGCCACTGTTTCGAGCCGTCTAACAAAGCACGAACATGTCTGCTCCAGTCAAACAACTGCTCTTGTTTGCATTGCCGGTGTAATTAAGTTTCTCGGTGCCATCAAGAAGTCGCTGCTGCGGAATATTAAGGATTTCGGTTTAATATGACGGCGTCGCAACGTAAAAACAGGTCTCGCAGTCTACTGTTGTTTTTGGGAAAAATACTGCCGTTGGGAGTTGAGTTGAAATGAATCTTTAAAGAGCCTACAGTCTGCAGGAGAAGGAAAACAGAAACGAAGAGTTTGCCGATGGAGACAAAAGTGCCTACAATTCATTTATTTAGGAGAGAAGGAGCACGATTTCGTATGTTATTGGCTTCTCTGCGCTTTATGGGAAAATGCAGTTGGCAGTTCAATTAGGATAAATCTTTGAAGCGGCTTCACTGTGACATAAATGATGATTTGTTTCATTTTTTTTCAGAAGGTACCGAAGAATATTTTGTTTATAGAAATAATTGCCCAAAAATGTTGTGATTTTTATTGTGCCACAAATCACAAAATTGCTGTACGACGTTAATTTTAAAGAGAAGCTTAATATTCAGGAAGTCAGAGCATGGAAGTCATGTGTTAGTATTGCAAAAGATGATTTTGGGCAACAATATGGATGCAAACTACCAACACTCAATAGATGCCTGCATAAATTTCAGTTTCTGAATGTCATCCAAAATTCTTTCCTCCATTCACATCTGTCACATATTGTAATATGGGATGCGGTTCTATGAATACAAATCATTTTTTTTTCATTTTTGTATTTGAATACATTCATTCCACCATAATATGCTATTCAGCATTGCCATTATGCCATGAATCCTTTTTTAATAGTTTGAGGCTTTCACGACCGGTTATACTGACAATAGTCTTCAGAACTGACATTAAGAGCTCCCACTTCGTATTGCCTTGATTTTGGTCTTCTCCAACACCGGCAACCATGCGCTATGTACCAAAGGAGTTTCTTCCCTTCTGTTCATGTTGTTCTTATGTTTATATATCTCAATGGCTCTCATGTTCATCCTAGGATAGAAACTTTTGATGAGAAAACAATATTGTGTCCATCTGTTGAGCATGTTCTGCTAGTGCGGATTTTTCTGTCTGATTGAGTCGACAGCATCGTCCACGCTCCTTAATTCTCGTATTGATACTTCGCTTCGTTGCACCAATGTAGACTTTGCCGGAGTCACAGGGTATCCTGTAAATATCGGGTTAAGAGAGTGGGTCGACTTTGTCTTTAGTAGTTCTGATCATTTGCCCAAGTTTTTGAGTTGGCTTATAGACGGTCTCTATATTGTGCCTTTTTAGTATTCTACCAATTCTATCGGTGACCTTGGGGTTATATGGTAAGATAGCTCTTCCATTCGAGGTGAGTTGTGATGTGTTATCATCACGTGTGGAAAGTTTTGGTCTTATTGCCCTCTGAATTTCCTTAGCATTATATCCGTTAGCGACGAATGCATGCTGTAGATGTTCAAGTTCATCCTCCAGAAATTCCGGCTCGCACAATCGTTTCTGTTGAGGGTGATGATTGCACTGCTTGTGTAGATACCTGCCAGTGTGGGTTGGTTTTCTATAAACCCTGTGTCCTAGCTTCCCATTAGGCTTTTCAGTAACCAAGAAGCCTAGAAAGGGTTGAGCACCATTCTTTTCAATTTCCGTAGTGGATTGAATATTTGAGTGCCTACTGTTAAGACGGGATAGAAAAGCATCCAATTCTTCAAGTCCATCCACATAACGCAGCCATGTGGATGGTTTATTTGTTGCTGCTTCAATTGCAATTTTCCATGAAGAAATTTGCAATTGCAGGACTTAGAGGGTTTCCCATGGCGCAACCGTCTATTTGCTCATAGAATTCGCCTTTCCACTGAAAATAGCTGGATTATCATCGAGCAAAGCTCGAAGTACTTTGCTATGTCATTCGGGAATAACTCAGACACGTAGTTCAGCGATTCCCTGATGGGAACTAGTGTAAACAAAGACACAACATCGAAACTAACGAGTCGGTCATTCGGTCCCAACTGAATGTTTTACAGTTTTTCTACAAACTGAGTAGAGTCCTTGACAAAAGTGTGCGTATTTCCTACATAAGGTTTCAACATAGTCGTTTAAACCTTTGCTAAGTCGTATGTTGGTGAATCGATAGTACTTACAATAGGTTTCAATGGGACATTATCCTTGTGAATTTTCGGAAGTCCGTATATACGGATTCTTCCAGCTGACAAAGAAAACGCGACGGTGGTGATGTACACCAGTTAAAGTGTTAAAGCCACGTTTTTCTTGGGCGAAATCCTATCCTCATACTACGTGAGAAATCACAAGTCACACAGGATAGAGTACAAAAATATAAAAAAATCTGACCAAATCACAGCTATCCATTTGCTTTGTGTGCCCTCCACTTCCTCACAACGCATGCTCTGTTGACGTGAGTGACGTCAGCTGGAAATGCCTAAGTCACCTGTCAAATATATTTTACAGATGTAAAAAATGTAACCTCACTTTTCCTCTATTTGTCAAGTTCTGAGTTTAGTCATGTGCAGATCGTTGAATAGTCCAACGGACATTGTTTAATTGCATAAAACATGTAACACCACCGTGTGTTTAATTCTCATTGTAGTGGATTTACGACCCCCTACAATTAAACCAACCCTGAATTCAGTAGCCTTACAAACAACTGAATTCTGCACTGCTACTTCATTGGATTCACGACCCAGTGAAGAAAGCAGAAACATCTTTTGAGACAATTTTATCTCAAAAGATACAGCAACTATATTGCATCAAATTCATTTTCACGTAACCAGAATAGGGTTTAATAAGTATATGGTGAATTTCAACAATCTCTCGAAAGATGCTGACTTCATCGCTATAGTTGACATTCCTGGGATCTCCCACTATCGGCGTATTGAATTCTTGACGTTTTTCCTCCCCCAACAACGCGGTTAACGAGCCTGACCTCCTTTCACGACCCTCCCGACCCCTCCAAACACATGACGAAAACTTTCCCTGACTGACGTGTGCAGTACACTCCCCGTTTAGGGCGAATCTCCTCAAGGGGTCGACGATAGAGATGAGCGATATTTCACTACCGGTGATTTACTCACGGTGATTTTCAAATCACCGATCACTGCGGTGATCGAATTCCTAAAAGCATGGTGATTGTGATTGTCGGTGATTTTCACGGTTGTTCTTTCCGTCAGTGATTGTGATTGCGATCACGTTAGAAACTCACATACTGCGATGGTGATTTTTGGAAGGGGATCACTTACGAGAGTTATGATTCAAGTTCATGCTGTTCTTGTTGTCGGTGATTTTCACGTTGGTTCTTTCCGTTAGTGATTGGGATTGCGATCGCATTAAGCCTCGTTCTCAGAGCTTCGTCGTGTCGCTGGCGACGATCCCCACTCCTTCCTTGTTTCATGAGATCGTAGCAGAAATCCAATGTGTAGTTGAAATATTTCAACTACAAACGGGGCGTGTCGCGACAGATTTTGACAACCAGAAATGAAAAGGTAGGGGCCAGGGGAAGTTTTGTTTACATGCTCTGATTGGCTGAACAACTGTCGCCAGCGACACGACGAAGCTCTGAGAACAGGGCTTTAGAATGTTAGTTACTCGCATAATACGGTGGTGATTTTTGGAAGGGTAGCACTTACGAGTTATGAATGTTATGATTCAAGTTCATGCTGTTTTTATTGTCGGTGATTTTCACGTTGGTCCTTTCTGTCAGTGATTGGGATTGCGTTCGCGTTAGAATGTTAGATACTCGGATATTAGGTTTGATATCGCGATTTCAGAGAAAACTTAATGCGGAACAATTAAAATAAGGTTCAAAAAGAGATCGATTTTCTCGAAAAAAAGTTTTTGTATACCATCTAGAGTTCAGATTATCCCAATTTTATGTGAGTTGTGGGGTTATTCTCAGAATTTTTGTAAGGCTTTCGCTCAGTTGTAGGAACGTCCATTATACTTTAATAATTTTTGAAATTTCAATACAACATTGAATAGGAAATTCTATTGACAGTAGCCAAGGAATCGTTGTTGCATGGAGGATTGAAATTTTAATGAATAATTAAATTAAACTTTTCTGAAACTGTGCCCTAAATGCACTTTCTATAGTGATTCCACTTGACTAGACTATTTTTGTTAATTTTGACGACTTGGTATTCTCATAGAGATATGAGGTTCAAGACATTCTCTTGATGAACAACTTTCCAAAATGTTTAATTCAGAATTTGTATTCACTTGTAGTTGTTAGTCAAATTCAATTAATAACCCCACTTTCTCGAAATCACTGGTGATCATAATTAGAGATGAGCCAATCGGTGATTTCAGAATCACGTCGTGATTCGTGATTGTGATCTGTCAATCACCGTTCTTTTGGGATTATGATCACCAGTTTCAGAAATGTATAATTTAATTATTCATTAAAATTTCAATCCTCCATGCAATAACGATTCCTTGGATACTGTCAATAGAATTTCCTATTCAATGTTGTGTTGAAATTTCAAAAATTATTAAAGTATAATGGACATTTCTACAACTGAGCGTGAGCCTCAAAAAAATCCTCACACTCACATAACCTCACAACTCACATAAAATTTGGATTATCGGAACTCTAGATGGTATATAAAAACTTCTTCTTCGAGAAAATCGATCCCTTTTTGAAGCTTATTTTACTTGTTCGGCATTAAGTTTCCTCTGAAATCGCTATATCAATTATAATATCCGAGTATCTAACATTCTAACGCGAACGCAATCCCAATTACTGACAGAAAGGACCACCGTGAAAATCACCGACAATAAAAACAGCATCAACTTGAATCATAACATTCATAACTCTCGTAAGTGATACCCTTCCAAAAATCACCACCGTAGCACAGCCGTCTATAGAGATGGCCTGGAACTAAATCTGGCAACGCCGTATGCGAACGCGAAGCGTAGGTATACTCGTCCGATGCGTTAACGCGGGATATGATGTTATTTCGAATTCAAATCATTTGCGAATTCATCAAATGAATTTTTTGCTTTAAGAAAAAATAATATAAGACCCTACTTAGTCAAAAAATTGAATATCTTAATTACTACTTGGCAAAAATCTCACGATTGTGTTTCAATCTTGATTGGAATTGAAAGGTAATTATCTGAATCATAAGTTAGGAAAAGAATTTTTATTCAATTCATTGTTCAGCAAGAACCACGAGAAGGTGTAGGGCCAACTCTTGCCAAAAAAATTAAATGAAATTCTCTACGTGAACAAAACAAGTATCCTCAACATAATTATAAATTCAATATATGTAGAAATCGGAGTGAATGTGGAAATGAATAGATATAAGATGTTAACACAACAAATATTGAAATTTTCAACAAAACATTGATATGCAATCTCAACGGAAATGCATATTTTCATGAAAAGTTGGACGATTTCATTCAAAGGAAGGTAGTTTCTATCTTCTGGTAATGCAAACTTTTTCCTATCTCCCAAGTGTTTTCTCCGTTTCCTCGACATTAATCATATTATTCTTATTATTTACGAGATTGTTTAGGAGTTAATTTGCAAAACCCGAACAAAGTGAATTTAAAATTGATTTCGCATTCGTACCTCAACTGCAAGTCTCAGCTGCTGCTCGAAGGAGCAGCATATTCTGAAACATAAATTTTGGCGGAGTTATCCATGTCGCTATTTTGCGAATAATATAAATCTAAAATGGACAAACTTTTGAAATAAATTTTCTATGATTATCGGAACTATTCTCATCGCAATTGAATATATAACCTAACCTCCAACCTATTCAGTACATGATCTCAAGTTAGTAGAGAAAATCAGACGAAACCTTCATTGCACTTCACTAAAAAACAGTTTTTCAGTTCCCTTAAAGTTCACTTATTCACTGAAACACTACGATTTATCAACAAAATTCAAACACACGTACCTAAACTATCAACAAAACTCGCTCTACTGAAAATCTATTCTTCACCACGCATCACGAGTTTCGTGGGTCTCTGGTAGGCCTACGCGCGACGTTGCCGAATTTCCGTATTCCGGGCTTGTACTTTAGGAGGCTATGACCGTAGTATGCGAGTAACTAACATTCTAATGCGATCGGAATCCCAATCACTGACGGAAAGAACAACCGTGAAAATCACCGACAATCACCATGTTTTCAGGACTTCGATCACCGCAGTGATTTGAAAATCACCGTGAGTAAATCACGGGTAGTGAAATATCGCTCATCTCTAATCATAATCCCAAAAGAACGGTGATTGACAGTTCACAATCACGAATCACGACGTGATTCTGAAATCACCGATTGGCTCATCTTTTGTCGACGAACATGACGGGAAAACGGAGTGGATGAATTCCCCCCCTCCTTGGGGGGGCGCGGGCCCCCAGACGTCTCCGGAACCGGCCCCAACGAAGGTATGATGAATGACGGGAGTTAATTTCCTGGAATTCCTCTCCGTATCGAACTTGGCGGGGATCACGGATTAGTCACGTCGTTCCTTGGGGAAGTCGAAGTGACAATGTTCCGAAAGTTTACGTCATCTGTTTCAAGTTTTGAATTAATCCGGACACTTACACGGGAAATGGCTCCGGGGCTCGCAAGGAGTATTTTGTTGGGACTGGTCTTATGGGCCTGGGTCGATAATTCTTGGAACGAAAAGGAAATTAAAGTAGAATGAGATCTATACTCCCCGCCATAAATTCCGGACAGGCAAAATTTTGGTTAAATTCAACAACCTGTATTTTTTTCGTGGTGCTGCGATTTTGTTGAAATTCACCAGGTATAGTATTGGGTCTTTTTATATCAACCTGAAATTTACTTTGCAAAAATATCTGTAGTTTATCCGTTACGTAGGGAGAACAAAACCTTGTTTTATACCCTCAATTTTTGAACACCCCGTGGTGAATTTGAGTTAGAAAATTTGATTTCATTAAGTTTTAGTTTGAAGTTTGACCCTTTCTTAACAGAAGGTTCTTTGATTCACATCAGTATCTGCTTTAAATAAAGATACCCATTTTCAAAGAAAGTGTTGCATTCTTTCAATTTTTATAACAATTTAAAACATTACAATACCTTATCGACTAGCAAACATGAATAAACATCTTAAAATTGATGATGTATAGTTCCAACTCGCTTTCTCATCACTTTTACCATACGACGTGGCATACATACTTTCAATGCTCTTCCGAATTGCTTCTTGGGGAATATTTTCCCGTTCTTCAAGAAGGGCTGTTCGTAAATCGCGCAAGGTGTTGGGCTGCCGATTTCGAACACGTCTACCTAGCATATCCCATACTTGTTCAATTGGACTTAAATCCGAACTTCTGGCTGGCCACACCAATATTCGCCTCTTCTAGGTATTCTGTTACAACCCGTGGAATGTGAGGCCTAGCATTGTCCTGCATCAACAGAAATTGTTGGGGAAATATTCCCCAGAAGCAATTCGGAACTGCGTATGGTAAAAGCGATGAGGAAGCGAGGTGGAAATACACGCTATCAATTTTAAGATGTTTGTTTATGTTTGCTAGTCGATGAGGTATTGTAATGTTTTAAATTGTTATTAAAATTGAAGAAATGCAATACTTTCCTTAAAAATGTGTATCTTTTTTTTAAAGCAGATACTGACGTAAATCGAAAAACCTTTTGTTAGGAAAGGGTCACATTTCAAATTAAAACTTAATGAAATCAAATTTTCCTACTTAAATTCACCACAGGGTGTTCAGAAATTAAGGGTATAAAACAAGGTTTTGTTTCTCCCTGTATAACGGATAAACTACAGGTATTTTTGCAAAGTAAATTTCAGGTTGATATAACAAGACCCAATACGATACCTGGTGAAAATTTCAACAAAATCGGAGAACTACGAAAAAAGATACAGAGTGTTGAATTTGACAAAAGTTTTGCCTGTCCGGAATTTATTGACGGGGAGTGTATTAGAAAAGGAAGAGTATATAGTGTGTGTTGAAAATGCGTAACGCGCCTTCTGGGTGATAGTACATTGAAAAATAAGTATAGTTTGATGAATAAACTCATGGTTCAAAATGCATATTCACGGAAATATATCCTTCCAAAGTTGATAAAATTTAACATAACTTTTAAAAGGTGAATGTCACCAGATTGATTTTGGTTCTTGATATAAGTTGTTGAATCAATTTTTTTATTACACTTCTACATTTGTGGTATTGTTTTGAATAGTGTTTTTCGTACAACTGCCATTAAAAGTGACACTTCTAATGACAGCAAACAATGTTAAAATCGATTGTTTACGTAGAAGCGTGTTAAAAATATTTTTAACATTAGTGTTGAAAATATTTTTAGCACTCCATTTTCTTATGATGAAATCAGATGAGAAAAATTCAGCAATTGCAAATTTCTAATATCAATATTCAACAATCATTACCTATGAACATTAATGTTAATGTAACTAGAACAATTACTTACATTAATGCCCTGTGACTTTAGGGAGCTTCGCAACACATTATTAGAATCCTCAGTACCATCAGTACTTGTAGAAACCGGAAGTACAATATTGGATGATGATGATTCAAAATCTGTTGAGGTTGGGAGAATTTTTTCAGCAATGACATTTCTGTATGCAATGGAATGATCAACATGGCCCTCGGCTAGCATCGTAGACTTCCATCCACCATGTTTTTTTATATCCGTAATATTTGCTCCTGATTCTGCTAGCAATAAAGCGGAGGATCTTCGAGAACAGTGTCCTTCCTGTATATTGCTTTGGTTCTGGCAGTTTGAGGAATTCGGCAACAATAGATGCAATTTTCCCAAATGTATTCATACCAACTGGATTGGCAGTGCATTTATTATTCATGTATTTCAGAAAAAAAGACGATGTTTGATGTCAGAAGGGCGCAGTGCAAAGTACTTATGAAAATAGTCTACATACTTCCCAATAATACTGAAAGAACGACTGACTTTCGTTTTTGCATTTGGAAGTTGTATAACCAATGATTTATTTGTTACTTCGATGTCTTCCACTGATAAATTACACAATTCTTCACGCCGACAGGCTCCAAATAATCCGAAAATAGTTGCAACCTTGACCATCAAGTATTTCTCACCTGGTGCCTCCTTCATAAACTTTTCAACTTGTTCACGAGTGAGAATTTTCGATTTTTTGGGACGATATATTTCGCTCTTTCGTTTTAAATATGCTATTACCTTAAAATATTTACTAACATCCACACCATTTTCAACAAGGGTGCTTGACTTTATCATTGAAAATTTGCTCCACAAAGTTGATGAACTCCATATTTTTGATTTTTCTTCTTAGTATGCCAGGAAAACATTTTCACTAAGTTCCCTTCTACATTTTTCAATTCACACCAGGCTAGGAAATTGTTATATGCAATATCGTACTGATGAACAGATATTCTAGGTAGGAGTTCCAGATTTGCTCTTCTTGCAGACTCTTCATTATCCAGAGGAAAAACCAAATCGTCACTTTTATTAATAATTAAACTCTCGAAAAACTTATTAAGCAGTTAAAAACCCAAGGCCAAAATTGGATAGGAACGAAATTCAAATGACAGCTTCTCTTCTCATTTGTTAGTAATCATAACGTTGGCAACGTTTGCCATTCATACCAACCTTTTGATTATTTGTATATTAAAATGCATTTTGAAGTTCATTGTCATTGCAAATTCGCCCATTTAATGATTAAAATGTTGTACAAAAAACATTGTATGGTATTTGTGTTAAAAGTGATTTTATTTTGTTCGTGAAATCGTTCAATTCGCTCCGCTCATTTCAAAAACTTTTTCACCCACAAAATAAAACGTCACTTTCAACTCATATCATGAATAACTATTCGGATTCGAATTGTTTTCGTTTTTTTTTGCATTTCTTGAAATAATTCACCATAGTTAGGTAATATTGTTTCATCAGAAAGTGGAGATTTCAACAAACAAAAGACCCACGACTTTTCCTGAAAAAGCAGGTATTTTAACTCGAGAATTTTCCATTGAACATTGATATAAAACGAGAAGTTTTCACCAATTTTTGTGAGGAAAGATGTTTGTTGGAAATGAAAAATCAACAAATAGGTTATTTGAATTTTTCACAAAAAAGTGTAGAACACAAGTTGAAATTTTTTTATTACCTTCAACTTTTCCGTAGGACTTGTACTTTTCTAGAAAATCAAGGTAAACCATTTTTTACCCTTAAAAGCTCACCCTCTTACAATTTTGACCTCAGATAGCCCGTTATTCATTATTTCTTTATTTTTTGTAATATTCTTTTTTTTCTGATGTGTTTCATGCTATTATCATAGTTTTTTCCACTTCGAAGTTCTGGTCTATTCCTCGATGGACTCAAAGAAAATTACCAACTCGCCGATATGTTTTTCCTTAATTCTTTAATTTTTGTTACCTCAGAACCCTAAACTGGGCGAATCGATTTTTTATTTTATTTGAAAACTGATGCCCTGCATTTGTTTCTACTTCAATTGGGTTCAGTTCTGACAAAAGAAAACCAGATAAGACCCACATTTTTATCAAGTATCTACGATTAACACAAAATCAAACTCATTTGGGAATTCTAGTTTTCAATGAAATCTTCAGGACGCGAATTTGTGAAACACTTGGTAGACATAACACGACATTGTTCTGTAATGGAATAATTGTGATTTAGTCAGGCAAAGCCTACGACTCCTACGAGAGTAAATAATGAAATAAACTAAAGTAAACATACAGTGTAACAAGGTATCGTTTGTTGCATCTAACAACATAATAATTTTGTTTGAATACTTTCCTGATCGTTTTTTCCCAAGTATTTGTTCAGCTCACGTTGTATACGAATAAACTGTTACCCTGTTGTTTCTCTGGCCAAAGTTTCGAATTTTCCGGACAAATAGATTTCCCAGATTCAAGTAACTGCTCGCTTCAAGTTCAGTTCACGATTTCGCGTTCTCATCGAATTGCTTCAGCGTTAAATAACAATTACAAACTTATCCAATTCAATCGGGCTGTCCGACAGTTCAATTCGGTGCCATTAGGATTGATGGAGCAGATTTCATTTCTCAATGAAATCTGAATTTAAACGTTCTCCGTTCCTTTCTTTTGACAGTCTAACTGATGTTCTTTTTTTTGTTTCAGGTTAGTTGAGACGTCGAGCTAGAGGTTCAGGTGACGTACTTACTTCAAAACATAAAAAAAATTAAAAAGGTTCACAGATTTTTCATCACGAGGCTGGAAAAATAGTATAAGATTTTGTCTCTGAGAGAAAGGATAAACCGGTTCTAGGCTTCATGAAAAACTTTTACTATCGATGCAAATTAATGAAACACTCTGTGGTGAATTTGAGGCGAGAAATTTGATGTCATTAAGTTTTCATTTGAAGTGTGACCCTTTCTTTACAAAATGTTTCTTGATTTACGTCAGTATCTGCTTTTAAAAAAAAGATACACATTTTCAAAGAAAGTGTTGCATTTTTTCAAATTTTATAACAATTTAAAACATTACAATACCTAATGGACTAGGAAACATAAACAAACATCTGAAAATTAATAGCGTGTATTTCTACCTCGCTTTCTCACCACTTATACCATACGACGTGGCATACTTTCAATGCAGTTCCGAATTTCTTCTGGGGGAATTTTTCCTCAACAATTTTGTTAAGGCAGGACAATGCTAGGCCTCACGTTGCACGGGTTGTAACAGAATACTTAGAAGAGGCGAATACTCAACGATTGGTGTGGCCAGCCAGAGTCCGGATTTAAATCCAATTGAACATGTATAGGATATGCTAGGTAGACGTGTTCGAAATGGGCAGCCCAACACCTTGCCCGATTTACGAACTTCTCGAAGACGGGAAAATATTCCCCCAGAAGCAATTCGGAAATGCATTGAAAGTATGCCACGTCGTATGGTAGAAGTGACGAGAAAGCGAGGTGGAAATACATGCTATTAATTTTCAGATTTTTGTTTATGTTTGGTAGTCGAATAGGTATTGTAATGTTTTAAATTCTTATTAAAATTGAAAAAATGCAACACTTTCTTTGAAAGTGTGTATTTGTTTTTCAAAAGCAGATACTGACGGAAATCAAAAAACATTTTGTTAAGAAAGGGTCTCACTTTAAATTAAAACTTAATGATATCAAATTTTCCGCCTCAAATTCACCACAGGGTGTTCAGAAATGGAGGGTATTAAACAAGGTTTTGTTTCACCCTGTATAACGGACAACTACATGTATTTTTGCAAAGTTAATTTCAGGTTGATATTGCAAGTCCCAATATTTCACCTGGTGAAAATTTCAACAAAATCGGAGAACCACGAAAAAAGATGCAGAGTGTTGAATTTGACAAAAATTTTGCCTGTTCGGAATTTATTGACGGGAAGTGTATAGTCCAAGAGCTAGCGAACCTTCTGAGTAACGGTTTGTCTGTAAGGCTAGAAATTTGTATAGCGATAGTTCCTAGCATGCTGATAACGAAAACCATGACCTGGCACCCCTTACCCCTGCACATCATCAACCCCTATATCGTTGAAAGTGTAAAAAAAAAATAATAAGAAAGAAACTTGTCGCTGTAAGGTTGAAACTTTCATACGATTTTGTTTATCCATTGTTGAGTTAAAAAACAAATTGACAGGAGATTTCGACGAGCACAAGTACCTGCCAGGCGAATCGAAAAGATTGTAAAATACGAACAAAAATGAACTTTTTTCTGTAAAGCTGAAATTTATATATATGGTCGTCTGAGGGAATGAAAAAATAAGTTTTATTATTAATCTTCATCATCATCTGATATGTTATCATTGATTTCTTCATCATATAAGTAGTACAGTCGTTTCAAGCGTAGTACACTAAATTGGTTGAGACTGCATTATATCTCAGTTATTATTGAAAATAGAGTCATGCGGTTTTCGCGACCCTGTGTAACTTTTTTTTAAATTTTTAAATCCACAAACAGAAATATTCCAACTACTTTTGTATTTGGAATAGGTACAGGGCGAAGACGAAAATGTACACTTTTTGAAAATGTTATTATTTCTCGGGCCATGTATAAGAAAGAAAAAAATTTAAACTTCTTTTAACAATATTTTCACGTAGAAGTCAGTGGCGTAGTTTATTATTTTTTCAAAGCATTGTTTTTGAGATTGAATTGGAACGGAATGAAATTTTTCATATGGAATACTCCGTTTATTTTAACGTCAAATTGTATCACAACCTATCCTCCAATGAATTTCAGTTAAAAAAAATATCCCACGCATTTAATCAATATTCACAAGCATTTAGTCATTACTTTTTCGAAAAGCCATGGGACCTGAACCCATTTTTTTATCCTATTTTGAACATAATCTCAAAATATCAACTGAAAAATGGTTTTTTGATGCATGTGTGGAAAAATTCATGTCTTATTTAAAAAAAAAAACAAATAGAAATATAAATTATTCTGATGGTTGACGCTGAAATTTATTAAAGTTTAGGTTGTGATACATCGATGTATTCAGAAAAAAATTAGAAAGTTTGACTTAAAAACATACGAGGTGTTCCATTTGAAACATTTCAAGTTTGTGCTATATCTCAAAAACATTCATCCGATGAAAATTTCAAGCTACGCCACTGACCTCTGCGTATAATATTTTTATATATAATTTTCAGGGCCCGTGAAATAATAACATCTTCAGAAAGTGTACATTTTCATTTTCGCCCTGTATCCCAGAAACAAAAGAAGATGGAATATTTCTGTTTGTGGATTTAAAAGTTTTACAAAAAAATGACAAAGGGTCGCGAAACCCGCATGTCTCTATCTTCAATAATTGCTGAGATATAATGCAGTCTCAACCAATTTAGACTCGGTGTACTACGCTTGAAACGACTGAACTATATGATTAAGAAATTAATGATACCATATCAGATGATGATGAAGATTAATAATAAAACTTATTTTTTCATTCCCTCAGACGACCACATATATAAATTTCAGCCTTACAGAAAAAAGTTCATTTTTGTTCGTATTTTACAATCTTTTCGAGTCGCCTGGCAGGTACTTGTGCTCGTCGAAATCGCCTGTCATTTTTTTTTTAACTTAACAATGGATAAACAAAATCTTATGAAAGTTTCAACCTTACAGCGACAAATTTTATAAAATTTTTTTTACACTTTCAAAGATATAGGGGTTGATGATGTGCAGGGGTGAGGGGTGCCAGGTCATGGTTTTCGTCCTCAGCATGCTAGGAACTATCGCTATAAAAATTTCTAGCCTTGCAGACAAACCGTTACTCGAAAGGTTCGCTAGCTCTTAGACTATACACTTCCTGTCAATAAATTCCGGACAAGCAAAATCTTTGTCAAATTCAACACCCTGTATCTTTTTTCGTGGTTCTCCGATTTTGTTGAAATTTTCACCAGGTATAGTATTGGGTCTTGTAATATTAACCTGAAATTTACTTTGCTAAAATACCTGTAGTTTATCCGTTATACAGGGTGAAACAAAACCTTGGTTAATACCCTCCATTTCTGAACACCCTTTGGTGAATTTGAGGCGGAAAATTTGATATCATTAAGTTTTAATTCGAAGTGAGACCCTTTTTTAACAAAATGTTTTTTGATTTCCGTCAGTATCTGCTTTTAAAAAAAAAATACACACTTTCAAAGAAAGTGTTGCATTTTTTCAATTTTAATAAGAATTTAAAACATTACAATAAATACCTTATCGACTACCAAACATAAACAAACATCTGAAAATTAATAGCATGTATTTTCACCTCGCTTTCTCATCACTTCTACCATACGACGTGGCATACTTTCAATGCATTTCCGAATTGCTTCTGGGGGAATATTTTCCCGTTCTTCGAGAAGTTCGTAAATCGGGCAAGGTGTTGAGCTGCCGATTTCGAACACGTCTACCTAGCATATCCTATACATGTTCAATTGGATTTAAATCCGGCCTTCTGGCTGGCCACACGAATCGTTGAATATTTGCTTCTTCAAGGTATTCTGTTACAACCCGTGCAAAGTGAGGCCTAACATTGTTCTGCATTAACAGAAATTGTTACTTTCCCCAGAAGCAATTCGTGAATGCATTGAAAGTATGCCACGTCGTATGGTAGAAGTGATGAGAAAGCGAGGTGGAAATACACGCTATTAATTTTCAGAAGTTTGTTCATGTTAACTAGTCGATAAGGTATTGTAATGTTTTAAATTGTTATAAAAATTGAATAAATGCAACACTTTCTTTGAAAATGAATACTGACGTAAATCAAGAAACATTTTGTTAAGAAAAGGTCACACTTCAAATTAAAACTGAATGATATCAAATTTTCCGCCTCAAATTCACACAGGCTGTTTAGAAATTAAGGGTATGAAACAAGGTTTTGTTTCACCCTGTATAACGGATGAACTACAGGTATTTTCGCAAAGTAAATCAGGTTAATACAGGGTCCGGCAAAATACCTCCCTGATTTCAATAGGCATTTGCAAAAAAAATAAGAAACATATAGAACAATTACTTATATTTGTGAATAGCCTATATGATGCCATTTCACATCACGTAGTACACTTTACTTGGTTTTGAAAATTATGTCCGATAAATGATGTCCCCTATTGTCAAGACATTCACGAAGTCTTTCCCTGAAGTTGTCCATAGTTCTTCGTGTAACTTCCCTTGGAATGGCTGCCACTTCCTGCCTAATGGCATCTTTTAGTTCTTGCAGAGTTCTGGGAATTTGGTGTGTGGGGACCGTACTTTTTTGAAGAAGATGGACAAACAGTAACGGTCAATACCGATCGCTATTGTCACATGATAGAGACATTTCTCCGACCCAAGATAAACCAGTTTGTTTTAGACCATCAGGAAGAAGAAGTTTGGTTCCAACAGGACGGAGCCACAGCTCACACTGCTCGGCGGTCCATGGAAATGTTAAGAGAGTTGTCCCTGGACGTCTTGTTTCTTTAAGTGGAGACATTTCCTGGCCCCCAAGGTCACCCGACTTATCACCTTGTGATTTCTTTCTGTGGGGGTACCTAAGGGCTGAAGTGTACAAACATCGTCCCAGAACTCTACAAGAACTAAAAGATGCCATTAGGCAGGAAGTGGCAGCCATTCCAAGGGAAGTTACACGAAGAACTATGAACAACTTCAGGGAAAGACCTCGTGAATGTTTTGACAATGGGGGACATCATTTATCAGACATAATTTTCAAAACCAAGTAAAGTGTACTAAGTGATGTAAAATGACATCATATAGGGGGCGTTCCACTTGGCGATCACAACGCTCACGCTCACGACCGCTCTTTTCCCCATTCCACTTGCTTGCTAGCGCTATTATGTTAACTCAAGTGGAACGGATTATTGGGCGTTTTGGGCTGTCATGACAGAAATGACAATATTGAAAAAAGTAGAAGTCATACTAAACAATAAATTTAATTAAAGTGTACAACAGTTAGAAATATTATAATAAATATATATCTAAATTGTATTCTGAACGTCCATTTTCACTTTCACGCATCTATTGAGATAGGTCGTCACAGAGCTTGGAGTGAGCGATGATTTTGCCGCGCTCACAAAGACCGCAGTCGTCAAGTGGAACGGCTAAAGGAGCATTTTGATGGTTGTGATCGCCAAGTGGAACGGCCCCATAGACTATTCACAAATATAAGTAATTGTTCTATATGTTTCTTATTTTTTTTGCAAATGCCTTTTGAAATCAGGGAGGTTTTTTTGCCGGACCCTGTATAACAAGACCCAACACTATACCTGGTGAAAATTTCAACAAAATCGGAGAACCACGAAAAAAGATACAGGGTGTTGAATTTGACAAAAATTTTGCCTGTCCGGAATTTATTGACGGGAAGTGTAGATGGACTGAGATGAGATCGTGTGGGCATTCTAGAAACGGGAAGTCTGGAACGTTTCCATGAACCCGTCGCTCCCAAGGCGTGGAAAACGTCCTCGAGATCACGCTCCGACCTAGTGCAAGTCCGCATCTAGAGGCGTGACGGGATTTTGGCGTCTAAACGTTCCCCGCTTTATTATTAGCAGCGAACTGCTGAAATTTATAAGGTCGCGACGATTTAATACACTGTTTCCCTTCATGCCACTCGAGATGAAAGGCGCTTTTCCGCGGAAAAAAACGGGATTGAAGGCCGGAAAAGTCTCGGGGGAGGCATTTATTCAAAGCGAGATCCCGACATGATTCCCGGGCTCTGAAGCTGGCGAAACTTTTTAATAGGGCTCTTTTTTCCTCATAATCCCTCCTGGATGTTTCTCGGGATTCTTTGATGTCCCCGTTCGGGAGGGGGTGACCTTTTTGCGATATCAACAACAGGCGTTTTAGCAACTCGCGGTTTGAACGTTTTTAATATCGAACGTGTGTTGTTCAGTTTATGAGCACCGCTTTTGGACGAATAGAATTCAGAATTCAATTATGTCCTATTGTTGTATGACAGTTTGCATCATAATAGTACACTGGCTGACCCGGCAGTCTTCGTACTGCCTAAATCGATAAAATAGTTATTTGTTTCTCATGTGTAAACGTCACTTTACAAAAAACCCAATATTAATCAAGAAAGTTTATTTTATCAAGTCACTAACTTGTAAAACTGACAGTTAACTTGCAAAATTTTTACAAGTTAGTAGTATTATTTACATTAGAAAATTTTGTTTTATCGTCAGATATGTTGAAAATCATGGAACAATTGTTATTTCCAGTAACACAGTCTTTTTATGATGAAAGAGTTGATACTGATGATGATGAACCATCTGTTGACCCAGAAACTGCTGAACTTGAGGACTGCAGAACATTTGTACTCTCCTTACTATCAAGTAATTTGCTAGACATTTCGATTTTTTTGTTGGCTGAATCATCGACATAACTTATCGCAATTTCGGTGCTCTTCCACCCTCTTGCACGCTTTAGTTCTAAAATATCTCCACCCGAATCCGCAATCATAGTGGCTCCAGTTCTGCGAAATGAGTGGCCGGTGTATAACTCTGGGTCTTTTAAACCTAAATATTTCGCTATTTGCTTTGGGACACCACCAATAGTGTGCTGGCCAGCATTAAGGGAAATGCACTTTCCATGTCGGTATGTAAAAAAAAAAACTTGTGGTTTCTGTTCCAGGAGGCCGAAGATTTACATATTTTCTGTATAACATGCAGGGCTTGAAGCTGCAGCCATCATCGGTTATGGTGAATCTTCTTGTTGTTAAATTTTTTGTTTGCCGCCATATCACAATTACGTATTTTTCCATATCTTCTACATCATTCATGTTTAAGGAGAGAATTTCGTCACATCGACAACATCCAAAAATCCTAAATATTTTTACAATTTTCGCCAGCAACCATTGGTCATCAGGAGCATGTAAAAGAAATTATTCAGCCTCTTCTTTACTTAATATCTTGGCCTTTTTTGGCGTATAACGCACATTTTTTCGTTTCAGAAACGTTATTACGTTTTGAAATCTACATTATGATTGAAATCATATTTTTCAATGAATTTTTTAAGGAAAACAAACCTGCTAACAGGGACATTTTCTTTCATTCCCAAGCAGCTTTTCAGCATAGACCATTTCGTAAAGTATTAGGGCTGAATCTAGCTGATAGTTGATTCAAGTAGACCAACAAAAAATCTTTTTTTTTTAATTGAATGAGTTGGCTTTAGACCAGTGGTCATGCAACCAGTCACAATTCCAAAGTTGAGCAATGCAACTTTGATAGTTATTCTACGCTTTGTATAAATAAAATGAAGGAATAAGTATAGATAAGATATTTAAGAGTGTATATATAAATAAACAAGTAAATAATAATAACAGTAAATAAATAATTTCAATATGAAAACAGAAGTTAATATTGATTAAAATAAATAAGTAAACGACAATTAAACAGGGACACATTCTTCACGCCATTGGGGTCTATCAGGGCGACTTTATGAAAACAAACAGGGAGGACCTCGGAAGTAAGGGATTAAGAGTAAAGGAAAGGAGAAATTCAGAACATTTAATATTTAGATTAATTTTACAGAGATAAGAAATAATTTCTGAGTAGATTTCAAAATTTTTTAGAGCAAGGAGGTGATTAACATTAAATGGTCTTTGGACATACTCAGGATGATCAAAAAGAAAAAACAATTATACAGAGAAATGAAACAAAACACAGACTCGACACTCAAACAGAAATATAATAGATTGAACAAAAATATACAAGCTATGATCATACAATACAAGTCCCATCAATGGTTAACAACCTGTCAAAATATTAATGAAAAAAGGGGCCGTAACTATTGGCAGGAAATAAAAAAATTGTCAAGGTATAAACCATCAAAAAAAATAAAAAACATAAATCTGAACAATAAAAATATTTATGATGAAACAGAAATAGCGGAAGCCTTCAAACAACATTTTGAACAACATTACAAGGAAAACCAGAACAATAATTTCGACCTTCTATTCAAAAATAGAATTGACAGAAAGATAGAAGAAATGCTGAAAAATCTAAAACAATTTGATGTACCTGAAATAACAGAAGAAGAATATAATGAGATACTTTATACTGGAAAAAATACAACTCCTGGACATGACAATGTTTCAAGAAATATACTTACAAAATTAGACACAAAAATACACGATCACATATTAAAAATTTTCAACTATTGTCTCAAAAATGGAGATTACCCCCAACAATGGAAAAAAGGTTACATAATACCCATACCTAAACCAAACTTAAATCAAAAACTAATATCAAATTATCGGCCGATAACACTTTTGCTAGTGATAGGCAAGGTATTCGAGAAAAGAAATGGTGGAAAATAATATTCCCGCATATCAGTTTGGATTTAAAAGAAAAAACTCGACAATCCACCCCCTAGTAGTTCTAACGTCAAATGTTCAAAATAGCATGAAGAAAGGGTATAGTTCTGCGGCAATTTTAATGGACATCACGAAGGCCTTCGACAGTGTTTGGCAAAATGGGATAATATACAAAATGAGTGAATTGAAAGTTCCTGATTATTTACTGAAAATAGTAGAAAGGTTCATGAAGGATAGAAATCAATAATTCTCTATCGGACATGTTCACTACAGAACAGGGTCTCCCTCAGGGTTCACCCCTATCACCTATTTTATATAACATCTTTAGCTATGATATGTACAACTATGATCTTACCGACAAAAAGCTTATAAATCCACAACGATATATTCTACAATTTTGTGATGATACCGCCTTGATTACACACAGCAAAACATTGAAACATGCAATGGAAAATCTCACAAGGCTGACGGAAAAAATCATTGAATGGATGAAGAAATGGCGAATCGCACTCAACCCAACAAAAACACAATTTATTATATTTGGACATAAAATATCAAATACTTCTCCCACAATGAATATTTTACAACACACAATTACACCTAAAACATCGGCCAAATATTTGGGAATCACATTGGATGGCAAATTAAATTTTAAACTTCACACACAAAATATGAAAAGGAAAATTATAACTAGATCCAAACACTTCCGATCATTGACATACAAACGGGAAGGTATTAGTTTGAAGAATGCTACAAATATTTATAAGATGATATGTCGACCTATATTAGAATATGGACATCACTTATTAATCAATGCAAGATAACCCACATTGAGGAATGTTGAGGTAGCCGAGAGGACAAGTCTAAGAATTCTTACCAAAATAAGACACCCCAGTAACCCATTATACAACCCATCGAATATAATGCTGTATGAGGAAACCAAAATAGAACCAATTCAAACCAGATTTCAAAGACTGAACAAGAAATTTGCTGACAACCCGAATAACCTCAACATAATTGAACCTTTGATTAGTATAGACCACAACCAGAGAAGTAAACGGAAATATCCTATTAAAATCCTAGCTTCTGAACTTCAAGAATTAAGAAATTAAACTTTCCCTCTTAACTCTTTTTTTTTTTTTATTAATTTAATAGGTGTATTATATTGGATTTTTCATTTTTTTTTCAATATGGAAATGTATATTTTATTAAACAGAATACTTGTTAATAATATGTAATTATATTGTAAATGGGCAGAAAGACCTCGGTCGTTAGTCTATTGGTATACCCAATAAATATTATTATTATTATTATTATTATGGTCTTTGGACTTTCAGTTTTTCTGTTAATATTTCTGATAACTGTTTTGTTTCATCGGAATATTTTGCACAGGCAAAAAAAATATGATTTAGGTCTCCTTCAGTCCCACATGCATCACATTCATTGGTAAGCAGAACCCCTATTTTATTCAGATGGGCGGGACAGCAGCAGTGTCCGAATTTCATTCGAATGATAGTAGTGATGAATTTCCTGCTGACATTATATTCAAGATGCCAATATTTAGTTGGAATAATAGGGGAAAATAGGGTGTAATTAGTTCTCGATTTTTTTCTGAAATCTTGCCATCTTTGATTCCACTGGATTTTCATATTTGCAGTTATTGCATTAGAGGCAAAAAAAAAAATCTTCAGTTACCCCAATCACACTATTTTTGTTTTGCCACTTTTTGAAGTCGTCGTATGCTCGCTCGTACCTTGAAGCTGATTTTGTAGGTAATAAACTTGATGCTACACTGCTGGCTGCCTCAATAATTTTTTTTGGTACATTCATTTTCGCTTTCGCCGAAACAAATGTAAAAAAAAATAAACAGACATGTTCATGGCAACGCTTCCATAGCTTACGACATTTGCGACAAATTATTGAGATTTTTTTGGAATTTATCTAACTTTTTTACAAATGAAAAAGAAATAAAATATAAAACAATACACGCAAGGTAACGGGTTTTACTGGCTCAAAGAGGTAACTGACTCGCCTGCGGCTCGTCAGTTATATCCTCCATTCGCCAGTAAAAACCCTCCTACCTTGCTAGTAATGTTATATACTATAAACAGCCCCTTCTGTGAGTTTCAGTTTCTTCGTCAGTTGGCATATTTATAATTACTTTACAATTCCTGACTCATGAGGGAGGAGGAGTTAACGAAATCAGTAGGTAGAATGTATATTTACGACGCAATAATCAATCATTCCCAGTAAGGATTCAGAAACGCGAAGTCAGGCAGACTGCGTCCTTCTCTGACAATCTCCCATTAGGAGCTGAATAAGCAGGTACTGCGGCACTAATGGAACGCAGTCACTTTCGCCGGAACACTGAAAAATGACCGGGGCTACGTTCCAGAAACGGATGGATTCCGTGGGATCAATCAGTCTGAGTGGACTTTGAGGATCTCGGCGGTGAATAAGAGGGATTTGCGGGGGCTGTTGATTCGGAGAATCAACCCGAAGGGATATTCCTTTGTGTTCGTTGCTGATGGTTTTGCGGGTTGTCCAGATTCGTCGTTGAAACAATTCTTAGAAGAATCAACGTATCGCTTGTCTAATTCGATAATTCAATTATATTCACTTATTTCAAATTTTGACATATGACGTGACACTTTTCAGAACTAATTGACGTTTTGAAAAGTTTTATGTTGTTTTTAGTTGTTTGAGCCGATGTATCAGAGATCGCATAGTCGTGGTGAAGAGTTATTCTTGAAAGACAACGAGCAAATCACCCATACAGTCGGATGGTGTTTACCTATTCGTCAACTGTCATGATATCATTATTATTCAATGCGTGAATAATTATTATTCAATGGGCGAATAACACCAGTCATTATATGCTTATTGAATAATATACTTTTATATCTAAATAAATAAAAGATCGTCTATGGTTATATTTGAATGGGCATCACGTCCAATCGACTGCACCAAATTGATTAATTGTTTTTTTTTGTTCTGGTCGTTATAGTCCAGTAAATGTTTCCACTATGGAATATTTCCGGATAATAACGTACAAAAACGAAAGAAAGGACTTTTATTTTTCCTGCAATCATAGGGCTTACTTTATTGTCAAATTGACAATTTTCGGAATACGTCGCAGTGTCTGATCTCCGACAAATATTCCATTTTTCGTCCTAATAATAGTTGTTTGGTTTATCTATGGGGGATGATTTCCTTTCATTAGGGTCCCATAGCGGTCTTCAAACATCTGAAGTGCCGAAAAATCATCACCTGGAAGGTCGCACCCGGTTTGTAAAACCCTCACGACCAGAGAGCAGGAATTTGAGAATTTTGAATTTGAATATCGAAGGAATTTCGAAAGACAAGTGTGATTACGTCTCCAAATTAGCTGATGAACATGGTATCGAAGTGATTCTTCTGCAAGAAACCCACACGGCAACAGAAAAAAGTCTTCGTGAAAGAGGACAGTTGAAAGGTTATGTATTAATTGATTTTTTACTGAGTCCAATATACGGTTTAGCTTGTTATGTTAAAAAATTATCAGTTCGTAATGTTCAACAGATTCGGAAAGGGGATATTGATGGAGTTTTTTTCATTTCTTTCAAATTTTGTGACATTTCTGTCATAAATATTTATAAACCTCCGAACATTATTTGGCCAAGAAATCTGAATGTTGATGTTTCTCACCCATCAATTTATTGCGGAGATTTCAATTCTCATCACGTAATGTGGGGTTATAATTCTGTCGATAGAAGTGGTATAGCTCTTACTAACTGGATGGAGGATAATGATTATTTTTTAATTTTTGATGCTAAAGATACACCTTCTTTCCATTCTGCAAGATGGAATAGGGGCTATAATCCTGATCTCTGCCTAGTTTCGTGTGATATTTCTTCAAAACCTCTAAAAGTAAATCGAAAAGTTCTTGGGGATTTTCCGCATAGTCAGCATAGGCCAATGTTATTGACTTTAGGTGATGAGGTTCTTTTTGCTCCATGTTTGGACAAACCCCGTTGGAATTTCAGTAAGGCTAATTGGGTCAATTTTGGGAATAAAGTCGATAGTGACATAAGATGGATTAGACCGTCTTATGATAATTATTCTAGATTCGTGGACGTAGTTAAAGCTGCAGCTAAAAAGTTCATTCCGAGAGGTTTTCGTAAAGAATATGTTCCTGGTTGGTCAGAGGAAACTGAAAAATTATACAAAGATTATCAAAATTCCCCATCAAATGAAAAAAGTGAAAAACTCATGAGCTCAATAAATGCCAGTCGGAAGGATAAATGGAATAGTGTAGTCACAAATATGAATTTCACACATTCCAGTAGTTCATGGGATGTTTTGCGAAAACTAGGTGAAGCTGCACCTCTCGCGATATCATCCTCGAAAATTAACCCCAAATTGATTGCTCGTCGTCTTGTTAATGTCTCTAATTCAGTTAAAATATCGAAATCCCAAATCAAAGATATGAAGTTGAAATTACATAAATTTAGGACATCAAATCATACCGGGAATGTTATTTCTAACCCATTCAATATGGATGAATTAATTTCAGCGATTAAAAACACAAAATCAAGAAAAGCAGCCGGTTTTGATGGAATTTATCCAGAATTCATCAAACATTTAGGAAAAAAAGCCCTATCTTGGTTATTATCTTTTTATAATGATATATTGAATTCCGGCAATTTTCCGACCGAATTTCGCAAAGCTAAGGTAGTAGCAATTTTGAAACGTGGAAAAAATTCTTCTGATCCGAGTAGCTATCGTCCTATTAGTTTATTGAGCGTCCCTTTCAAAATTTTAGAGAGATTGATTCTATTTAGAATAGAATCAACTATTGAAGAAGCATTACAGAACTGTCAGGGCGGTTTTAGGAAAAATAGGAATTGTTGCGATCAGGTTCTTAGCCTCACCACATTTATTGAATCAGGGTTCAATAAAAACTTAAAAACAGGGACAGCATTTGTGGATTTATCAGCTGCATATGATACAGTATGGAAAGATGGTTTAATTTATAAACTATATAATCATTTGAAATGTGGAAAAATGGTAAGACTTTTGGAAAATATGTTATCCGACAGAAGGTTCCGAGTTTTTGTCGATAATAACAGTAGTAATTTCGAAACTTTGAATAATGGTCTTCCACAAGGTTCAGTTTTAGCACCACTTCTATTCAATTTATATTTGTGTGACATTCCATCTACTTCTTCGGAGAAATTTATTTATGCTGATGATATTGCTCTGGCTTTTCATCATTCTAATTTTCAAACATTAGAAAGTACCCTTTCCGCAGATCTGGACATAATGAAAAATTATTTTTTGAAGTGGCGTTTGTGCCCGAATGAAAATAAAACCGAAGTTTCGTGTTTTCATTTGAATAATCACCAGAAATATAGAAAATTGAGTGTAACTTTCGGTTCTTCTCCCTTAAAACATAATTTCAATCCTAGATACCTGGGAATCAAACTTGATTCCTCTCTAAATTTCAACGCCCATTTAGATGATCTGCGTTTGAAACTTAAAACTCGAAACAATATTCTTCAGAAACTAGCTGGTTCCTCATGGGGCGCTGATGCAACAATACTTCGAACAGCAGCGCTTGCTTTGGTTTATTCTGCTGCTGAATATTGTTGTCCTGTTTGGTTGAACAGTGTTCATGTAAAAAAAGTTGATGCCCAACTAAATTTTTCTATGAGGATTATTACTGGTACTATCAAGTCTACACCTACTCCTTGGTTACCAGTCCTCTCAAATATTGCCCCCCCCCATATTCGCAGAGAGACAACAGCTTTGAATTTTTGGAACAAATTCAATTCTTTTCCAAATTCGTTTCCCATACTCACCTATATTCCAGATAATAGGGTCCCCAGATTGAAGTCGCGTAAACCTTTTTGGTCAAATTTTCTGACTAATATGAATAGAAGCGACAAAGAAATGTGGCAATCTGAATGGAATGCATCCAATTTTTTCAATAAAGATCTTATTTCTGATCCTTCCATCAGAGTTCCTGGTTTTGACCTTCCCAGGAGAATATGGTCTGTTCTAAATCGCATTAGAACAGGCCATGGACGTTGCAATAGCATGCTCTTCCGATGGAATTCGGTTGAGAGTCCTAGTTGTGAGTGTGGGGAAAATGAGGAGACTATAGAACATCTTATAAATAGTTGTCCCATTTATAAATTTCAAGATGGTTTCGAGGCTATACATAAAGTAACAAATGCATTTCTAAAATGGGTGGTTAATTTCAAAATTATTTGATTTATTCTGAATATTCGGTTTCTTTTCTGCTTTTTTCTTTTTTCATTTCAGATTGAGAATCGCAAGCCGTTTTTGGGAAGAATCTATCGACGGATAACATGCAGATGATGTCTTTCAAGATTTTTCCTGATATTTAATATTTTATGTTATTTTTTTTACGGGGTGGCAGGTTTTTTCGGCTGAGGTTTTTTCCCCTGGCTCTATAGTATCATATGATACTAGTGATGATAGTATCGTATGATTCTATAGTATCATACGAAGAATGTTATGATACCCCGTTCTTTTTTTACCTCAGCTTAGGTACTTTTTGTTTCAACATTTATTGTATTATTTTAGCTCTCTATTTTCATAAGAATATATATATATATATATGGGGCATTTGACATTCAGACAGAAGTGTGGGATATTGTAGGTTATATCGACTGAATCGAAAATTGAGAATATCATTATTAACCATTCCAAACTCAAAATTATTTTTTCAAAAAGTCGAAAAAGAGCTCGTAATTTTACGAGTGCGTGTACTATACTTTTTCTACGACCGCAATAATTCCCATAAAACTCAGAAGTGAATATATTTTTAATCAATCCAATTGAATAACTACAAAAAATCATACAACTATATTAAGTTTCCTATAAATTTCACATGTTTATTATAGTAGGTAGTTATTAATTGTTATTGTGCAAGTTGCATAATGGGCTCCATTTCCAAAACGAATGCGAATGAGTATTACGAGATATTGTCTCTATTTCAGTCAAGTTTTCTGAAATACTCTCGAAATTCAAATAAAAATTCAGATAAGTGACTTTTGTATTGCATCTTGGCAGTTGGTGTGACTTACGAAATTTGACAGATTACGGAATTTGAATTAATTTGATTTGAAAATTGATAGGATCTGAGGTCAGTACTGACAATCACAAACCGAAAAATATAACTGAAAACAATGCTGTAATAAGTTTCATCAAAGCACTACTTTTAGTACTGTAATGAACTCATTACGATACTGAAATATAAGTGAAAACAATGCTGTAATGAGTTCATTACAGCACTACTTTTAGGTATTACTTTTAGTAATGAACGTTTCTCGATTTCAGTATCGTAATGAGTTCATCACAGTACTAAAAGTTGTGCTGTAATGAACTAATCATATCATTGTTTTCAGTTATATTTTTCGTTTTGTGGTCGTCAGTACCGACCTCGTATGCCATCAATTTTTCTAATCAAATCAATTCAAATTCCGAAAGCTGTCCAATTTCATAAGTCACACCAACTGCCAAGATACAATGCAAAAGTCACTAATCTGAATTTTTATTTGAATTTCGAGAGTATTTCACAAAACTTGACTGAAATAGAGAGAATATCGTCTAATACTCATTGCAGAAGGCAATTCCAACACTCATGCTTTCGAAAACTCGCTCATTCGTCGCTCGTTTTAGAATTTCGCATTCGTGTTGGAATGGGAGCTCATTCTGCAACCTGTTTTAGAATACAGTATTTTGAATCTGCAACATGAATTTTTGGACCTGGAATGAAAAAGTATGAATTATCTGCTATGTGAAGCGTTTTGGAGAAACCTTGACGTCAGATTTTTTTCTCCTGAAACCATCTGATTTTCATTTTAGTAGTAGTATTTTCGTTTTAGTTTAGTTTGAATAAATTGACCAAAGTGACGATGTCTTCATTATTTAGAAAGTTCTACGAATTTATCTTACATAACATTTCCCGAAAATGATTTTGTGTTTCAGCTTCCATCCATGAATTCTTGATAAACTGTTTCGTATTATTCACGAGATTTTGCGAGTAATAAATTTTATGAAGCAACTTTCGCTTTTTTACCTATATCGGGTAGTGTGCAAAATTCATCTTCGCTGCTACTGGATATTTTTCACAACAATTATTATTCGTTATGGGGGATTTAGTTAAATAGTGGGAGATATTTACGAATTTCGTATAAAAAATAAGTTTTCACCTTGCACCGACGCTCATAATGGAATAAGTAGACATGTACAAAATCGGGATTGTTCTGATTTTGGAAAATAAAGTTTAGGACTGTATCCAGATAATTGAGTTAGAGATGGTATTGTAAAAACATTTATTGACTTCATTCACAATCATAAAATGAATAAGTCACCCACATGAAGTTAATACAGTAAAAAATACAATATTAAAGTCATCTTTAAAACTCAGAGTGAATTATCCAACTAAAAACAGAGGTAATCTAGAAAAGTTCAAAATGAGAGGTCAGCTGAAGTCAGACTTAGACTTTGAGAGAGTTCCATTAATTCAAAATTAAACACAGAGTTTACAGTGATGATGCAACCGAAATTTATTGCGAGAGCCTCTCTATCTCATCAGAAAAACAAAAGGTTCAATAGTGAATTGTTAGAGTAGTCTGAGTTGTAATAAAGTGAGATTAGGCCTTAGAGGAGTACGTGTATTGAAAACTTAATAGTCTGAGACTGGTCTTCATTGAGAGCATTACAATATGAGAATATCAAGTTTGAGAAATCAATAATTATGATCTATAACGTAGTTCTGTAACGAGAAGGCTAATTAATCAATTGAGACAAAATTTACAGTGACAAACTACTTTTAGCAAGCAGGGTTAGTGTTCATCTGAAAAATAAGAGTTACAATTGATAATTATGAGAATGACAATATGAGAGTACATTGTATGAGTGCAAATCACCAACCCTTTGATTTGTTTGAAGCTGAATGCTTGAGGTTGCCACTTGCTAAGTGTTTCGGATGAATGAACTTGAGAATTTCTTAGTTATAATGAGGAGATCATACCAATTTAATCATGTGGGCAATATTTGAGGAGACTGCTCAAGGTGAAGCAGGGATTGTGATTGTCAATCAGGTTCAATGTGTGAATTACTTGATCGTTCAAATACTTCAGAGAAGTTGACTTGATTTTATTGAGAGAGAAGACTGATTCCATGATTCACCCTTATGCTTGAGATCTTTCATTCATCTGAAACTCGAGAACAATAATTAGCAAGTTTAATGAGAAGTGTATGATTGAGAAATGAGATGACTACATTGAGATAATGAGGTGCACATGAGAATATAATGAATCAAAACTCATTACCACAAATAATGTTCATTTCTGGAGCAATCAATTATTATTTCCACTCTGAGAAGTCTAGAGAAATCTGAAAAATCATGAGAACAGCAAAATATATCAAAATATGTATCTTAGAGGAGTCAATTCCATTCGTTAAATGCAATAGAGATTTTCTGAGAGTAAAGTGAGAGAGGATTACCAGTATTTTTATAGATTTTTATGATCTAAAACGTGGACACATATTCAAACTTTATAAAAAGCAGGAAAATAACATTAAATATGCATTAATGAGAGATGACTTTGAGAAATGCTCACTTACCTAATTGATTGCTTCCAAAAATGAACAAGATGTACAGTTAATTTGCGAGGTGACTTTTTGAAAATTCTAATTTCACAAGAGAGGTCTGATCTTCAGAGAGAGTCGATACAGAAAAGAGGATTGATTAATTGATACAATTAATAACGAGCATGAGTCGATCTGTCAACTGATTAACATAGAATAGAATTAGGTTAACTAGACTGTTCATAGAGATGAGAAATCGTCTTGACGTTTCGGTGCGTTCGGACCATAGGCGTAGTTGAGGATGACATCTGAGGGGCTCAATTTTTAACAAGACATTTTGATCCAAAAAGAGAACATTTAAAATAGAATAGAATAAATTTATTTCAAAATAATGTAACAATACAATGACATGTCACAGTACATTTCTTTCTTGAAGTTTTCATGATGATCTGTACTTCGCAGATTTCTCGGCAATGAATTAAAAAGCTTCATACCTATATACAGTGCTCCCCTCTCAGTCATTGTTAAATTATGATTGTAATAAAAATAAGTGACCGTATTTCGCGTGTTATTATTGCTCTTGAATTTGTCAAAATAAAGAGGATTCTTTTTTATGAATAACAATATTCTAAATTGAAGAGGTCTTAAAACTTCTGGGTTTCCTCACTTTATGTAGACCAGTATAAATCCGCAAACAAACTCATTCTGAGCTCGTATCATTCCTATCTCTTATCTCCTTCTATTTTTCCTAAGGACAATGAACCGCCGGTTCTGTCCGTAACAACATCGATGGCAAATATAACGTGATATCATCTACAATGGAAAATGCGCTTTTCCATGGGATAAAACGAATTCTATTAAAGTTTGGAACGAATCGCGTCCCTCGAGAGTCCAACAACGATCGTCCAAGGCCATCACCATAATTCCATAATGAACGTGCGGACAAAAAGGACATAAAGAGTTCATTAGGGCTGTCGTTTCAATGGAATATGGACAGTTGGAATGATATAGGATGAAATGGATTTCGACTGGTAAAGCGTATTTCTGTATTGGATGAAAGGGGCAATTTTCATGGTTGAGTGTTTCCAGGAGAGAACAACTCTTTTCGTTCAGTTCAATTTGAGGACCCTCAATGGAATCGAGGAATGAATGTAAGGGGTTCTTTGACGTCTAAATGAGGCTGTCGGCATATACATGGTGTCCAGAAAGGGTAGGGGGTATTTGTATACTGTTCCACAAGAGTTAAGGATATCGTATTCAATAGTTTTGAAAAGTATGTAATCTTCGAGAAAATCCCTGTAAAATCATTCAAAACTCAATAACAACTTGAATAGATCCAATAAAAATCAGTATGAGACATTTCGTCAATCTGGTCGCCTTTTTTCTGAAGTTAGGTTCTTTTCATGAATGTTCTTATTTTGAAATGGAGTCAGTTCATCAACGGCTTCGATTTGAAACGAGTTTTCTGGAAATGCCAAGACGTAAATTAACAAACGCTGATTCTAATAGGACTATCGGAATGCTACAGGTTGCCTAACTCAGGTTGTAGTAGCGGAAAGGCTCCAAGTCAGCCAAAGTGTTATATCTCGACTTTGGATTAGGTTCAGGGAGACAGCTTCCGTGTTGGAAAAACCAAGGCTTGGTGGGCGACGAAAAACAACACCTTCTCAGGTTTATTTCATCACCGTTTCGGCGAGAAGAAAGCCTACATCTACATGTAGAATGCTACGGAATACTCGTCAAAATGAGGATGGGGTCCAAGTTTCCATCGAAACCATCAGACGACGTTTGAGAGAGGTGAATCTAGGTTCTAGACGTCCATTAAGAAGAGCTCCATTAACACTTGACCATAAGCGTCAAAGATTGGAAAGGCAAGGCAACATATCAATTGGAACGATCAATGACGTAGTGTCCTTTTCACTGATGAATCCGGATATGGACGATTTTCAGATTCTCGAAGAATATGAGTTTGGACAATCCCACGCATACCCCGTAATCGTCGCTATGTCCAAGAAGTCCATCCATTTCGAGGGGGTAGTGTTATGGTATGGGCCGGGATATTTTTCAACGGGCGCACAGATCTACACATTTGTCCTGGGAACATGACCGCCTTACACTATAGGGAACATGTCATAGACAAAATGTATTGCCAAGTTTTCACGCTACTATTGGTGAAACTTTTTAATTTCTAACGATAACTCTAGACCGCACCGTGCAGCCAGAGTTTAGAAGAGCTTGGTATTCCACATTGACCAATGTCAATGCTCCGTGTGTAATATGCGAAGAAGATGTCACGCTGTTATTGATGCCCGTTGAGGTCATGCATTGTATTGATAGTCTTAAAATGCTTGAATTCTCCGATAATAAAATTTCGTTATTTTACTCTATTTTTCTTAACCACCCTGTATGCGCTGCAGACCTACAGGCTAAAATTAATTTATTTTCTGCAACTTGAAATCATATGGATATGAATTTTCATTACAAAATCTCATTCAAACTAAATTTTTTCTGCAATTTAAGTCAATATCTCTAACTCATGTGGAGCAAGTTATTTCAACTGCAATATATTCGACAAAAAATCTTTGTTTGTTCCTCTTTTCCCCATACAACATAATGTGAGAAGAAATTTCAATTAATCGATTAGGTATTTGTTGGTGATTAATCATAATTATTCCACAACTGAATCCAAATTCAATAATCCGTATTACCACCTCTTCTCTCAATCAACTGCAAAACACATCTCAATATCCAGTCAGGCTTATCTCAATTCCTTAACGGTTCAAAAGTTCAGTGGTCACCAATTTTGCCCATCTTGTATGAATTATTTCAAATCTAATTTTTGAAGAAAGCCAGAAATTTCAGAACATTCTGATTTTCCATTCGCTTCAAATGACCCTGCATATTCTACATTTTCAGACATTCTAATGATATTCCTTTTTGGAATGGGAAATAGAGTATCCATGTATATAATGCTGAAATAAATCGACTGAATCAATATTCTGTCAGTTTGCGCTCGCCAAAATCAAATATTGAACAATGGCAAAGGAAGATGTCTGTACAGAGGTGTATAAACGCAGCATTGTTCAAATACGGTCTGAAATTAATGAAGTAATTTGTATTACCGATGTTAGTAATATCGAGGACTCGCTTGCTTTGTCCAATGAATATAATATGCAAATGTGTCAGTTTTGAAATTCAGATTTATTTTGATTCTGTTGACTCACCATGGAAGAATATCGCTAGTGAACAACTACCCAATTTTTGTATTCATTTTCATCTAAGGAGCCTTGAAATGAATTTGGGGTCAAGCAGACTCAGACTATTGTCCCGAAAAATCGAAAATTCTCACTCGTGAACAAGTTGAAAAGTTTATAAAGGAGGCACCAGATGACAAATACTTGATGGTTAAGGTTGCAACCAATGATTATAAAGTATATATATATATAATCTTTGGTTGCAACTATTTTCGGATTATTTGGAGCCTGTCGCCGTGAAGAATTGTGTAATTTATCAGTGGAAGACATCGAAATAAAAAATAAATCATTGGTTATACAACTTCCAAATACAAAAACGAAAGTCAGTCGTCCTTTCAGTATTATTGGGAAGTATGTAGACTATTTTCATAAGTACTTTGCACTGCGCCCTTCTGTCATCAAACATCGTCGTTTTTTCCTGAAATACATGAATAATAAATGCACTGCCAATCCAGTTGGCATTAATACATTAGGGAAAATTCCATCTATTGTTGCCGAATTCCTCAAACTGCCAGAACCAAAACATACAGGACACTGTTTTCGAAGATCCTCCGCTTCATTGCTAGCAGAATCAGGAGCAAATATTATGGATATAAAAAACATGGTGGATTGAAGTCTACGACGGTAGCCGAGGGCTATGTTGATCATTCCATTGCATATAGAAATGTCATTGCTGAAAAAATTCTCCCAACCTCAACAGATTTTGGATCATCTTCATCCAATATTGTACTTCCGGCTTCTACAAGTACTGATGGTGCTGAGGATTCTAATAATGTGTTGCGAAGCTCCCTAACGTCACAGGGCATTAACGTTAGTAATTGTTCTGGTTTTACGATTAATATTAATGTTCATAAATAATGATTGTTAAACATTGATAATAAAAATTTGCAATTGGTGAAATGGAGTTCTAAAATTATTTTTAACACTATTATTAAAAATATTTTTAACACGCTTCCACGTAAACAATCAATTTTAACAATGTTTGCTGTCATCAAAAGTGTCACTTTCAATGGCAGTTGTACAAAAAACATTTTTTACTTAGAATCACGGGATTATTTTGACCAAAAAATATCCACGCATACTTTGGCATGAGGTAGACTTAAGGTGGTATTCTGCTTTTTCTCTGTAAGCTACGAATCTGTAGCGTACGATTGATCTGTAATTTATCTATGGATCTGTATGTGGCTGACTTACAGATTCGTAAATTTTGACATTCTGGAAGTTTTTCTGTAACTCTCGTATTAGAAGTGTCAATTTTGAACTACTTCGTAATAAGATTATAGAATAGAATTTATTTTCCTACAATTTTGGCTCGTAAGTATTAATTATTGGATATATTTATGTTCAATTCGTGTTCGTTACAACGAGAAAGAGAAATTAACCACCGAAGTACGAAGATGAATTACAAAAGTAGTTGAGTTAAGTGAAGTATTTTATATTCTGTGACTAAAACAAATCATTCAACATAACCTCACAATATACCTTTCGATATGTTTCCGATCACCTGTAAGCTACAGATTCATAGAAAGCGTTGAGAATCGTAATTGTCCTGTAAACTTATGAAAAGTTACAGATTCGCTTACAGATGAAAGCAGAATACCGCCATTAATTTCTTGAGCGATTTCCTACCTACTGTAATAATTTCAAGTAAACTGATGCATATTGATAGAATTACCAACGAATATCCTCATTGACTTTACTACATATGAATATTTTATAGCAATTGCTTTTTCTACTTCAAAATCTCTAGCCCTTTACACTCCACACCCCTCTGCTATTTTTTTCAATTGTAGGTATAACTAGGCTTAGAAATGATCAATTCTCAGTTTACCTCCTTATTATCGATTTCCTTTTTCAGTGTGAACCCCGATGTTTGGATGATTACCCACCGCAGACCGCAAATTGGAGGTTTTCATGCTCGTTCGAAATTGATTACCCAAACTGCGCTTCAACAAGCGGCATAAACTTTACGTCCGTATGTTTTTCAGGCTTCTAATTCCCACATAATGCAGCATCGTTTCCTTGCAGATAAGGCCGGGCGATAAAGTTGTTTTTGTTTACATGTCGCGGGCTTAATGACCGAATAAAAATAAAACTGTGCGAAATTTAGGATTCCCATTCGCCACGACGTTCAAAGTTCGCGCAAAAACAAGCATTCGGCACGAATTTATGTCCCATTGAGATCTGCGATCGGAACTGCAAGGTCCATGAATTTTCTCTATTTCTGTATTGTAATGAGTTCGTTACTACTGAAAGTAGTGTTGTGATGAACTCATTATAGCATTGTTTTCAGTTATATTTCTCGTTTTGTGGGTGTCAATACTAGCCTCCGATCCTCTCAATTTTCAAATTGAATCAATTCAAATTCCGTAAATTTTCTGTCAAATTTCGTAAGTCACATCAACTGCCCAAATCTGTATACAAAAAAAACGGCTGCAACAATTTGGCTAATTTTGGTCTTGACTTATTCGTGGAATTCCAGGGAATGTTTAAAAGGTGAAAAAATATCAGGCCAGGATCTAGGGGGGGCAAGCGGGGCGCTGGCCCCGGGCGCCAGCTCAAGGAGGCGCCAAAATCAACCAGCAGTTAAATGATTTCATTTTTCATATTCTCGGAAGAAAGAAACAGTTGGATTCACAACAATTTTCCGGTTTCCAATCGACTTAGCTATTATGTAATCGGCAAAGGTTTTTTATGAATTGATAACTTACTGTTGAGCACTTTCTGGTTGAACAAAGATCATGGAAAGTTTCCGCTGACGATTAGATGATTTCATAAATTTTGTTTACCCAAAAAGCACTCAACGCGCCCCTAAAGAAGTCATAAATTCATAAAATACCCCATGCGTGTCGGCATTCTCTTCAATCGTTACAAGATGATCGTTTTATTGGCGGTTTCATTAGGCGACTTTGATTTGGGATTCAGTTAACTTTTGTTTAAAATTCAATTGACGAAAGATCAGTTTATAAAATTTATGTATTGAAAATGATTGGGCGTTGGTTCTTCAAATTTTCTAAAGTTTTTCCGAAAAAACAAAAATGAAGAAAAAACTGTTTGAATTTTTTTTTTTTTAATATTTCTTTTTCGTATATTCGATCAACATCTGCAAATAAATTGTGAAAGATCTCGGAAAAACTTTCTTCATCATGTTTGGAAGGTAATGAGCTTTTCAGAGTAATAAACGTGATCCTTTAATTATTTCAAAAACTCGATCGAGTGAAACAAAAAAAAACGGCTGGCTGGATTGAATTGGCTTTTGTTTACAATTTTTTTTTCGAAAAAGCAATGAACAGCCTTCGAAGGAAAATCATACAGGTTCCTGAAACCCACCGTTAACTTTTTGTGTGATAACAGATTGCTGAGATAACGATGGTCAAAGACAAAAGGATCCCTTTGTATTTGAGAGTCAATATCTTTATGATAAGTAGACGTATCAAAATTTAAAAAAAGGAATTAAAGCTTAATTAACGAAGTGTCCGAACATTATAGCGGTTAACAACAAAAAAAGTAATAATCCAAAAACAAGATGGCTGGGGCTACAATTTCTTTTTTGTTTTTTTTTTTGTACGACCATTCCTCTCAAAAATATAGCCTGTTTGAAATTAAACAAAAAATTTGAATTTCATTTTGACTCTTTAATTCATTTCAGGAGTGTAGATATACATTCTCAAAGCTTTTAATTTTCATACCAAACTTTAGAAGGGCGGGTACCATCATGAATTTTTGCCCCGGTCAGAAGAAATCGTAGATCCGGGCCTGGAAAATATAAACATGCAAGGTATTCAAAATGGTTTTTCCTTAGAGATAGAGGTGATTGATTATCATTGATTTCCGATGATCATCGATTTTTGACAATTAAACATCGATGTTTTGAAATTGATTTGCATTATTTATAACCTCGTTACATGTATTTCTTGATTTCAATAATTTTTTCAAGTGAGGACGATACAAAGTTTGAACAAAACTTCAATGTTATCAATTAATAATAATAAATAATTAACTAATAATCCGATTAGAATCATGTTCGGATATCTTTGTCATTATCGCCTTCGGTGATCATTTGTGAAAATGACATTTCAAGTTACGTCCTCTTTTTGCAGTTGATCTTTTGTGATAGATACTTATGTGTGAATATTGTAAGGCGTTGAAATACAGTGGTGAATCTACTGGATATGTCGTGCTGAAGGCAAAGTAAAATTGCCACAATTGGTCCAACCACCAGATCCTTTATGTAATTTAGTTTCTGGGATAGGAAATGATTCGAAACACTTCTTGGCCAACGCTCGAAAATATAACAGTTGTTTTCAGATGGCCTAGATTGGCGCAACACTTACAGGATAATTTCAAGCTCACTTTCAAGGTATTAAACCATAATAGTTTATTATAATATTAAATTTTATATCAAATCCAGCTGACCCGGCAGACTTCGTACTGCCTCAATTGATAAATAAAAAAGCAGATTATTTCTATTCAGATTGATGAATATCATGTTTCGTCACAAATTCAATGTCACTATCAGGGAGGAAGTAAAGAAAGTTCTCGCGCACGTAAAGGTAACCGTCACTCACAAAGATAGAAAGATGAACTCTTTGCAAGGGGCGCACTTGCGATTTCTTGTCGTGCGACTGAATAATCGCAATCGCCAAGAAAGAAATTCGAAAATGTTTCATGCGCGCACTTGCTACTAATAAATCGCAAACTACATTCAGTAATAACATGGATTTTCCTAAAAACCGATTGCGTTGAAGCTCTACTAGTACAAATAATAATAACAATAGGACCCTATAAAGTTCCCCCCAAAAAAAAAACTCACCCAAAGAAGTTCGGACTTCGCATGTGCACGGGTACCCTTTGTCATTCGAGGGATCGATAGACCCGAAGGAACGACTTATTTGTTGGTTGTCAAATTTCAAATATTATGTTTGCGTTCAGAAATTTAATTCCTGACAAAATATCATATTCATCTATCTGAATAGAAATAATCTGCTTTTTTATTAATCAATTGAGGCAGTACGAAGTCTGCCAGGTCAGCTAGCTAGTACAATATAAAAGTCACTAATCTGAATTTTCATTTAACTTTCGAGAGTTTTTCACAAAACTTGACTAAAATAGAGGAAATATCGTCTAATACTCGTTGCAGAAGGCAATTCCAGCACTCATGCTTTCGAATTTCACATTCGTGTTGGAATAGGAGCTCATTCTGCAAACTAGAATATACTATTAATTCACAAGCGAATTGAAAAGAATTCAAATGCGTACTTCAATTGAGCCTTGAAGCTGTGGATTGAATAATGTCGTTTTCAAACTCCAAAATGGAACACATTTCTTCGTCCTGTTGATTTCATCACTTTCACGAAAAAAAAATTTTTTTGTTAGAAAAAATTGGTGATATTGGAAACCGCCCCTGTTACATCCATCCCAAATCGAGTCGCGGATATCCACCCTAACTCGACACCGAGTTATCAATTCCGTAGAACCGATCATTCACATGCGACTAAACGAAAAAACCAAAAGAAAAATTCCCCATTCGGAGTCGTTCACCTAAAATATCTACCAGCCGCTTCTCTCGCATGTTCCCAAGTTGTTCTTCCGTTCGAATTCCCGGGTCCCCGATAAGGAGGAACATTATTTCTAGACACGCGAACCACGAGGTCGTTTTTTCTCCGCGAAAAACCTCGTAAAACTATATTTAGCATCATGCAACTTTTATGGTTAATGCACGGAGTCGGAGATAAGTTCGGAAACTGTAAAGTTTCCACGGGCGAGGTGGCTGTAGCGAACTTAACAATGCGTTATGATGTGCAACATGAGAAATTGATGGGAGCCTTGATATTCTAATATCTACTTCAATATGGGACGAATAGTTTATGGAGAATAACACAACGGGAGTTTACCACTTTTACTTTATTATTTGCAGCTGTATATCATCAACGAGTTTTACTACAAGTTATATGGCTGCATATTTCAGAACAAACTGAGAATCAGACACTAAAGCAACCAATAATAAGTATATCCAACCAAATACAACTTCATGTAAAATATTGCCAAGACGAGGTCGTATTTTTAACATTGTCAAAAAGTTATCAGATTTTATGTAGAGCCAAGCTGCTAACTCTACAATCTTCATCTTCACAGATCCTTATGTCACAAACTCTATGCCTTAGTCGAAATAAGTGACTTGGCCGTTTCTTTTTCGCCACGTTAGCGTAAGGTGAAAAATTCATTCGCTGTTCCTAACCTTTCTGTTATACAATAGTTCTTATAGTTACGAAACGGCCAAGTCACTTATTTTGACCACAGCCGTTTATAGAGATAGTCTGGCAACGCCGTATGAGAAGGCAAACCGTAGGTATACTCGTCCGATGCGGTAGCTCGGGATATCATGTTATTTAGAATTCAAATCATTTGCAAATTCATCAAATGAATTTTTTGCTAGAAGAAATAAAAACATAAGACCCTACTTAGTCAAAAAATTGAATATCTTAATTACTCCTATTAAAAAATCTCACGATTGTGTTTGAATCTTGGTTGGAATTAAAGGGTAATTCTCTGAATTGAAAGTTAGGAAGAGAATTGCATATTCAATTCATTGTTCAGCAAGAACCACGGGAAGGTGTAGGGCCAACTCTTGCCAAAAAAGAATTAAATCATATTCTCTACGTGAACAAAACAAGTATTCTCAACATTCTCATATAACTCATCAATATATGTAGACATCCAAGTAAATGTGAAAATAAACGGATATAAGATGTTTACACAACAAATATTGAAATTTTCAACATAAAAATGATATGCAATAGAAACGGAAATGCATATATTTATGAAAAGTTAGACAGTTTCATTCTAAGGATGATAATTTTCTATCTTTGGGTAATGGTAACTTTTTCCTATCTTCCAAGTGTTTTTTCTTCTCCGTTTGCTCGACATAAATCATATTATTGTTATTATTTACGAAATTGTTCAAGAGTTAATTTGCAAAAACCGAACAAAGTGAATTTGAAATTGATTTCGCATTAGTTCCACATCTGCAAGTCTCAGTTGCTGCTCCAAGGAGCAACATATTCTGAAACAAATTTTGGCGGAGTTATCCATGTCGCTATTTTGCAAATAATATGAATCTGAAATGAAAAAACCTCTGAAATTAGTTTCCTATGATTATCGGAACTATTTTCATCGCAATTGAAATCCTAACCTAACCTCCAACCTATCCAGTAGATGATCTCAAGTAAGTGAAGAAAATCAGACGAAACTTTCATTGCACTTCACTCAAAACATTTCTTTAGTTCCCTCAAAGCGCACTTATTTCCAGTCGTTCATTCACTAAAACACTACGATTTTTCAACAGAATCCAAACACGTACCTACACTATAAACAAAACTCAGTAATTCTCCAGTACGCATCACGAGTCTCCGTGGGTAGGCCTACGTGCGACGTTGCCGAATTTCCTTGTTCCTGGTATGTACTTTAGAAGGCTGTGTTTTGACCAAGGCATTTAGTTTTCGAAATAAGGATTTGTGAAGATGAAGAGTGTAGAGTTAGCAGCTTGGCTCTACATGAGATCTGATAACTTTTTGACAATGTTAGAAATACAGCCTCGTCTTGGCAAAATTTTACATGGTAATGTTTTTGGTTGGATTTCAATTCTTTTGGTACGTTGCTTATGACAAATCCTTCCATTTTCTTCATATTTTCCCCAATAATGATTGAATAAAATATAATTATTGCGAGATCTATTTCGAGTTAAACTAATTCATAATTCATTGTCAAAATCAACAATGTACGAAATGGCGAAATATACCTTTACCTACCTAGATTCAAACTGCGATGGCGATGTATTTGATAGCTGCCATCACAACCATCGTATAAAGAATCTTATCATCATACAATGATCACAACGGGAAATTACAAATTTAAACTGTTGTTGTACTTAACACAGGGAAATTATATTTGGTGTAAATACACATGAGGCGTTTTACGAGCGCTTTATTTTAACCCCTTATTCAAAATGTGGTGTTAATTTTCCCTGAGAATGCTTGAATATTTTTCTTAACATTCATAACAATCAGTCCTACGTATAAAGGGTGTTTCCTGATTGAATGTCAATATTTATGGGGGTGATTAGTGGGCTCATAAAAAAAAACTTCATATGAACATATTTCCTAAACGTCTTACCTTTTGATATCTCAAAGGGTGGTAAAGTTTTCAAAAATAAATCATTTATTATTAACAATACCGCTTCAGATATTTCAATGAAATTTGTCATACAAGTACTATGAATCAAGATGCATTTTTTAATATATAACTCCTTTTTTAATTTCCACCTGTGGCTTTCATACGTAATTTTCCCTGCCTATTTTGTCAGACATTGATGGTACGCCACAGTTTTTTTCTGAAATAAAAATTATTTTTGAAATTTCCAGTCAAGTTGATCACTTGACTTTTTTCAATCCGATGCACGGTTCTCGTTTAAAAAAATAAAAAACGGTGTCTCTGCATGATCATAACAATATTGTTAATACATACATATGACAATAGCACCATGCAGGGACATACGTAGATTTAATTTTTTTAGATGAAACCCGGCTTCGGTCTAAATATAATTGGAGAAATCAAATTGTACATATTAATAAGAAATCATTTATTTCTGAAAACTTAACCACCCTGTATTTCAAAAGGTAAGACTTTCAGAACATATGTTCATATAAAGTTTTTTTGTTAAAATGGGCCCAAAAATCACCGCCATAAATATTGATATTCGATTAGGAAACACCTTGTATATAAATTTACAGAATAGCATCAACATTGGCAGAAGTCTCATAAAAACTCATACATTCACTGGTTATAGGGGTTGGGGGATGAAAGTTTCAAGTTTGAAAATTTTTCTGTTGTTTATGTACTGAAACTAGCTCGCATACCAAATTTCAACTTGATAGGACATCAAGAAGTACCCTAATAGTTTTTATGATCATCTGTGAGTGAGTGACGAAATCGGGGGTTTTAGATATCCATATATACAGGGTGTTTCATCATAAACTGGACAAACTCATATGACGTATAGAGAACATCGGGAGAATCATTTTTTTCTTATGACATATTTCCCGTTTTCGAAGCATAAGGGAGATACACGGTGTTTAATGTCATTTTCGAGCGTTATTATATTGAGTGTGGTCGGTTATGTATAAGACTGGAAGTAATGGTTTCTTGTCATATCGTAGTATTTTTGGATCCTTCATTCAGAAATGGTGTAGAGCTCCGAAAAAAAAATTACAAAATGGCGGAAAACCTGCAATGTTCGTGATTTTTTTTTCGGTTGCCAAATTGATTTTCATTTCCTAAATGAGCACAATTTTTAAAGGATATCTGTGAAAAAATTTTTTCAAAAATCGAACACAACTTTTTTTTTACATGTCTACAGCGAAAACAAAATTTCACTCGAAATTGATGAAATTTTTCACGATTGTACCTACTTTTATACCTAACACGAATATGAAAACAGAATCGAAAAATATCAAACGGTTTCGTTTTTACAGCCATTCAAATGTCCCGTTCGAATATCTGAAATAATAAAAAAACATGACACAGCTTGTGTTCTTAGGCCCATAATTTTTGAATTTGTATGTCGAAACATTCCAGATTGCAAAATGAAAAAAAAAAATCAGTGAAACTTCATTGAGAGTTGAACTCCCTACTCTGAGTTAAGTATTAATGTGAAATATGAGTCTGTTCTAAGGTTCTGAGTATATTAATTTTCGTTGCCGAGCAACAGTAGCTGATAGAATTTGACAGGTTATTTGAATTTTACTGAATAATTCGAGTATATTGAAACGACTTGTTAGCAAACGAAAATGAAATATTCACTTTTAGAAAAAAATGATATGGTTCAGGCTTATTATGAAGCGAATGCCTCAGGGAGAAAAGCAAGGGAAATTTACGCTCGCAGATTTCCAAGCCGAAACGTTCCTAATTTTAAAACTTTCATAGAAACAGTGCGTAAATTACGTGAAGAAGGTATTCTTCTCCGCAAGAAGAAGGAAACAATCCGAAATAACGAAGAACGTATCCTGGATTTAGTGAGTGAAAATCCGATGGTATCAACGAGAACTCTAGCAAATCATCCAAGTGTGAATAAGAGTAAATCCACTGTATGGAGAGTTTTGAAAAGAAATAGCTACCATCCGTACCATTTCCGTTCATGTCAAACCTTAGAAGAAGGTGATTTTGAGAAGAGGAAAGAATTCTGTGAATTTATTTTAAGAAGGACACGTGAGAATAGGAATTTCCTACGTCTCATACTGTTTACGGATGAAGCAACATTCCACAGAGATGGTTTCTTCAACAACAAAAATAATATAATATGGCAAAGGGAAAATCCACATGCAACAGTAGCAAAAAATAGCCAGAAGAGATTTTCTGTCAATGTTTGGGCGGGAATGAAGGATGGATTCATTGTAGGACCGTACATTCTTCCTGAAACATTGACTGGAAATGGCTATAATCAATTTGTGAGGGAAACTCTGCCCGATCTATTGGAAGATATTCCTTTGAGTCACTTTCAAGGAATATGGTACCAGCATGATGGTTGCCCTGCTCACACAGTGAGGAGTGTACGAGAATTTTTAGACTCTCAATACCCTCGCCGATGGATCGGCCGATTGGGACCTGTCGCATGGCCTCCTCGTTCTCCAGATCTTACACCTATGGATTTTTATTTCTGGGGTCATATGAAGAGTCTTGTTTATGATAAGCGAGCTCCAGTGACTTCGAGAGAAGAACTGATTCAAAGAATCGAATCAGCCGCCGAAGAGATTCGCCGAAACCCGGAAATGGTTCGTTCAGCGGTGGATAGTGTGGCGAAAAGGTCGAGAAAGTGTATCCGGAGAAATGGCAATATTTTTGAGAACGAATTATGAATAAATTTTATACTAATAGGTTTTTTTGTTGCGTTTGTGAAATTGTGGAATTATTCGTAGAAATTTCCGCAATAATGTCATGCCATTAATATCTGGGAAGTATTAACCGCCAATTTCTACTCAAACTGCATAAATTGGTTTCAAGATACTTGCATTATTATATTCAGTTAAATTCAAATACTCTGTCAAATTCTATGAGCTGCCATTGCTTGGCAACGAAAATTAAAAACCTTTGAACAGTCTCAATTCAGATTCCACATTTATTTTAATAGGTACTTAACTCAGAGTAGGGAGTTCAACTCTCAATAAAGTTTCACTGATTTTTTTTTTAATTCATTTTGCAATCTGGAATGTTTCGACATACAAATTCAAAAATTATGGGCCTAAGAACACAAGCTGTGTCATGTTTTTTTATTATTTCAGATATTCGAACGGGACATTTGAATGGCTGTAAAAACGAAACCGTTTGATATTTTTCGATTCTGTTTTCATATTCGTGTTAGGTATAAAAGTAAGTACAATTGTGAAAAATTTCATCAATTTCGAGTGAAATTTTTTTTTCGCTGTAGACATGTAAAAAAAAGTTGTGTTCGATTTTTGAAAAAATTTTTTCACAGATATCCTTTAAAAATTGTGCTCATTTAGGAAATGAAAATCAATTTGGCAACCGAAAAAAAAAATCACGAACATTGCAGGTTTTCCGCCATTTTGTAATTTTTTTTTCGGAGCTCTACACCATTTCTGAATGAAGGATCCAAAAATACTACGATATGACAAGAAACCATTACTTCCAGTCTCATACATAACCTACCACACTCAATATAATAACGCTCGAAAATGACATTAAACACCGTGTATCTCCCTTATGCTTCGAAAACGGGAAATATGTCATAAGAAAAAAATGATTCTCCCGATGTTCTCTATACGTCATATGAGTTTGTCCAGTTTATGATGAAACACCCTGTATATCCATGTATTTCATCAGAGTCTATAGGTGTAAACCTCCTCTCTTCTCCTTTTGTAATAATAATAATAATAATAATAATAAAATCTGGATATGGGGAAAATTGACCTTTCCTCTCTTAATCCCAAAACACCTTATTTTTTCATTCAGAATATTCATTCATTTAGAATGTCTCAGAGGATCAATAAATTATTATTATCATTATTAATTTTTTCACCTTATTTTGTCTCAATATCGAAAAATAGGCCTTACTTCATATTGAAAATTCACACGTCAAAATATTCTTCTGATTCAGAGAGCTAAAATAATACAATACATAATATTGAAATAAAAAGGTACCCAGCTGAGGTTGGTGCAACACAGGCAAAACCATACAGGTCTGCAGTATGATTGAATGAGGAGAAGGAAAAAACCTCAGCTGAAAAAAAAACCCTCTCACCTCGCCTGTGAAAAAAAAAATTTACTAAAAATATTAAATATCAGAGAAATCTTGAAAGACATCAGCGTGATCTAAGATGTTATTCGTCTTTGGACTCAGATAAACAGATTCTTCACAAATCGACTCGCAATTCTTAATCTGAAATGAAAAAAGACAAAAGCAGAAAAAAAACCAATTATCCATACTAATATTATAAATGTGAATGTCCTTGTGTTTGTTTGTCCTCTATGGACTCAGAACCAGATAACCGATTTTGATGAAACTATTTTGTAGAGAATTTTTTGGGAGGTTTTCATGTAGGGTTCATCCCTATATAACGAAGAAATAAGAAAAAATATCGATTTTTCATGAAAAATCCCGGTACTTTCCGGCTTTTACGGGTGACGCTTCGTAAACTATAAGAGATAGAAAAACATGGTCAAAGACAAATTTGTAGTGCTCGAAAAGTTCTATAAAAAAGGCCGCGACGGCATATGTAAAACTGCCGAAACCAAACCACGATAGCCATTTTTAACATTTTTAATTCAATCCAGAATAATGGTCAATTTGAAGAGGGCTTTTGACTGACATGAAATGAATCAATATAAAAATGAATGTGACTGTTATCTGCAGCATTTATTCCTGATGAAAAATGCTTTTGAAAGTATAGTTTTTTAATGGATACTTTGAAAGTTACAGTAGGTTGAACAAGTGTGAATTTGAGCAAGAAATTATTGAATCTATACGAGACATCGTTTTGTCATCTATACGCAGTACCGTTTTAAATTGAAACAGTATAGTAAATTTTACAGTATAGTTTTCTAATATATATATATATATGTATTCTTATGAAAAAGAGAGCTAAAATAATACAATAAATGTTGAAACAAAAAGTACCTAAGCTGAGGTAAAAAAAGAACGGGGTATCATAACATTCTTCGTATGATACTATAGAATCATACGATACTATCATCACTAGTATCATACGATACTATACAGCCAGGGGAAAAAACCTCAGCCGAAAAAACCTGTCTCCCCGTAAAAAAAATAAGATAAAATATTAAATATCAAGAAAATCTTGAAAGACATCAGTGTGATCATCTTCATGTTATCCATCGATGGGCTCGGATAAACAGATTCTTCCCAAAACGACTCGCAATTTTTAATCTGAAATGAAAAAAGACAGAAGCAGAAAAGAAATCGATTATTCAGAATAAATCAAATGCATTTTCGAAATGCATTTGCTACTTTAAAAAACATCAACATTCAGATTTCTTGGCCAAATAATGTTCGGAGGTTTATAAATATTTATGACAGAAATGTCACAAAATTTGAAAGAAATGAAAAAAATCAATCAATTTCCCCTTTCCGAATCTGTTGAAAATGAGGAACTGATAATTTTTAAACATAACAAGCTAAACTTGTAAAAAATCAATGAATACATAACTTTTAACTGTCCTCTTTCACGAGGATTTTTTTCTGTTGCGTGTGTGTTTCTTGCAGAAGAATCACTTCGATACCATGTTCATCAGCTAATTTGGAGACGTAATCACACTTGTCCTTCGAAATTCCTTCGATGTTCAAATTCAAAATCCACAAATTCGTGAGGGTTTTTCAAACCGGATACGACCTTCCAGGTGATGATTTTTCGGCACTTCAGATGTTTGAAGACCGCTACGGGACCCCAATGAAAGGCAATCATCTCCCATAGATAAACCAAACATGTTATAACACAAGAAAACAGAATATTTTTCAGGACCAAAAACTACGACATATTCCGAGAATTTTCATTCTGACAAAGTTACAGTAGGTTGAACGAGTGTGAATTTGAGCAATAAATTATTGAAGACATCGTTTTGTCATCTATACGCAGTACTAGAGCCACGGGTATGAGCTTGTGATCTGATAATGGGAGATCCTTCCGAGGCTATTTCGTAATACGCATTCAAATAAGAAAACCCTGATCATATCTCAACACCGGTTGCTCAAGATAACATCGAGGAATACCAAATTCGAAAGAGCGCTCCCCAAACACAATCTGGAAGATTGTATTGTCCAAAATTCCCGTTCTGCGCTCCCGAATTGCGTGTTTGCACAGCGAAATTTTTCCATCTCCTCAAGGATGCTGGATGCTGGCTGCCGGTTTCACCACGGCGTGATTGAAAATTTCACGGTGCGGTTTGGAATGCCCGCCTCCCGATTGATTTATTGTATAAACAGACAGTGAATCACTACAAAGGCTTGATTATGCAAACAGCGTTCCAGCTGTCGGTCGTCCACAGAGCGGACACCCTAACGAAACAGGACTGTTTCGATCGTAATACTTTACGAATGATTTATAACATTATGAGGGTCGATCTGCATAAAATTTCGAATTCAAACGTTTGAACAGTAGGATTTTACGTTGCTTTTTTGCGGAAAATTGTCCAGTAAGCGAGGGACAATCAGTTTTTTGTGACAACACATTTGGGAAAATGATTGTTATCATAGCCCAGTCAATGAGGGCAAAATAGGGCATTGCCTCCGAATTCTATCAAGATGCTTCGATTTTGATGATATTTTGGGAATAAGCTCTACCTACTTGTCTCCCCCTCCAAAGTTTACCCTATGCCGATATGTGCTTATTATTTTTAAGGGTTGAAAACAATCCTTATAGCCAAAATTATAAAAAACTTGTTCTTACGTAAATAAAAGTAATTTCTGGGCTTCAGTAGCGTTTTGTGAAGTTTAATGAAGGTCTTCATATACTTCATGCTCGTATAAACCCCAAAAATGTGTAAAATTGGGGCTTTATTATTATTATCAATTCATTTCAATCAATTTTATAACAGTACTAGCTGGCCCGGCGAACTTTGTTTCGCCTCAGAGATACATAAAGTTGTATCAACAAAACATTGGTATTTTGTCAAGTAGAAGGTATATTAGGCATAATTAAAGTACAAAATATACAAAAAATTTAATTACATTGAAATAGGTAGGTATGTACATTGTTATTCACATGAAAAATTTCACCTTTTTCAAGCGGTATCTTATTATTATTTAAAAAATGTGTCAGTGTAGTACCTTTTTTTCCCGGGTTCGAGAATAATAAGAGCAAAAGATTTGCCGACTGGTGAACATGCACCATACAACTGGCCATGAGAAAAAAAACTATTTTCTAGATTTATGCCACACACACTCAAGGATTGGCCTTGGGATTTGTTAATTGCCATAGCAAACGCAAGACGAATTGGAAATTGAATTCTCCTTAACTCAAATAGCATATCTGTTGGGATCATCGGAATTATGGAAATAAGAACTTCCTCACCTTCATATTTTCCTTTGTGTATTATGCAATGTGCAACTATCTGTTCTGGTCGAATTCTTCCTACTGACCAGATGAGAATGTGTGCATGTGGCAGGCCTCGTTTTTGCCATTCAATTGAATACATCCAGTATCGAGTATCCCCGAAGACATGATGTTTTATAATAAAAGTCATTAGTGACTTCACTTTTTGATTGAATATTCGTGCAGTGATGTCATGTCGATCAACTTATGTTTGTCCGGGAAGAAGCAGTTGAGTGATTTCTTCCCATTTTGGATTGCAGGTAAATGTAATGAATAAATTGGCTGTATTTCCTTCGGTAGCGATTGCATCTCGTAAATGAATATATTCCTCTGAATGTAGTTTAGATTGATTCAGTCTGATATAAGTGAGGCGCTCTATTTCAATTACACAATACTGCTGCACGAAATCTCAGCAAATAGTTATCAGCATTTTGACGAACCATTGAACGAAATTAATAATAATTCATCGAGCTCACTTTCTTGGTGGATTCTTGACCTAAAATCAAATAATTCAAATTTTTATCAAGTAGACATTTTAAATTTTAATATAGGTACTCACCATTCAATGTATTTATCATCTTGATATTGAGGGTATATCCATCATCACCTATCCGAAACATTAGCGGGTATTGTAGTGCATCGTATGAACGGTCTTTTCATATATAGAAGATGTAAGAACAGTATCACTCGTTTCCAAGATTTCACCTACAATCACAATTGCTACTTCGTCAATTGTAGGGGCGTTGAATTGGCGTTTATGTAGTCCAACAGGTCGTTTATCTGCTCTAATCACAACCTTGAGATCGGCACTTGGCAGTTTAACACAATCGAACCAATACATGATATTCATTAATTAGTTGCTGCAAAACTTGAAGAATTATTCTTCTCACATCTACATTAATTGATTGACGTTAATCAAGTTGATCATCCATGATGCTTATGGAGTACCTGAATTTGGAGGAATTTATGTTGTGTATCTTCAAGTGGTTGTAATGATCCAATTCTATGGTGAATTTAGCCTTTGATCTGAATAGCAGAAAGGGAAGACAAAATAAGTGATTTGAAATAATTAATGTGAATAGAAAATGTCTTGATTCGGATGTTTTGAATCAAATGAAATACGCTTCTGGATTCTTAATATTTTTATTTGAATTGATTGTGTAAAATCAACTGCAATACAATAATTATGAAATTAAGAACATTTGATAAATTTGTTCACATATTAGAGAATTATTATAACAATTTCAAGAACTTATTCATACAGTGAACTCTCGATAAATCGAACATCTATAAGTCGAACAGTTGTCCTGGACCCGATTGATACATATCTTACCCAGTGCATTTTCATCTCAATGAGTCTAGAGAGTCTGATACATGAGTCGAACGTCTGGAAGGGTCGTCAAGAGAACCTCCACTTCTATAAGTCGTTCTTCTAACCACCATTGTCTCTATGAGCGGAACTTTTTGATCTGATGAATGACCGAAGAAGATTCGGTTCGCAAACAAATCACCACACGTAAACGTGATGAATATCATACGATTTTTTTCACCTCTAAGGATATGTTTTCAGTGCTCAGACGCTCGTTTCTCATTGATGATGATTACGTGTTTACCTGAGTTTTTCTCTCAATGAAGTGAAGTCGCACTTCAATAACTTGAATGTTTGGTGAGCAGAACAATAGATAAGTCGAACAGTTCTTTTGTTCCCTAGGAGTTCTACTTGAAGATAGTCCACTGTATATTAATTACAGAATGTTTGAACAACAATAAATGAAAAATAACACAGGTGTACAACAAGACCAGTAGGTCAGCCCAGCAAGAGTTCTTCATGTTATCCAGAACAATATATTTTTGCCCCGAAAACTGTATCCATTTGACAGCACTGAAAATAAAAAGCAATGAACAAGACAGTTACATGATACGAGTTTCAAAACTTACATTTCCATTCTCTTTGGTAATGAAAGAAATGCACATTCAGGATTATTTTTTCTTTTATTTCTGCAATTAATCATCATGCATTTTGAATGTTGGCCAGTTTTTAACACAAAATTATAACAGAAAAACACACAAGCAAAGATTATAGAGTGAGCTAGGTGCTTCTCTTGTAGATTTCGAGTTATTTCAGTGGAACATACCCGAGAAAATGCAATCATCATTCAGCAAAAATATTTATTAAAATATTTCTTTCAAAATTGACAACAGCCTACTAATAATCTCTATATAATCTTGCCAAATGGACCCTAATTAAATATTTCAACCATAACCAGTTCACTTTTGAAACTACAGATGTCGCCCACATCACTGCAGTCGCTTCGTTTCCCATTTTTATACTCTATAATCTTTGCATACAATGCGAGCGTAAGCTAGTTCATAACATTAGTACAATAATATCAGTCCCAGACGAGCTGTGTCCTAGGAACAACAGCCGCGTCAACCAATCCCGACCAACCCTCGCTGAAAAACCATGAAAAATTCAATCCATCGCTGTATATCCCCAGGCGGGGGACCTCCCAACCCCCGGGGGCGCTTCCAAAGTCCGACTACGTTTTTCATCCGCGATACAATCGGCGCAAAATTGGACACACGGTCGTCCGGGGCACAGTTCCATTCCGTCTCGCTTCCCGTATATTTATCGCTTTCATCACTTCGAAATTAGGATGTGATGTCACCGCGAAGAGCGAAGGGAATCCGGCCGATGCGATGCGTTCTCATCTCCTGTACGAGCGTTAGCAGTCGGGGAAAGAGATCGATTTCGTCGGGGAGTATCGATTGATGAGGATATTGGTAGAGACGATATGAATCAAGGCAACGACGGAATAGCAGGGTTAATCGGAGTTCGGATATGCAGAGTGTCCCATGGGGAACTATACATACTTTTACCAAAATAATAATATTAATAATAAAAAGAAAATTCTTTGCCTTTACGAAGGCACATCGAGAACATTTTTGAAACATAGATGAATTCAAAATAGTAGTCATCGAAATGAATACCATTTTCAATTCCCAGGCTCAGAGATCTTTTATCATGAGATTGGAGAAATGATATTAGATTTTGTCACTGAGATGAGAGATATACCGGTTTCGGCCTTGTTGGGCCTCATCAGTATCCCGTACATCTCAGGACAAAATCTTCATAAAAAAACTTCGAAATTTGAAGCAATTGGTTGTGAAGTAATGAGTAAAATATTACAAGGTACTAAGGTGGTGACATCCAATTGCGTCAAAATGAAGTTTCATATCTCCAATCAAATGCAAAAAATGTTCTCGATGTGGCCTCCGTAAAGGCAAAGAATTTTCTTTTTCTTGAAAAAAACATCTGGCTTCACAGTCACAAAATGAATTGGGCGTTTTCCATCACTTTGAGAAACTAGCAAGCGGGCCCTGAATAGAGCCACTGCTAACATCTCATTCAGTGAAAGAGGAAGTACAGATTTTTTTTTTGCATTTGATTGGAGATGTGAAACTTTATTTTGACGCAATTGGATGTCACAACCTAAGTACCTTGTAATATTTTACACATTACTTCACAACCAATTGCTTCAAATTTCGAAGTTTTTTATGAAGATTTTGTCCTGAGATGTGCGGGATACTGATGAGGCCCAACAAGGCCGAAACCGGTATATCTCTCATCTCAGTGACAAAATCTAATATCATTTCTCCAACCTCATAATAAAAGACCTCTGAGCCTGGGAATTGAAAATGGTATTCATTTCGATGATTACTACTTTGAATTCATTTATGTTTCAAAAATGTTCTCGATGTGGCCTAGGTAAAGGTAAAGAATTTTCTTTTTCTTAAAAAAAACTTTTATAGTGTAACTCCTGAATCTGTAACCTATTTAGAACCTTATGACCACAAGAAGAAAGTCCAACCACCTATAACAATCAAGAAAAAACGAATAATTCCGAAAACTGCCTTTGCGCGGCATTTCCCCAAGTACTGGGTAATACCGCTCATACGATGGGGTAATTTTGCGCATAGATTGAAGAACTGAGAAATTGAAAAAAAAATGTATCATTCAGCTGAAACCAAATACATTATAAAAACCACAACTGCCCATGAATAGGTACAAAAAAATGATTGACCTTTAGTCTGTCACGTAGAGTGGATTCTGGAATATTGAAAAAACGGCCAACTTCTCGTATTTTTCGTCCAGATTGTATGGTAGTAATAGCTGCTTTGAATTGATTATCGGTCCATCAGTCTTTCAAACGTAAGAGCGGGGCATTTTGAATTCTAAAAATACAAATACTAAATATCGGTAAAAAAATCTACTCGGGGAAATAGGTATCTCCCGATTTGAGTCAGCTAACCTAATTAATCACCGACAGTAAATGACGAAATCAAATTTATTGTTCTTTCACAGTAAATAATGAACACATATGGAGGAAAATATTCATGCATTACATGCCGATATTTCAAGTTATGTTTAAAATTACATCAGAGTGACTTAAAACAAAGAATCGGCTGCCTTGTCTAAACTGACAATACGACTGCCGTAAAATTGTGAGCAGATGTTGGGCGGGCAAATACGAGATTGCACGCTGTATTAAAATATTGAAAAAAATTTAACTGCGTTTCAAAATATAGATGTATAGAATTCCCCCGTGCGCGGGATTCCCCCGTCTTCCCCTAATCGTAGTTTGGATATACAGGATGTCCCACGGGGAACTATACAAACTCTCACCATAATGATAATGAACTTTTTGTACAACTGCCGTTAAAAGTGACACTTTTAATGACAGCAAACAATGTAAATATTGATTATTTACGTGGAACAGTGTTAAAAATATTTTTAACATTAGTGTTGAAAATATTTTTAGCACTTCATTTTCTTATGATGAAATCGAATGAGAAAAATTCAGCAATTGCACATTTTTATTATCAATATTTAACAATCATTACTCATGAACATCAATATTAATCGTAAAACTAGATCAATTACTAACATTAATTAATGCCCTGTAACGTTAGGGAGCTTCGCAACACATTATTAGAATCCTCAGCACCATCAGTACTTGTAGAAACCGGAAGTACAATATTGGATGATGATGATACAAAATCTGTTTTCAGTAATGACATTTCTATATGCAATGGAATGATCAACATAACCCTCGAGTACCGTCGTAGACTTCCATCAACAGTGTTTTTTTTATATCCGTAATATTTGCTCCTGATTCTGCTAGCAATGAAGCGGAGGATCTTCGAAAACAGGGTCCTATATATTGCTTTGGTTCTGACAGTTTGGGGAATTCGGCAACGATAGATGGAATTTTCCCAAATGTATTAATACCAACTGGATTGGCAGTGCATTTTTTATTCATGTATTTCAGGAAAAAACGACGATGTTTGACAGAAGGGTGCAGTGCAAAGTACTTATGAAAATAGTCTTACATTCTTCCCAATTATACTGAAGGAACGACTGACTTTCGATTTCGTATTTGGAAGTTGTATAACCAATGATTTATTTGTTATTTCGATGTCTTCCACTGATAAATTACACAATTCTTCACGCCGAAAGGCTCCAAATAATCCGAAAATAGTTGCAACCTCAACCATCAAGTATTTCTCATTTGGTGCCTCCTTTATAAACTGTTCAACCTATTCACGAGTGAGAATTTTCGATTTTTTGGGACGAAATCCTTCACTTTTCCGTTTTAAATATGCTATTACCTTAAAATATTTACTAACATCCACATCATTTTTAACAAGGGCGCTTGACTTTATCATTGAAAATTTGCTCCACAAAGTTGATGAACTCCATATTTTTGATTTTTCTTCTAAGTATGCCAGGAAAACAGTTTCACTGAAGTTCCCTTCCACATTTTCCAATTTACACCAGGCCAGGAAATTATCATATGCAATATCGTACTGGCTGAACAGATTTTTTTAGGTAGGAGTTCCAGATTTGCTCTTCTTGCAGACTCTTCAATATCCAGAGGAACAACCAAATCATCACTTTCATTAATAATTGGACCCTCGACAAACATGAATGCCAAACGTGAATGAAAAATCTGACGAATTGTTCATATTTGTAGATATTCTTGTCCTCATATTTTGATATTTCAACTTGTAATAATAGATGTCAATCGCAATTGTCATGAGAGAAGAATGAATCTAGACTATTCAAGTTCTGATTATCACTTGCCAGAGTAGAAGCATAATGTCTCATTTTTCCTCATATAAATGTGAGGTGGGTTGATGTTCTGACTAGCTGGGGCATTTAATATTAAATCATAACCTTACACAATTGGCACCCCTTACATGGGGCTATAACCTCAAAAATTAGGAAAAAAATCAACGGCGCAAAGCAGTATGAATCTAGCACAATTAAGTAAGACAAAAAAATTCGAAAATCCAAAAGTGCTAGGCCAACTGGTACATATCGATCTGTTGGCAGAGATACATGTTCTTGCCCGTTTACATCATTCCCAAGCTCAGCCAAGTCTTCCCTTTGAAAGACCATCCATGAATAATAATCCATTGTGTCGAGCTCATCTCATCAGAATTAATCCCGAGGAGAAAAATGAACTTTTATTCATAATAAATGGTTGTCAAACGTTCCATTCGTCCCGTCAAAGAGATTTCATCGTTGTCGTTTGGTCTAATATCTTTGTGAGGAGGCACAAGCGGACTGTTATGGCGGTTTATAAATGGGAGCAGACAAGCTGTCGTCATTAGCTTGATTGTGTCGCTTTTCGGAGACCTAAAAAACGAAAATATTCCTTTCTAGCTTTTGCCCTGCGCTCGTTGATGGTCGGAGAATAATCTTTGTCTGCTTTGAATTCAGGTTCTCGTGAAAAATTATCGCTATTTAGAGATTTAAATTGACCATTCATTTCGTATCTCTCTCCTTCGTCACGGTCGAGTTGATTTTTTTAATAAAATAGGTCGGTGAAGTGAAAAGAAAGAAAAGCCTCCATCCTCCTTGATGGAACTTAGTATACACTTCGCGCAACAATTGAAGAAACAGAAAAATTCACATAATTTTTTGGTGTTTTTCAACAGACTTTATCTCAATGAAAAATGGTCGTATTGGAAATGAAAAAATAAACTTACTCTTGTTCCTTTGTCTATAAGTTAACAATTTTTCGGAGTACGGGTAGCCAGGCTATCTTCGGATAAATTGGGAAGAAAAAATTTTCGAAATTTTTCATTTTATTATTTTTGCTCTAGGCGCATAGAAAATTTTTTTCAAGCTAGACCGATGCAAAGGTAGCATAGCCTGTTTATTCACGTCTAATTTTCTTTTACCACCCTCGTATGTGACCATTTGTCTTCGAGATATCCAATTTTGAATGCAAAAAAATCCTTTTTCACTTAACCGACAAGCAGTTTTTTTTCTGCAGGAAATTTTCAACAAAAATCTGTCGTAGTTATTGAATATTTTTCTTCTCCTTTCACGTTAACGTGAAAAAAGAGCAAAAAATGCCATTTTTCCATTAATTTGGTTAATGGATTGTATCTTCGTCAATATTTGGGAAAGAGCTTAGGTTATATAAAAATTTCACAGCCTGATGTTCCCCAAAGTCCCCTCCTGAATCGGTAGATCGATCGGTTAGGCGGTTTTCTGAACCGATTTATTGAAATTTGGAAAAAGAGAACATGGTTTTTGTTTCCTAAAGTTACATTTTTTAAATCGGTGTTTTTACGGAATAATTCGAAAAGAATAGTTATTTATGATATGAGAGTAGAAGTGACGTTTCATTTTGTGAGTGAAAAAGTTTGTGAAATGAGCTGCGCGAATTGAACAATTTCACTAACAGAATATCACTTTCAACACAAATACCATACAATGTTTTTTGTAAAACTGCCCTATTTTGATGATGAAATGGGCGAATTTGCAATGACAATAAACTTTGAATGCATGCATTTCAGATTGCCGAATTTTCTTGTCACTTCTATTTATATCGATTAAAAAATTTGATCAAAACGGTTTACGCGAATTCAATCTGGAATATAGGTGAGTATAGGAAATGGATTTGGAAAGAAATTAAATTTTTGTCCCAAAATTCTAAGCTTCTGCGAATATGGGGAGGGACAATATTTGAGAGGACTGGTAACCAAAGAGTAGGTGTAGATTTGATAGTACCAGTAATAATCCTCATAGAAAAATTCATTTGGTCATCAATTTTTTTTACATGAACACTTTTCAACCAAACAGGGCAACAATATTGAGCAGCAGAAAAAACCAAAGCTAGCTTTGCCGTATGAAGTATTGTTGCATCAGCGCCCCATGATTAACCACCTAGTTTCTGAAGAATATTGTTTCGAGTTTTAAGCTACAAGCGCAGATCATGTAAATGGGCGTTGAAATTCAAAAAGAAATCAAGTTTGATTCCCAGGTATCTAGAATTGAAATTATGTTTTAAGGGAGAAGAACCGAAAGTTACATCCAATTATCTATATTTCTGATGATAATTCAAATGAAAATATGAAACCTCGGTTTTATTTTCATTCGGACACAAACGCCACTTTAAAAAATAATTTTTCATGGAATCCAAATCTGCTCAAAGGGTACTATTGTTTGAAAATTAGAATGATGAAAAGCCAGAGCAAAATCATCAGCATAAATAAATTTTTCCGAAGAAGTTGTTGGAATGTCACAAAAATATAAATTGAATAGTAGAGATGCTAAAACTGAACCTTGTGGAAGACCATTATTCAAAGTTTCGATATTACTACTATTATTATCGACAAAAACACGAAACCGTCTGTCGGATAGCATATTTTCTAACAGTCTAACCTCATTTCCACATTTTAAATGATAATAGAGTTAATAAATTTATTCATCTTTCCATACTGTATCATATGCTGCTGATGAATCAAAAAATGCTGTTCCTGTTTTCAAGTTTTTATTGAACCCTGATTCAATAAATGTGGTGAGGTTAAGAACCTGATCACAATACCAATTTTTCCTGAAATCCCCCTGATAATTTTGTAACGATTCTTCTAGAGTTGATTCAATTCTTAATAGAATCAGTCTTTCTAAAATTTTGAAAGGAACACTCAATAAACTAATAGGTCGGTAACTACTTGGAGCAGAAGAATTTTTTCCCTGTTTCAAAATTGCTAATATCAGAGCTGAGGTGTGTTAAGTCACAAAATCAAAATCAGCCAGAAGAGAGATTTTTCAGTTCAAATATTGTTTCAAATAACGTTTATCTTTTAGAGTGAAATCTGTTTTTCACTGGGTATAATTTAATAATGTAAATCCAATATTGTAGATAAATCGTGTCTGAGAAAAATGTGACTGAACACACTTTACCTCTGAGGTGCTGATATATTTTCTTTTGATTCAGAGAATTAAAATAATACAATACATATTGAACTGAAAGGGTATCTAGTTGAGGTTGGTGCAACAAAAGAAAACCATACAGGTCTGCAGTATGATTAAATGTGAAAAAGGAGAAAACTTCAACTTGAAAAAACCTTATCCCGTCCGTGAAAAAAAATTGTCAGAATGACAATTCTCGGAATATGTCTTAGTTTTTGCTCCTGAAAAATATTCTGTTTTCTTGTGTTATAACATGTTTGGTTTATCTATGGGAGATGATTGCCTTTCATTGGGGTCCTGTAGCGGTCTTCAAGCATCTGAAGTGCCGAAAAATCATCACCTGGAAGGTCGTATCTGGTTTGAAAAACCCTCACGGCCAGAGAGCGAGAATTTGTGGAATTTGAATTTGAATATCGAAGGAATTTCGAAAGACAAGTGTGATTACGTCTCCAAATTAGCTGATGAACATGGTATCGAAGTGATTCTTCTGCAAGAAACCCACACGGCAACAGAAAAAAATCCTCGTGAAAGAGGACAGTTAAAAGTTATGTATTAATTGATTTTTTATAAGTTTAGCTTGTTATGTTGAAAAATTATTAGTTTCGTGAATTTCAACACTTTCGGAAAGGGAAAATTGATGGAGCCTTTTCATTTCTTTCAAATTTTGTGACATTTCTGTCATAAATATTTATAAACCTCCGAACATTATTTGGCCAAGAAATCTGAATGTTGATATTTTTTAAAGTACCAAATGCATTTCTAAAATGCATTTGATTTATTCTGAATAATCGGTTTCTTTCCTGCTTTTGTCTTTTTTTATTTCAGATTAAAAATTGCGAGTCGTTTTGGGAAGAATCTGTCTATCCGAGCCCATCGACGGATAACATGAAGATGATCACACTGATGTCTTTCAAGATTTTTCCTGATATTTAATATTTTATGTTATTTTTTTTACGGGGTGGCAGGTTTTTTCGGCTGAGGTTTTTTTCCCCTGGCTCTATAGTATCGTATGATACTAGTGATGATAGTATCGTATGATTCTATAGTATCATACGAAGAATGTTATGATACCCCTTTCTTTTATTTACCTCAGCTTAGGTCCTTTTTGTTTCAACATTTATTGTATTATTTTAGCTCTCTATTTTCATAAGAATATATATATATATATACTTACGGTTACAGCAACAAAAGTTTGCAGACCATATCGAACGTGGATATTTTGGGTTCGAAGTAACATGTCAGGATTGCTTACTCTCTGAACGTATTTTCATGTAAATGCTGTCGTGCCATTCTTGAATATCTTACCAATTGAGTAGTGAAAACCTGATGTCGCTAAATCGACATAACAAAATAAATTTTTAGTTCAAAGTTTCCCCGCGGTTCAAAGTCACCCCATTTTACCGGTACTATAATTATCCACAAAAACACGAAATCTTCTGTCGGATTCCATATTAAAAGTCTAACTATTTTTCTACATTTTAAATGATTATAGAGTTTATGAATTAATTCATTTTTCCATGCTTTATCATATGCTGCTGATGAATCAACGAATGCTGTTCCTGTTTTTTTAAGTTCTTATTGAACCCCGATTCAATAAATGTGGTGAAGCTAAGAACCCAATCACAACAATTCCAATTTTTGTTTAAACCCCCCTGATTCTCGTAGAGTTGATTCAATTCTGAATAGAATCAGTCTCTCTAAAATTTTGAAAGGAACACTCAACAAAATAATAGGACGGTAACTACTCGGATCAGAAGAATTATTTCCCCGTTTCAAAATTGCTAATACTTTAGCCAATGCAGTAGTATAACGCAGTCCTGAAATAATGAATATTGAAATTTTTCGTTACGCTGCCAAATTGAAATGCAGAAGGAAAATATCAAGTTTCACCCAACAAAAAACCCTGAAATAGTAAGCTAAATCTCGCCTTCAGCATCAGACTCCCGCTTCCGACGTCCGTTAAGTTGTTCCGGCGCATTATTAATCAGTTACAATTAATCCCGCGAGCTGGCCCGCAACAAACTCCTGGGAGAAAACGTTATTTCATTATTTTCGAATTTATTTCTCCTGGGGAGATTAGCATTCGGCCGCGATTTCCTCTGCGCGTTCGTACTTTTGCCCGCATTACGGCTGAATATTTCTCCTTCATGAACAGACGCTAAAGAGGCAACGGCTGAGCCCGATAGCTGAATTTTAACGGGGTAGATAAGGAGATTGGCTGGTGGCTTATGCTGTGTTTACAAGACATTTCCATTTCTGGACGGGAGATATGGATTTTAATGGGTTATTTAGTCCGCTTGAGAAAAAAGGAAATGGGTTATTTCGATGGGCAAAAAAGTATAATAACTCGTCAATATTTCTTGTACGAAGAATTATTGAGGAAAATTCCCGTACCCGTTGATTTTAAATTTGATATTTCTCGCCCCCTACACACCGCTCCTCTCTACTTTGTTTTTCCAAATGGCAATATGGATTGAGATACATCAAATGAAGGGTAATTTGATTACCTATTCAGCGATGTGGCTGAATGCAGAATTGGTTGTGTCTTTTTTTTTATCGAAAAATTTGGACAAAATTCCCAATTTGTGATTGGAGAATACTGCAATCAGACTATTATTCTTTTACTAATTATTATTAAGGAAAATCCACAATTTTATAGATTTGAAATTTCGAAAGCAGGTCTCCCTATGTTTTTTTTTTTCAATTTAAAATCTCTTACCCTTTGTATTCCACACCTCTCTACTGTTTTTTTTTTTTATTATATGCATTGTAATGTATCAAATAAAAGGACATTCGATTGCACATTGGGCAGTGTGTCTGAAAAAAGAATTTTTTGAGCTATTATTTTACAAATTCAATAATTTTTTATTGTTGTCAAGGTCTTATTCTTGAAATAATTAATAATAAATATGGCTTGTGACATATCGCATCAAAGGTCATTCGATGACAACAAATTTATACACAAGTTGAAAACAGCTGTGAATAACGTATACGATTGATTTTAATTCTTTCATTCTCACCGTGTATACTAAGGAGTTGAAAAAACAAATTTGTATTCTTTGAAAATCAGGGCAACGAAAAGGTGTTCTTTTTAATGAACAATCACTTACTTGTTCATTAAAAAGAACACGACAATGGTCTATCAAATGAACCTTTTTTGAAAAATATAATTCTAATTTTCTTCTTTTGTCACAGAATGTTATACGGATGTAGGAATTCATGGTTCTTTTTAATATATACAGGGTTATTCACGATTATGGCTCTACAGAATATTTTTAGGAAAGACACAAGATTCAGGATTGAAATTCTAAAGGTGAGCTTCTAGTAAAAAGACGACTTCTCGTATATTTTTTGAAGGTTCTAGGACTTCCGGTTTTTCCGGAAGTGACATCAATTTTGATTTCCAAATGGGAAGACCCATTTTTTATTGCATGAATGGATTCTCCATTTAATTCTGAGTGTTTTGATTCCAAAAGTTTGAATTTTCCCAAGAAAATTCTCTTTAAATGAGGAAATACGATAAAAAAATCTCAAAAAGATTTCGAAAATGCTTCGAAAAAATGAGGTTCCAATTTGAAAAAAACGATTTTTTGATGTTTCGTCACTTCTAACTTTGACAAAAAATTTGTGACCTCCTGTATAATATTCTGGAAATCACGCTATCGGAAAAGAAGCATCAGCCTTTCTTCTCGGAGATTCTCAAAAATGAGTATTTTTAATGGAAACACCTCAAAGTTGTCTGTATTTCAACAGAGGTTAATTTTTTTTTTCGTATTTCCTCATTCAAAGAGAATTTTCTCGGGAAAATTCAAACTTTTGGAATCGAAAAGAATCGGAATTCAATGGAGAATCTATTTGTGCAATAAAAAATTGGTCTTCCCCTTTGGAAAACAAAAGTTGATGTCACTTCCGGAAAAACCGGAAGTCCGAGAACCTTCAAAAAATATACGAAAAGTCAGCTTCAAACTTGAAGCTCACCTTCAGAATTTCAATCCTAAATCTTGTGTTTTTCCTAAAAATATTCTATAGAGTCATATTCATGAATAACCCTATATTCTTTTGATTCAGATAGCTAAAATAATACAATACATATTATTGAAACAAAAAGGTACCTAGTTGAGGTTGGTGCACCACAGGAAAATCATACAGGTCTGCAGTATGATAAAATGAGGCAAGAAAAAAAAATTGTCATGTTATCCGTCTATGGACTCAGATGAACAGATTCTTCACAAAATTCTCAATCTGAAATGGAAAAAACCAAAAGGAGAAAGGAAACCAATTATTTGGAATAAATAAAATTATTTTGAAATTAACCAACAATTTCAGAAATGCATTTGTTATTATATGTATAGCCTTGAAACCATTTCATCGACAATGAAGAAGAGTACCTGCTCTTTAGTTTAATGTTCAAGGTCTACATTTAATTTTTTTTTAACTCATCATCATACAGGATGTTAAAAATGTGAGCATTGAAATCGAGTTCAAAAAGCACAACTTAGTCCACCCCTGGTACACTAGACGAGCTAATTTAAAATTAAGGGCACTAATACAAGTGGTTTAAGATTTATTTCAGTAGAAGTGATTTCCAGTGACGTCATTTGGTAAGTTAGTTCAAAATGGGTTGAATGTTGAATGGGGTTCTTTATGTTGTATCAGAATCCGAGAGATTTCCCACATTTTCCGGACACCCTGTGTATGTTTTGAACTGCCTCAACGTATCTCATGAAAACGGAAACAGATATCAATAAATGCTGTGTAAATTTGGAACAATATCATTTTTTTTTCTTGGGATGAAGGGTCAACGAACTTGTATACGCCAGTGACCCACTCACCATTCCGACCCCAACGACCTATTCTGGTAACCAGACCCAGCCTTCCGCAAGCGAGACATTTCAATGGCAACTTTCCCGATCGGCGGCCCGCTGCATTTTCCAGTTTTCCCAATTCGAACTTTTCCGACGGCCAGATTTTCCTCTCAAAGTTATTTCCGCGGCCCGGACCACCCTCACTCGATTACTCCGCAGTTGCTTATTCCGGAAGAATATTAGCATTCGGCGCAAGCCGGAGCCGTTCGGTCGACTTAACTCGATTCCCCAAAAATGGATTCTTTAATTCTTTCAATTTGAGAGCTCGGACGAACGTCGGTAGCTGAGGTTCCGTCTAAATTGCAATTAGCTCGGAAGTAAAGGATCGGGGAATGTTCCTTGCCCGAGCCTCGAACGGAAAGTTTCGACTGGCGCATTCCAACGCCGAAGTTTGATTAGGAACGCTTTAATCAGCGCTGATGGGCGTTCGGATTGCGACCAGTTGCGATTCGGGGAGAATCGAAGGTTGCGATCCGCTACGTGCCTCTTGGGCCCTACTGGGAGTTGGGAATTCGTCGGGAACTGTGATCGTTATCGTTGCGGCTTTTAAGCGGCGGTTCATTGGGTTCATTAAGCGCATTTATAGCAAACGCGCATTGTTCGCACGGAGCTATTCTCGTTTCTAGATTATTGGGGAGATAACGCACGATTCGGGTGCATTCAATCTATTTTTTACGAATACTATACTTCGCGCTACAATTTTAAAGGGACCGAAATTTTTTTTTGTGATTTTCAACAAACTGTATCTCAGTGAAAAATGGTCGTATTGAGAATAAAAAATCTTACTATTGAAGCTTGAAGACTCTAGTTTCTTAGTTTATTGGTTAAAAATTTTCAAAATTTGTCAAAGTATTATTTTTGCTCTACGCGCATGGAAAAAATTCGAGTTAGACCGATGCAAAGGTCGCATAGCCTGTTTATTCAGCTCTAACTTGCTTTTTACGACCTTCGAATATGTCTGTTTGTCTTGGAGATATCTAATTTTGAATGCAAAGAGTTCCTTTTTCACTCAACTGCCCATATCTACAGAACTACAGGTTGCCTAGCGATTCTGCAGAGAATTTCCTACAAAAATCTGTAATGGTTAATTGAAAAAAAGTTTTTTTTCGCCTACAACGTTAACGTGAAAAAAAACAAAAAGTGCGATTTTGCAAGTTTTTGGTTAATGGACTGTATCTTCGTCAATATTAGGAAAAAAGCTTAGGTTATAAGGAAATTTTACAGCCTGATGTTCGCCAAAGTCACTCCTGAATCGGTTTATCGATCGGCTCAGCGGTTTTGTTGGACCGATTCATTGAAATTTTGGAAAAATTAAGGGAACAAGATTTTTGTTGCTTAAACTTGACCTAATCCTTTCGATCAATCGATTATTACATTATTTCTTTATTCTCTACTGAAATGGCTTTTTTTCTGAAGATAAATTATTTAAAAAAAAGAAAAAAAATTTCAAGAATTTCGGTATTTTGAAAAAAAAAATTGTATCTGAAAAAAACACGACACCACGACAGAATGTTTTCATTTTCTGCAGAGCCACAACGAATGAAAAAACAGTTTTCTTGAAAACATTTCGACTTATTCTGTAAAAACCTTGTTCCCTTAACTTTTTCAAAATTTCAATCAATCGGTCCAAGAAAACCGCAGAACTAATCGATTTACCAATTCAGGAGGGAACGTTTGGAAACATCAGGCTGTAAAACTTTTTTATAACCTAAGCTTTTCCCCCAATATTGACGAAGATATTGTCCATTAACCAAAAAATGGCAAAATGACATTTTTTTGCTCTTCTTTCTTCACGTTAACGTAACAGGCGAAAAAAATTTTTTTTTAATCAACCGTAACAGTTTTGTAGGAAATTTTCTGCAGAAACAAAAACCGGCTGTCGGTTTGCTAGGCTTCCAGTAGTTCCAGAGATATCGGCAGTTGAGTGAAAGCATCTTTTTGCATTCAACATTAGATATCTCGAAGACAAAGTGTCATATCCGAGGGTGGTAAAAAGCAAATTAGAGCTGAATAAACCGGCTACGCAACCTTTGCATCGGTCTAGCACAAATAAATGTATCCATGTGCGTAGAGCAAAAAGAAAAATTTGGAAAATTTCGAAAAAATTTTCGATTTGATTTATCCGAAGATTGCATGGCTACATGCTAACCTATAAATTAAGAAACTAGAGTTTTCAAGCTTTAAAAGTAAGTTTTTTTATTTTCCATACGACCATTTTTCACTGAGATGCAGCTTGTTGAAAATCACCAAAAATTTTGAAAATTTTTCTGTTGTTACGATAAGTGTATTGTAGGCTTCCCAGAATGTCCATCGACCGCACCGAAAGCTTGTATAATCATTCGTGGAACACCTTTTATATATGTGAGGGCATTCAGCGTTCGAGGTACAATCTTAGACCAAGAATCCTCTGAAAATGCCTACCGAAGTTGTGAGCGAAACGTAAGGTGGAATAATTCCTAATGAACCACAGCCAATAAGCCGAAAAGATTCTTTCAATATCAGTATATCTGGTCGTGAAAGCCTCAAACTATTTATTTTATTTTTCATCTAAAACCGTTTGAAAAATTCAAAAAGGAGATACATTGTAACAATGAAATTATAATGGAAATATGCATGAGAGTATTTTACTATTTTGTGTCGTTACCCATATTCTTATTTGTTTATTATTCATTCATTTCATTTAATTTTCATGCATTTATATTAAATTATTATTATTTTTTCAGGTGAGTTGATCAATCTCTCTAAGCAAGTTTATCAGGTGAGGTATAACGTTATTTGTTCCCCTTTGCCACTGTGATTTTTATAGCGTAAAATGTAAGAGAGAAGAGCAAATTGAATTTAAAAAAATAAAAATTTCAATTCAAGTAGAAATTTGGAAGTTAGTTGAAGAATTTCATGTTGCTCAGCTGAGCAATAAAAAAAATATTTTCATTAAAAAAAAAATAGTTTTGAATTTTTTGTCGTGACTGACTTCGACATTGAAATAGAACGATATTGGATATTCAACAGAATTTTTGATTAAGTTATTAAGATTGGAATTTTGGCCTATTTCAGACAATATTGAGGGTTTTTCCAGATATCAGATCAATTTTCTGAAAATAATATGCAAGTGACACATGAAAATGATGTGTTTTTTCATTATCAATGAAAAAACTGGGTATCAAATTTAAAAAAACGAAAGTTGATTTCACTGGGCGTGAAGAGTTAAAGACCTCAAATCTTTATGATATATAACACAAGCAATATTTTTCCAATAGAAAAAAATTGTTGATGGTTAGGGGTATAAACCCCCAATTTCTAAACTGCATGCATTACCCAAATTTCGAGAATAGGAATCGGCACTAGAAGAATACTTCTCAATATGTATCTATGTATTAATTCAAGAATAAGAACTTGACACCAATCACGAATTGTTAAGACTGTAATAAAAAATAGCTTGACGAATTCTTTTTCCAGTTACACATAATGTGCATTCTTTTGATATATCACAATCCATATATTCTTATTTGAAAAAAAATCAGAAGAGTGTTGAGCTTAAAGGGTGAGAAATTTCAAATTTAAAGAAGCATCGGAGACCTGCTTTCCAAATTGAAAATCCATGGATTAGTGGATGTCCTTCAATAATACTAAGTAAAAGAATAATTGTCTGATTGCAGTACTCTCCAATCATGAATTGTAAATTATTTCCAAAGTTTTTGATGAAAAAACGGCACAACCAATTCTTTTTTCAGCCAAGTCGCTGAATAGGTAATCAAATAACCTTTTATTTGATGTATCACAACCCAGTTATTTTCATTTGAAAAAATAAAGAATGGGGTGAGAAATATCAAATTTAAAGAAATGCTTTTGAAATTGAAGTTCCACTGGTGCGAAGATATTTAGGGTAAAATAATGCAAAATGAAAATAGGCCAGACACTTGTTGAGCACACCATTCAGCTTCATCTCAAACAATTTTTCGTAAGAACAATTAAGAAAGGGCCTGTGAAAGGCTTCATGGGGAATCTGGAACTGACTTTTTTCATTTCTTCTGCAACATCGAGGGTCGACGACGGCCCACCAGCGTGGAAAAAACAAATGATGGTCGTCCGGAAAGGAGCCTTGTGGACTTGAGTTATACTCTTGACAAAGTGGGGAAAATGGATAGAATTGAGTTGGGCGAATTTTCGCAGGAACATGAGGATGAATGGCCGGGGAATTGTTGAAATTGCTCTTGATAAATTACCGCCGGCGTATCTAAGCGCTATGCGTCCCCAGAAAAATGAGGAGACGTCTCAAACGCAGCAGGACGAGATAAGTGATAACCAGCGCAGAAGCTGGGAGTTAAATGGGTATAAACGAGATGGGATATACAGAATGAATTTCTCAGGAGGAGATGATTCATCTACCTTTTCAGGAAAGTAACTTATAGTTCAGGATCCACCGTCCATTTTTGGACTTGATAACTACTATCAAGCTTATTTTCCGTGCGTAGCTTCTATTTGATGAGACGCCCAACAATATCCTATACGATCCTCTCTAATGTGGTAGCTAACAGGGGAAGCAAGAATAAAATATGTCGATCTGATAATTTTTAGAAAATTTTTACGTACTGGATTATTTTTTGTTGAATTTCAAAATAGTTATCTAAAAACATATTTGTAATACAAAATTTATGGTTTGATCAAAGAGCTCCCTCCTTCCAACATCTATAGATAACGAGGTTATCGAAAATGATTATTCACTAGCTCATTTTATTTTTCATGCTCACTTAATATTATTTGAGACACTTTCGACGAAAATCTTATAATACAAAAATGATTCGTTAAGGTGCTAGGGCCCTCTGAAGATGACCTTCATGCAACACTTTTTGTCACATATCTCCAAAGCGGCGTCACCGAAAGTGTTGAAATTTCACACATATGCTACTATCAAGAATACGCATCGAATGGTTCAAGTGAATTTTTTTCATCTCAATTATTTTGTATTTTTAGTGACAACTTTTTCACTTTTCATTATTTTACAAGTTTCACATCAAATTCATAAACTTTAATACTTTTTCGTGAGAAAAGGTGCTTTTGTATGATATCGCCCAGTTGCACCAGTCTGGAGAAGAATGGATTTGAAATTTTCATTCTTCATCATTCAGTTAAGTACAAAGAACTCTAAGAGGCTGTTTAAAAACTGAACTTCAAGGGAATTAAATGATTTCTTATTATGATTGTTTCATGAGGCAAAGCTCTTATAAAATTATTGAAATCGAATACATTATGATTCTTCACATAACGAACATTGAGTAGTGAACGAAATGAAAATTCCAAATCAATTTTTCTCAAAACCGATGCACTAGGCGATGTCAAACAAGAGCACTTTCTTTCAAGAAAAAATACCGTAGTTTAGGAATTTGATGAAAACTTGTGAAATATAGACACAATTGAAATTGATTTCGAGAGCCTCGTTATTCCATCAGAAAAACAGAAGGTTGAATAATGAATTGTTAGAGTAGGCTGAGTTGTAATAAAAGTGAGATCAGGCCTTAGAGGAGATACGTGTATTGAAAACTTAGTAGTCTAAGTCTGGCCTTCATTGAGATTATTACAATGTGAGAATATCATGATTGAGAAATCAATATTTATGATCTATAACGTTGGTCTATGAAGAGAATGATAATTAATCAATTGAGACGACATTTACAGTGACAAACTGCTTTTAGTAAGCAGGGTTAGTGTTCATCAGAAAAATAGAAGCTACAATTGACAATTATGAGGATTGTAACATGAGAGTTCTATGTATGAATTAAAAACCACCAACCCGTTGGTTTCGAGAAGGCAGAAGGCTTGAGATCTTACTTGCTAAGTGTTTCAGATGAATGAAATTGAGAATTTCTTATTTATAATGAGGAGATCATACCAGTTGAATGGTTTTATCAATATTTGAGGAGACCGCTCAAGGTGAAGCAGGGACTGAGACTGTCACTCAGGTTCAATGTTTGAGCTACTTGATCGTTCAAATACTTCAGAGAAGTTCACTTGGTTTTATTGAGAGAGAAGACTGATTCCATGATTCACCTTTGCGTTTGAGGATTTTCATTCATCTGAAACTCGAGAACAATAATTAGCAAGTATTATGAGAAGTGAATAGTTGAGAAATGAGATGAATCGATTAAGATAATGAGATGCACATGAGAATATAACAAATCAGTATTTATTACCACAGAGAATGTTCATTCCATGTGAGAAGTCTAGAGATATCTGAAAAATCTATGAGAACTGCAAAAATATACCAAAATATATATCTTAGAGGAGTCAAATACATTAGTTCAATGCAATAGAGATCTTATTAGAATAAAGTGAGAGAGGATTACCAATATTTTTATAGATCCTAAACAAATTTTCAAACTTTATAAAAAGCAGGAAAATAACATGGAATATGCAACAATGAAGTATTCTGAGAATTCACTCACCTTTCTGATTAGTTATTCCAAGAAATGAACGAGATGATCAGTTATTAAGCGAGGTGACTTTTTGAAAATTTCAGTTTACAAAAGTAGCACGAGAGGAGGTCTGTTCACAGGCAAAGCTGGATACAAAAAGAGGACGATTAATTGATTCAATTAATGAACATGAGTTAATCTGTCAGGTGATTAGTACACAGAGGAGACTAATTTGACGCGAGCAGTCAATCAGCCGACCATAGAGCTGTAGAAGTGGAGTTGGCGTGGCGCTGCGATCCAACCTTAGGCGTAGCTGAGGATGAGGTTTGAGGAGTGCAATGCTCAATTTTCAACAAAGGTACTGGCAACCCCTCTTCGTGAAGGTATAACATTGTCAACCGGAGATCGTGTTCTGGGAATAAAACATGTCGCAACTTCCGTGACAGCGAAGAAACACAGCCGTCTATAGAGATAGCCTGGAACTAAATCTGCCAACGCCGTATGCGAACGCGAAGCGTAGGTATACTCGTCCGATGCGTTAACGCGGGATATCATGTTATTTCGAATTCAAATCATTTGCAAATTCATCAAATGAATTTTTGCTTTAAGAAAAAAGAATATAAGACCCTACTTAGTCAAAAAATTGAATATCTTAATTACTCCTTGGCAAAAATCTCACGATTGTGTTTCAATCTTGGTTGGAATTGAAAGGTAATTATCTGAATTATAAGTTAGGAAAAGAATTAGATATTCAATTCATTGTTCAGCAAGAACCACGGGAAGGTGTAGGGCCAACTCTTGCCAAAAAAATTAAATGAAATTCTCTACGTGAACAAAACAAGTATCCTCAACATAATTATATGAACTCAATATATGTAGAAATCGAAGTGAATATGAAAATGAATAGATATAAGATGTTAACACAACAAATATTGAAATTTTCAACAAAAAATTGATACGCAATCTCAACGGAAATGTATATTTTCATGAAAAGTTGGACGATTTCATTCTAAGCAGGGTGAGTTTCTATCTTTGGGTAATGCAAACTTTTTCCTCCCAAGTGTTTTCGCCGTTTTGCTCGACATTAATCATATTATTCTTATTATTTACGAGATTGTTTAGGAGTAAATTTGCAAAAACCGAACAAAGTGAATTTAAAATTGATTTCGCATTCGTACCTCAACTGCTGACTGCTGCTCGAAGGAGCAGCATATTCTGAAACATAAATTTTGGCGGAGTTATCCATGTCGCTATTTTGCAATTAATATAAATCTAAAATGGACAAACTTTTGAAATTAATTTCCTATGATTATCGGAACTATTTTCATCGCAATTGAAATTCTAACCTAACCTCCAACCTATCCAGTACATGATCTCAATTAGTAAAGAAAATCAGACGAAACCTTCATTGCACTTCACTAAAAAACAGTTTTTCAGTTCCCATAAAGTTCACTTATTTCCAACCATTTATTCACTGAAACACTACGATTTATCAACAAAATTCAAACACACGTACCTACACTATCAACAAAAGTCGCCCTACTGAAAATCTATTCTTCACCACGCAACACGAGTTTCGTGGGTCTCTGGTAGGCCTACGCGCGACGTTGCCGAATTTCCTTGTTCCTGGCTTGTACTTTAGAAGGCTGTGGAAGAAACAACCACGTCAAACCGCCGTGGCGGGAAACGAGACCACAAATTAGCTCGCCCATTTCGCGTATACCGCGATTCCTTGTTTATCGCCCAATGACACATCGTACACGCCCGGAGGCGCATCGAGAGCATTTGAAATTCAAATCAGGCTGGCGCCCGAGCGGGGCGCGTTCCAGAATTTGCATTTTTCAGCCGCGCGAACCCCGTCCGATATGGATTACTCGATTTTAATAAATAACAAAGGGGCGCCGAGCTTTTCATAAACAACGGGACGGCCGGTACGGGAAACGAAACCGAGAATCGCGACGAACTTCATTAGGGCCCTTCGAGAAAAAGCGGGATTGTTTAATTACCGGGGAGAATTTCATGGGGAATATCGGTCTGCGTGTTGCTCCGAATTTGATGGAAAAGCCAATTTATCCTTGTTAATTGGGGGAGTCGCGGGAGAATTGAAATTGAAAAGGTCTTGATGTGAATTGATCGCATTTACTTAAACAATTTTGGGATTTTGTGCAATATTTAACAAAATCAATTTTTTTTTAATATTTTTGTTTGTATGTCTCTACATAACTTAGGAACCAGACGTCCGATTTTGTTGCACTGATGTGTAGAGAATTTATTGGATTAGGTTTTCGTGTGAAATTCTGTTCTATACAGGGTGAGAGACGTAGAGTGATACAATAATCGATGGAATGAGTTCAAGTTTCATACTCTAAGTTGGACTTTATGTAGTCACAATAATTTGAGTGGAAATTCACAGTTGGTCATATATGTTTATCAATTTACAAAATTTCAGTGTATTTTTCATTTCAGGTTCATACCATAAATTTTCTTTCAGAGTTGATCTGATGCTACAGCTTTCTCGCATAACACTATATCCTGGGCATTCACAAATTAGATGATTAACTGTTACAGGTTCATTACAATGTTCACATAATGGTTGATGTTCACGTTATAATAAGTATCCATGGGTGATTTGAGTGTGACTTATTCGAATACGGTGAAGCTTAGCCACATCATGTCTTGGGAGCTTGTTGTCAAGATATGTGGACTTAACTTCTGGGTGGATTTGTCTAAGTTGTGTTGTCTCATTGTTCCATAACTCTTACCAATCATCATAACTTTTGTCGGAGATGTAATTTTGGAGATCAGATGCCTTTACAAAATCTACATCTTGGGTGTCAAAGGAAGTTGTAAGAGGAGCTTCTTCATCGGCTTCTTCATTCCCTTCTATCCCTGCATGACTAGGTACCCACGCAAAGTAAAAGTCATATAGTGCTCAAATATTTTCCAATGAATTCCTTATATCCTCAAGTATACTGTCCCACAAGAGTTAGGGATATCGTATTCAATCGTTTTGAAAAGTATGTAATCTTCGAGAAAATCGATGTAAAATCATTACAAACTCATTAACAACTTGAATCCATCCAATAAAAATTAGTATGAGACATTTCGTCAATTTAGTAGCCTTTTTTCTGAAATTTGATTCTTTGCATTTGCTTCATGAATGTTTTTATTTTGAAATGGAGTCAATTTATCACCGGCTTCGATTTGAAACGAGTTTTCTGAAAATGCTAAGACGTAAATTAATAAACGCTGAGGCTAATAGGGCTCTCGGAATGCTACAGCGTGGCCTAACTCAGGTTGTTGTATCGGAAAGGCTCCAAGTCAGCCAAAGTGTGATTTCTCGCCTTTGGAATAGGTTCAGGGTGTTGAAAAGATCAAGGCTTGGTGGACGACGAAAAACAACACCTGCTCAGGATCGTTTCATCACCGTTTCGGCAAGAAGAAAGCCTACATCTACGTGTAGAATGCTACGGAATACTCTTCAAAATGCATATGGGGTGCAAGTTCCCATCGAAACCATCAGACGAAGTTTGGGAGAGGTGAATCTAGGTTCTAGACGTTCATTAAGAGGAGTTCCATTAACACGTGACCATAAGCGTCAAAGACTGGAATGGGCAAGGCAACATATTAATTAGAACGATCAATGGCGTAGTGTCCTTTTCACTGATGAATCCTGATATGATTTTCAGATTTTCGAAAAATAAGGGTATGGACAATCCCACACGTATACCCCGTAATCGTCGCTATGTCCAAGAAGTCCATCCATTTCGAGAGGGTAGTGTTATGGTATGGGCCGGGATATGTTTCAACGGGCGCACAGATCTACACATTTGTCCTTGAAATATGACCGCCTTGAAATATAGGGAGCATGTCATTGACAATGTTTTGCCAAATTTTCACGCTGCTTTTGGTGAAACTTTTCAATTTCTAGACGATAACGCTAGACGGCACCGTGCAGCCATAGTTAAGAATGCGGGCGAGGAGCTTGGTATACCACATTTACCAATACCTCCGCACTGACCAGATTTGAATTCCATAGAACATGCACGGGATATGCCCCAAAAAAGATTAGGTAATCATCAACCTACCCTAGAATCTTTAAATGATCTCAGAGAGCTTCTGCCCCGTTTATGGAACCAAATTCCTCAAGAAATGTTCAACTAAATCGTGTGTAGTATGCAAAGAAGATGTCAAGCTGTTATTGATGTCTGTGGAGGCCATACATTGTATTAAAAATCTTAAAATGCTTGAATTCTCTGAGAATAAAATTTCGTTATTTTACTCGATTTTTCTTAATACTCTGCAGACCTACAGGCTAAAATTTATTTCATTTGCTGCAACTTGAAATCATATCAATATGAATTTTCATTACAAAATCTTATTCAAACTATAACTAAATTCAAATTCAAATTGCAGAAAAATTACAACGTTGTAATGTGTTTACTAGCATTATCAGAACGAACCAAAGAGTTTCACAAATTCGAATGACAGTGAATTCTGCTTGATAGTAATAGTAATAAAAAAAGAATAATAGACGTCAACGTGAGTAATGGACTATAACACACTATAGTGTCATTTGATAGTTAACTTGTCTTAAATGACTTAAATTTCTGTTGTATTATCCTCTGAAGTGTTATTTATTTTCTCTTTGTATGAGATTTATAGGCTACGGCCTCTTCCCTGTTTCATTTGCAATAATAATAATAATGACAGTCATATCCATCATGTGCTGAACGAAAAATTCAATTAACCTCAAAACAAACACCACTTCGGAAATTAAAACTCCCACCCCATTGTCCGTTTCGAATCGGATGCTTTATAGGACCCTCCCCCATTATACAGATGAACTTCTTATGGCCGACTGTCATATTACCGAACCCTTCGCCATTGTACGTACGCTCGTTTTCAATTAACTCGCCGTTGATATACAGCAGTTTGGGCGCTTTGCGGAATAATGGCCGAAACCGAATTTCTGACAGTCGGAATTAACATTCGTCTATTTATTATGGAACGGGGTCGCGGCCAGAATGGTTCTGGCGGGTTTCTAGAGACGTGGCTGGCCGTTTTCGAGGCGCTGAGGCCATTCGGAGTGGGCCAGGACTCGAACGGAAGTAATTCCGAGAAGGCTCCAGGGTGGCTTATTATTGAAACAACGTATGAATTGTAATCCGCATAATATCCTCGACAGGGTGAATGTGGGTGTTGTGGCTTTTTGCTGGATTCGGGAGGGGAATGGATTGTTTATCTTGCCGTGAGAGTCAAGGTATACAGTACCAACACATTTACTTTTATAAACTGCTCCACATGAATTAGGGTTTGAGTTGAATTGCAAAAAAAATATATGTAATTTAAATAGTATCATACGATACTATACAGCCAGGGGAAAAACCTCAGCCGGAAAAACCCGTGTCCCCGTAAGAAAAATAACATAAAATATTAAATATCAGGAAAATCTTGAAAGATATTAGTGTGATCATCTTCATGTTATCCGTCGATGGGCTCGGATAAACAGATTCTTTCCAAAACGACTCGCAATTCTTAATCTGAAATGACAAAAGACAAAAGCAGAAAAGAAACCGATTATTCAGAATGAATCAAATGCATTTTAGAAATGCATTTGCTACTTTAAAAAACATCAACATTCAGATTTCTTGGCCAAATAATGTTCGGAGGTTTATAAATATTCATGACAGAAATGTCACAAAATTTGAAATAAATGAAAAAAAGTCCATGAATTTCCCCTTTCCGAATCTGTTGAAAATTACGAACTGATAATTTTTTAACATAACAAGCTAAACTTGTAAAAAATCAATTAATACATAACCTTTTAACTGTCCTCTTTCACGAGGATTTTTTTCTGTTGCCGTGTGGATTTCTTGCAGAAGAATCACTTCGATACCATGTTCATTAGCTAATTTGGAGACGTAATCACACTTGTCACTCGAAATTCCTTCGATATTCAAATTCAAAATCCACAAATTCTTATAGGTGAGTTCCACAAAACTCTGATTGTGCGATTAAAAAACCTCACGTAAATTCGAACCAATCGAATCACTTGTTTTGGAATTTCAACGAATCTCCGTGACTTCAATCAATTTGACGGTGCGATCAAAGTTTTGTGAAACCAACCCTAGGAATTGCAAATTTTGATTTTCAATATTTAACAATTCTTACATAATATGAACGTTGATATTAATACAACTAGAACAATTGCTAATATTAATTCTTGTGACGTTAGGAAGCTTCACATTGGGAATGATGTTTCAAGACTTCATCGTGTTATCATGGTGCTTGATGCAATTTGCTCTAGTGATACCACTTGAGGTATTAATGAGATAAAATTGGATTCAATGCAATTATCAAGTACCATGACAACACGATGAGATCTAAAACATCATTCCAAATCAATTTCAAAATATCATATTGGCAATGTTGAAACTATAAATGAGCTCATCGAAGAAAACATCTCCAAAATTACTTCCTATAGCCGCTAATATAAACTGCTCCACATGAGTTAGGGATATTGAATTAAATTGCAAAAAAATATAGTTTGAATGAGATTTTGTGATGAAAATTCATATTAATATGATTTCAAGTTACAGGAAATAAAATTAATGTTAGCCTGTAGTTCTGCAGCGTATACAGGGTGGTTAAGAAAAATCGAATAAAATAACGAAATTTTATTCCCAGAGAATTCAAGCATTTAAAGACTATCAACACAATGTACGGCCTTGGTCTTTCCAGCACGGAACTTGTCTCCCTGAATCTATCTCAAAGTCGAGATATCACTCTTTGGCTGACTTGGAGCCTTTCCGCTACAACAACCTGAGTTAGGCCACCCTGTAGCATTCCGATATAGCCCTATTATCCTCAGCGTTTCTTAATTCACGTCTTAGCATTTTCATGAAACACGTTTCGAATCGAAGCCGTTGATAAACTGACTATTTCAAAATAAGAACATTCATGAAGCATCTGCAAAGAACTAAACTTCAGGAACCAGATTGACGAAATGTCATACTGATTTTTATTAGATCGATTCAAGTTGTTATTGAGTTTTAAATGATTTTACAGCGATTTTCTCGAAGATTACATAGGTACTTTTCAAAAGGATTCCATCTGAAAAACGTGCTGTTACAACTATGACCGTCCATGACCTCTTCTAATACGATTATATCCTCCTGAGAAGGTAAAATAAAAGAAATATAATGTGAGATTCAATAGATCTTTATTGGAAAAATTAGATTCATTCCATTCACATTGCTTTATTTCCTGTCGCTTATATTAATATTGTTTTTTGACGATACTTCAATCTGGGGACCTTTTTTTCTGGAATTAAGGAAAGTATTGCTCCAATATTTGAGAGGACTGGTAACCATGGAGTAGTTGAAGATGTGGTAGCACCAGTGATATCCTTCATTGAAGAATTTGGTTGGGCATCATTTTTTCTACATAAACCCCGTTCAACTAAACAGGGCAACAATATACAGCACCAAAAAAACCTAATATTGCCGCGCGTCTTTTCAATCTCATAAAATATTATCATTCCGGCCTTTTTCCATGCATTCCTTTGTCTGAAAAATAAATTAGAAAGCGGATCCCCCATATCCTCCGATACCCCTCTTTCCTCTCAAGTTTTAATTGGATCTCGCTGCAGCCACCTCCCCGCGCGTCCCCGTGATTAGATTGCCTATAGGAAAAATGGGAAATATGATGATCTTGATCGACGTGTTCGAACGCGTAGGATTTTCCCCACGCTCTGCAGGAAATTGAAATCGCTGGGCAGAACCTGCCGAGATAAGGGGGTTTTTCAATTTCGAATGAAGATAGTCCTATCGGGTCTGGTTGGATCTATTGGACATCGGCGTAACACCATCATATTTTTTTTTAACCCACACAGTCTTTGTTTGTGTTTATTGGCCTTGCGAACTTGCGCATTAACCATCAATTAATCCGTTGAATACATCGTGCCAAAAAAGTAACGTAACTCGTCAATAATTCTTGTGATTCTAACTCGCACAAGCTTGAAGTAGCTTATGAGGGGTTTCACAGAAACCCAGAATGCATGGAAATATACAGGGTCTTTCACGAGGAACCTCACCCATATTTATACGGGAAACTACTGAACGTATTTTCATGAAATTCAGCACTTATAAGTATTTCACGATGCTGATGAAATCTAAAATATTTTCAAGGCATGAGCACCTCCGGTTTTTCCGGAAATGACGTCAACTTCCGTTTTTCAAATTAGAACACCATTTTTTTATTGCAGAAATAGATTCCTTAGAAAATTTCAAGTTATTTTGATGTAACATTTTTCAGTTTTGGTTGGAAAATTCTCTCTGAGCGGGAAAATTCGAAAAAAAAATCGAAAATAGAGCTCCGCTGAAACAAGAATAACTTCGAAGTTTTTGGATGGAAAATTTTCATTTTTGGGATTTTTCAAGATGTAAGATTGATGTATCCACTTTAAAAATCGAAATCGCAATTCATGATACAGGGGGTGAAAAAATCGCTTTCAAAGTTAGGGATGACAAAATCGTGAAAAATCAATTTTTTCAAATTAGAACCCCATTTTTTTATGGCAGATATTGAATCTACGTTAAAAAATAATGTGAGTGTATGCATCACACCCTTGCCCTAAAGTGGATATTTTCTGAGTTATTCACAAAAAACTGTTTTTCGTCTTGAATTTTCAGCTATTTCTTTTCCCTTCACGCCAAAAAGATGAAATTTTCAGGAACTGTTACTTAAACCATGTTTTAGATTTTACTACCCTAATATGCAAGAGAAAAAAGTTACCGGTTGTTCCTAAATAGATGGCGAATTTTGATTCGAATTTGTATCCGAAACCTCTTCATTTCAACTAATCGGCCATCGGTTTTCTCTCCAGTGATAAATAAATAATTCCTTATGAACCATATGCAAAAACTTACCATGTTTTACATTCTTTTTTTTTAATGATAGATATCATTAAATACATCTGCCAAATTCCTCTTTATTCAGTAGCATTTTGTGTTTACTATTAATTTGGTGATAATTCGTATTAAGTTATAAAATCGATCACTATGCCTAATTTTACCAATGAAGATTATTTAAATCTCATTCTACTTCATGGAGAATGTAATAAAGTTGTAGATAGAACGATTCGACTGTTCATTGAGAGGTTTCCTGACCGACCCAGACCAACGAGAGATACCATTAACAGAACCATGACAAACTTGAGAAATGTCGGATCTTTCGTTAAGAAAACTATACACAGAGAAAAAAGTGTAGTAGAAGATGAGAACAACGAAATTACAGTTCTTGCATATTTTCGTGTGAATCCTCAAAATTCTATCAAAGATGCCGAGATTGATCTGGGATTATCTCAATCGAGTGTTTGGAGAATATTAAAAAAACATAAAATGCACCCATATAAATTCAATAGGGTACAGCATTTGAAGGAAACTGATTTCGTCAGGAGAACAGAGTTTTGCGAAGCTATGATGATTCGATTTCAAGAGAATGAAAACTTTTTGGACTGCATAATTTGGACAGATGAATCTAAATTCACAAAGAATGGTTCTTTCAATAGGCATAACAGTCATTATTGGGATGAAGAGAACAACCACCACTTCAGACAATGGAACTTTCAAGAGACCTGGAGTTTCAATGTTTTTTGCGCCATCAAAAATAATGCAATTCTCGATGTTCACATTTATGATGGGACTTTAACTGGTAAGATAGAACACTACACATGTTTGCATAATTTAAAGAATGTTCTCCCTTAGGAGATAGATATTCTGACATATTGACTCAAATAATTGAGCCGCTAGTACAGAACCATAATGACTTATGGTATCAACAAGATGGCGCGCCTCCACACATATCACTCAATGTGTCAAATATCCTCTACAGGCTATTTGAAGATCGATGGTTGGTGAACAATGGTCCACATCTTTGGCCACCACGTTCTCCCGATTTAACTCCTTTAGATTATTATGTTTGGGGTAGGATAAAAAATATTGTCTACTCAACTCCCCTGACTGATAAAGAGGACTGCATAGAACGAGTCAGAAATGCGTTCAGGTTTGTTTAGATTTTTAGATTCATAGTTTTGAAACTCAATTTGGTTTTTAAACACTTTTGCAGATCTCTTCCTCCCGATGAAATAAGAAGAGCAACGCACGAAGCATTCCTGAGACGTATAAATAAATGTCTAGAAATTAACGGTCAAAACTTTGAGCATCTTCTCTAGTTATAACTGCGAGAGTTTGCCATGGTTCTCCTAATAGTAACTTGAAGTCGGTTTCAAGAAGGGGTGAAAAATCTACAGCATGGTTCAAATAACAGTTCCTGAAAATTTCATCTTTTTGGAGTGAAGGGAAAAGAAATAGCTGAAAATTCAAGACGAAAAACAGTTTTTTGTGAATAACTCAGAAAATATCCATTTTAGGGCAAGGGTGTGTGATGCATACACTCACATTATTTTTTAACGTAGATTCAATATCTGCCATAAAAAAATGGGGTTCTAATTTGAAAAAATTGATTTTTCACGATTTTGTCATCCCTAACTTTGAAAGCGATTTTTTCACCCCCTGTATCATAAATCGCGATTTCGATTTTTAAAGTGGATACATCAATCTTACATCTTGAAAAATCCCAAAAATGAAAATTTTCCAACCAAAAACCTCGAAGTTATTCTTGTTTCAGCGGAGCTCTATTTTCGATTTTTTTTTCGAATTTTCCCGCTCAGAGAGAATTTTCCAACCAAAATTGAAAAATGTTACATCGAAATAACTTGAAATTTTCTAAGGAATCTATTTCTGCAATAAAAAAATGGTGTTCTAATTTGAAAAACGGAAGTTGACGTCATTTCCGGAAAAACCGGAGGTGCTCATGCCTTGAAAATATTTTAGATTTCATCAGCATCGTGAAATACTTATAAGTGCTGAATTTCATGAAAATACGTTCAGTAGTTTCCCGTATAAATATGGGTGAGGTTCCTCGTGAAAGACCCTGTATATGTACATATACATATACGTATTGAAGAAAATATTGGCACCCGTCGATTTTTAATTTCAAAAGCAATTTATCGAATGCTTTTTTGAATTTGATATTTCTCACCCCCTACGCCCTGCCTCCCTCTACTATAATATTTCAAATGTTAGGAAATCATTCACAGTTTGTGATACTAGAGTACTGCAATTAGGTCATTATTCTTTTACTTATTATTATTAAGGGAAATCTACGAATCCATGGATTTGTAATTTCTAGAGCAGGTTTCCCTATGATTTTTTTAAATTTAAAATCTTTTACCCTTTACGCTCCACACCCTTCTACTGATTTTTTTCAAATAAGAATACAAAGTGTCCCACGAGGAACTTCACATACTACTACCATATATAGGGTCGACCATCACCATCACAAAATGGCTACTTATAAATGTCTACTATATTTCCTTGCCCATATACAAGATATTTCATTCATTCTGACCGAAATTTCAATCGACTATACAGGATGTTCTACAAGCTCTATGACAAACTTTGAGAGAAGGTAGCTGTGCTTCTTTTGAACTTTTTTTTCCTATGAACATAGGTCCGATTCGTTTTCGTTTCGGAGTTACAAGCATTTGATGATGCAACCAGAAAGAGGAAGAGAATTAGTCAGTTGGCTGATTCAACATTTCCCGAATAAATGGATAAGTCAAGGAGGACCAATACAATGGCCGCTTCGTTCACCTGATCTAAATACCTCAAATTTTTTTCATGGAGGACATATGGAGCAGCTTGTTTGTCATGTTGAAATCCAATCTCATCAACAATTACTTGATAGAATTCAGGATGCAGCGAGCCAAATACGAAACTAAACAAATCTGATCCACCGATTAACGGCATCTTCAGTTCGTCGATGTCAAGCTTGCATCCAAATCGAAAGTGGACATTTTGAACACTTTTTATAGTCTCAAAATTTCCAATTATCATTGAAATTTTAACATGAAAATATAATTCTCAAATGCTTGTGTCTTCTAAACAAAAACGAATCGCATATATTAAGAAAAAGAAAATTCATCTATGTTTCAAGAATCGCATATATGTTCATAGGAAAAAAAATGTTCAGAATACGCACCGCTACCATCTATCAATGTTTGTCATAGAGCTTATAGAATACCCTGTATTTCTGGTACCGTGAAACGGAATTCAATGATTTTTTCAAAATTTGTAACTCTTGTCAGCATCTATTGCATTATGTATTCAGAATATCATATTTCCATTGCCGTATTCATAAAAATCAATTTTGACTGCTGATGTGAAAATGACCACCCTATAAGCCTATTTCTGAAATTTTTCACATTCATTCGACCTGGATAAACACAGGAATATAATTCAATCATTCAAATTTTTGTCACATCCTGGAATGTTTCATGGTGATCTAACAAATCTGAAAAAGTTGTGAATTTATCGACTATGATCACTTGCATTTTTATTTCGGAGATCATGTTCACTGAATGATCTCATAAAATTACAAAATTTTGAATTTTTGATAGTGAGGAAGTCAGTTTGTCACTAATCTGCGTATTTGTAGAGCTCAGGTACGTAGCTAGGGGGAGCGCTAAGTGGCTGAAGCCCCCCCTTTCCGAAACTATCAAATCATAAACCTGTGTTGAGTTATACGTACAGACTCATGAATTATTTCATACTCACAGGTTCAAACCCAAGTTAGCCCCCCTCGAAAAAAATTTCTGGGATTTTTTTTTGTAAGCAAAAAGACTCAGAATTCAATGGAAAATCTATATTTGAAAAACGAAAGTTGATGTCACTTCCAGAAAAACCGAAAGTCCTAGAACCCTCAAAAAATATTCAAGAAGTCGTCTTTTCACTTGAAGCTCACCTTTAGAATTTCAATCCTGAATCTTGTGTTTTTCCTAAAAATATTCTATAGAGCTATATTCGGGAATAACCCTGTATAATGTCAGTTCAACGCAGAATCTTACAATCTAGGTATAGGAATATGATATTTCATTCGAAAGAAAATTCAATTTCCTTTCAGTAATTTTCAAAATATACAGGGCATCACTTTTGAAAAAAAGGACTTTCAACCGATTTTTATGTATCGATAAACCATCGAATTTTGAATGACCCTGTATGAAAAGAAACGTATTTCGAAACACCTGCATGATACATAGAATCTCAACATTTTGCATACGAAATTTCATCTTCCTAAGATTTATAGTATGGAAGTTATGGATGTTTAACCAAAGCTATGTTTTGCAAAAAAAAAGAAATTATTTAATTACTCAGGAACCGCTAAAGGGTAGGAAGTGAAACCAAAATAATCATGTTACTACGATGAATAGAAAAGTGCAATAAAATACAGGTTGTGCCATTTGAAATAACAAAGTAGTTACTACTTTTTGACATAAGCGGCAACACCGCAGCACTGAAAATATTTTAGATCGATAGAGCATCTGTTCCTTATTTATTTGAAATAAATAATACAACGAACTATTCAAAGTCCACTACTGTATTCTCGTGTACATCTAATATGAGGCATAACATTATATATAATAATGAACAAAAGAAAACAATTCAATTGAACCCTATCCAAAAATGAAACATTGAGAACGTGAAGAAAAAAGCACAATATTACAGAATTCAAGAAAAGTAAACAAGAATTGAAACAAACATTCATCGAACTATTATAATGAATAATGATTTTTCAAGGAATTCTTCAATTTTTTAGATTTATCGGAAAATAAATTAAACTGGTCATTTACACCGTTACATAAAGAAGTCATTCTTTTTGGTGGCGAATTCTGGGCGCATCTGGTCTAAGAAATTCATCTTGTCTAAGAAACCAAATTTTCAATAAATTCTTGCTTTCGGTTCTCCGTAAAAGTCTAACGTACGCAAAATGTACATTGAAGGAGTTTCTAGAGAAGGAGAAAATTGAAAGAGAAACACTCTGGCAGAATCTCTCAGGGTTGGATCACTCCAAAAAGTTCCTTCGGAATTTTGAAACTGCATGATCCAAAAAATATTTGGATCTCAGTAAGAACCAACTACACCTCCTCATTGGCTTTCTTACAGGGCATTGTCGCCTCAGAAAGCACTTGCTGAGAATGGGCGTATCGGACACTGACGAGTGTCGATTCTGTGGGGAGGAGTAAGAAACTCCTATTCACCTAGTCACAGAATGCTTTGGCATTGTAAGCCAAAGTAAACGATGCTTTGTTCAAGAGACCTGTAGGAGTGAGGAATTAGCCTCACTGAAGCCTTCCGAGATATTGGATTTCATAAGATCTCTGGGACTGGAAGGCGAGCTGTAAAGCTTTGTCATGGGGAACAATAGACCATCAGGTCGCAGTGGACTGTAACCCCTTTTAAACTATTAACTATTATTATTAACGTACCATCAACCGTGGATCACCCTGTAGACCAAGCTCTCCCCCATCTCATCGACCTTCACATAGCTTGAATTTTGAATCAATGTATGCTGGCACTCCAAGGGTCCCCCGCCCCCTCTCCTACGCCCATGGAAATCGGGAACGTTCGACCCCCCTCCACCCCCCACCCCGCACAAATTAGGGAATGTCTGGAAAACGCGAGTCCCCATATTCGTAATGGGCGTAGAACGGCGAAATGCGGTAATTCTATTATCCTGATGCGACACTAAAATGAAAGTATGCCATCTGATGCCGCATTTTATCATATCTCCTAATGACTCACTCCGGGGGAAATTCACAGCCGAATTTCCAATTTACGCTCGGATTACCGCACTCGTGCGCAAAGCACACGTTTATTTCACCTTTATCGCCCGCATCGCTTTTTTTATGAAACATTCCCGTGTTTATATCAACCGTAGCGGCGTCGAGATTCTTCTTCGGACGTCGAATGCGCCCGTTTAGGCCGTAACGACCGATCGGAAAAGCCATAAGATGGCTTATTCTCGAAGGACGGGCATTCTTTATTCGGCGATACCGAGATTTGGCCATTAATTCGATGATGGCAGTAGCTGAAGTGTTTTCAGTTACGTTGGGTTGTTATTCGCGTGTTTTTATCGTCTCTTGATTTTTAACGATGATGTAATTTCGTTAATATTGATGGAAAGTTTCATAGCTTGAAATTTAATGTCGTCGCGAATCGTTGTTACTGCGAAAACACTATTAAATTCCTCTAGGGCAGGAAAGAAAAACGATATTGAACAGTAAAAACAGTCGACAGTTAATAGAACTTCATCGTCAGCTTCGAATCGAAATTGAAAAATAAAAGAAAACCTCGACCCTGACGGGATAATACCTTAAATTTATTCATTCCCATTGAAAACTGGTGCTAATCTTTATATATAAAGGCCATTTTGTTGGTTACACCATTTATAACTCAAGATTGGATGAACTGTTTGTTATGAAAGATTTTTTGTTAGATTCTTCTACGGCATGGTTAACATAAAATACATTGAAACTCTGAAAATTTTGGTGAAATGAAAGAAAAAATAGGAAATTATTTTACTTTTTGCGAGTAACGCCAGTAGGTGTCGCTACGATTAAGCGCGTTTTCGTGAATGTATTATATTTGATATTAATTCGGTGAACTACATTTTCTAATAATATTAACGCTTCTGAGTCCATCTGTCATTACACCTATCTTTCTTGCGAAAAATCCCATTCTACTATGAACAATTAGTGTGTATTTTGAGTTGCCTGAACGGATGTTTTGGGGGCGCATTGATTTTATTGTGTGGTGACTTCCGACAAACATTATCGGTCATTCCAAAATCGACGGCTGCCGATTAAATAAATGCTTGCCTAAATCATCAACTTTGTGGCGCTATGTGCTGAACGTAAGATTAAGTACAAACTTGCAAGTTGCATCAATAAAAAGAATAACGTTTATTAATCCCTTAAGACATTTATGTTACAATGTATGGGACATGTCAAAAAAAAAAAATAAAAAATTCAGATTAACATCCATATTATAGTAGAGGAGTCATCCTATAAATATTCACACCATAAAAAACGTTTTCAGTCAATAGAGACTTCACTTTTTTTTTAATTCAATAGTATTCGACAGTTTCATACATTCAGGCAATTGTTGAATGATCCATCTGCCAAAATTTCCTCAGAACAATTGCTGTATATAGGTAATGTAATGGCCGTGTTCCGGCCGTAGGTAAATACCTATTTCAATGCAATTGAATTTTTTGTATATTTCGTACTTTTGTGTTTCACCTGATACATTTCCTTCTGAAAAAAAAATCAATAGTTAGTACAACTTTATTCATCTCTAAGGCGGAACAAAGTTCGCAGCGTCAGCTAGTAATAAATACATGTAAGACAACAAACAAGTTTTTACATGGAATATCTGCTTGATTTTCTTTTTGTCACTTTTTCTTGGAATTCAAGAAAAAAATTGTAAGAGAGGCTCAAAAAGGAAAAGTTTATAAGAAAGACCCCATTTGGTGATGGAGATTCACCTCCCAAATTTTCATTTACAACAATATTGGAGGGTCTTCAATATCTTTGAAGATAGGGAGTCCTAAACACAAAAAAAACATCAATAAACTTTTGTTGTTGTTCATTTATTGTTAGCAATAGTATATTCTAAATCAAGTTGCAGAATGGGCTCCTAATCCAACACTCGCTGCTTTTTCGAAAGCATGAGAGTTGGAATTGCCTTCTGCAACGAGTTTTAGACAATATTTTCTATATTTCAGTCAAGTTTTGTGAAATAAAACTACAAAACGAAACATAATTGAAAACAATGCTGTAATGAGTTATTTACAGCACTGCTTTTAGTACTGTAATAAACTCATTATGACACAGAAATAGAGAAACGTTATTCTCGAACTTATTTGTGAAACGTTCCATCATAATTTCAAATTTAGGGACTGGGAGTGAGAACCTAGAAAAGTTTCAAATAATGCAGAATTCTCCCAGATTTAATTACAAATTTCAATCGATATTCATTTCTCAGATTTCATCTTAAAGTACAATGTTTTTCTCCTTTAACTTTGTGCAATAAATTCTAAACAATAATTTTTGAGAGGGAACTGGAATGCATATTTATTTCTCGAATTCGTTCATTCTGCCACATCTTGTATAAAAAATTTTTGCGAGAATATCTTATTCTCTCACAGTTTCCATGGTAGTATTTATTGATTACATGGTGGCTTCCTGCCAGGAATTTATTCATTATTTGTCAATTGTGTATTAGGAAAAAAACAGTTCTGCCGTTCTGCGAATCAGTATTCTTCAATTCAACAATCACTTAATGAGATTTATGGCAATATTCCATTAATTAAAAAAATTTTCAATGAATTAGAAAATAGTATATTCTAAAACAAGTTGGAGAATGAGCTCCTATTCCAATACGAATGCTCCTTCGTCGCTCGTTTTCGAAAGCAAGAATGTTGGAATTGCCTTCTGCAACGACTATTAGACAATATTTTCTATATTTCAGTCAAGTTTTATGAAATACTCCCAAAATTTTGAAAAAATTCATATTAGTGACTTTTGTATTGTATCTTGACAGTTGGTGTGACTTATTGACAGTTCACGGAATTTGAATTGATTTGATTTGAAAATTGAGAGGATCTGAGGTCAGTACTGACAACCACAAAACGAAAAATATTACTGAAAACAAGGCTGTAATGAGTTTCATTACAGCACTACTTTTAGTACTGTAATGAACTCATTACGATACACAACGTACACAGAATTCAAGAAAGTAACTTCCAATGAAGTATTACAATCTTTTTCTCCCCATTTTAAAGCTTTGGAGGTTGCAGTTTGATTTAGGAACGATATTTCTCTATTTCAGTATCGTAATGAGTTCATTACAGGACTAAAAGTAGTGCTGTAATGAAACTCATTACAGCATTGTTTTCAGATATATTTTTCGTTTTGTGGTTGTCAGTACTTCGATCCACTAAATTTTCGAATCAAATCAATTCAAATTCCGCAATCTGTCAAATTTCGTTAGTGACACCAACTGTCAAGATACAATACAAAAGTCACTAATCTGAATTTTCATTTTAATTTCGAGAGTTTTCCACAAAACTCTACTGAAATAGAGAAAATATCGTCTAATACTCGTTGCAGAAGGCAATTCCAACACTCATGCTTCCGAAAACTCGCTCCTTCGTCGCTCGTTTTCGAATTTCGCATTCGTGTTGGAATATAAGCTCATTCTGCAACTTGTTTCAGAATATACTATTTCACGTCATTTCACAAACTGAAAGTGAAATGAAACCTCCTAACTACAGAAAATTTCCCAAGAAACTTCTCCCTCGACCTCATTCGAATACAATATGCACGCAACACTTGCATGACGCTCAAAACCATCGATCTACAACGCGCCAAAGCGTCACGTAACGCAGAGAAAACCAGCCTGCAGTGGACTTTGTCCTATTCCTTATCTCAACACTGCACAATATTACTTCAATTCCCATAATAATCGTCGAATTAAAACGTAACAATGTAGGTAATAGACCGAATAGAGCGTGCCATCGATTCACGCCGCGTTCACGTGTTAATGAATGGGTGTCAGGTCTGGGGACGCGTGGTATCTGGCTGAGAAAGAGGACAGCAAAGAAAAAAAACCTCTTTCGTCGGGCCCCAGGCGGTCTAGGAGACGGTCTTGAACGTAGATATTGAATTTGCTTTGTACGCCTCTCGTGAGTTATTCGGTTCAGCGTAAGGTAACCATTATGTTGTGAATGGGGAATTTAATTCGGAGAATTCTGAAGGCCGCGGGCCACAGTTGATGGTTTGGATAATGTGGGCCTTATATTGTTCCTTCTCGGGATATTGTTTGTTCTTACCTGTTATGGAAGGTACATTTCGTGGAAAACGGTTTTGTTGCAGACAGACAGACAGCTCGGCGGTAGACGGGATTTAAATATACTGCTCCACAAGAGTTAGGGATAACGTATACAACCGTTTTGAAAAGTATGTAATCTTCAATAAAATCACTGAATCGTTCCAATAATAATCAGTATGAGACATTTCGTCAATCTGGTCGCCTTTTTTCTGAAGTTTGGTTCTTTGCATATGCCTCATGAATGTTCTTGTTTTGAGATGGAGTCAATTCATCAACGACTTCGAGTTGAAACGAGTTTTCTGGAAATGCCAAGACGTGAATTAACAAACGCTGAGGCTAATAAGGCTATCGGAATGCTACAGGATGGCTAACTCAGGTTGTTGTAGCGAAAAGGCTCCAAGTCATCCGAAGTGTGATATCTCGACTTTGGAATAGTTTCAGGGAGACTGGTACTTGTAGAATCCTACGGAATTCTCTTCAGAATACAGATGGGGTTCAAGTTTCCATCGAAACCATCAGACGACGTTTTAGAGAGGTGAATCTAGGTTCTAGACGTCCATTAACAGGAGTTCCATTAACACGTGACCATAAATGTCAAATAATGGAATGGGCAAGGCAACATATCAATTGGAACGATCAATGGCGTAGTGTTCTTTTCACTGATGAATCCAGATATGGACGATTTTCAGATTCTCGAAGAATAAGCGTTTGGACAATCCCATGCATACCCAGTAATCGTCGCTATGTCCTAGAAGTCCATCCATTCGGAGAGGGTAGTGTTATGGTATGGGCCGAGATATGTCTCAACGGGCGCACAGGTCTACACATTTGTCTTGGGAATGTGACCGTCTTACACTATAGGGAGCATGTCATTGACAATGTTTTGCCAAATTTTCACGCTGCTTTTGGTGAAACTTTTCAACTTCTAGACTATAACGCTAGACTGCACCTTGCAGCCAGAGTTGAGAATGCGCGCGAGGAGCTTGGTATTCCACATTTACCAATACCTCCGCCCTCACCAGATTTGAATTGCATAGAACATGCATTTTATATGCTCCAAAAAAGATAATAAGATGTCAAAATGTTATTGATGCCCGTGAAGGACATACATTATATTGACAGTCTCAAAATTCTTGAATTCTCTGGGAATAAAATTTCGTTATTTCACTCGATTCTTCTTCACCACTCTGTGTACGCTGCAGACCTACAGGCGAAAATTAATTTCATTCCTGCAACTTGAAATCATATTAATATGAATTTTCATCACAAAATGTGGTACTAAAATCCGACTACGATTTTTGGCTAGTTTCTTACTTTTGACACCTATATGGCGCTAAAAACATTATTTAGTACAGAAAACTATTATAAAAGGCGCGAAATTCGGAACATATTTGTCATGAATGTTCATTAAATTGAGTATTTTTTTTCGAGCTTTTAAAGAAAAATCCTGATCGACAAAACAAGAGCAAGGCTCCGCTTTTTGATTAGGATGATATTTTCCATCTACACATCGTTTTGAATCAAATGAAATACGCTTCTGGATTCTTTATATTTTTATTTGAAATGATTGTGTAAAATCAACTACAATACAATAATTATGAAATTAAAAACATTTCAGAAATTTGTTCACATATTAGAGAATTATTATAATAATTTCAAGAACTTATTCATACAGTGGACTCTCGATAAAATGGACCCGGTTCATACACATCTTACCCAGTGTGTTTTCACCTCAATGAGTCTAGAGGGGTCTAGTAGATGAGTCGAACTGCTGGGAGGGTCGTCAAGAGAACCTCCACTTCTATAAGTCGTTTTTCTGACCACCATTGCCTCTATGAATGGAACTTTTTGATGTAATGAATGAGACCAAAGAAAATTCCGTTCGCAAACACCACACGTGATGAATATCATACGATTTTCCGACCTCCAAGGACATGTTTCCAGTGCTCAGTCGCTCATTTCTCATTGATGATGATTTCCTGTTTACCTGAGTTTTTCTCTCAATGAAGTGAAGTCTCACTTGAATAAGTCGAATGTTTGGTGAGCCGAACAATAGATAAGTTTTTTTGGTCCCTAGGAGTTCGACTTAACGAGAGTCCACTGTATATTGATAATAGAATGTTTGAACAACAATAAAAGAAAAATATCAGAGGTGTACAACAAGACCTGTAGGTCAGCCCAGCAAGAGTTCTTTATACGTTATCCAGAACAATATATTTTTGCCTCGTAACCTCTATCCATTTGACAGCACTGAAAATGAAAAGCAATGAACAAGACAGTTACATGATACGAGTTTCAAAACTTACATTTCTATTCTCTTTGGTATTGAAAAGAATGCATTTTCAAGATTATTCTTTTTATTATTTCTGCAATTAATCACCATCCATTTTGAATGTCGACGAGTTTTTAACACAAAATTCATAATAGAAAAACACAAAAGAAAAGATTATAGAGTGAGCTAGGTGCTACTCTTGTAGATTTCAGTCGAAAATACGCGAGAAAATGCAATCATCATTCAGCAAAAATATTTCTTCAAGTATTTTTTTCAAAATTGACAACAGCCTACTAATAATCTCTATATAATCTTTGCCAAATGGACCCTAATTAAATATATTAACCATAACCCGTTTACTTTTGAAACTACAGATGTCGCTCACATCACTGTAGTCGCTTCGTTTCCCATCTTAATATTCTATAATCTTTGGTTATATCTATAACTTAACGGTTATTGTTCCTCTGAATTATCCTAAAATTGTCGGGACAATTAGTGGAGTAGGCTTACAGGGCAACCACGGTAAAAAACGCGCCAAACTCACTACCTCATAGGTGGCGTGTGATTCTTAAAAGCGCGATATCTCAGAAACGGTAACTCTTAGAAAAAAATTATAACCACAATTTTTGTAGAGAATTTTAGGAGCTACAACATTTGTTCGATCTTTTTTCCGATAAAACCTACCGTTTCTGGAAAAAATCGAAAAGACCTATAATTTTGACATTTGACGCCTACAAACTTTCGTCGCACACGTATGATCGATTGGAATTTTTAAATTATTATTTGCAAGAGTGAATCCAAGCTCTCCTGCCATTTCTGTCATTTCAAATGTCTATATTGACCGGATTAAAGCCATTTTTGATGTTTGAAACTCATTTTGGTCCTCCAATCCTGAAATATCGGATTCAACCCACGTATAATCTTCACGTGTGCAGCGCTCAGCGGGAAACAGTGTATTTCACTTAAACAAGGCGATCCTATCGTGGCTGCCCATGATTTAGAAACTCGGAACGGCTGGATTATCGGCTCGCTCCGCACAACGGTAACATTTTAACAATCCTGCCCCCCTCTTGGTCCGATCGCAGCGGCCATGGTCGAAAGGATAAGCTGACCGCACCGCGTTACGTGCACGTATTTTTTCCTGATCCTCCGTTCTCCCACACAGCCAAGAGCAACAAGTATTTACGACTTTGTCGCTCCGGCTGGGGGGGATCTTGTGGACTTTGCTCCCGCGGCATCCCGCTTCTCCGTAATCCGTAGGAGGTGAACGTGACACATGCCGCATAGAATCCGACTGCGCCTTGATATTCTGAACGGCAGAATGTTTCGGAGGTTTTTTTTTTTGTTCGCTTAAGGTATGGTTTCAAGGTATCTTTATTAAGGTTACAATTTTCAGAACAGTCCTAAGATTTTTTCAAAACAGCCCCGAACAGGTGCGCTCTATTTGCGAAACCTAGGATTGTATTCATGTTCTGGGTTACAGAGAAAATTACACCCATTGAGGCCCGGTTTTACAATCGAAGGTTAACTTTAGGTTGAGGAAATTTTATAGGTTAGGCGTTTTACAATCCCGCGAAACGTGGTTAACTATCACTTAACTTAACCAACACCGAAAGTGTGGGTAAACCTGAAGTTAATTCAATAACCATAGAATCATGTATATAATATATAACCTTAAATGTTTGTCTGATTCGAAAATTATTGTTGTGAAGAAATTGCTTTCTCACTAGAGATTTGTTAATATGGATTTTATGGAATTTGATATCATCGCTTTTAGCAGTGATGGAGAGGAATGTCGTAGACCTGAAGTGATGCGTCTTAGATCAAATTTTTTTCGAAATTAACGACGATTATGATTTTTTTTAAAGATTCAGATTATCGAAAAGCTTCGTTTTATTGTTATTTATTTAGCATATGCTGAATATTCTAAACCAAATAGAACATTAGATAGCTCGTCCAACCAGAAGGTAATTAAAATGCCAGGTTTCCGAGGTGCATAGATGCTATCGACTACACACATAAAAATTCAATTGCCAGGAGGTGATCAAGCCGAACTATTCGGGAACCATTAACAGTTTTTTTTTCTTGAATCTGCAAACTGTAGCTGATCCATCTCTGAAAATTACAAATATTGATGCAAAATGGTCAGGTTCAACACATGATATTTTTAAGAATTCTACGCTGTGCGGATCATTTGAAAGAAGGGATTTTCCTCAGAGTGTTCTAGTAGGAGATAGTCGCTATGGAATTGAGCCTTATATAATCACACCTTCAGCTAATACAAAAAAACCTTCTGAAGTCTCATTCAACAAATCACACATTTGTACAAGAAATCTCGTTGAGAGAAAGAGTGTGTAGAAACGTCGCTTTCTAGCCCTTGTCATGGGAATACATGTAAAATTAGATACAGCTCAGGATATGTTAGTGGCTGCAGTCATTATTCATAATACAGCATATTGTAGAATTCACTAGTAATATTAATCTTTTAGAATTTCCTGATCAAAGGCATAATGCAAGTACCTCTAATCCAGATACCTCCATTAATATGTATTTTAAAAGATTGTGAATTAGAGAAATAATTCATCTTATGTATCGGTAACCTAACCATAAAGGTTAACCTCCGATTGTAAAACCGGCCCTTATTAAGATAAATAAAAATTGGTATAAAAATTTTCTAGGGAATAGAAACACGCTGAGGAGTAACTATACTAGGCTCACTAGACGGAAGAGCAATTCAAGAAATATCAGTAGATGACAAAGGAATAACTAATAAGATACAAAGAGCGGATGAATTTAACAAAAACGCATTGAAGACATTATTGGTGAGGAAGAGTAAGAATATTATGGATTATGGAACTGTATGTGAAGACACATTTGATGAACCATCTAGATATGAAAAATTGATTGATTGAAATCTTATCTCTATTCCTCTCTTCTTTACTTGGATCGTTTGATTCATTCGGGTTCTCAAAAACTTGAACCAGTTCCAGAACAGTCCTAGGGATCGCAAATAGTGCACATTTGTTCTGCGCAGTTTCAGAAAGTTCCTAGGACTGTTCTGAAAATTGTTACCCACACAAAGATAACTTGAATACATACCTTGAGAGAACAAAAAAATGCTATGAAGACTTTTGTTTCCTCTCTGATTACTTGGATAGATTGATGCATTCGGGTTTTCAAAACCTTGAACCAGTTCCAGAACAGTCCTAGGGATCGCAAATAGTGCACATTTGTTCTGCGCAGTTTCAGAACGATCCTAGGACTGTTCTGAAAATAGTAACCCGAATAAAGATAACTTGAAAACATACCTTGAGCGAAAACAAAAATTGCTATGGAGGATTTTGTTTCATCTCTTATTACTCGGATAGTTTGATGCATTCGGATTTTCAGAAACTTGAATCAGTCTCAGAACAGTCCGCGCTCGTTGCGATACCTATGACTGTTCTAGGACTTGTTCAAGTTTCCAGAAACCCAAATGCCTCAAACGATCCAAGTAAAGCAGAGAGGAAATTAAAGCCCCAATAGGATATTTTTTGTTTGCTCAAAGTATGGTTTCAAGTTATCTTTATTCGGGTTACAATTTTCAGAACAGTCTTAGGATCGTTCTTAAACTGCGGCGAACTGATTCGCGCTTGTTACGATACCTAGGACTGTTCTGGAACTGGATCAAGTTTTTGAGAATCCGAATGCATCAAACGATCCAAGTAAGGAAGAGAGGAAAGAAAAGCCTTTATAGGATTTCAATCAATAAATTTTTCATCTCTAGATAGTGTGTCCTCACATGCAGTTCCATAATCCATAATATTCTTACTCTACCTCACCAACAATGTCTTCAATGCGTTTTCGTTAAATTCATCCGCTATTTGTATCTCATTAGTTATTCTTTTGTCATCTACTGATATTTCTTTAATTGATAAATCTCTCTACTTCTCAGCATGTTTCTGTTTCCTAGAAACTGTTTTTATACCAAATTTTAACGAGTGTAATTTCCTCTGTAACCAAGAATATGAAGAACCTAGCGTTGAATTTGTTATAGCATCATTTTGTTCAGTAGATGGGTTACGAATTCTCAAAGATAATTTGAATGAATAATAATTCACAAGCGAATTAAAAAAATTGGATAATAACTGATAAATGATATCATTTTATACGTTACAAGATAATTCGTGCGAAATTCCCAACGTATTCACACTCAGTTCAATGAGAACTGAAGAAATGACGTCAATTTACCATACTCAAATGAGGATGTAGACCCCATGTTTTCTCATGCTACGTCACCCAATGAAACGAATGTTAATTAGATCATTACATCTGGAGTCGAAGTCCATGATATTCATGAACGTATTAAATGTGCCGTTTTCCTCAGAGTTCTTCAATCCGGAAGCAATCCATTCCAGCAATTGGATTTCCGAGTATTGAGCAGATCGTTGCATTTCTCCTGAAAATCCAAGATACGAGATGAGTCTACAAAGTGAGTGAACTGAGGCTTTCACGACTATTGGGCATTCCTTTTGTTTTTTTTTAATTTTTACATCATTGTGATATAGCTTTACTCCTAACCTTTAAAACTAGAGGAGATTGATATTAGTCAATTGAAAACTCTGAATACACCATGTTGCGGAGGAAAATCTCCAAAGAGATTTTCAAGAGAGATATTTATATAATACATTCTATTGATTCAGAGAGCTAAAATAATGCAATATATATTGAAACAAAAATGTACCTAGCTGAGGTTGGTGCAACACAGGAAAACCATACAGGTCTGCAGTATGAGTAAATGAGGAAAAGAAAAAACCTTAGCTAAAAAAAACCCTTATCTCGCCTGTGAAAAAAAAATTACTAAAAATATTAAATAGCAAAGAAATCTTGACAGACATCAGCGTGATCTAAGAGAACATCTTCATTTTATCCGTATATGGACTCAGATAAAAAGATTCTTCACAAAACGACTCGCAATTCTTAATCTGAAATGAATAAAGACAAAAGCAGAAGAGAAACCAATTATTTAGAATAAATTAAATTCTTTTGAAATTAACAACCTATTTCAGAAATGCATTTGTTACTTTATGTATAGCCTCGAAACCTTCTTGAAATTTATAAATGAGACAACTATATATAAGATGTTCTATAGTCTCCTCATTTTCCCCACTCTCACAACTAGGGCTCTCAACCGAATTCCATCGAAAGAGCATGCTGTTGCATCGTTCATGGCCTGTCCAATACGATTAAGAACAGACCATATTTTCCTTGGAAGCTCAAAACCAGGAACTCTGACAGAAGGATCAGTAACGAGTTCTTTATTGAAAAAAATGCATACATTCAATTCAGATTGGCAAATTTCTTTGTCGCTTCTATTCATATCAATCAGAAAATTTGACCAAAAGGTTTACGCGGCTTCAATCTGGAGGCCTTATTATCTGGAATATAATAGGTGAGTATGGGAAATGAATTTTGAAAGGAATTGAATTTGTTCCAAAAATTGAAAGCTGTTGTCTCTCTGCCAAAATGGGGTGGATATTTGAGAGGACTGGTAACCAAGGAGTAGATGTAGATTTGATAGTACCAGTAATAATCCTCATAGAAAAATTCAGTTCGGCATCAATTTTTTTACATGGACACTGTTCAACCAAACAGGGCAAAAATATTCAGCAGCAGAAAAAACCAAATTTAGCGCTGCCGTACAAGGTATTGTTGCATCAGCGCCCCATGAGGAACCAGATAGTTTCTGAAGAATATTCGAGTTTCAGGCTCCAAACGCAAATCATTTAAATGGGCGTTGAAATTTAGAAAGAAATCAAGTTTGATTTCCAGGTATATAGGATTGAAATTATGTTTCAAGGGAGAAGAACCGAAAGGGACACTCAATATTCTATATTTCTGATGAATATTCAAATAAAAACACGAAACCTCGGTTTTATTTCCATTCGGGCACAAACGCCACTTTAAAAAATATTTTTTCATGAAATACGAATCTGCGGAAAGGGTACTTTCCATTGTTTGAAAATTAGAATGATAGGAAGCCAGAGAAATATCATCAGCATAAATCATTTTTTCCGAAGAAGTAGTTGGAATGTCAAATATAAATTGAATAGAAGAGGTGCTAAAACTGAACCTTGTGAAAGACCATTATTCACAATTTCGAAACTACTTCTAATATTATCGACGAAAACACGATACCTTTTATCGGATAGTATATTTTCTAATAGTCTAACCATTTTTCCACGTTTTAAATGATTAAAGAGTTCATAAATTAATCCATCTTTCCATACTGCATCATATACAGCTGATAAATCCAGAAATGCTGTCCCTGTTTTTAAGCTTTTATTGAACCCTGATTCAATAAATGTGGTGATGCTGAGAACTTGATCACAGCGATTCCTATTTTTCCTTCGATAGTTGATTCTATTCTAAAATCTTGAAAGGCACACTCAATAAACTGAAGGCATAATAAAATGAATTTGGCGTCTAACAACCTATATTGAAAGAGATGATGACTATGTACAAAAAAACACAGAAATATACTAATGCAACAACGTGGTATGAATGAATTTGTTTTTTAATCCTATAAAAAATTGGTACATTTACTTTCTGGATACGTCCCGTATTTCACGTCAGACGTATTAATTCCTCACAGCTCCTCAATCCGTGGAAAATCCATTCCCTCGATTGGTTTTCCGAGCGCAATCATTTTCTTTCGCGTCTTTGACGAGGATCTAACCTTGGGCACCCTCTCAAGGTCGATTATGTCAATCCGGATCCTCCCTATATACCGTTTTTCGCGTTGAAAGTCGCATGGACACGAGAAGGCGTTGCTTCCGGACGGAATCTCTATAAATAGAATCCCACAAATCCTTTAGCCGGGCACATTGGAGAGGCTATATTTCTTTGGAGTGTCATCCTTGGTAAATCTTCTTCTAGCCATCGTTATCCTTCAAGAAGTACACTTTGATGTAAAGAAACCCCCTGCATATTTTATGGCTGCTTTTTGGAGGAGACTCGACGTCATATCACGTTTTTCTTTCGTTCGTGGCATTCAGCAGTTGGAGGGGCAACAGTATTTTATTTTACTTGGAGATAATGGAAAGATCCTGGAAATAAGAGACCGGAAACATTCTCAAGGGGTGGAGGCGAACGTTGCACTTTTGAAATACGGGATTGGGCTCAGTCTGCAATAAAATTAACATTTCTTCAAGCAATAACTCAGGATGGAAACGCTGAATCTTGTCTACCGATTTTTAAATTTTCGTATTTTTTTTGTAGTACTGTATATCCCTCCAATTTTTCTGAACAAATTTCCTATGAAAATGTTTATTAGAAGCACATCCAAAAAGCTTCTAGATTTCAGCTTGTAAATTTCATTTTTCTTTTAAATTGTTTCTCATTTGTAAACGTCAGTTTCCAAAGACACAATATTAATCAAGAAAGTTTATTTTATCAAGTCACTAACTTGTAAAACTGACAGTTAACAAGCTAAATTTTTACAAGTTAGTAGTATTATTTACATTAAAAAATTTTGTTTCATCGTCATATATGTTGAAAATCATGGTACAATTGTTACTTCCAGTAACGCAGATTTTTGATGATGAAAGAGTTAATACTGATGATGATGAACCATCTGTTGACTCAGAAACTGCTGAACTCGAGGACTGCAGAAAATTTGTACTCTCCTTACTACCAAATAATTTGCTAGACATTTCGATTTTTTTGTTGACCGAATCATCGCAATTTCGGTGCTCTTCCACCCTCCTGCACGCTTTAGTGCTAAAATATCTCCACCCGAATCCGCAACCATAGTGGCTCCAGTTCTGCGAAAAGAGTGGCCGGTGTATAACTCTGGGTCTTTTAAACCTAAATATTTCGCTATTTGCTTTGGGACACCACCAATAGTGTGCTGGCCAGCATTAAGGGAAATGCACTTTCCATGTCGGTAGGCTTTCTGTTCCAGGAGGCCGAAGATTTACATATTTTCTGTATAACATGCAGGGCTTGAAGCTGCAGCCATCATCGGTTATGGTGAATCTTCTTGTTGTTAAATTTTTTGTTTGCCGCAATGTCACAATAACATATTTTTCCATATCTTCTACATCATTCATGTTTAAGGAGAGAATTTCGTCACATCGACAACATCCAAAAATCCCAAATATTGTTACAATTTTCGCCAGCAACCACTGGTCATCAGGAGCATGTAAAAGAAATTGTTCAGCCTCTTCTTTACTTAATACCTTGGCCTTTTTTGGCGTATAACGCTCATTTTTTCGTTTCAGAAACGCTATTACCTTTTGAATTCTGCAAATGACAACTAAACGTCATATTTTTCAATAAATTTTTTAAAGAAAACAAACCTGCGAACAGGGGCATTTTCTTTCATTTCCAAGCAGCTTTTCAGCATAGACCATTTTGACCATAAAGTATTAGGGCTGAATCTAGCTGATAGTTGATTCAAGTAGATTTTTCATAACATTTTGCAACATCATGATGAAAATTTGATACACTGGACTTATAGTATGAAATATTTAGAATATGCAGAAATAGGGTTGCCTGTTATTTACCTGGACGGAGTACTGGGGTGTCAGGTTCAAACAGGTATGTCGAAATCAGTTATTTTGTGATAATAGAAAAAAAATTCATATCCCTTCCCATCTTGAAGTTTCCAAGCATTTCTTGACCACTTTCGCAACATAGAAAGTATACGGTTTTCTGGTGCAATTCGCAGTGTTTTCGATATAATTTCGAATTTATTTCAATTCACAATTAAATGAAGAACTGTAGGGAGGAAAACAAAACAGCATTTCGTATATCTGCGGATAATTTATTAATATTTTATCGCAAATAATCCAGAACTCACCACGAGGAGGTAGCTGTTGTATTGAGTTCCACAAGATTACAATCAGAATGAAAATTATTTTACTTTCTGAAGCGAATAAAGTAGGTGAATGAACATCAAAAGAGGAAAAAAAGTCAGAAATATACCTGTCACCTAATAACCACTTGAAATTAGAAATGGGTACATTCACTTCGTCTCTAAATACGACCTCGATTCTCAAATTACTCAAGATCTCAAACCCCGATGATATTTTCGGAAATGCCCCCTCAAAATTTATATTGTTGAACTGAACAAAGTCATTTTCTTTAACGTTGGAAAAGAAGTTGGAAATTGCCTTGTCTTCGAAATGACAACAAAAGTCGGATAATCGATCTGATCTGTCCAAATCGGTGTAAACATTATCATAATGGACAACTAATTTTTGTCTCCGTTCCTCAGGTTCAGTTTTTTTCGGAGTAACTGAAGACGCCATGTAACTCGGTCGATTTGGGAAAATTGAAGGAAATGCATCATCAGTTAATTTAGGAATTTTTCGGGGTATATTAATAACTGAACTTCCGACGGTTGGATAAGAGTTATTTCTCAAAATATGGGAATCTACAAAATGTTTCAAACAAACTACACTGTCATCGTTGACTTTAAAACTACTTTCTCTTTGAATTGCGTTAATCCATTTTCTTCTCCTCGCGGGATTTTTTGGAAATCTAAATACCAAAACTTTCTGATTAGTAGATTTATGTAGTTGCTTTTGCTACCGGGCACGAGGCATATTACTCGAATCGAAAATTTCGAAATGAGATTTTGATAAATATCAAAATGAGAAACCTTCCTGTTAATAATCCTTTCAGATATGAATACTAAAAACCGAAAACTTCAGACACAAACCCGATACACACTGTTCTTGCAACTGCAACACTTATTTTAACTATATTTATTGATTGAAAAACCGATCACACAAACACGATAAAAACACAAACCTTTTTACACGTTTCTGATGCGCACTATCACATGTTACGCTTCAAAACAGAACTGCAAGTGCAAAGTCGTAACACTCTGAGCCTGGTACAACCCCATGTGGGGGTTCCGGCAACGTCGCATTTTAAAGCAACATTCTGGCCTGTTAAATATCGTAGGTCGCGACTAGAGGCGTCACCAAACGTATTTGGGAGCATTCGATGAGGCGCAGTTTTTTTCAAATCAAAACGTCCCGCAAATGAAGAGAATTCGGCTTGTGAACTGACATGTTTAATCGAGAAAAACTTTGTGATACAGACACAAATCGACTAATATTTCGTTGGCGTTATGTTTACAAATACTTAAGCTTATTGTATGACATCTACGATCTCTTTATTTCAACTATCACTTACCGCTACAGCTAGGTAAGCTTTTCGTTGAAATCTTTCAAGTTCACCCTGTCATCGTCGGAAATCCTTTCCCAAACATTACGTCCCGTCCGTAGATTCCTACTTGCTCACAATGAATAATTCCATCATAAGACAGTTCCACTATAAAGGTAGCCCGGCACTCAGACCCTATTAGATGTCCCAAATATTCAGATACGAGTAAACCACGTACCCTACTAATTGCCCAAAGGATATGCACAAGGGTGACTTACGCAAGCAATGGTTGGACCCTTTAATTTTCTAATGAACTCCACTCCTCCGAAATGGGGTACGAATTGAACAATACATGGGGCCCCTCCTAGCGAATTAAATGGGAATATTATTCTGCAGAGCGGGTGGGTATTCAGTCGTGACAGGGCTTAACGTTTGTTGAATATTCTTACCATCGGAAGACCTCTTCCGCAACCTAAGTCGATTCAATTGAAATTTTAAATTTCTGAAACGATGAAGACGATTCAGCAGAATTAAATCGTTTTTTGTCTTCATCCATCAGTACCCATCTTTCATATAAGTACTAAAAAACAAGAAATACAACAATAAGAGCTGAAGGATCCTTGGTTGCATAGGGAATAAACCTGTGTTATTATAACAACAATAAAGAGAGAAAGATAACCCAATAACAAGTGTTGCTACGCTTACAATTCGGTGCCATACATTACATTTTGGCATATTATATGTATGAATCCCCCTTGAAACGTGATGACTTCATAATTATAATGATAAAAAAATATACAAATACAGAGATCTTGAAAAACAACTTAGGAACCAGTGGAAATTGGAAGATATTAAACCTGTTGGTATTTCTTCTGCAAGCTAGCTTACCCTAAAATATACTGCTTCATAAGAGTTAGGGATATCGTATTCAATCGTTTTGAAAAGAATGTAATCTTCGAGAAAGTCGCTGTAACATCATACAAAACTCAATAACAACTTGAATCGATCCAATAAAAATCAGTACGAGACATTTCGTCACTCTGCTAGCCTCTTTTCTGAAGTTTGGTTCTTTGCATATGCTTCATGAATGCTCTTATTTTGAAATGGAGTCAATTTATCAACGGCTTCGATTTGAAACGAGTTTTCTGAAAATGGCCAGGCCTATCGGAATGCTATAGGGTGGCCCATCTCAGGTTGTTGTAGCGTAAAGGCTCCAAGTCAGCTTAGTCAGCCAAAGTGTGATATCTCGACTTTGGAATAGGTTCAGGGGCACAGGTTCCAAGTTTGAAAGACCAAGGTTTGGTGGGAGATGAAAAATAACACCTGCTCAGGATCGCTTCATCATCGTTTCGGCGAGAAGAAAGCCTACATCCACGTGTAGAATGTTACGCAATACTCTTCAAAACGCAGATGGTTTCCATCGAAACCATCAGACGACGTTTGAGAGAGGTGAATCTAGGTTCTAAACGTCCATTGAGAGGAGTTTCATTAACACGTGACCATAAGCGTCAAAGACTGGAATGGGCAAGGCAACATATCAATTGGAACGATCAATGGCGTAGTGTCCTTTTCACTGATGAATCCAGATAAGGACGATTTTCAGATTCTCGAAGAATAAGGGTATGGGTATGGACCCCACGCATACCTCGTAATAATCGCAACTCACCAGATTTGAATTGCATAGAACATGCATGGGATATACCGCGAAGAATATTAAATAATCATAAACCTACCCCAGAATCCTTAAATGATCTGAGAGAGCTTCTGCCCCGTTCATGGAACCGAATTCCTCAAGAAATGTTCAACAACCTCGTGTGTAGTATGCAAAGAAGATGTCAAGCTGTTATTGATGCCCGTGGAGGCCATACATTGTATTGATAGTCTTAAAATGCTTGAATTCTCTGGGAATAAAATTACGTTATTTTACTCGATTCTTCTTAACCACCCTGTATACGCTGAAGACCTACAGGCTGAAATTAATCATTAATATAAATTTTCATCACCAAGTCTCACTTAAACTATATTTTTTCGCAATTTAAGCCAATATCCCTAACTCATGTGGAGCAGTTTATATCTTTTTGATACGAAATGCCTATTTGTAGATTAAAATATTCTTAGGTAACTCAACCCCTTCTATACAGGGTCACGAGGAACCTCACCCATATTTATACGGGAAACTACTGAACGTATTTTCATGCAATTCAGCTCTTATAAGTATTTCACGATGCTGATGAAATCTAAAATATTTTCAAGGCATGAGCACCTCCGGTTTTTCCGGAAATGACGTCAACTTCCGTTTTTCGAATTAGAACACCATTTTTTTATTGCAGAAATAGATTCCTTAGAAAATTTCAAGTTATTTTGATGTAACATTTTTCAGTTTTGGTTGGAAAATTCTCTCTGAGCGGGAAAATTCGAAAAAAAAAAATCGAAAATAGAGCTCCGCTGAAACAAGAATAACTTCGAGGTTTTTGGATGGAAAATTTTCATTTGTGGGATTTTTCAAGATGTAAGATTGATGTATCCACTTTAAAAATTGAAATCGCGATTCATGATACAGGGGGTGAAAAAATCGCTTTCAAAGTTAGGGATGACAAAATCGTGAAAAATCAATTTTTTCAAATTAGAACCCCATTTTTTTATGGCAGATATTGAATCTACGTTAAAAAATAATGTGAGTGTATGCATCACACCCTTGCCCAAAAGTGGATATTTTCTGAGTAAATCACAAAAAACTGTTTTTCGTCTTGAATTTTCAGCTATTTCTTTTCCCTTCACGCCAAAAAGATGAAATTTTCAGGAACTGTTATTTGAACCATGCTGTAGATTTTTCACCCCTTCTTGAAACCGACTTCAAGTTACTATTAGGAGAACCATGGCAAACTCTCGCAGTTATAACTAGAGAAGATGCTCAAAGTTTTGACCGTTAATTTCTAGAGGAAGAGATCTGCAAAAGTGTTTAAAAACCAAATTGAGTTTCAAAACTATGAATCTAAAAATCTAAACAAACCTGAACGCTGAAAATTCAAGACGAAAAACAGTTTTTTGTGAATAACTCAGAAAATATCCACTTTAGGGCAAGGGTGTGATGCATACACTCACATTACTTTTTAACGTAGATTCAATATCTGCCATAAAAAAATGGGGTTCTGATTTGAAAACATTGATTTTTCACGATTTTGTCATCCCTAACTTTGAAAGCGATTTTTTCACCCCCTGTATCATGAATCGCGATTTCAATTCTCAAAGTGGATACATCAATCTTACATCTTGAAAAATCCCAAAAATGAAAATTTTCCATCGAAAAACCTCGAAGTTATTCTTGTTTCAGCGGAGCACTATTTTCGATTTTTTTTTCGAATTTTCCCGCTCAGAGAGAATTTTCCAACCAAAACTGAAAAATGTTACATCAAAATAACTTGAAATTTTCTAAGGAATCTATTCCTGCAACAAAAAAATTGTGTTCTAATTTGAAAAACGGAAGTTGACGTCATTTCCGGAAAAACCGGAGGTGCTCATGCCTTGAAAATATTTAAAATTTCATCAGCATCGTGAAATACTTATAAGTGCTGAATTTCATGAAAATACGTTCAGTAGTTTCCCGTATAAATATGGGTGAGGTTCCTCGTGAAAGACCCTGTAGAACTCTGGGCATGGTATTCAACGCCTGTTTCCAAAAAAGAATAATGGCCGTTATTCAAGTCTACCATTCGAATGAAGATCGCTGGTTATAAAATACCTGCGCTCGAAATGAAAACAACTCATTGGAACAAGTGTTCTTCTGTAAACGTCTCTTCACATATTCAACAAAGGTTGAATTCTCCCCTCCCCGCACAACTCCTTCAGTTACCTCGTTTTATTTGAACGCGGATCCCGGAATGAAGCGATTAATAACTGAACTCCGGGCTAAACTTGATGAAAATGAAACATTTCCATTTGTTAGGACACTTGCGAGAATATATTATTATTTAAGGTCGTAATTTTTCAACTGCGCTCTCCGGAGATGAACGGGTTGCTTTCAACTTGGTCTGTGAGAGGATGAATTATGGCGATTAACTGAAGACGGTAACTACAATGAAAAACGGACGATATTATAGTTGAAATTAAGCTTGTACGAGACATAAAGTGCCTCCTCACTTGAGTAGAACTTCATGGAATTTGAGGTTATTATAGAGAATTTAGCGTTTGTCTTTGGCGTCTCACAACACCGAACCACTTCTAGTGGAGTCCCCCAAGGGCCCTTCTTAGCGCCTACTGCTTTCATTTCAAATACTGCCGACACAGCAACTCTTCAAAAATAGTCGAGCTCTCAGTTTGCGGATTATAATAATGATAATAATAAAATTATTCACAAGAGAGAAAAGTACATCCACATGTAAATATCACAAGAAAAATATGTGAACAAAAGAGTTGTCACCCCAAAGGCAAAGCCTGTACGTTGTTGGATGACAAGCTTCAAAATGACGCCTTCAACTTCTGAACGCATTCATGTCTCTGGTCTAACTTTCAGATTTGGGTGCGGTCTAACTTATCTGATTCATTCCAATTGGAATAACTTTTATTTTTGTTATGTTTTCTGGTTTCTCTTTTTCAAATTTGAGTTTTGGGTTTCTTGAAAAGGACTGTGCAGATCAGGAAAACCGAATTGGAAACACAGTTTCTATAGTGAATTCGAACAGAGCTATATTCTGGTGGGACAGTGGCAGAATCAAAACTTCATAGGGAAGTGATATCGAATGAACTGCTGGACCGATAGATTTGGTTGGGTGGGGATTTAGAGCACAACGTATGGTACGCCAGGTGTCGAATCGAATCAGTAACACTCCAAACACGGTATGGGTGATTTTACGCTGTTGTAAATAAAAACGACAATTTTATTCCACTCTGATGCGAGGAATTTATTTGCCTCAATGAATGACACAAATAATTTCCTGTGGAAATTAGTATTCAGGTTCTTTTTCGCCAGAACTGGTTTGAAAAAAAATAAATCCTAGAAAAGGAAAAAATTGGAAAACGAAAATACATTCTACGAGAGGATATTAAAAAACAAAAATTAATTCTATGAAAATGAAAAAAGGGAAAACAAAAACAATTCTAAAATATGCGAAATTGATGATCGATAAATTCAAATCAGATGTTCAAATAATCCACCTTGTTGTGCCAAACAGTAGCCAAATCTTTTATAAAGAGATAATGTCATATCTCTGAGAAGATTAGTCATACTTGTTATTTTGGCACAAAGTTGGATTATTTTGGACCTTAATTCAATAATATTCGTTGCTATTTCAATTTCTTGCCCATACACCAAGTTTTTCAGATATCCCCAAAGAAAGAAATCATTTTGAGATGAATCTGGAGATCTAGAAGGCCGTGTGATCGTCCCATTTGTCGAAATGACACGGTCAGAAAAATTGTCCTCAGATATTCAGTGACTATTCTCGCGTTATGACTGGGACAGCCATCCTGTTGAAACCAGACATCATTGAAATTAATTGGTAGCTGTCGAACTATCCGAATAATTTGATGTTTTAAAAGCTCCAAATATTTTGAAGCATTTAGATTACCATCGATGAAAAACGGTCCTATGATGAAATTCCCCAGTATTCTTGTCCAAACATTAAGTTTTTTCAAGATACTGGGTACGCACAGGAATAGTCAGGTGCTTATTCTTCCTAGACCAATATCTTACTACGGATGGGTTATGTTTTCTATTCAAGGAAAACGATGACTCATCAGTGAATAAGATATTACTCAGAAATGAACTACTCTTTTTCCATCATTATTTCACAAAATTCCATTCTTTTGAAATGGTCTTCTAGAACAATTTCTTGAGAGGTTCGCACCTCCTCAACATCTGTCACATTTTTTTTTCAAAATATTCCGAACAGCTCTAGCGCCAAAATCGTCTTGTTCAGCAATTTCTCTGCTAGAACAAGGTGCACTGATTTCAACAGCAGCACACACATTCACTTCATTTGTCAAACGACTTTCACTGATGGTCTTCGGTGGTCTATCAATTCTGCAATGACGACATGTTTGTAAACATCCACATTGCTCGAAATTTTCGATTACTTTGGAGATAGCCGAACGCGAAGGTATCGGCCTATCTCCAAAGGCAACATTGAAAAAATTTATTGTCCCCGCAATAGATTGACCGCCGAAGTACCATTTTATGATTTGAATTTTCCCTTTAACCGTGAACATTTTGATTTACGCGAATCTAATTCATTTTCAAACCGTCTAGCCATCACATCTGTCGTTCGGATGCGACTAATGTGCATTGCAATTCGCGACAGCCGAGACTTGCCATTCCAACAGTCCAGTCCCTTATTTGTTATCGAATCGCAATGAGATTTAAATTCTGTTTTGCTAGAGCTCATTCGAATTTAGCATTCATATTCCTACGTTTCCATAAGGATTTTCTTTATCTGTATATTTTTCGTTCGACAAAAGCATTAAGATATCCATACAATTAGGGGTCGAAGGACTTCGAAGAAGCCTCATTGTTTCCAGTTGTTTTTCAACTAATTTGGGGAACAAGAGTCTTTTGTGGCTCAAGTTTTTTCCAAGCTGTTTCATCTCAAGCTTATTTGTATCCAAAATAACCCTGTAGCATGTAAACTAGACACCATAACGACTTGCGGTATTCAACAATATAGTAGTAATGAAGTTAACATGTATATTATTTTTCGTACAACTGCCATTAAAAGTGACACTTTTATTGACAACAAACGATGTTAAAATTGATTGTTTACGTGGAAGCGTGTTAAATATTTTTAACATTAGTGTTAAAAATATTTTCAGCACTCCATTTTCTTATGATGAAATCAGATGAGAAAAATTCAGCAATTGCAAAGGTTCATTATCAATATTTAACAATCATAACTTATGAACATTAATATTAATCGTAAAACTAGAACAATTACTAACATTAATGCCCTGTGACGTTAGGGAGCTTCGCAACACATTGTTAGAATCCTCAGCACCATCAGTACTTGTAGAAACTGCAAGTACAATATTGGATGATGATGATCAAAAATCTGTTGAGGTTCGGAGAATTTTTTCAGCAATGACATTTCTATATGCAATGGAATGATCAACATAGCCCTCGGCTACCGTCGTAGACTTCCATCCACCATGTTATTTTATATCCGTAATATTTGCTCCTGATTCTGCTAGCAATTAAGCGGAGGATCTTCGAAAACAGTGTCCTGTATATTGCTTTGGTTCTGGCAGTTTGAGGAATTCGGCAACAATAGATGGAATTTCCTCAAATGTATTAATACCAACTAGATTGGCAATGCATTTATTATTCATGTATTTCAGGTAAAAACGACGATGTTTGATGGCGCAGTGCAAAGTACTTATGAAAATAGTCTACATACTTCCCAATAATACTGAAAGAACGACAGACTGTATAGTTTTTTGTATTTGGAAGTTGTATAACCAATGATTTATTTGTTATTTCGATGTCTTCCACTGATAAATTACACAATTCTTCACGCCGACAGGTTCTAAATAATTCGAAAATAGTTGCAACCTTCACCATCATGTATTTCTCATCTGTTGCCTTCTTTATAAACTTTTCAACATGTTCACGAGTGAGAATTTTCGATTTTCTGGGACGATATCCTTCACTTTTCCGTGACATCCACACCATTTTTTACAAGGGCGCTTGACTTAATCATTGAAAATTTGCTCCACAAAGTTGATGAACTTCATATTTTTTATTTTTTTCTAAGCATGCCAGGAAAACAGTTCCCTTCTACATTTTTCAATTTACACCAGGCCAGGAAATTTTTGTATGCAATATCGAACCGCTGAACAGATTTTTTAGGTAGGAGTTCCAGATTTGCTCTTCTTGCAGACTCTTCAATATCCAGAGGAACAACCAAATCGTCACTTCAATTAATAATGGGACTCTCGACAAATATATTAAGCAGTTGAAAACCCAAGACGAAAATTGGGCAGGAACGAAATTCAACTGACATCGTCTTTTCTCACTTGTTAGTAATCATAACGTTGGCAACGTTTGCCATTCACAACAACCTTTTGATTATTTGAATATTAAAATGCATTTTGAAGTTAATTGTCATTGCAAATTCGCCAATTTCATTTTTAAAATAGGGCAGTTTTACAAAAAACATTGTATGGTATTTGTGTTAAAGGTGGTTTCATTTTGTTCAATTCGCTTCTCTCATTTTACAAACTCTTTCACTCACATGTCTTTTACTATTAGATCTGTAGTACTAAATCATCAAAATCTGATCACCATGTACATATAGAAATGTTTACTTTATGTTAAGGATAATGTGGACGTTGGACTATCAGAGCAGTGATTACCTCCTTCATTCAATAAGTGCGTATCGCACCCTTAGACGTATTACAACTCAACCCAGACTCCCTTACGCCTGATCAGGTAACATCTGCAGGAAATCCGTCGCAAACTCTCCTTCGTCAGCTCCAGCTCATTCCCGAATTTCGCCCACCCCAAACACCCGCATAATAGTCGCGAACCGCGGTAGAAATCCGACTGGAACGGGAGTAATAACCTATAAACTTGTCCGATAATTCCGCCAACGTTCTTCCAAGTTAAATCAACCCCGCCGCCATAACAATATCCCGCTTCTACTTCGTCGCGATACGAACTATTGGTCCTTCGGGCCGGATAATTGTTATGGCCTTCAATATTCTGGAAATCTGGATAATGGCGTAAAACGGAGCCGGCAGTTTCCTTTTGTTCCCGCCAGGGGGCGTGTTCGGGCCTCCGGCGATTTTTCCCAATTAATGAGTCGTGAATCGAAGCCGGGATTTTTCGAGGGGATGTAATTCGAGCCTTTGTCATTACGGGAATTCGATGCCTCCGTGTAAGAAGCGATCGTTAATCCAATTTTTTTTTGTTTCAGGTGAGTTGTGAACTGCAGCTTTGTTCCCAATTGGTGAGGATCCAATTTTTGCCTGGATGGCTAAATGTTGTAATTATCCAGGATAGTCTCGTTTTTATTTGTTTGAGTATGAAGGGTGAGTTCTCGACGTGTATAGTCCATTCAGTTTTATAAAAGTAATCGTTAAGCCTTAAGAACATTAGATACCCTGTATAGATGTAAAACTGGGAATCACATTTTTTTACTTCGAATTAATGCGTTCTACATAAACGTAACAGAAATTGCACAATTTTAATTTACTTCGAGAGGTAAATGAATTCGAAAGATGTGATGAACATAATTAACGTTCATACTCTGTTGAAACCACTCATGAAAATATTATTGTGATATGCCGTAAAATGGGGTAACTTTGAACGATTTTTTTTTTTCAAAGCTATATATCTACGGTAAGGAAGCGAATGAAAAATCCCAAAAAAATATATATCCCGGGCATCAGTTAGAGCTTGCTGCTGACAAAAAATTAGATTTCAAAATGATCAATAACTTTTTTTTTTAATTGAATTGTGTTCAAGGTTACCCTGCGATCGAGGATACTTTGAACGACTATGAAGAAACCACGTGATTTCGATTCAACCTCCCTGAGAGAGTTTCATTGAACACCTCAATACTAAAAATACTTGAAAAATATTATGTGGAATAGAAATATGTACATTATATACTAAAAATATTTTTTTTCGAGATAGTATCAGATTATCACGAAAATGAATCAAAAAACCGAAGTTATCCTGAAAAAATAAAGTTGTTATAAACTGAATTCAACTAATATTTTGTAATAATAGAAAAATAGGTATCAGAAAACAATAAATAGGACTGAACTATCTAGTCCAAACTTCTCAGATATGGGCGAAGATGATTTGCACTTAACAAGAGAGCTCTTTCCTCTTCTGCCTACCTTGGGGTCTTGCGGAGCTGTGAATAATTCGGTTATCGTTATAATTCCCTCGTCGGGTACTCATTGCCAGGAAAACTCACGCAAAGAAATTTGTTTTTTCAGTTTTTTTCACCGGAGCTTTCCCTCAGATTTCTAAACCTGAACTATATTTGGCATATTTTCCTGCACCAAGTTTTTTTTTAGTAAGGGCCGAACATTTTCTACAAGAGAAAACCGAGTTAGTTTCAAACCTTGAGCTTCATTGAACACGTTCAAAGTTACCCCGAAACCGATGACTAAGCACATTGTTCTCTAAAAGTATAAATAGAACGAAATGTGTTGAAGGATTTGAAATTCCTTTGCTATACTGTTGCTAGGATAATGTATTGTTGTAGCAGACATAGTTTGCGAGCATGTAGTGCAAATACTTACGGTTAAAGCAACAAAAGTTTACAGACCATATCGAACATGGATATTTCAGGTTCAAAGTAACATGTCAAGATTGCTAACTCCCTGAACTTATTTTCATGTAAATGCTGTCGTGCCATTCTTGAATGTGCTACGAATTGAGTAGTGAAAACCAGATGTCGCTAAAAATAATGGTTTTTTTCACCATAAGTCGATATAACAAAATTAATTTTTTGTTACCACAGTATACAGGGCAGTAGCGGTTCTGCCATGAGAGCACATGATCACCTACACCCCGCAAAAAAAGAATATAATATAAAATTTCCATTCTCGAATAACCAATAAATTTCCATTCTGAAGGTACTAATATTATTTTGTACCTAGTATCTATTTCTGCATTCCCAATCCCCAACTTTTTTCATCTATGAACTACATGCTCTGCAAGAATGTTCCTTATATACTTATCAACATTCATAGCTCCATTATCAACGACCAATAGGTCTGTGCGAGCAGTCAAAGATATTCCACCCCATACCATAATCGATTCTCCTCTGAAACCAGTAGTATTCAAGAAATTACACTGAGCACAATGGTAGAGGCAGAATCTAGACTCACCTGTGAAGAGAGCTCTTTCCCAATGGGCCTCTTCTCAATGGATATGCTCTCTCGCAAAATCCAAACGCGCCCTTCGATAGGCTGGGGTAAGAGCTGGGCCTCTTGCCGCGACACGAGGCCTTAAATCATATTCTGTGAGGCGATTTCTTATTGTCTGAGTGCTAATTTGCACCCCATGAGTTTGCTCAAGCTGATTTTGAAGGAGGCGAGCGGTTGCAAACCGTTGTCTTAACGAAGAAACTCTCAAGTAACGTTCTTGAATGGCAGTTGCTACCCTGTCCTGGTCTTCGGACATTCATACCTGTCTCCCTGAATCGCTGCAACATTCTGGACACACTTGTATGGGAAACTCCAAACCTTTCTGCAATTCTTGTGTTTGTCCACCCTTTTCTCGCAAAACTTCCGCTTGGGCACATTCCTTTTGGGTCAAATTGTGTATTTCGCGTTGCATAGCGATCGGGTGTAGAAAATCAAACGAAAGAAAAACTATTGATCACTAGAATTGATCGAAAACAACTGATTTTAAAATGAAGCCAATACATTCAAAATCTAATACTATCATCATTTTTTATTCCTGCTGGGAAAAAACATCTGTATTGAAGAAAAACGTTGAAAGTGGATAACATATGCATGCATAATTCTGATAAAAATAATTATCATTGAGAACACTTTCAGTTGTAGAATAAATTTGAGATTTCCATAATGTTCGTTATTTTTTTTGTGCAGTGTATTTCTTATCCCATAGAGATTTTCTGAAACACGTCGAATGATTTTGTTTGGGGACATATTTTCAGGTATATCTGAGGCTTGTCTGCCTCGTCTGAGAACAAACACCCCGTATGCGTTCATTCAAAAGAATACTTGAATTTAGCAGTGCAAGTGCTCATAGTATTGAGAGCATCTCATGTCAACTTCAATTAGTACAGCCCGATATCCTTTCGAGGCTCAGTCTATAAAATAAAAGGTCCATGATGTTGATTCGGGTTTGGGTCACAGAGGGCGTCGCAACTTTTCGCCAAACCTGATTAATTACCCGAACGTCCCTTTCAAAGGGAATTTCTAAGGCTCCGTTGTCCCCTTTCTGCCGTGAAATATCAGCGACTGGCTAATAACGGGATAGGTGAGCAAAATTCATTTATGAAAACGGTTTTTAACGTCGTAGTGACGTTCATAAATCGTCCCCGTTATAATTGGAAATTTCGCTGACGGTTAGATTCGAAAAGGAGGGGGGGGGGATCGGATTTATGGTAAGTGCTCGCTGAACGGAGTGTAAACCGAATTTATTGAAGTAATAATGAAGATGTTGCTAAGCAGCGAAGAACGAAACGAATAGTGTTATAGAATAAACAAATTCAGAGCTTTAATTCAGGCTACGTGCCGTCTAATCGCGAGCACGGTCTCTCGTGTGAAATCGACCAAATTCGTTTTTTCCGTCCGAAAGTCAACCGTCAACTCGACTTTGGCGCGAGTCGCAGTATTGTCATTTTGACAATTCTCCGAATATGTCGTAATTTTTGGTCCTGAAAAATATTCTGTTTTCTTGTGTTATAAGATGTTTCGTTTATCTATGGGAGATGATTTCCTTTCATTAGGGTCTTCAAACATCTGAAGTTCCGAAAAATCATCACTAGGATGGTCGTACCTGGTTCGAAAGGACCCTCACGATCAGAGAGCAAGACTGTCAATTTAAATTTGAATGTTGGAGGAATTCGAAGAACAAGAGTGAATACGTTCCGAAATTAGCCACTGAACATGGTGTTGAGATCTTCTGAGAAACCCACATGGCAACAGAGGAACTTCTTCGTGGAGGAGGACAATTGAAAACTCATTGATTTTTCACTTAGTCCAAATTACGGTTTAGCTTGTTGTGTTATAAGTTTTCTCATGTTTAGCAATTCAAAAAGGGGAAATTGATCGGGTTTTTTCATTTCTTTCAAAAATTGTGACATTTCTGTCGTAACCAGTTTATGAAGAAAGAATTTCTGCAATGGGTTGTTAATTCAAAAACCATTTAATTGATTAAAAATAGCTAGTTTTTCTGCTTTTGTATTTTTCATTTCAGATCTAGAATTTCGGGTAGACTTGTGAAGAGTCTGTTTTTCTCTGCTGCCCATAGAAGAACTACATGAAGCTGTTCTTCTGATCACGTAGATGTCCTCCAAGATCCTATGATATGATATTTTTAGTAAATTTTTTTCTAACACGGGTGAGGTCAGGGTTTTTTTTCTCTGTGGTTTTTTCTCTTTCCTCATTTTATCATATTACAGATCTGTATGGTTTTCCTGTGTTGCACTAACCCCAGCTAGGTACTTTTTTGTTTCAATATGTATTCTATTATTTTAGCTCTCTCAATCAAAAAAAAAGATACAACCTTGTCACTGACAACATTGATGTAATTTTCTGAGGAGTTTTATTGCAAACTAAAAATGAATGTGACTGTTAAAAATGCTTTATACAGTATAGTTTGCTAATGGATAGTTTTCAAGATACGACAGGTTGAGCGAATGTGAATTTGAGCAATAAATTATTAAATCTACTCAAGATCGCTTTGTCAGTGCCTGTCTCTTCTTCGATACGAGGTTATAAAAGTAAGGTTGCGATGAACTTACAATGTACACTGCACAATGTGTTTATACGCATCTTATGGAAATCTCAAATTTATTCTACAACTGAAGGTGTTCTCAATGATGATTATTTATGTTTTTTCCCAACAGGAATAAAAAAAGATGATATTATCAGATTTTGAATGTATTGGCTCCATTCTGAAATTAGATGTTCTCGATCAATTCTAATCATCAATAGTTTTTCTTTCGTTTGATTTCTACACTCGATCGCTATGCAACGCGAAACACGCAATTTGACCCAAGAGGAATGTGCCCAAGCGATAGTTTTGCGAGAAGAAGAGTTTCCCATGCAAGTGTGTCCAGAATGTTGCAGCGATTCAGGGAGACAGGTATAAATGTCCGAAGACCAGGACAGGGTAGACCACGGGTAACAACTTCCATTCAAGAACGTTACTTGAGAGTTTCTTCGTTGAGACAACGGTTTGCAACCACTCGCCTCCTTCAAAATCAGCTTGAGCAAACTCATGGGGTGCAAATTATCACTCAGACAATAAGAAATCGCCTCAGAGAATATGATTTAAGGCCTCGTGTCGCGGTAAGAGGCCCAGCTCTTAGCCCATCCATTGGGAAGAGGTCGATTGGGAAAGAGTTCTCTTCACATATGAGTCTAGATTCTGCCTCCACCATTGTGATCGACGTTCCCTTGTATGTATACAGACGTCCACATAAAAGATATGCTCAGTGCAATTTCCTGAATGCTACTGGTTTCGGGGGAGGATCGATTATGGTAAGGGGTGGAATATCTTTGACTGCTCGCACAGACCTAGTGGTCGTTGATAATGGAGCTATGAATGCTGATAAGTATAAAAGGAACATTCTTGAAGAACATGTAGAGCCATTTGCCCCATATATTGGTGAAAATTTCATTTTTATGGACGACAATGCCAGACCCCATCGTGCGCGCATCGTTCAGGAGTACCTTGAAGAGGTTGAAGTCTCTCGAATGAAAAAGCCAGCAAGAAGTCCAGATCTCAATCCGATTGAGCAGGTTTGGGACAACCTCAATAGAAGTCTGAGAAGTTCAGAAAATCATCCAACTACTCTTAATGACTTAGGAATCGAACTCGGAGAAATCTGGGAAGGATTAGATAAGAACATTTTAAGATCACTCATTTTGAGTATGAACCGTCGTTGCCGAGCTGTAATCAACGCAAGGGGTGAAAATACCAAGTATATCACTCATCAGCATTTCAGTATTTTTAAAATTGTTCATTTCTCTTCTTTCACATAAGATTTGGTGAAATCCTGAATTTTTCTTCCATTTGATGTGTCTTGTTTCGTTCAAAACCTTCTCGAGAAAACATAAAAAAATAGTTATAAAGTCAATGTAGAGTTAACTTTCATTAAAATTGAAATTTTCAGAATGTGCGTTAATTTTTTTGCGCAGTACCGTTTTCAATTGAAATATTACTTGAGCGAAGCTGTGGGTTTGAGCTAGTTTCATATAAAAACACTTTTATCAGTAAAAAAATTTTCACACTACAATTATTTTTCTGTGAAAAATTATCGTAAACTTGAAAAAACGATACGCAATTTTCAAATTGAATAAAATGTACTAACTCCACTCAAAAATGAACGTTGAAATTCTCCCAGAAAAGACCTGTCCATATATTTACAGGGCTATGGGTCTACATTCAAATGCGCCGTAGGGTCGGGCAAAAATTAAGGGCCTCGTTAAGCACTTAATTCGGACGGGGCAGGTAGGCGTCGCTCCTGTTGGAATTTGCGGAAAAACTTTCTTTCGCATCACGGTCGAGGCCCGACAGTTTAGTTGTTTCCCCATCCGGGAGGTTTTGCTCGTTTTGGAATGTTTTGCGAGGGGGTGGAAGGTAAAATAGGTTATTCAACTACCGCATGATTTTTTGCGTTAATGTTTTACCCGTATGTGCACTCGCGTTGATCATACGTGAATACACTGGGTCCCATAAGAAATGTTACCGAACGATCATATCGACATCAGTGCGGACAAACCAGGAAAAATTACCACTTTTCAATGTATACGGGGGTTTACAAATATGAGGTTTTTTTTTCGACAGGTAAAAGATCTCATCAAAATTATTATTGGTCTTTCCTGCTGCTGAATATTGTGGCCCTGTTTGGTTGAACAGTGTTCATGTAGAAAAATTTGATGCCCAACTAAATTTTTCTATGAGGATTATTACTGGTTTTATCAAGTCTACACCAACTCCTTGGTTACCAGTCCTCTCAAATATTGTCCCTCCCCATATTCGCAGAGAGACAACAACTTTGAATTTTTGGAACAAATTTAATTCTTTTCCAAATTCATTTTCCATACTCACCTATATTCCAGATAATAAGGTCCCCAGATTGAAGTCGCGTAAACCTTTTTGGTCAAATTTTCTAAATGATATGAATAGAAGCGACAAAGAAATTTGGCAATCTGAATGGAATGTATGCAATTTTTTCATCAATAAAGATTTTATAACTGATCCTTCCATCAGAATTCTTGGTTTTGGCCTTCCCAGGTGAATATGGTCTGTTTCTAAATCGTATTAGAACAGGCCATGGACGATGCAACAGCATGCTCTTCCGATGGAATTCGGTTGAGAGCCCTTGTTGTGAATGTGTGGAAAATGAGACTACAGAACATCTTATAAATAGTTGCCTCATTTATAAATTTCAAGGTGGTTTCGAGGCTTTACATAAATAAACAAATGCATTTCTGAAATGGATGGTTAATTTCAAAATAATTTAATTCATTCTAAATAATTGGTTTTTTTCTGATGTCTTCTGATATTCAATATTCTTAGTAAATTTTTGTTTTTACGGGCGAGGTAAGGGTTTTTTTCAGCTGAGGTTTTTTCCCTTTCCTCATTTAATCATACTGCAGACCTGTATGGTTTTCCTGTATTTCAGAAACCTCAGCTAGGTCCTTTTTTGTTTCAATATGTATTGTATTAATTTAGCTCTCTGAATCAAAAGAATATATATTATACGAAAATCGTTCATACAGGGCGAGTCACAAATGTGTACACCTAAAATATTGTTATCGATTAATCTGAGGATGAATGAATCTGCAGACATCATGTGACTACAAAAACTCGAAAATCAGTGAATCGGGTATACGTGAGAACAGAAAATCAAAAAACCTCACTACGAAGAATGAAAACGAAAAGTCATTACAATTGATAGTGATTGACGAAGAAACTATAACAACGAGCATTTAAATTTTAAATTTTTCTGGTGAAACAAAAATTAGTAAATGATTGAAATTTGAGAGGAAAAAACGAAGGGTTTCGATTTTTTTCATTTAATTTGTTAATAATATGTTTGTCCACCGCCGTTTCAAATAACTCTGGCAACATGAGGTCGAGCATTATCTTGCTGAAATATCGGTATAAAGACTAAAGGTGACCTAGTGTCCGATGTACATGACGCTCACCATCAAAATGAGGTTCACGTCTTTCTCCCCGACGTCGTCTAACCCTTCTTCGGCCATCATGTGCACCCAAAAAGAATCGAGATTCATCAGAAAAGGCGACCTGATGCCATTCCACATTCTAGTGTTGTCTTTCTCTGCACCACTGTAATCGTTGCCGGTGATGCTCAACCGTAAGAGGTAAAACCGTCGGGACAGTTACAGGATGACCTTGATCTCCTAACCACTCATCAGCCAAAGAACGAATCGACGTAAATTGGTCTCCAAAGGCCATAAGTTTTAGATGGTCGATCTCGAACTTCATTTGTGCCCCTTCGACGTCCGGTGCCTACTCTTCCTCGATTTTAGGTATTATCAAACCACGCTTGACAACATCTCATATGAGTAGTTAGATTTCTGTTCGTAATGTTAGCAGCGGCCTATTATATTTAACAGGCCAGAAGGTTTCTTGAAAATACGACGTTGCCGGAATGCCATCGGAGGGTCTCGATCCAAGGTTCGGAGTGTTACGACTACGCAGTTACCAGTATGTCAGAAATTCGACGGAGAAGCGTGTAAAAAAGTTTTTTCGCTGTATTCGGTTTTTCAATCAATAAATGAAGTGAAAATAAGTGTTGCAGTTGCAAAAATAGTGTTTATCGGTTTTGTGATTGAATTTTTTTTACTTTGAGTGTTCATATCTGGAAGGATTATTTTAATATTTATTAAAATTCAATTTGAAAATCTTCGATTTGAGTACTATGGCTGGTACTTGTGCAGTGCCCGGTTGCAAAAGCAATTATAAATCTACTGATGAGAAGGTGTAGGTATTTAGATTCTCGGAAAATCCCGCGAAGGAACGAAAATAGTTTAACGCTAGTATCAAGTTGGTGACCTCAAACGAAGTTGAATTATCAGATCAAGACGTCTCTCTGAGTGATTATCTTCTTCACTCAACACGCAGTTCATTGAAGAGTTTCTCACAATTTTTATTTGAATGTGCAATAGATTCTTCTATTCAATATGAAGTGACGTGGATAATCGGAGAGACGTTTTGAAATGTATATTTATAAGACGCTTGGGATGTTTATCACGTTTGTTATAAAATTTGAAAAGTTTGCAAAAAACGACTGAAATATTAAAGTTACAAAAAATATTTACATGAAGAAACCTTCACCTTCAAATTTTAATCATTTACTCCTTGCTATATTATCTATGTTTTACCAAAAATATTTAAAATTTAAACACCTTCTTCAGTTTCTTCGTCAGTTAGTATATGAGCAACTTTGGGTGACATGTTCTTTTTTGATGAGTTCTACCAAAACACACCATATATTCATAAATCCTGTCATATAATGCTATCTTTCGTGATAAAAAATTATGGAAATCGATGTCCATAGAAGCAAGCGAGTTAAAATGTAGAAAACACCTTCAACACAATATTCCGCCCTAAATAGATCAGATATTTTTTTTTCAGTGGGCAACGTTGACCCTCATCCCGTTCGGCGCGACATTTACGACCTCAACTCCGAAAGTCCCCCTTGTTTATGCAACAGTTCTTCGGCGAAATCCGATTTTTCGAAGTAACTTTCGAAGATTGAAAATAAACTTCCCCCTCATCAAACAATCAAAGTCGAAACACAAATATGGAGCGGGCTTAGAAAAGCTCTCGCTCCAGAGAATCCCGACTCGCATCATCTCACTTTGATGTTCCTTTCCACCTATTATTAGATTCCCAGTCTTCGGTTTCGGTTTCATTGGTCCTTCGAGGGGGGATATTTGTGTCGCCGGGGAAAAAAAGTTTCGTTTCGTTTCCTGATGAGACGCTTTTTATTTTGCATAATCGAGTGACGGGTTATTTCATGAAATATGCATGGGACGAATCAACAGTGCCGAATATAATCCCTGGATGGTAAAAAGTTGTTTACCGGGTTTGGGAGGATCGCGAAAACAAATTCGATAGACTTGCTTTTTGGTCGTTTTTCCCTGTAGACTCGAGATCGAGTCCATAAATGAAAATTGCTTGTCGTTTGGGGAAAAACTTTCGGCAGTTGATCGATTCAGCTTGCTCGGATGTCAACGTGGCACTCAGATCCAAAGATGCTGAAGTCGGTTATTTATGTATGACCCAGACCTTTAGGGCCTTTTCAAGCTGTCGCTTAACTTCGTGGTTCTTTTACAACCTCGACCAGATAATATTTATCCATACTAATTTCAATATTTCAGGAAGAATAGGAATAGTTGCGATCAGGTTCTTAGCCTCACCACATTTATTGAATCAGGGTTCAATAAAAACTTAAAAACAGGGACAGCATTTGTGGATTTATCAGCTGCATATGATACAGTATGGAAAGATGGATTAATTTTCAAACTATATAATCATTTGAAATGTGGAAAAATGGTAAGACTATTGGAAAATATGTTATCCGACAGAAGGTTCCGAGTTTTTGTCGATAATAACAGTAGTAATTTCGAAACTTTGAATAATGGTCTTCCACAAGGTTCAGTTTTAGCACCACTTCTATTCAATTTATATTTGTGTGACATTCCATCTACTTCTTCGGAGAAATTTATTTATGCTGATGATATTGCTCTGGCTTTTCATCATTCTAATTTTCAAACATTAGAAAGTACCCTTTCCGCAGATCTGGACATAATGAAAAATTATTTTTTGAAGTGGCGTTTGTGCCCGAATGAAAATAAAACCGAAGTTTCGTGTTTTCATTTGAATAATCACCAGAAATATAGAAAATTGAGTGTAACTTTCGGTTCTTCTACCTTAAAACATAATTTCAATCCTAGATACCTAGGAATCAAACTTGATTCCTCTCTAAATTTCAACGCCCATTTAGATGATCTGCATTTGAAACTTAAAACTCGAAACAATATTCTTCAGAAACTAGCTGGTTCCTCATGGGGCGCTGATGCAACAATACTTCGAACAGCAGCGCTTGCTTTGGTTTATTCTGCTGCTGAATATTGTTGTCCTGTTTGGTTGAACAGTGTTCATGTAAAAAAAATTGATGCCCAACTAAATTTTTCTATGAGGATTATTACTGGTACTATCAAGTCTACACCTACTCCTTGGTTACCAGTCCTCTCAAATATTGTCCACCCCCATATTCGTAGAGAGACAACAGCTTTGAATTTTTGGAAAAAATTCAATTCCTTTCCAAATTCTTTTCCCATACTCACCTATATTCCAGATAATAGGGTCCCCAGATTGAAGTCGCGTAAACCTTTTTGGTCAAATTTTCTGACTAATATGAATAGAAGCGACAAAGAAATGTGGCAATCTGAATGGAATGTATCCAATTTTTTCAATCATCAGAGTTCCTGGTTTTGACCTTCCCAGGAGAATGTGGTCTGTTCTAAATCGCATTAGAACAGGCCATGGACGTTGCAATAGCATGCTCTTCCGATGGAATTCGGTTGAGAGTCCTAGTTGTGAGTGTGGGGAAAATGAGGAGACTATAGAACATCTTATAAATAGTTGTCCCATTTATAAATTTCAAGATGGTTTCGAGGCCATACATAAAGTAACGAATGCATTTCTAAAATGGGTGGTTAATTTCAAAATTATTTGATTTATTCTGAATATTCGGTTTCTTTTCTGCTTTTTTCTTTTTTCATTTCAGATTAAGAATCGTGAGCCGTTTTGGGAAGAATCTATCGACGGATAACATGAAGATGATCTCACACTGATGTCTTTCAAGATTTTTCCTGATATTTATTATTTTATGTTATTTTTTTTACGGGGTGGCAGGTTTTTTCGGCTGAGGTTTTTTCCCTGGCTCTATAGTATCGTATGATACTAGTGATGATAGTATCGTATGATTCTATAGTATCATACGAAGAATGTTATGATACCCCGTTCTTTTTTTACCTCAGCTTAGGTACTTTTTGTTTCAACATTTATTGTATTATTTTAGCTCTCTTTTTTCATAAGAATATATATATATATATATATATATATATATATATATATATATATATATATATATCTCAATATATGAAACTAAGTCGGCCATTTCGTTGGTTACACCATTTATAACTCAAGATTGAATGAATTGCAAATTTTTATTATCAATATTTAACAATCATTACTTATGAACATTATTATAAATCGTGAAAGTAGAACAATTACTAACATTAATGCCCTGTGACGTTAGGGAGCTTCGCAACACATTATTAGAATCCTCAGCACCATCAGAACTTTTGGAACCGGAAGTACAATATTGGATGATGATGATCCGAAATCTGTTGAGGTTGGAAGAATTTTTTCAGCAATGACATTTCTTTATGCAATGGAATGATCAACATAGCCCTCGGCTACCGTCGTAGACTTCCATCCACCATGTTTTTTTATATCCGTAATATATGCTCCAGATTCTGCTAGCAATGAAGCGGAGGATCTTCGAAAACAGTGTCCTGTATATTGCTTTGGTTCTGGCAGTTTGAGGCATTCAGCAACAATAGATGGAATTTTCCCAAATGTATTAATACCAACTGGATTGGCAGTGCATTTATTATTCATGTATTTCAGGAAAAACGACGATGTTTGATGACAGAAGGGCACAGTGCAAAGTACTTATGAAAATAGTCTACATACTTCCCAATAATACTGAAAGAAAAACTGACTTTCGTTTTTGTATTTGGAAGTTGTATAATCAATTATTTATTTGTTATTTCGATGTCTTCCACTGATAAAGTACACAATTCTTCACGCCGACAGGCTCCGAATTATCCGAAAATAGTTGCAACCTTAACCATCAAGTATTTCCCATTTGTTGCCTCCTTTATAAAGTTTTCAACATGTTCACGAGTGAGAATTTTCGAATTTTTGGGACGAAATCCTTCACTTTTCCGTTTTAAATATGCTATTACCTTAAAATATTGACTAACATCCACACCATTTATAACAAGGGCGCTTGACTTTATCATTGAAAATTTGCTCCACAAAGTTGATGAACTCCATATTTTCGATTTTTCTTCTAAGTATGCCAGGAAAACAGTTTCACTGAAGTTTCCTTCTACATATTTCAATGAACACCGGGCCAGGAAATTGTTACATGCAATATTGTACTGCTGAACAGATTTTTTAGGTAGGAGTTCCAGATATGCTCTTCTTGCAGACTCTTCAATATCCAGAGGAACAACCAAATCGTCAATTTTATTAATAATTGGACTCTCGACAAACATATTAAGCAGTTAAAAACCTAAGACGAAAATTGGACAGGAACGAAATTCAAATGACAGCGTCTTTTCTCATTTGTTAGTAATTATTACGTTGGCAACGTTTGCCATTCACAACAACCTTTCGATTATTCAAATATTAAAATGCATTTTGTTTATTGTCATTGCAAATTCGCCCATTCCATTATCAAAATAAGGTAGTCGTACAAAAAACATTGTATGGTATTTGTGTTGAAAGGGATTTTAATTTGTTCTTGAAATTGTTCAATTCACAAAGTACTACAATGAAGGAATTGTGAAATCAAAATATAAAAAAAAGTAACATCTTAAATAGAGAGAATTCTTTTGATTTATGAATAACAATATAAACCTTTTCGGTCAAATTTTCTCATTGATATGAATAGAAGCGACAAAGAAATTTGGCAATCTGAATGGAATTTATGCAATTTTTTCAAGAAAGATCTTATTTCTGATCCTTTCATCAAGTTTCCTGTTTTTGAGCTTTCCAGGAGAATATGTTGTTCCAAATCGTATTAGAACAGGTCATAGACGATGCAACAGCATGCTTTCAAGATTTAATTCGGTTGAGAGCCCTAGTTGTGAGTGTGGGGAAAATGAGGAGATCATAGAACATCTTAAAAATAGTTGTCCCATTAATAAATTTCAAGATGGTTTCGAGGTTATACATGAAGTAACTATTGCATTTCTGAAATGAGTGGTCAATTTAAAAACTCCTAATAAAAGAATGGAATTTCTGCTACGTTGTTTCGTTATTTTCTATCAATAAAAGATTAATAACACAATACATTTGATTATTGGTCAGGAATTGCAAAATTTTATTTTTCTTCTCTGGGGCTATAACCTGTTGATGGTGGGGGTTCGATATTCATGAAATACTCATATTTCCGATTAGAAAATCCTCTCTCACATCTTTCAGCGTCCCCTTCATAACTTGCAACCATTGGAAAATTTTAATACGTATCGAAATATCACTTAGACCGAAATACGTAGACGTCATGCATCGACAGACAGCCGAAATATGAAATTCCCCCGAATATTAAACGACGCCGTTGCAGGGATATGCGAGCCCCTAACGTGTATTCGAATTTCGCGCTGTGGCTTTCAGCGTGATGACTGCAAATAATGCGATGGGGTATATCATGAGCAATGTTCATTATCCTGCATGTTTCGAATTTTACGCGGGATTAAAGTTTCCATACGTGTAATGTAACGAGGGTTGCTACTTTTTCATCAACAATTGTTGAGAATACAGGGCGAATCCTTGAATTGTACACATACATGACTTTTTTAGGAAAATGTCAATCGTATTGAACAGTTGTGAACTTGACAGCTGAAGAATACTAACAGTGGAACAATGAAGTGCTATAAGCCGCAAGAAAATTTTAGTGATGACGCATGTTCCTGTACAGGGTAGGTAAAATTGGTGATACCTGAAAGTTTTATTAGGGTTTTTTCTCCTACCCTCTGAAAACAAAAATGTAAAAAATTTTGTAAAAAATAGAAGAAAGGCCTCTGCGTAAAACTTTGAACTCTCTAAAGCGTAACGTTTCGGAGTCTAAACCAGACTCCTTCGTCAGACAATTCCTATATTTCATTCAACTTTGTAGAATCGTCAGAATATTGTGATTTTTCAATTGTCGTTTGTCAATATATGATGAACATAGATTAATATTATTATATCATATTACCTTTTCAACTTCAAATTGTGACTTATCGCATTTAAGTTGGGATTGGACAATTTCAAAATGAGAATAAGCAATTTCCAATTGGAAACAGAATCGAATTTGGAATGAACACATTCAAAATGGGACTAAACAACATATTGGGAAATTATATGTCTTCTCTTTGGGAATTTTCACGATTCTGAAGACCTTCATGAATAAAATTCGCAACAATCTTTGACAGTTCGAAGTGTCATTTCTTTTCTTATTGTAAGGCAACAAGTTTTTGAATGGATTTGGCCTTTGACCAATTTGTGCACAAGTTTTACACAGGGGTTTTTCTTCTATTATGTATTTAAAATGTATACTGATTGATTTTTGATCCAGAGGCTGAAAAAATCTTTAAAAAAATTGAGAAGATTGCAGAGTATTGATTCTCACATTTTTCAACGAAATCGTTGATAAATTTATATACACCTGTGCATTATTTCTTCATTTCGATTCTCACCAACTTCAGATCAATTCTCTCGAAATATGAAAAAAAAACACAAAAACTACTTTTTCCAATATGGAATTGCTTATTGACAATTTGATTGTGATAACCATATCGAAATTATTTAGTTCCATTTTGAATGTGTTTGTTCCCAATTTGAATGTGTCTACCAACTTGAAGTTGCTCATTCCCATTTTGAAATTGTTCAATCCCAATTGGAATGGGGTAAGTCTCAATTTGAAGTTGAAAAGGTGTAGATGGTGATATCGTTATTTTATTTCAGAATTCTCTGAAACCGGTTCTTTTTTCAATAAATCAATCCAAATTCGATCTACTCTCACCGAACAATTGGCCAGATTATTAGCCTCATCCAATAAAATTCAAGCTGACTCTCTGTTTTTTTTGTAATTATCAGATTCCTTCATTAAAATTTTTGTGTTATTCCAATACATTATGTGATTGCTGATATTGAAACATACATGATCTGCTATCTACGATCTACCAATATCTCTATTTTTTATGTTATTCTTATATTCAAGCTTTCTAATGTATGAGATTTGCCACAAATACAGAGAATATTGTGAATACAATTTTTGAACTTTTGTTTCTCATTAAAAGGTTTAATTTTTGTTAATATAGATCGTGAATCATTTTTTATTATGACAACAGTTTTCTTGTTGAATTTAGAATCAATTCTTCTAATTTTTTCGGAAAGTCCATGAACATAAGGAATAAAATTTAATAAAATTGGTTGTTCTCGACGGTTTTTTGTTGGTTCCCGATTGTCATTCTCATTTTGACGCAAAATTGTTCTTACTAAATTCGAAATAGTGTTCTCTATGAAATTTGTTGGATATTGATTATCGTCGAGAATATTTTCAATGAAATTAATTTCATAATTTCTTATTTCAGTTGACGGTTAAATCATTTGAGAACTATCATAAAGTGTTTTTATAATACGTGTTTTAACACTTATTTGATGATTATAGGATAAAAATTTAGATATCGATTTGTGTGTGTCTCTTTTCTGAACACATTTGTTTCAAAATGATTCGTAAATTTTTTTATCGAAACATCTATAATGGAAAGTACATTTTTTTGTTCCAATTTCATTGAGATAGAGGAAAATGGAAGACACATAATGGTCGTATTTTTCAGAGAAACCGATAATGCCTTCAACTGCATTCCTCTATCTTCTTTTGTTTTCGAGTTATAGGCCAAACATGAAATTTGGTCGATTTCCACTTTCGTCATTATCTCCGTTTCTGTTCGTGCTAGGATGTTGAAATGAAAAACATTATACAGATACCTTTTTCAAAGCAATGTAGTAGCGTACTATGTTTTTTACCAAGAGGTTTCCTTGCTGAGCTATAACATGAAGTTGAGATTTTTCTTATGGAAACAACTGTTTATTATGACTCAGAAAGAACCATCATTCTCTTGTCGTTTAAAAAAAATGAAACATATTATACAAGCTGGCCCACGTAAAATAGTAGGTACCTAATGACCAATATTTCCGTAAGTAAGCTGTAGAAAATTCTCAGATAAGTTAATCTTTTAACGCCTTTCGATTCTGGTTTGAGAACCTATGATTGGGATGGCAGCTCCTTCAAGATTCCCAAATCTCTATTTTATTCGAGTGACACATCATTGTGAACGTTTTGCAGTTCTATTCATCAATATACTGAACAATTTCTATTTGGTGTCAAAAGATCAAACTGTCGAAGCATCACGAATCATACTTTTCTCTTTGAAGTGCTGGCAATGCTTTGGTTGAGTTTCCCCAGACAGTTAAGTGGATATAGTGGTTTTTTGGTTGATTAGTGATAAGCTATCTACCGCTTCTTGAGTTGTTGGGATAAGAATTGCCCTGGAAATAGCGATTTCATGTTCAAGATACGTCACTTGCGAAACACAAACTTAATCAGTCACCAACCTTTCAGAATGACCTACTTCATTCACAATTCTTGCTCGTTCAATCTTACTTACCACTCTACCATTCAAGTCGTAAATAAAAATCATAATTTAACTGATTCTTCTGAAGAATTGATAAGAATTAATCTTATTAAATAGTTGTTGTCTAAGAAACTCCTACAGAGAAAAATTTTACGATTTAAAAGGACAATCATGGATAAACAAATCTACAAACTGTTGGTGATATTCAAAAATTCCTTCATATGAAATAAGGTGATGCAAAACTTCCGACTCCATGTGTACTTCAGACTGAAATGTGGGGTATGGACACGGCCTCATAACAAAACGCCATATATCATCAGGTTATCCTATAAATCAAGTTTGTCAACAAAGAAATCTTCTTGCTTCGGTCCCTTCTTCATCATATTCTGAATAGCAGAAGTCGCCTGGTTCCTACCCGGCCATAAATCTCGCAGAAGAGCAATAAAACTGGTCCTTCGCGAGCCGGATAAAAATGGCATGATTGATTCCTGGCAACGCTCTACTGGATATCATCGGAAGAGGCTTAGAAACATGCTGGAGGGAACGTGTTGACTTAGTGGTTCAGTGTTCCAATTTGACGGATCGGAATTGGATTTGGGGGTATCAAGAGTTGAGGAGGGGAATTTTAAGCTGGAGAGTCTCCACAGGTAGGTTGATGTTGATAAGACTCGCCTGTGACCTGGATATACAATGTGTGGATGAAGTAAGAAAAACATTTATAACTGGGTTATTGGATGTTTTCGAGCAGAATGGGCAAAAGCAATTGCTGGATTAAGCAATGATGTCTGAGGTTGGGCAAGAAAGTTGCCTCCTAGGTTGTGTTTCATATTTTTCAACCACAAGCGTCGATTTCAAATTTATTTTCTTCCGATGAATTAAGTTTGTCCAGTTTTAGTTAGTCCAGTAACTTTGTCGCCTGAAGGTATACCTCAAATCCGGTAGTTCTGATTTTCTGCAGACTTGTTCATGATGTTATCCTTATGAATAATCCAAGTTTGTGACTTCGAGCATTGAACGCAACTTTGTGAAAAATCGAGAAAACCGTGAAAAAAAGGTTTTTTTAAAATTTTGGCAAATATCACCCTGAAGGACTGGTTTTTGAAAAAACTTCTTCAATGCGATTTCGAAGAAGACTGAATTTCCTACAATATTATGATACCCGAACTGTCTCTGTAGACCTGTTAGTTTTTCATATACAGTCTTTCAAAGTTTTTCATTTTTGTCCAATTTCACAATTTTTTGCAATTATGTCGTTTTTACCCTGATTTCACCATCGAAGCCCTGTACTTTTATGATATGATGTTAAAGAAGTAAATGGGGAGTTTTCGAGATGATGTTTGAGCTAAGCAGCGAAAAAAGCTGATAAGTTTATTTTTTTCCGAAGTTGGGTAATATTAATACCTAGTTGACCTGGCAGACTTCGTACTGTCTCAATCGATGAATAAAAAAGCAACTTTTATATTATATTAAACAATTATGGTATAATACCTTAAAAGGGGACATAAAATTGTCCTGTACAATATGTGTTGCGCCAAATGATGTCGTCCAGAAACAGCTGTTATATTTTTGAATGTCAGCCAAGAATTGTTCAGAATCATTTCCTATCCCAGAAACTAAAGAGAGTAAGGGATCTGGTGGTGGGCCCAATTGTGGCAATTGGCAATTAGTTATGCTAGCTGACCCAGCGAACTTTGTTTTTCCTTAGTGATGAATAAAGTTGTATTAACCATTAGTTTTTTTTAAGAAGGAAATATATTGGGTGAAATACAAAAAAAGTACAAAAGTACAAAATATACAAAAAATTTGATTGCATTGAAATAGGTATCGACAGGTTGGGCAAAATTGGTGATACTTGAAGTACAACTTTTTAACCGTGAGAGGTAGAGAAAATGAATGACACGTTACGGTGGTCTTTTCTAGAAAAACTGATAATGCGATCAACTGCATTCCTCTATCTTCTTTTGTTTTCGAGTTATAGGCCAAAATTGAAATTTGGACGATTTCAACTTTGGCCATTATCTCCGTTTCTGTTTGTGCTAAGATGTTGAAATGAAAACATTATACAGGCACTTTTTTCATAGCAAACCATTAGCGTACTTTGTTTTTTCCCAATAGGTTTCCTTGCTGAGCTATAACATACAATAATTTGAAATGGCCTAGAAAGAATCTCCATTTTTTTCCTGTTTCTAAATATACATATAATACATCATACATCGCCCTCAGATTCATTCAGATATCATAAAAAATATAGTTTGTATGTGAAATTTAAAATATTGAGTATCGAGTAGAATGAATCACAGAATAATTTGTCTTTACGTATGGTGTCATTATTATTTTGCGATTGAAACCTTGATTCAATTCTCCGTGGTTTGATCTCTGTTCAGAATAACTGTCAATTGGAAGTCATTATTACCGCTAAAATAAAACATTTTAACATATCATATTTCTTTTAGTTTTCAAAAATTTCCATATTGCCGGCAACAATGACTTCGAATTCAAATAATTGGCAGTTGTTCTCATTGTCACGTGACTTTTTCGAAGAAATTCGAGGCAACATACATAAGAGAGGGAAGGAGTCATGCAGATCCCATGAAACAAACAGAGAGGGACTAAGGTAAGGCACTGTCAAAATCATATGTTCCAAACAGAATAGGAGAGCAGGTGACAGTGCCTCAAATTACTCCATCTCATTTGCATGTACAGTCTCTCTCTAGAAAGACATCCATGAATAATAGGTCTTTGATACTTTCACAAATAACAGAAATAACCTTTGTCTTGGTCTGTGATACTTCCACTTCACAGAACCAAAGATTAACCTGCAGGTACCTCTTTGACAGAGTCGCTAAGATGTTTTCTTCTTTTTCTTTAGTGCCGATTCTCAATGGACGTAACCGAAAAACACCTGTTAAAGTTCGTACACACAATTATGTGTATAATTTTAAAGTATTGAATCTATGAGTTCAATTTCAATTTCTGATTACGGGGTACCACAGTTAGCGTTATTTTAAGGTCAATACTTTAAAATTATAAACATAATTATGTGTACGAACTCTGACAGGAGACCTTAGAATTCCAAGGCTAAGACGTTTGAGCAACTCAAAATACAGTAATTGTTTACATTGCCATCTAATGGCGATAATAGTAGAATGGGGTTTTGTTAAAAAAATTTCGTCATAGAATTTTCCGTAATGTTCGGAGGGGAGATAGGTGTAATAACACATGGAATCAGATGCGTTAGTATTATTACAAGATATAGTTAACTGAATTAATATCAAATATAATACTTTCACGAAAACGCTATTAACCGTAGAGACATCTACTGGCGTTATTGGCAAGAAGGAAAATTATTTCCTATTTTTGTTCCATTACATCAAATTTTTCAGAGTTTTAATGTATTTTATGTTAACCCTGTCGTAGAAGAATCCAACAAAAAATCTTTCACAACAAACAGTTCATCCAATCTTGAGTTATAAATGGTGTGACCAACAAAATGGTCGACTTATTTTATATATCAACATTTATTTTCTTCTCATGAATTTAGTTTGTGAGTTATCTATTTTCAATTAAGTAGGTACCTGTTCGTCTTAGATATAAGGTGTATAGGGTGGGCAAAATTGGTGATGAACTACAACTTTTCAACCCGACGAGATAGGGGAAAATGAATGGCACATTACGGTCGCCTTTTTTAGAGAAACTCAAAATGCCATCAACGGCATTCCTCTATCTTCTTTTGTTTTCAAGTTATAACTCGAAAACATACGTATTTCATTTAATCTAATCCAATAATACGATTCCTACAACATCTTTCGACGAAACCATCACCGTAGGAGTATCTCCACGCGTTTCTCATTTTTTTCGCTGTTATCCGGGCGATAAAAGCCGTCTCTTTTCTATCACACGCCCACGCCCACCCGCCCGGGCGTTGCGAGTTATCCCGACTTATATTTAATAAATCGTATATCGGAAATATCGACAATGAGGCGTATTTCATTGTTCGGCCTCGACGTCTTCTATTATATGGACCGTACCAGGGTGTCTTTGTCCTTCATCCTTTTATGATGTTCGTTCTTCACTGGCGTCTCTTAATAATGGTCAAATATTAGCGTCGGCGGGGTTTCTGCCATTGTTGTCTTAAACGGTATTATAACAAGAAGGAACAAAGTTGAACGTAAATTTGAATTTCATTTTAATAATGAGTTTATGCAGTCGATGTGAAGAGAAATGTTCTTTCACATTTAATAATGTCGTTATTAACCGATTGAAACAAAAAAAACTAGTTAAAGAAAAAAAAAAGTAAATTGAACGGAGATGCAATAAAAAGTAAAAAAAATTATTGAGTTTTTACCACACAAAAAGCAAGGGTGATAAGTAACTTCTAAGCTCAAATCTAAATCAACACATACATACCTATAAATAACAAACAATGCGCAAAATATCTTTTACAGTTCTCTCAAGTGAAATGAATGAAAAAATATTACACTACTATAGTCCGTTTCAAAATGATTGTCATCTCGGGCGGCTGTGGAATCTCGAAAATATGTTGGTAATATCCCATCAGTATTTTTTGAGTTCTAGGATTTAGGTGGGTGTTGATTGAGAACACTAACTTTTGACATTTCAGAGTTTGAATTAACCCCCTGAATATATTTGGAATTTATTTCTGCACGCTTATGTTCTTGATTAAATCGACAAATAAGTTTTGGATTTGAATATTTCTCAAGTATCACCGAATTGAAAATGGCTATAGCATTCATCAAGATACCTCTCGCCTCGTCTAACTACAAGGGAAGGTGAAGCAGTTTATCGCGTTTTGCTAGTTATTCGGGTAACAATCGGTTACTTTTTCGAGGTGTTTTCTGATAAATAAATGAGTCTCAAAATTTCAGTTTTCACCTAGAACTTTCAGATGACTTCGAGAAAAAAGAATGCAAGACAAGTCATTACAGTCAGGAGTGAGCAGTGGATGGAAACCTATTCCACATAATATATATATATATATATATATATATATATATATATATATATATATATATATTCTTATGAAAAAGAGAGCTAAAATAATACAATAAATGTTGAAACAAAAAGTACCTAAGCTGAGGTAAAAAAAGAACGGGGTATCATAACATTCTTTGTATGATACTATAGAATCATACGATACTATCAACACTAGTATCATACGATACTATACAGCCAGGAGAAAAAACCTCAGCCGAAAAAACCTGCCTCCCCGTAAACAAAATAACATAAAATATCAAATATCAGGAAAATCTTGAAAGACATCAGTGTGATCTTCATGTTATCCGTCGATGGGCTCGGATACACAGATTCTTCCCAAAACGACTCGTAATTCTCAATCTGAAATGAAAAAAGACAAAAGCAAAAAAGAAACCGATTATTCAGAATAAATCGAAAGCATTTTGGAAATGCATCAACATTAAGATTTCTTGGCCAAATAATGTTCGGAGGTTTATGAATATTTATGACAGAAATGTCACAAAATTTGAAAGAAATGACAAAAAAAAACTCCATCAATTTCCCCTTTCCGAATCTGTTGAAAGTTACGAAACTGACAATTTTTCAACATAACAAGCTAAACTTGTAAAAAATCAATGAATACATAACTTTCAACTGTCCTCTTTCACGAGGATTTTTTTGTTTCTTGCAGAAGAATCACTTCGATACCATGTTCATCAGCTAATTTGGAGACGTAATCACACTTTCCTTTCGAAATTCCTTCGATATTCAAATTCAAAATCCACAAATTGTTGCTCTCTGGTCGTGAAGGTTTTTTTCAAACCAGATACGACCTTCCAGGTGATGATTTTTCGGCACTTCAAATGTTTGAAGACCGCTACGGGTCCCCAATGAAAGGCAATCATCTCCCATAGATAAACCAAACATGTTATAACACAAGAAAACAGAATATTTTTCAGGACCGAAAACTAAGACATATTACGAGAATTGTCATTCTAGAATGATCTCCACATAATTATACCTTCAAAGAGACATTATACGACGTTATTTTCTCTAAAATCAAAAACAATGAATAAATTAGTTTGTACATTTTTTTTGAACTCCCTGAAAATTAACTGAATTTTAATCAAAATCAACATTTGGTATATTATTTAATGAATCATGAAATGGATAGTATTAATAAATACAAATAATGAGTGATCCAATTTATAATATTTCACACTTCAAATGATTCGCAATTTGTCAACAAATATTTTCTGTTTGTTTCAAAAACTTGGCTATGAATTTGTAAAGTTAAGTCAGCTTTATACTTTTTGTTCCTCAATACTTAGAAAAGATAGCACAGGGCGAGAACTTGGCTGAATTTTCGATTGTCATCAAGAATGCAAAGATTGCTGAAGGGTCTTCACAGAGAACGAACTGTTTGTTATCTTTGATGAAGAATTACCGGTAATGGTTGTCGGAAGTCACCAGACAAAAGAATCAATGCGCCCCCAAAATATCCGTTTAGGCAACTCAAAATATACAGTAATTGTTCACATTGCCATCTAATGGCGATAATAGTAGAATGGGGATTTGTTCAAAACATTTCGTCATAAAATTTTCCATAGTGTTCGGAAGGAATAATAACACATGGACTCAGATGCGGTAATATTATTAGAAAATGTAGTTCACCGAATTAATATTAAATATAACACTACGCTATAAACCGTAGCGACACCTACAGACGTTATTCGCAAGAAAAAAATAACTTTTTTTCCATTTCATCAATTTTTTCAGAGTTTTAATGTATTTTATGTTAACCCCGTCATAGAAGAATAAAAAAAAATCTTTCATAACAAACAGTTCATCAAATCTTAAGTTATAAATGGTGTAACCAATAAAATGACCGACTAAGTTTAAAAAGGGTAGCCATTTGAAAACAAAACAGAAGAGATTACAGACGAAATAAATTTTTTCGATAGAAATGCTCAGACAGGTCGATTTCTGTTTCGAGGGGGACAACTTAAGATGTAGGTTACGGACGGATAGCGCTTCAACCCTTGCTACTACAACCCTCACCCCCAATTTTTGAATAGGGAAGATGGGGTGAGTGATACCTCATTTGAAAGGTATTTTTATACTGATTTCAGCACAGTAATTGTTTTTTTCATTTCATGCATTAGTTCTCGAAATACAGGGTGGCCATTTGAAAACGAAACAGACGAGATTACAGACGAAATAAATTTTTTCGATAGAAATGCTCGGACAGGTCGATTTCTGTTTCGAGGGGGACAACTCAAGATGTAGGTTACGGACGCATAGCGCTTCAACCCTTGCTACTACCCCCAATTTTTGAATAGGGAGGATGGGGTGAGTGATACCTCATTTGAAAGGTATTTTTATACTGATTTCAGCACAGTAATTGTTTTTTTCATTTTATGCATTAGTTCTCGAAATATTCTTGACTAAGCCTTTGAAGATGAAGTGGTGTTTTCATGGCACTTGTAGTGTTTTTTTGTGAAAAACCTTTCAAATGAGGTATCACTCACCCCATCTTTCCTATTCTAAAATTGGGGGTGAGGGTTGTAGTAGCAAGGGTTGAAGCGCTATGCATCCGTAACCTACATCTCAAGTTGTCCCCCTCGAAACAGAAATCGACCTGTCCGAGCATTTCCATCGAAAAAATTTATTTCGTCTGTAATCTCGTCTGTTTCGTTTTCAAATGGCCATCCTGTATATTAACATATAAGGATAATTCAAATCATCAAAATATTTGATAGCATTCATTTCAGCACCTCAGAGGTTAAGTGTGTTAAGTCACATTTTTTCAGACACGAACTATCTACAATATTGGATTCACATTAGTAAATTCTAGCTAGTAGAACACATTTTTGACTCCCTAGTTATATGAAGTCGCCAAATAATGGCAGTACACATTAATCGAACTGAAAAATCTCTCTTTTGTCTAATTTTGAGATTGTGACTTAACACACTTTACCTCTGGGGTGCTGATTTTGAATGTTGAATGTCCGGTGTTCCACAGGGCTCCATACTGGGACCGATCCTATTTCCAGACGATCTTCGTTTTAATGTAGAAGCTGAAAAACTTCTACTGTCTTTCATTATTTGTTTTTTTATCACTAGGTTCAATTCGTGTATAGCAAAAAAATCCGATGATTGAGTCCATCTAGCTAGATGAAGTTTATTCTTCTGGAAAGCAGATTCTGAGATACTTGAACAAAACTGAAACCTGAAAAGAAAAACGGGTAGTTACCTAATGAAAATAAACGAAAAAAGATCATCCTTATGGAAAGCCATCACCGCATAAATTTCTGAGGCTACTTTCCTCAACTAATCAACATTTCGGCTTTCGCCTCAAATATGAGAGGAGGGATTCGGAGCAGCCTCTTCGACTTTATCAGTTCGCTAATTACAAAGCCGGCAATTTGCGAATTTCTCGAACTTATTCGAAGTATGTACGTCGACTTTTGCTCCTTCAAACATAAATACTCGTTATGTGTCGGGGCATAAGCTGCAGAGCTCGGGTAAAGTTCCTTCGTTAAGACGGAATATTGTGTAGTGTTTGATTGAGTGGCCTGATTAGGTCCGGGATTTAATGGGGGGTGATGCTCCCTGAAGTTGCGTGTTTCTCTGCTTACAACTTTCAGGATGACAGGAAATACGTGAATATTTCGGTTCATTGTTGATTGTTTTGATGGTTTTTATTTTTCTTTACTCCTCCTTATCTTGTTTGGGGTCGAGTGAAGTAGCTGAGGGTGGATTTATCGAAAAAATTACAAATTGAGGCTTGTAGAACACTGAGGATTCAATGAAGACGCAACGGATTATCTCAGATCTGTTTTTTGAAATAATTTACCGAAAAGATATTCGACGTGACTTTGTAGAGAACATAACGTTTTTATATAGTCGAAAGAAAAATGAGAGACTCAAAGTTGGAATTCAAAAAGAACCAAAAATTCAATTTTCTCCAATGGAAATAGTATTTTTTTCACTTAGTTTAAGATCCGAACCTACATCGACCTTCACCGAGCTGATAGCTAAATAAATCCAATACAATAATAAATATTCCATGTTAGGAAACATATTGAAAATGGGTTGTCTGAAAAAATCCTAGACAAAATATTTTTAATCATTTTCAGATAAATGATTTTGCTGCAACATGATAATAAGAAAATTTCTTACTGGACGTATAGCATGAAACATGTAGAATATGCAGACATAGGGTTGTCTATTATTCAGGAGGACGAAGTACTGAGTTATCAGGCTGTAATAAATTTTTATAATCTAAGCTTTCCCCGCAATATTGACGATGATATAGTCCATTAACCAAAAAATTGCAAAATGGCATTTTTCTTCTCTTTTTTCACGTTAACGTTATAGGTGAAGAAATTTTTTTATAGAATATAAGACAGTTTTGTTGGAGATTTTCTGTAGAAAAATAAATTGTGAAAAAGGATCCTTTTGCATTCAAAACTGGAAATCTTGAAGAAATATGACCATATCAGAAAGCCGTGAAAATCAAGCTGAATAAACAGGCTATGCGGCATTTGCATGAGTAAATTTTTCCATGACTGTACTCCAAAAAATGGTTAACAAACAAAATCAGGAACTAGAGTATTTAAGCTTCCAAAGTCAGTTCTTTTATCTCCTATACGACGATTTTTCACTGAGATACAGCCTGTTGAAAATCACCAAAAAATTTTTCTGTTCGTTTAATTGTTGCGCGAAGTATATATACACCGCGCAAAAAAATTAACGCACATTATGGAAATCTCAAATTTATTCTACAACTGAAGGTGTTCTCAATGATAATTATTTTTATCAGAATTATGCATGCATATGTTATCCACTTTCAACGTTTTTCTTCAATACAGATGTTTTTTCCGAGGAGGAATAAAAAAGATGATATTATCAGATTTTGAATGTATTGGCTCCATTCTTAAATCAGTTGTTCTCGATCACTTCTGGTGATCAATAGTTTTTCTTTCGTTTGATTTTCTACACTCGATCGCTTTGCAACGCGAAACACGCAATTTGATCCAAGAAGAATGTGCCCAAGCGGTAGTTTTGCGAGAAGAGTGGACATACACAAGAATTGCAGAAAGGTTTGGAGTTTCCCATACAAGTGTGTCCAGAATGTTGCAGCGATTCAGGGAGACAGGTATGAATGTCCGAAGACCAGGACAGGGTAGACCACGGGTAACAACTGCCATTCAAGAACGTTACTTGAGAGTTTCTTCGTTGAGACAACAGTTTGCAAACCGCTCGCCTCCTTCAAAATCAGCTTGAGCAAAGTCATGGGGTGCAAATTAGCCTCAGACAATAAGAAATCGCCTCAGAGAATATGATTTGAGGCCTCGTGTCGCGGCAAAAGGCCCAGCTTTTACCCCAGCCCATCGAAGGGCGCGTTTGAATTTTGCGAGAGAGCATATCCATTGGGAAGAGGCCGATTGGGAAAGAGATCTCTTCACAGATGAGTCTAGATTCTGCCTCTACCATTGTGATCGACGTTCCCTTGTATGCAGACGTTCACATGAAAGATATGCTCAGTGCAATTTCCTGAATACTAGTGGTTTCGGGGGAGGATCGATTATGGTATGGGCTGGAATATCTTTGACTGCTCGCACAGACCTAGTGGTCGTTGATAATGGAACTATGAATGCTGATAAGTATATAAGGAACATTCTTGAAGAGCATGTAGTGCCATTTGCCCCATACATTGGTGAAATTTTCATTTTTATGGACAATGATGCCAGACCCCATCGTGCGCGCATCGTTCAGGAGTACCTTGAAGAGTTTGAAGTCTGTCGAATGGAATGGCTAGCAAGAAGTCCAGATCTCAATCCGATTGAGCAGGTTTGGGACAACTTCAATAGAAGGCTGAGAAGTTCAGAAAATCATCCAGCTACTCTTAATGACTTAGGAATCCAACTCGGAGAAATCTGGGAAGGATTAGATCAGAACATTTTAAGATCACTCATTTTGAGTATGAACCGTCGTTGTCGAGCTGTAATTAACGCAAGGGGTGGAAATAATATTAAATCATTTATCAACATTTCAGTATTTTGAAAATTGTTCATTTCTCTTCTTTCACATAAGATTCGGTGAAATCCTGAATTTTTCTTCCATTTAATGTGTCTTGTTTCGTTCAAAACCTTCCCAAGAGAACAAAAAAAAGTAAGTTATGTAAGTCAATGTAGAGTTAACTTTCATTGAAATTGATATTTTGAGAATGTGCGTTAATTTTTTTGCGCAGTGTAGTTGCAGAACTAGTGATTCCAACTTTTCGCTAACTTCAAGGACCCGCTGGAAATTAATTCTTCTCTAATTTCATCGGTCTCTCACTCAATCTTCATCATGCAAAATTCACCAACTCGAACTGTCGAATCGAACAAACCGATTCTGACGTGTGCGAGTTGAAGGACGTCGTAATAGTTCAGACAAGCTTGACGTGAAATATCGGAGGGGGGAGATTAAAGTTATGTATCTGTGAAATTACGGATGATTTATTCCCAGCAGAACGGAATGCTCGAGGTATTTGGAACTATAATATCCGGTTATCTGCATGTTTCATCTCCGTACAAGCCTGCATTCATCTATTCAGGGGCAAACAAGCGTGCCTCTATACTGTAGCAGAATCTAGACGGTATTGTGTAGCAGGCATCGAAGACGGTAGTCCTGAATTCCGAATACCCAGATCAGATACATCTCGTTCCTTGATTAATCTCGATATCAGTCGGTTCGGATTATTCAGCGAATTCATGGAAGTCTACAAGATGACAGGATCGATTCCGTTAGGCCGCCATCTTGGTTCAAATGTCATACGTCAGTGCGGAGTGAGCAAATTTCATTGCCAATTATTGAGTCGCTGTGATTTTCGAATAACTGATCAATGTTGTGGTTGAATTCCTTACCGACTTCAAACAAGATGAGGTTACATACGACTGTTAGATCAAGCAAATTAGACTTTCGCCTGAAAATAATTGGTGGAGTTCTGGAAACTATTTTAATCATTCATTCAGGCCTCTGTTCAAAATCGGGGTTGTTCTGATTTTGTAAAATACTGTTCAGGACTGTATCCAGATAATTGAGTTAGAGATGGTATTGTAAAAACATTTATTGACATCATTCACAATCATAAAATGAATAAGTCACCCGCATGAAGTTAATAAAGTAAAAAATACAATATTGAAGTCATCTATAAACTCGGAGTGATTATTCAACTAAAAACAGAGGTAATCTAGAGAAGTTCAAAATGAGAGGTCAGATGAAGTCAGACTTAGACGTTGAGAGAGTTCCATTAATTCAAAATTAAACACAAAGTTTACAGTGATGATGCAAATGAAATTTATTGCGAGAGCCTCTTTAGTTCATCAGAAAAACAAAAGGTTGAATAATGAATTATAAGAGTAGAATGAGATCAGGCCTTAGAGGAGTACGTGTATTGAAAGCTTAGTAGTCTAAGTCTGGTCTTCATTGAGATCATTACAATGTGAGAATATCATGATTGAGAAATCAATAATTATGATTTATAACGTGATCCTGTAAAGAGAAGGCTAATTAATCAATTGAGGCAACATTTACAGTGACAAACTACTTTTAGTAAGCAGGGTTAGTGTTCATCAGAAAAATAAAAGCTACAATTGATAATTATGAGAATGACAATATGAGAGTACATTGTATGAGTGCAAAAATCACTAACGTTTTGATTCGTTTGAAGCTGAAGGCTTGAGGTCCCACTTGCTAAGTGTTTCCGATGAACGAACTTGAGAATTTCTTAGTTATAATGAGGAAATCATACCAATTTAATCATGTGATCAATATTTGAGGAGACCGTTCAAGGTGAAGCAGGGATTGAGACTGTCAATCAGGTTCAATATGTGAGTTACTTGATCGTTCAAGTACTTCAGAGAATTTCACTTGATTTTATTGAGAAAGAAGACTGATTGCATGATTCACCTTTACGTTTGAGAACTTTCATTCATCTGAAACACGAGAACAATAATTAGCAAGTGTAATGAGAAGTGAATAATTGAGAAATGAGATGAATACATTGAGATAATGAGGTGTACATGAGAATATAATGAATCAAGATTCATTACCACAAATAATGTTCATTCTTGAAGCAATCAATCACTTACATGTGATGAGTCTAGAGATATCTGAAAAATCTATGAGAACTGCAAAAATATATCAAAATATATATCTCAGAGGAGTCAATTCCATTAGCTAAATGCAATAGAGATTTTATGAGAATGAAGTGAGAGAGGATTACCAGTATTTTTATAGATTTTCATGATCTGAAACGTGGACACATTTTCAAGCTTTATAAAAGCAGGAAAACAACATGAAATATGCATTAATGAGGGACTTTGAGAAGTACTCACATTACCAAATTGATTGCTCCCAAGAATGAACGAGATGATCAATCAATTTGCGAGGTGACTTTTTGAAAATTCCAATTTCACGAGAGAAGCACAAGAGAAGGTCTGATCTTCAGTGAGACTCGATACAGAAAGGGATGGATTAATTGATACAATTAATAATGAGCATGAGTTGATCTGTCAGCAGGTTAGTTCATAGAGGTAGGTCAGTTGCAGAGATCGAGTTGACGTTTCGGTGCGTTCGAACCATGGGCGTAGTTGAGGATGATGTCTGAGGGGGCTCAATTTTTAACAGCCTCTAATAAGAGTAGTTTGAGTTTTGCCCTATAGAATATTCTTGCACAGCATTGATAAAGCCACGAATAAATGAATATGTCAGATAATTATTTTGTACATTGAGTAAAAGTTGTGTCTATCGTGCAAAAAACGCTATAAGTATCTCGAACGTTAAGGAGTACCGATCTCAGACAATAATTGGAGTCGTCGCTGCGCTCCTCCTCCATACTATTGCCTTCGATCGGTAAAATGCCCTTACCGTTCTCTATACTTAATCACTGAGTTATATAAAACCCTGGAGTGCTGACTCGCCTTCAACACCAGTGACAGAATGCGTGACGCCTACATTTACGCAATCCCCACCAGTGTAGGGCAATTCGATTCATTTGAAAACGCCGACCGAAGGACCTTGTATTCTTCCACCCAGTGGCGTAGCGAGGGGGGGGGGCAAGAGGGCGCTACTCATAGCAAAACAAAAAAATTGCTGGATTGAATGGGATTTGCTGCAGCTAAACAAGACTCAATCGTTGTGTCATACTTTGGAATAATTGAAAACATATGTTTGTTTTCGTCACGATGGAAAAATAAAAAATTGCCGTGAAAAAAACTGTCAAACGTGAATCTGAAACACAATGGGGAGCCAGAATATAAGCGGATAGGGATATTGTTGATGAGCTAGGGAAGATAAGAGAACTATTAGAAAAACTGGCACACCAATACAAGTGACAACAGAAGTGAAGCTACAATTCCATCATAAAATAGACTTACTTCCAATTTCATAATTTTAGTTCATTTCTGATTTGCAATCTCGAGGAGAATTGATCGTGTACAGCTCAGATTACAAGGTCCTGGGGTCCAGGATCTGGATTGAATTTTAGATAAGCGTTTCATGATCTTGAATCATTAGCGACTAAACTAGCCGAAATTCGGGACAAGCTCTGTAAAAAGGTCAATCTGCGAAAAATGGGATATTGATACAACGTGTGATAAGACGCAGAAAATATCCAGTAAATGAGTTAGAGATGGTTTTTCCCCCGAAAGTGAAATTTCTCGCGTTATGAGGGGCATTCTTGATCATCTCCACTAACAAATATGTTCACGATTGAGTGACCCTGATATCAAATTTTGAATATCACTAGATATTGAAAATTTATAATTAGGATAATGTTGACACCAACCTTGAAGAAAATTGTAAAAATGTGGGTGAATTTTATATAATACTGTTTCAACGGAATAGAATTCTTCAACGAATTAGGTGATGGTAAAATGTAACTCCGCACTTGAAAAAAAATTAAATCTTGATCTCCTTTGAAATTTCTGAATTATATAAGCTCGCATGGAGAAGATATTTTTCTAAACCTCTCAGCTTCAATTGCTAGCAGCAACGATCAATTAAAATTACTTCTGACATATCTACGATCAACGATGGGACGAGATAGCCTGAGAACTTGGCATTTTTAAGTGTGGAAAGAGAAAATTTCGAAAAGATGGACTTTAATGACATTATTGATGAATTTGATTCATCAAAAATAAGGAAAATTCATACATAGTAATAAGTTATATTAATAAGTACTACTCATATATTCTTATTATTATTAAATTTTTATCTCCTTGAAGATAATGAATATTAACTTTTTTTAAGTTTTAAAACTGCGTTTCTATCAATTTTTCTTCATAAGTATATAAAACGAATAAAAGAAAGACGTATATCTTGAAGTAATTCTAGATGATCGTATATACATTTCAAAATCTATTCTTGTTTTCTTTTCTTCTTTTTTTGTACAAAACTTAAGGCCTTGCTTGAGACTATGACTTCGTTTATCTTACTTCATTCATTCTATAATTTGTGAGTGTATTTCACATATAATATTATATGCCATTGTGAATTTAGAAGGAGGGCGCTAAAAAGGTTTTGTGCCCCGGGCGCGAATTCAGTTCGCTACGCCACTGCTTATACCATGTCTATAACAACGTTTTTGCCGTACAGTAGTGGGGAGTCAACGACGCGGTTTTAAGTGGTGACAGCGCACTCCAGGGTTTTATCTAACTCAGTGATACTTAATATACTATTTCGTTGTTGTCGTGGAAAAAACAGTTATTGAATTTTACGTAACATTTTTGGGGCACTTTATTTCTGACAGTCTCTCACGAACGCTTACGTGGGCGTAGCATGAGAACGTTTCGTGGCCCTCAATCCGACAAGAAATAATCAAGGGCCTAATCACGGAAGCAATCAGTGTCGGAGCCTCCCCCAAGAAGAAGAGGAACGGACCACCGTCCCTTCAGGTTATCTCAACTTCCCAATTAAAGTTGATCCGACCAGAAACAACAAAGCACAGGGTTTCGATTCCCTCGCAGCGTTCGAGTTCGAGCCGTTCCTCGGATATAATTAGACATAATTGGAGCGGGCCTTGCACGCGCGTCCGGCATGACAGGTGCAGTGTTGCCAAGTCTAGAGAAAAATTTCATGGATTGCCCACTTTCACCGTTTTCTGGTTAAGATACCCTTAGCTAAGGCGCCCTTAAATTTTGAGTCATGCTTTTCCCCGCCTTAACGGATCAGATCTTGCACCTCATATCTAATAAAAACGACTTTGTTAAGCACGCGCTAAGCAATGCAAAATCGGGCAACACTGTATAAATCAGTGAATTTGTTTGTTTTGACATAGAAATGCGACATGACCATATGGTTTTGTGGCGGAACTGAGCATAGCGAAGTAAGAAGAACACGCGAATTCATAGACGAACAAGGAAATTTGTCTATGCCAAAGATTATAGAGTATAAAGATGGGAAACGCCCTTGTATCTGTGGTACTAAAATCCGACTACGATTTTTGGCTAGTTTCTTACTTGTGACACATAGATGACGCTGAAAACATTATTCAGTACAGAAAACTATTTTAATAGGCGCGAAATTCGAAACACATTTCTCATAAATTTTCATTTAATTAAATACTTTGTCGAGCTTTTAAAAAAATATCCTGATCGACAAAAAAAAGCAGGGCTCCGCTTTTTGATCAAGATGATATTTTCTTCTGCATATTGCTCTGAATCAAATGAAATACGCTTCTGGATTCTTTATATTTTTATTTGAAATGATTGTGTAAAATCAACTACAATACAATAATTATGAAATTGAGTACATTTCAAAAATTTGTTCACATATTAGAGAATTATCATAACAATTTCAAGAACTTATTGTGAGTGAACTCTCGATAAATCGAACATCGATAAGTCAAACAGTTGTTCTGGACCCGATTCATACATATCTTACCCAGTGTATTTTAACCTCAATGAGTCTAGAAGGTCTAGTAGATGAGTCGAACTGCTGGAAGGATCGTCAAGAGAACCACCACCTCTATTAGTCGTTCTTCTGACCACCATTGCCTCTATGAGTGGAACTTTTTGATCTAATGAACGAGACCGAAGAAAATTCGGTTCGCAAACAAATTATCCAGAACAATATATTTTTACCCCGAAACCTCTATCCATTTGACAACACTGAAAATAAAAAGCAATGAACAAGACAATTACATGATACGAGTTTCAAAACTTACATTTCTATTCTCTTTGGTAATGAAAAAAATGCACATTCAAGATTATTCTTTCTGCAATTAATCACCATGCATTTCGAATGTCGGCCAGTCTTTAACACAAAATTTATAACAGAAAATCACACAAACCAAGATTATGGAGTGAGCTAGGTGCTACTCTTGTAGATTTCGAGTTGTTTCAGTGGAAAATATGCGAGAAAATGTAATCATCATTCAGCAAAAATATTTATTCAAGTATTTCTTCCAAAATTGACAACAGCCTACTAATGATCTCTATATAATCTATGCCAAATGGACCCTAATTAAATATTTTAACCATAGACCGATTACTTTTGAAAAACAGATGTCGCTGACATCACTGTAGTCGCTTCGTTTCCCATCTTTATACTCTATAATCTTTGGTCTATGCATTTTCCTTTTCAGTATTCTGATTCACAGAACGACATATACTTTGGGCCGCTGACGAACTGGCACAGTACAACTTTTTTTTATTTGAAGCAAATGATTTGATTTGATTTGATTTCAACAATTCTTTATTCGTAACTTGCGTGACATAATTCTGCACCTGTGGAATATCAAGTAATACATTTCATATTCACAAGTAAAGAGTTGGCCATCGGTGATACACTCTGATTCCTACAATCATCACGGCTTAAACTTCTTTGAGGTTTGACATCATCATACATAAGATATAATAAGATATGTACTTACATATCACTTGGCAATTCTGAATCATCCTCAATTAATCTCAGCAGTTGCAGAGTAGTTTTTTTTTTGGTCAAACGAAATCGCCGAAAAAATGCGAATTCGTCCACATCATGGTGGTGATCGATCCTATCAAATTCTGGACTTCTGGGAAAGCCATAGTCAAGGATATCTAATATGTCGAAATCATTGTCATATAGATCATCAATTCCATTTAATAAAAATCTATCCATAATAATTATTAAATTCACGCAATCAAAAACAACACGTCAAAACTGAAGTTCGTTTTTGACGTTTGAATATTTGAGACGGGCTAAAGTCTTGTTTAAGCCATGAATATTCGCGGCTCAAAATAGTCATAACTTATGTGGCACTTAAACTATGGTGCAAGAGAATCGGCGTCTCAAACCTAACTTAAAATTTGAGTTGGACGTAAGTCAGACATATATTTGACGGTGCAAGTGGGCATAACAACATTTTCCTTCTCTTATAACTAAAATACGACTTGTTTTGTGATTCATATTTATGTTTCATGGTTTGTTGTTTTAAACGATCTAGTGTACATGTGTCATTTTCCTTGATTGACTCACATTTAAAATTTTTCTACATTATATGGTCGGAATTTGTAACCTTTAACATATTGAGGTAAGTAATTTTCTGTCACTTCGTGTATCTGTGTAAGAGAAGGAAAATGTTGTTGATGATTTTAATTTTGTAGGCCTGAGGAAGCAAATGTGAATTTGCGAAACGTCGCCAAATATATGTACTAGACACTCTGACATATTATAATTGTCCTATTCCCACAATAAAATTTCCATTATTAAATCTTGGAGGACACTTAGTAATATTTTTCTTTTTTAACGAAATTGATTCCTCGCTCAACACTTGGTGAAACATCTTTGGTCAATTGAAAAATAAAAGAACACAAGACTACGTTCACAATATCATATTGTGAACGTAGTCTTGTGTTCTTTTATTTTTCAATTTTTCTTTTAGCTACTTTCGAGTTCGGGGACTTGGCAACACTGGACAGGAGTGCCGGGGATTCCGGGCGGGGAGACCGCAATCGGTGGGGTCCAGAGTCCGCGCGACGTCCGCGTCATCGCATTCTAACGAACGAAAGGAGAGCGAACTTTGGACCGAGAGCGGGCCTCAGACTTGATTAGGAACGAGGCTTTCCGCTGGGAAATGTCTCGTTACGGACTGCGGACCGCAAAGTGGCAAAAATGACCGGGCTCATTATCCAATTAATTTATCTGTTGATTCGATTAGGGGGGTCCTATTCTGGTTGCCTTGGGAGTTTTTCGGGATGCGAGCTGATTTTGCGGAAGGAGCCATTTTTTTCGTCGCACTCAGATTCTGATGATATTATAACTTGAAAATTCACAGAGCGAAGTGATTGGATTCCTCAAGCAACTCAGGGTTTCGAAGATGATGGATTAGATTTTTGGAGATTTTTATTTTCACTTCACTTCTAATTACATTTCTCGCCTCTCATGATAATTGTTGAACACCAAACATGTGTCAATCATTTATTCTTAGAGCAATTGTCACGGTATGAATTTGTTCTATCAACAGATTGTATGAAATTTTTGGAATTTATTATACATGGTGCCCCATAACTAGCGAATCAAACGTCACACCACAACAAAGTAGACCAACCTATATCGAAATTAGCTAATCAAAAATGTACCGTTCCAAAATAATTGGCATTTCAGTAGTATACCTAAATTTACCGCTTTTCGAACTATTTTTTTCAATCACAGGGACAGTATGTGAATTATGATAGTGACTTAAGCTCAAATTAATCCTAGATTATTGTATTATAACTCCAAATTAAAATTATTCGAAAAAATGAATCGAAAAGCTCAATAAATGTTAAGTAAAAGAATTCTTTCCTCTACATAATTTTTATTCTTCTGAATAAACCCTCTCTGATTTGAAAATATTTTACCAACTATTTTTTGCAAACACTTTTCAAAACTTCCCCATTTTATGGAAATTTGAAATTGGTAAATAACATTAACAGTGTGACATGTTCTTTCGAGCATTTAGGCCGTCGTCGTAGATTAGTTCTCGACGTTTCGCCAGTTCGAGTGTCTGGCATCTTCAGGAGTTATATTTCAGGAGATGTTCTCACTGGACTGAACTAATCTACGACGACGGCCTAAATGCTCGAAAGAACATGTCACATTGAACGATGGCCGCGAAAGCCTCAACCAACATTAACAGTATTATCTGTGTAGAATTTATGAAAGTTTCGTGCAGTCATCTTTTCGGTACAAAGATTTGTCACTCCATAATACGGTGTTGAAAGAATTGATATTTTCGGAAATTTTTGCTCTCATGATGCGACAGAACCGCATACGTGTTGCTTAATCCCGTTGTTCTAATATCTGTACCACCTGGACATATTAAGGGTGGTATCCACACATTTTTAATGTTCTGTGGGTAGTAGATATTAAGGAAAATCCAGGTTCGGGTTAACAAAAATTAGGAATCGTTTGAATCCTCGAAACAACACCCTGAATAAAGAAATTTTGAAAATCTGTCACAATATTTGAGATTTTGGATTCCAGAAAGTTGTTTGAAGAATGTATTATCACAACTGCTTATGACATCGGTAAATGCAATACAGAGCATTTCAAACATACCATCAACCCTATCAAGAATAGAAAATCATGAGATGACATCTGCTTTGACAATAGAAAATCAATATCAAGAAAACTTTAGTATTGAACAAGGCTGAAAGACCTCGGTCGATGGCCATTTGTATATGTCCAATAAAGTACATTTTTCATTTGATTTAATAGTACATTCCACAATTTCTTCAATGATTGTTCATTTAACTGCAACAATAATCCATAGTAATGAATAAAATATTCGTATCTTTAGTTTTGTGTCTTTTCATAATGTTTGTTGTCGTGAAAAAAAAGGTTTCATGTAGCTCATACAAAATAGCAATCTTGTGTATCATTTTGTGTTGAAAAAGAATTAGTCTAGTTTTTTTTCACGAATATGTCTAAACTACTGGCTGGTAACTTTGTAATGAAATTTAACAAACATGTTTTGAAAGCTGCCACGTCGTATGTATTCGTTTTATATCAGACAAGCTCAAACCCGCAGCTCCGCTCGCATAATATTTCAATTTAAAACGGTAAATCCGCAAAACCACATTCATAACCTCGTAACGAAGAAGAGACAGGCACGTGACTACGAGCGATCTCGCGTCTTGCTCAAATTCGCATTCGTTCAACCTGCGGTAATTTTTGAAGTATCCATTAGAAAACTATACTGTAGAAAACATTTTTCATCAGGATGAGTAAATGCCGCAGATAACAATCACATTCATTTTTATATGAATTCGTTCCATGCCAGTCGGGAGCCCTCTTCAAATTGAATATTATTTTGAATTAAACTGAAAATGTTAAGTCCTCAGCAGTTAGACATATGCCGTCGCGGACTTTTTTATAGAACTTTTTGAGCACTACAAAATTGTCTGTTACTATGTTCCTGTATCTCTTATAGTTAACCCAGCGTTCCCCGCAAAAGCCTGAAAAAAACAGGTTAATTACCAAATTTTTCATGAAAACTCGATATTTTTTCATTTCTTCGTGATATAGGAATGAACCGTACACGAAAAGCTCTCAAAATAAATTCTCTACATTATAGTGAAAGTTTCATCAAAATCGGACATCTGGTTCCTGGATCCATAGAAGACAAACAAACACACGGAAATTCACATTTATAATAATAGTATAGATAGGTTAACTCTAGCTACACTATCTGCACCAAATATGTTCAGCCATAACCTTTTTGAGGTAAATTTTCTAGTCCAAATTTTATGTAAACTGGAGAAAATTTCCATTTGAAATTTAATTAAAAATTGCTACTGGTGTAAATTATTCAGAACACAATTACCTATTCAATGAGGTCTAAAAACGAAAGCATTATTTCCATACGAAATATATAAATTGAACAATAATAACGAGAACAAATTTTTCACCAAAAACGCGTTTTTTCGACATCCTATATCCCGAAAATCTTACATATTTTTTCTTGTTCTACTTATTATTGGATCCTTTTCTTAAGTGCAGCATCAATATTAATCAGGGATGAAGGAAATGAAAGAAAAAAAAAGAAGAATTAAACCAATGGAGAAAGCTGGAGAAAATAACAAAAATTAAAGGAAAAATAGCAACAAGAAAAACTAAATAAAAAATATCTACAACTTTTGTATTTTCCTTTTTTATATAAATTCAAGAAATTGTGAAAAATTTAAATGAACTAGTTTTTGGGTTCTAATTTCACCTTCGAAAAAAATTTCTTCCCGAAACTGGTTGAAAATTTAGCCTTTCATGTTTTGAATACATTTCAACCTTTTCGATTCAAAAAATTTATGTTTTCATCTCATTTTGATTTAATTTCGAAAAAGCAGCCTAATTTTCTATCCAAAATTGTCTGCTTTTCTGAAAAAGTTGGTGGGTCATTTTGTTCGTTGAATTTCTACTTTTCTATTTTCTCAGAAAATACAGGGAGCTTCGCTGTAGCTGTGAAACTGAGTTTAACACTCGAAAATGTAGCTGATTCAAAATGCAAAAAATAAATATTCCAATTACTATAAAAACGTGAAATTTCATGTTGCATCGATAAACAAAAAATCACAAATCCATAAAACAAAAAGACTGCGAAAAACCTGCGAAAATAGTTTTTCTTAATATTGAAAGTGGGATTTAAAAGGGATTTCATCTGAAAAACTTGACTGCTGAAATTTTTTTCTGTGAAAACGTTGATTTATTGAATTTCAATTATATTTATGTCATTGAAAATCCCTATTACTTTTTTTCTGGGGACATTTCTTATTCGATTGCTTCATCGCGAAATGCTGCTGATTAGTTGTTATAACAGTTATAACAAAATTATAACTATTTTTCACAGTCGTCGGAAACGACAGTAATGCTGAAATGTTTTCAAATTTTGCAGTTTTAATTTTTGCGAAATTTAATACGGACTCTCAGAAAATTAGAAAACATGACCGTCCTTCAGATCGAAACAAATACTCTGTAAGCGATATGCTTATGTATCAATACCGATGATTTATGCCTATGTTTACTATAGGATTACTCAAGGAGATATCGATATCGCAACTGGAATTATTCATGAGCCGAATGCATTCTTTCATTGTTCCCTACATTCATACAAAACAGCACATTTATCGGATATTTATTGTTGTGCACTATCGGGAACTCTCAACAAAGAATTTATTTCCTCTGGATTGCGTGTAATTTCCTATTGTAGGTTTACCTAATCGTTGAAGGATACGTAAGGAACAGGAGAACATAATTTCCATTAGGTTTTGAAAGGAAAACATGTTACTTAATCTCAATTCGAACAATTTTTAATTGCCAACGACTGAAGTAATAAACCAATGCAGAATTAATTTGTCAATCAATTCAAGAACAAATACACGTCATTTGTCAGTAACACCAACCTAAATTCTGTCACCCAAATGTTAATATTGGAATATTTAAAACATAATTTCGATTTTTCACAGCCTGTCGAAATGCCAATAATTATTGAAAGGGCCATATATAACATTTCCTATATGAAACTCTAGTTCCCGTACTATGGTTATGGCGTAAAAAGTCTGCATAAACCCACTGCAACACACGCTAATTGAGAGCGCTTGTTAGTGCGGATTACACCTATCAGCACATTGTAGTAATCCGAACATACAGTCCGGTTCGAAGTATTCAATTTTTATGCCCACCCGTTTTATGTTCGTATGGATTTTTTTTCTATCCCACTTTTTTGCAGCAACCTCGTTTTTCATCCAAATTATAGGGCGATATAATTGGGTGATCGATTTCTCAAATATACAGGGTGGGCGATCCATAACATTCCACCCCGAATTTTGAGCTTTGGGATGGAATAACGAAAAAAACGCTCGGACAGGTCAAATTTTGTTCAAAGGGGACAAATGAGGGTGTTCAAATAAGTTTGATATCACTACCCCTCTAGGTGCAACCCCTAACAGCTCTCATTTTTGAATAGGGAAAATGGGTCGAGCATCACCTTGTTGGAAAGGCAATTCAATTTCCTGCATGGGTGTTTTTTTTTCATCGCTTTATTATTATACAGAGTGACTCAGTATTCAATCAATAACTTTCACAAGCCGAATTTGGATCTTTGAGATGGAAAAAACGCTCGGACGGGTCAAAAAATGAATTCGATATCACTACCTCTCTAGCCGCTACCACTTAAAGCAATTATTTTTGAATAGGTCGAGTAGCTTTTTTTGGAAATTAAATTCAATTACCTACATGTGCGTATTATTTTTTTTCTTCGATCGCTTAACTATTAAACAGGATGAAACAGTAAACAAGGGTAGTGATATCGAATTCATTTTTTGACCCGTCCGAGCGTTTTTTTCATCTCAAAGATCGAAATTCGTCGTGTGAAAGTTATTGATGGAATACTGAGTCATTTTTGAAACATAGATGAATTCAAAATAGTAATCATCGAAATGAATACCATTTTCAATTCCCAGGCTCAGAGATCTTTTATCATGAGGTTGAAGAAATGATATTAGATTTTGTCACTGAGATGAGAGATATACCGGTTTCGGCCTTGTTGAGCCTCATCAGTATCCCGCACATCTCAGGACAAAATCTTCATAAAAAACTTCGATATTTGAAGCAATTGGTTGTGAAGTAATGAGTAAAATATTACAAGGTACTAAGGTGGTGACATCCAATTGCGTCAAAATGAAGTTTCACATCTCCAATCAAATGCAAAAAAAGAAATCTGTACTTCCTCTTTCACTGAATGAGATGTTAGCAGTGGCTCTATTCAGGGCCCGCTTGCTACTTTCTCAAAGTGATGGAAAACGCCCAATTCTTCTTGTGACTGTGAAGCCAGATTTTTTTTTAAGAACAAGAGAATTCTTTGCCTTTACGGAGGCCACATCGAGAACATTTTTGAAACATAGATGAATTGAAAATAGTAATCATCTGAGATGTGCGGGATACTGATGAGGATCAACAAGGCCGAAACCGGTATATCTCTCATCTCAGTGACAAAATCTAATATCATTTCTCCAACCTCATGAGAAAAGATCTCTGAGCCTGGGAATTGAAAATGGTATTCATTTCGATGATTACTATTTTGAATTCATCTTTCTTTCAAAAATATTCTCGATGTGGCCTCCGTAAAGGCAAAGAATTCTCTTTTTCTTAAAAATACAGAGTCACTCTGTATAATAATAAAGGGATGAAAAAACAACACTCATACAGGAAATTGAATTGCCTTTACAAGGTGCTACTCGACCCCTTTTCCCTATTCAAAAATGAGAGCTGTTAAGGGTTGCTGCTAGAGGGGTAGTGATATCAAACTCATTTGAACACCCTTATTTGTCCCCCTTTCAACAAACTTTACCTGTCCGAGCGTTTTTTCGTTATTGCATCCCAAAGCACAAAATCGGGGTGGAAAGTTATGGATGGTGCACCCTGTATATCTGAAAACCTCGGAAATAGTGTTCGAATCCTGTTTGACTTACTTATAGTTTCTTCATTTAAGGCTGTTGTGATGTTTCTACTAGTAGGTACTACGTTCAACTGTGTTGAGATGAGTCATTCCACGAATACATCAAGGTTGAAATATACAGCGTGCCAAACAAGTAATTATGGAATTTATGCCTTTTGTTCATTCTATATCCTTGGTCCAATGCCAAAGTCACGAATGTGCATATTTGATGTTCTGAGAAAAACGCGTTTCAAAAATTAAAGACATTGCTTAAAATAGAGATTTCAATTTGGTGCACTTAACCACAAAGTCTCGAATGTGGATATTTGATGTTTTGAGAAAAACGCGTTTTAAAAATTCAAGACATTGCTGAAAATTGTGATTTAATTTTGTTGCACTCAACCACAATAGTGGTTAATCACAATTAGGTACAACAGAATGAAATCTCTATTTTTACCAATGCCTTGAGTGCGTTTTTCTCAAATAGTTATTTATGATACGAGTGTTAAAAGTGGCGTTTTATTTTGTGAGTGAAAAAGTTTGTGAAATGAGCGGAGTGAATTAAACAATTTCACGAATAAAATAAAATCACTTTTAACACAAATACCATACAATGTTTTTTGTACAATGTTTTGATAATGAAATAGGCGAAAAAATGTAGAAGTGAACTTCAGTGAAACGGTTTCCCTGGCATACTTAGAAGAAAAATAAAAAATATGGAGTTCATCAACTTTGTGGAGCAAATTTTCAATGATAAAGTTAAGCGCTCTTGTTAAAAATGGTGTGGATGTTAGTAAATATTTTAAGGTAATAGCATATTTAAAACGGAAAAGTGAAGGATATCGTCCCAAAAAATCGAAAATTCTCACTCGTAAACAAGTTGAAAAGTTTATAAAGGAGGCACCAGATGAGAAATACTTGATGGTTAAGGTTGCAACTATTTTCGGATTATTTGGAGCCTGTCGGCGTGAAGAATTGTGTAATTAATCAGTGGAAGACATCGAAATAACAAATAAATTATTGGTTTTATAATTTCCAAATACAAAGACGAAAGTCAGTCGTTCTTTCAGTATTATTGGTAAGTATTTAGACTATTTTCATAAGTACTTTGCACTGCGCCCTTCTGTCATCAAACATCGTCGTTTTTTCTTGAAATACATGAATAATAAATGCACTCCCAATCCAGTTGGTATTAATACATTTGGGAAAATTCCATCTATTGTTGCCGAATTCCTTAAACTCCCAGAACCAAATTAAAATACAGGACACTGTTTTCGAAGATCCTCCGCTCATTGCTAGCAGAATCAAAAGCAAATATTACGGAGATCAAAAAATATGGTGGATGGAAGTCTCCGACGGTAGCCGAAGGCTACGTTGATCATTCCATTGCATAAAGAAATGTCATTGCTGAAAAAATTCTCCCAACCTCAACAGATTTTGGATCATCATCATCCAATATTGTACTTCCGGTTTCTACAAGTACTGATGGTGCTGAGGATTCTAATAATGTGTTGCGAAGCTCCCTAACGTCACAGGGCATTTATGTTAGTAATTGTTCTAGTTTTACGATTGATATTAATGTTCATAAGTAATGATTGTTAAATATTGAATATAAAAATTTGCAATTGCTGAATTTTTCTCATCTGATTTCATCATGAGAAAATGGAGTGCTTAAAATATTTTTGACACTCTTCCACGTAAACAATCAATTCTAACATTGTTTGCTGTTATTTAAAGTGTCACTTTTAATGGCAGTTGTACAAAAACATTTTTGTAACCGACGATATGTAAACCCCACGTGAGATTCTGGTACCCTGTAATTGAAGAAACACCCTTTATATCGGATTATTCTCGACCGCCCTCCTCCCTCCTTCTGATTTTCCAGAATCCTATTAGTCCACTGAAATTAGACTTTTGCTTCGGACCAATTCATACAAAAGCAAATGAAGGCTTTTCGAGTAGGTCTCGGTGTCCCAAATGATATCCCAAAAGTCCCCTAGGCGGGAGTGACCGCATAAAATTTGGCAACGTTGTAAAGGGCTAAAATCCTGCCCCAATGTGATTTTTCGTGAATATCTCGGTCCCTATGGAACTTACGACAAAAATACATCAGGGCAAAAAGAAAGCTGATAAAATTTTCTAGAAAAAAGGTTCTGAGTCGTTTTTTGATATAACCAATGGTTTCGTCCCAATCTTGCCTTCAATTTGAACGTATATGATATTCTGGATAATGGAGGTACACTATTCCACACCACTTTTGAGGATGACTACAGGGTTCGTTTTTCTCGAAGTTGTATCCCCTAATCGCCTAATCCACGCCTTTTTTGATTTTTGGAAAGGCGTTCGAACGCTAATTTTCTTCTTCTTCGTCTTCTCCTTGCTATGAATGCATGTATATTTTCTTCGATGACATCCGTGGAGTCAATCTCAGAGTTTCGGATTCCTGCATCGGTCACATTTTATTTTTCTGAGGAATCTCCAAATGGTTCGGCATTCAGGCAGGATTTTCCATGACAATTGCCACAAACCGGTGAGCAACGAAGTCTCAAACTCCGACGGCCACACATTGATCCACAAACTTTCGTACAGTTGCAAAAAACATGTTTGAAAGACAATCAGACGCAGGAAGTTGGGATGTCGTTTTTGGTTACAATAGATTGTCTTTAACATCCACCCCCACTTCTCAGGATTCAAACTGTTACCAAGCCCAGCCATTATTATACTTGATAGTACACCCGGAACAGATGTCCACCGTCAAGGGTTAGAGGTAAAAGAGTCAATCTCACTGGTCTGCTTCTGCTCACAGCTCTAATCAGGGGAGAATACCGGTATTTATTGATGCGGCAACGAGACTGACGAGGAGAAAGAGAATATAGCAAAAAAGGACAAGCGTAAAATAATTTGTCATGTTTCAACCCTCATTTTCAAAGAAAATATTATAACACTTGCCGGAGATGATTGGGCAAAATCTTTTAAAAACCGTGGAACGTTTGTCACAGATATAGTTGCAGCTGAAGCTAAATATCATCAAATTTGTTTCAACAAATTTAACTTGCCAGTCTCCGAGAAAATGAAGATTGGTCATCCTGCGTATGAAAATGTTCTCAACGCAATGAAGGACATTTTTTCTTTCATTGAAAATCATGAAGACTCTCAGTTTAAATTGACTGGATGGATAGCAATACTGACAGAAAACATACCTGTTGACAAGAAAATTTAGAGAAAACTCGAAGAGAAGTATGGAAACCGTATTGTTATCACCTCAAAGGAAAACAGGATATCTTGAATCAAGCTTGGTACAATAGGAAAGATTCTGAGGTAGAATTATCGGTACTTCTGCAGCACCAAGCGACACAACATCTGCTCTGTTCAATAAATGAAAAACCACGGCTTTGAAAATGGTTAAGGAACAGCAGGACTTGAAAGAGGCAGCTGAAATCTTCAACAAAAATAATAGTGCACATAACCTTCAAGCGGACTGAAGTTTTTCCTCTTGATCTATGTTGCCCCCATTAAATAACTCTCTATAAATCACTACCGATATTCTTCCTTGATTAGAGCTGTTAGTAGAAGCAGACCAGTGGGACTGAATCTATTACCTCCAACTCTTGACGCAGCAAAATAACATCTGTGAACATCTGTTCGCAGTGTAATATCAAGTACAACAATGGATTGGTAACAATTTGAATCCTAAGGAGTGGGGGTGGATGTTAAAGACAATATATTGTAACAAAAAAGGACATCCCAACTTCCTGCGCCTGATTGTCTTTCAAAAATGATATTTTGCAACTGTACGAAAGGTTGTGGACCAATGTGTGGCCGTCGGAGTTTGAGACTTCGTTGCTCACCGGTTTGTGGCAATTGCCATGGAAAATCGTGCCTGAATGCCGAACCATTTGAAGTTTCCTGAGAAAAATGAAATGTGACCGAAGCAGAAATCCGAAACTCTTGGATTGACTCCACGGATGTCATCGAAGAAAATATATTTGCATTCATAGAAGGAAAAGACGAAGGAGAAGAAAATTTGCGTTCAAAAGTCTTTTCAAAAAACAAAAAAGTCGTGGATTAGGCCCATTAGGGGATACAACTTTGAGAAAAACGCACCTTGTAGTCATCCTCAAAGGTGTTGTGGAATGAAGTACCTCCATTATCCAGAATATCACATACGTTCAAATTGAAGGCGAGATTGTGACGAAACCGTTGGTTATACCAAAAAACGACCCAGAACCTTTTTTCTAGGAAATTTCATCAGCTTTCTTTTTGCTCTGATGTATTTTTGTCGTAAGTTTGATAGGGACCGAGATATTGACGAAAAATCACATTGGGGCAGGATTTTAGCCCTTTACAGCGTTGCCAAATGTTATGCGGTCACTCCCGCCTAGGGGACTTTTGGGATATCATTTGAGACACCGAGACCTAACCGAAAAGCCTTCATTTGCTTTTGTATGAATTGGTCCGAAGTTTGGGCCTATTTCGACCTAAATGCAGTGGACTATATGGACTACGGCGTGTTTTATCCAGGCCTTGGGTACCGTAAGCTACATGTGAGAAGGAAGTAGGTGGATTTTTTTTTTATTCGCCCTTTAAAATGCGAGTTCGAGGCGGTTTCAATCGAATACATCCGTAGATCCGGCTGGATGCTCGGGAGGCAATAAGAAAAAGGGTAATCTTGAATGGATTTCTATAATTTACAACGGTCGAAAGAGGAACATAAAAAAGCTTCTATCTTGATGAGAATGGAATTTTGAAGAATGTGCGTTATTGGTTCCGGCAATCCTGCTGGATTCTAGGCTGCGGGAATTTGTACTCGAATCGTGAATTCGTGAATTTTTAGGGTGGTGAGGGTGGAAACGTACCAGATGGATCATTCTGTTTTGGAAGAACAGAAGGAATTCGGAGATTTTTCTATTGGGAAATGAATGTTAAGTTTGGTCAAATTTATTTATTCCTGCATCTCTTAAATTTAGAGAAAAAAAAAATGTTAAATTCATGTCATGGTTTCTTTTTTCGGGAAAATCCCGAAAGTGTCTAGTTTTTGAGCTATATACAGAGTGATTTTTGGAATTTGGCCAATTATTATAATCCTCTTTAACTTCCGCAGTATTGTGATTACGCTCTCGAAAGTTTTTCAGTATAAGTATGGGTTTTTTGTATGGGGTAAGATATAAAAATAATGTGTTAGTATTTGAAATAACAAAAATGTTTTTATTCCGTTCTTAGTACAAAAGGATGAAAAAAAATTTAATATAATATCTTCTTCTTAATTCTTACAATCTTATACTCACGTTTTTTTGTGTATACATCCTAGAATGCGTTTTTCTCTTGGAGAAAAATCCTCAATATCTCAACCTATACATTATCTAACATTAACAGAGAAAAACACACAGTAGGTATATGTGCATGAAAATTTTTGATGAACTACTCAAATATACAGGGTTATTCACAAATTCTTTGTCAAAGTTAGAAGTGACGAAACATCAAAAAATCGTTTTTTTCAAATTGGAACCCCATTTTTTCGAAGCATTTTCGAAATCTTCATCAAAAAATAATAGGATACTTCCAAGACTATTATCCCAAAATGAATATTTTTCGAGATATTCAGGAAAAACGATTTTGTCCTCAATTTTCAATCTCATTCTGAATGTGTTTTTCTACTGGAAAATAATTAGCGGTCAAGTGAAATATTTGGGAATCTCTGTTATCGAGAAAATATTTTCTATATTTCAGTTCTTGAATTATAATCTATGATAAGAGAGCAACAATTAGTTTAAAGTTCTCAATGTAGTAAGGGTTAGTGAAGTCACCGTAAAAAATTCTCAGGAATGCAGAAAAAATAATTTTTAATAATATTTAATGCTTTTAAAAGAATAATCGACAGAAATTGTAACAATTTCCTTACTGAAAATTCAAATTTCCCTACCATGACAAAAAAGAAATTCTCCAGAATTGAGAATTTGCGGGAATTATCCTAAGCTTTAAAAAATAAAGAAAAACTGATCTCGTCTGAACTATAAGAAAATATTTTCACGATAACAGAAATTTCCGAAAATTTCACTTGACCGCTAATTATTTTCCAGTGAAAAAAACACATTCGGAATGAGATTGAAAATTGATAGCAAAATCGTTTTTCCTGCATATCTCGAAAAATATTCATTTTGGGATAAAAGTCTTGGACGTATGCTCCTAATCTTTTTTGATGAGTATTTCGAAAATTCTTCGAAAAAATGGGGTTCCAATTTGAAAAAATCGATTTTTTCATGTTTCGTCACTTCTAACTTTGACAAAGAATTTGTGACCTCCTGTATCATATTCTGAAAATCACGCTATCGGAAAAGAAGTATCAGCCTTTCTTCTCGGAGATTCTCAAAAATGAGAATTTTTAATGAAAAAACCTCGATGTTGTCTGTATTTCAAAAGAGTTCAATTTTGAGATTTTTTTTCTCGTATTTCCTCATTTAAAGAGAATTTTCTCGAGAAAATTCAAACTTTTGGAATCGAAAAGACTCAGAATTCAAGGGAGAAGCTATTTATGCAATAAAAAATGGGTCTTCCCGTTTGAATAACGAAAGTTGATGTCACTTCCAGAAAAACCGGAAGTCCTAGGACCTTCAAAAAATATACGAGAAGTCGTCTTATTACTTGAAGCTCACCTTTAGAATTTCAAAGCTGAATCTTGTGTCTTTCCTAAAAATATTCTATAAAGCCATATTCGTGAATAACCCTGTATACTGAATAATAGAATATTTCAAAACTAGTTGCAGAATGCGAAATTCAAAAATTCGAAAGAATTAGACGACATTTTCACTATTTCAGTCAAGTTTTGTGAAATACTCTCGAAATTCAAATGAGAATTCAGATTAGTGACTTTTGTATTGTATCTTGGCAATTGGTGTGCCTTACGAAATTTGACAGATTACGGAATTTGAATTGATTTGATTTGAAAATTGAGAGGATCTGAGGTCAATACTGACAACCACAAAACGAAAAATATAACTGAAAACAATGCTGTAATGATTTTCATTACAGCACTACTTTTTATACTGTAATGAACTCATTACGATACTGAAATAGAGAAATCATCTTTATGCAACCTGTATAAAACCGTGAAATAGTTTATCAAGTATACTGAATTCTTCAAGATTAAATGACCCCAAAGCTACAATCATCATATGACAGATAAGCCCTCTCGAAAATTGTTTATGTTCGCGAAATGTTGTAATATCAATTATATTGGTACATAACCTTATCATTTCATGATATTTCTGTTTCTTCATTTTAATCTTAATCTTTCGAAAACTAATTGAAGTGGAGTGTGCTGAATAACCTTGATTATGTTTACTTTATCGATTATTTTCATATTATTCTAGGAATAGCGTCACAGACAATCAGGAAGTATTACATTGATTGAGATAAGATCGAAATTGACCTAGAGTGAACCACGATTTCGAGAATAAATCCTCTTTTCTAGGAAAAATGCGAATGGTTGAAATATCACACACCATAGACGGGCTTTCTCGATTGAAAAGTTTTTTCTCAACATTTCATAACTGAAAATTTAAACTCATTGAATCATTGAGCATGCGAGACTGGTATTTTTTAATTATGTTGGTTACTGTGGAAAATGCCCCTTTTCACCAATTTATGAATGTGCCGGACCGTCCTCTAGTTTTCTTGAATTTTCTTATGTCCCGCGCAACTTTCCATTTTTTCTTCTTCGTAAGAGCCTTCTCCAAATAATTAAAGACATTACAAAAAAGGAGTCAACGAAATTAGTTCGGCCGTTCACACGTCAAGCGATGACAACGCAAAACAAGGCTTCATTTTTATTCATATACAGGGTGTTTAAAAAAAAGTTGATCCCGTTTCTAGGATGAGTAGAAAACTGAAAAATAATTGAGGTTTGTTGTTCAGTAAAAACATTTCGTAACGCCATCCATTCTCAAGATAATGGGTCTTAAAGAATAAAAATTATACACATTGTAGTGAAATTTCATACGAATATATTTTGGAAGTTGATACAACCAATGAATTTGTTTTTATGTCTGACCCTCATAGGGGGCGCTAGTTACACAGTTCGTACCAAGTAGACTTGAACATAACTTTTTTAATATTAGATTTATTGCGCAACATTTTAAGTCAACTTAATCATCATTCAATTCTACACTGAAAAGGTACTCTTGAAAATATGCAGGAATAACAGATATTGAGGAAGTTATTAATAATTCCAGATAATAAGGTCCCCAGATTGAAATTGCGTAAACCTTTTTGGTCAAATTTTCTGATTGATATTTATAGAAGCGACAAAGAAATTTGGCAATCTGAATGGAATGTATGCAATTTTTTCAATAAAGATCTTACTGATACTTTCATCAGATTTCCTTTTATTGACCCTCACAGGAGAATATGGTCTGTTCATCATTCCAGGGCCGGACTCATTAACCTTAATTTAAAGCGTTCAGGGTAAAACAAACACTTTGTATTTTGAATTACAAATAATTGATTCGCTTTTTAGAAAGATGCTTAATTATGCTTAAATTTGTAATATCGTTCGAAGTTATAACATCAACAATTATTTTTTCATGAATTTTTGAATTTGGATAAACTTCGAAAAATTGAATTTATTTACCTGAACAGGATAAGCTAATGGTTTTCACTTCGAACCACTTCTGAAATAACGTTTACTCAGCAATTCATTCGTTCCTATTTTCATTTTTATTAGGTAGACTTTAATATATATATATTCTTTTGAATAAGAGAGCTAAAATAATATAATAAATGTTGAAACAACAAGAACCTAAGCTGAGGTAAAAAAAGTAACGGGGTACCACAACATTCTTCGTATGATACTATAGTATCATACGATACTATCATCACCAGTATCATACGATACTATAAAGCCAGGGGAAAAAACCTCAGCCGAAAAAACCTGTCTCCCCGTTAAAAAAATAAAATAAAATTGTTGTATTTGAATATTCTATATAGAAGGACATCACGATCAGCGGGACGGCTCTTCGCAGGAAGGATTTCCAAACACAAACTCCAACCTGAAAATAAAAAAAGCCAGAACAGCAAGAGAATTCAATTTATACTTCATCAAATTGATCTGAAATTTTCAACCCATTGCAAAAATGAGTTTGATATATTGTGTATGGCTCTAATGCCATCTTGGAATTTATAAATCGAACAATTATTAATTAGGTGTTCAACTGTTTCCTCTGATTCACCACATTCACAATTAGGACTATCAACCGAATTCCACTTGAAAAGCATGCTGTTGGTACGACCATGACCTGTTCTTATTCGATACAGAAGGGACCATATTCTCCTGGGAAGGTTAAAACCAGGAACGATGGATCAGATATTAGATCTTTATTAGATAAAGAACATACATCCCATTCGGATTTCCAGATTTCGTTGTAGCTGAAGTTCGAATTCAGAAAGTTATTCGACCAAATAGGTTTACGAGATTTCAGTCTTGGAATTCTATTTTCTGGAACGTAGGAAAGTATCGGAAAAGAATCCGGAAATGAATTGATTTTATTCCAAGAATTCCAAGTTGCAGACTGTCTTCGAATATGGGGAGGAACTATATTCGATAGCTCTGGTAGCCATTGGATAGGTGTAGATCGGATGTATTTTAGTTTCTTTCATTTGTTATTGTTTCGTTATGGAATGTGCTTATTAAAGCTCTGAACTTTTTGGAAAGTTTTCTACTAAAACTTACGCATTTTATATTCAAACATGAGATTTTCAGTTCTCTTCATGGTGAAAAATTCAATTTTTCGAACTTTATCCAAATTCAAAAATTCATGAAAAAATAATTGTTGATGTGACAACTTTAAACGATATCACGAATTGAAGCATACTTCAGCTTCTTTCTGAAAAGCGAATCGATTATTTGTAATTCGAAATACAAAGTGTTTGTTGTACCCTGAACACTTTGAATGAAGATTAATGAGTCCGGCTTTGGAATAATGGAATAATTGATATCTTTCTGACTCGACCTTAGCATGTGCCAACAATAACCTCCCAAATTTCAATAATATCCGTCAATAAGTTTGGATTTTATGATGGTCTAACTATTTCCATGTAGTTGGATAATCACCCTGTAGCTTTCTAGGGAAATCCAGATATTAATTTTCTATAGTCAATCAGTAATCAGTCCAACTCTATCTCTGGTGAGAGTATGTACAGTTATTCCCCGGACACCATGTATATGAATAATATTATAAAAGAAACAGAAAAAAAGGAATTAGCGATATTGGTTTCATTTTTATTCATTCCTCGGATTTCACCTGTTCTACTCTTTTCCTCGTGAAAAGGACCCTCGAATTGTGAAATAAAACGTCCTCCACGTTCAGCGGAGAGCAACTCCACCAATTCTTCAACCGAAAATACCCCCATACTCGTAAAAATAACGCGAACGTAACATACGTAAAGTGGCACCGTTTTCACCATTACGGAACCCCCGTCTCATATTTCCGCCCTCCGGAAATGGACCAACAAGTATCAGAATATCCTCAAGCTGCAATAACAGTATATTAAACGTGAATTTTTAATAACCGCTGAGTGGCGAATCCTGAATTATTAACCCACCCGTATATCTCTCATTCGGAATGCGCAAACTTTTTAATGCGGCCGCCCGCTTCCCGTGTTTCATGAAAGGGGTTTTGGCTAGACAGCCTGCCATCTCGTTCTTTACCCGTTATAGACAACCGTGTAAAAGTTTTTCTTTATTTCAGTATCGTAATAAGTTCATCACGGTACTAAAATCAGTGCTATAATGAAACTCATTACAACATTGTTTTCAGTAATATTTTTCGTTTTTTGATTGTCAGTACTGACTCCGATCCCATCAATTGTCAAATCAAATCAATTCTAATTCCGTAATCTGTCAAATTTCGTAAGTCACACCAACTGCCAAAATACAACACAAAAGTCACTAATCTGAATTTTCATTTGAATTTCGAGAGTATTTCACAAAACTTGATTGTCGCTCGTTTTCGAATTTCGCATTCGTGTTGGAATAGGAGCTCATTCTGAAACTTGTTTTAGAATATACTATTAATAGTGGATAGGGTACACCATGACGTAAAAATTTAAATGACTGTTACAAGTTCGCTACTAAAAATTGCTACCGCTACCCAACCTGTTACATTGTTAGCTCAACGTTCAGCAGAAAGTCATCTAAATAGAAACATAAGAGAAAAAAACATGGGCGCCTGCAGGGGGGGTCAGGGGGGGCCGTGGCCCCCCTGGGATTTTGATTCCCCCTTCTCTTTTTCGCACGACACCCTCATTATAATTTATCTAATCCTAGCAGCGAAAAAAAGTGTTGGATTCACAACAATTTTCTGGTTTCCAATGGACTCACTATTTAATCGGCAGAGGTATTCAATTGATAACTTCCTGAGGCGTGTAAAGCACCTTTTGGATGAACAAAAATCATGGAAAGTTTTCGTTGACGATTAATTCCATGATTTTTGTTTACCTCAAAAGCGCTCAACGCACTCCTGAGAAGTTATAAGTTCATAAAAGTACCCATGCGTATCGGCATTCTGCTCAATCGTTACCAGATGATCCTTTTATGGATGGTTGTTTTTATTCGGCGGTATCTTTGATGCGGAGTTCTTCAAGGGGCAAGTGCAGCTACTCTTATATTTCAATTATTATTGTCAATTCAGCAATCAGGATATTTTTTTCTGAAAAGGGAGAAAATATATAATCTTTTCATTTGTATTTCCAAGAAAGAGTTTTTGAATTCGAAACCCGTTGAGGCTGTATTCAGGAAGTATTTTTAGTTTTTAGTGCCTTTGCCTCAAATTGTGTTTTTGAAGTTGTATAATTATTCAAGTAGCTGATTTTTCCGTGAGGCGCCTCTCGTATGTTATATTTCATATTCTACTTTTTGCTTTTAATATAAATTTTCTAATAGATAATGAATGTCCGTACAGTATAACACAATTTCTTTGTCCAAATTCGAAATATTAGGGTCATAAAATGAATTCATCAATATTATGTTTCAACTATATATTATATTTCAGTTCATTAATCACAAGTGTAAGAGAACAGAAACGTGGTAGTCTTCGGGAACTGCCGATAGAAATGAAAACTAAGTATAACTTGTGAATTGTATAGTAGGGCGTCGAGCTATTAGGTCATCATTTCCGAATAATTTTTAATTTATAAGGAATTATTACTGACAAATTTGAACTTCCTTGATCCTTGATCATAAACTCTTCTTTGTAAACGAGAAATAATTGAAAAATAATAATCGATTAGTTCGATGATACAATTTACATGTTACTTAGATTTCACTTCTATCGGCACTCCGGAACGACTGCCTTTGTTTTTTTTCGTTGAGTGTCACTTTGACCTATGTTTACGTTTTTATGATAAATTCACCTTTGGAAAATATGGATATTCCAAAATTTTCAAAAAGAAAATCAACTCATCCAAAAAAATTCAGCTTCATACACAAATGTAGGCAGACAAACAATACAAGAAGAATATAGCGAATTGCACCGTGCAAACTACAGATATGCTCCCTCTGCCGTTTTATTTAATAAACATAACCTTTTGTTTTTGACGTTAAAAAAAATGTTGAAGTAGAATATTTTATCAATTCTACTTTGACCCCTCCCACTTGAGAACAAATCCTGCGGGTGACTCTGCCTGAATATAAAAAAATAAATAGAAAGAAACAAAGCACTGATGTCGTCTGAGCCTCAATCAAGTCTCAAACTTATGTTTCTTATTTCAGTTACCATAAACCTATAGTTTCAATGATAAACATTCCTGAATATCCTACATGTATTGTAAGATAAAAAAATATTTCAAATCAACAATATTATCACCTTATTTCTGAATAAATGCTATGCAGGTATTCTTTATGCTTTTATATTAACCAATTTTTTTTTGTTTCAGGTATGTTGATCCATCTCTACTACTTTATCGGTGATGTATACTGTTATTTCTACACCTTTACCACTGTAATTTAGATACTTTAAGGTCCCGGTTGTCTGTTACCCCTTCCAAACTAAACCAAAATTACAACAAAGTTTCAATCTAAGTTATTTTAAGAACAAGATCTTTGCGCCCAAGTCGACGGCTCTTCTTATCTACAGTACAAACCCTCATCCCTCGGATGAAACGAAGAATACGTACGAAAAGTTTCGAACAACAAATCCGCAGCGACTTCCCATCAATTGATAACTCCGTAATCACGATAATTCTTCATCCCGCCGAACTCCAGGAACCAGGAACTGGCGAGATCGCCCGGGCGTGACGGGATAGCTCTTCCTAATGCCCCTCGAGAACTTCTCCGCGAAACCTTTTATGCGGGCCCGCCAAAGGTATAGGGTTAGTTTTCGCGCTAGCGTTAGTTTTCGCCGCTACCGCGCTTTTAGCAAGCGCGGTAGCGGCGGCTTTGATTTTGTTCGAACTCGAATGAGTCGAATTGTGCGAAATTAAGGGGATTTCCTCGGGCTTTGATCCCGGGCAGCTGGCTAGGATTCACACGTGGGGGGCTGGAAAGCTGCAGATCTGGCTGAAACTGGCGGGCTGGCTAAATATGAATCGTATACGGCTCGGCGAGTCGCTAAAGCAAAAAGGGCGGCGATTTTCCGTTCCGCAGAGGAAGGTTTAATCGATAGTTCGTTTAGAACGTCGATGCCGCCATGCTTTGAACGATTGTTCCAGATTTCTCGCACGATTTGTCAATATCTTGTCGTGGTGTGCTAGCTTAAGCTCCAAGCTCCACAAGAGTCAGGGATATCAACAACGTTGTGGTTACAGACAAGGAAAATCAACAATAAAAAAGATATATCAGGCACTAAATTCAATTATAAGATCAAAATCAAGTAACAGTTGCACTCTGTCTAGATTTATCAAAAGCCTTTGATAGAGTAAAAAATCATAAAAAAATTGTTATAGAAAATGGAAAAGTGTGGTATGAGGGGTACTGCCTTAGCAATTTTTAGGTCATATGTAACAAATCGAATACAAAGAACGGTAGAAAAGGGAATTGATGGAAAACAAAAAATATCAGATCCAATACAAATGAAATGAGGTGCACCGCAATAATACCAATAATACTGTAATGTTTGCCGGTGATGTGTCAGTGATTTGTACTGGTATAACTGCTGATGAATGCAAAACACTACTGGAACAGGAATAAGTAATTCATCAGCAATGACCTACAAATGAATATTACCAAAACAAAATTGCTTTTATTTTGGAATCATATTTTGGGCGAATTCCGTTGAAGCTGATAGAATTTTCATTCTACAAAAAAGGTGCCTAAGAAGTATTTTGAAATTGAAATATAATGATTCTTGTAGGAACATTTTTATTGAGTATAAAATACTAACCTTGTACAACTTATGCATATATGAATGTGTGATGTATATAATAAATAATTATAATGATTTTGAAAATTCAATGTTGAATCATGAATATAGTACTAAAAGAAAAACTCATTTGAGTTCTGAAAAAAAAAGTTATACATATATACCGAAAAATATTACTTACTTCATAATAACGATATGGAATATATTACATGAAGATTTTAAAAGCAGGCCCATCAAGGCACAAATGAAATCACTAAAATGTTTTTTTATAAAAAAACGTTATTACAGTGTTGAAGAATTCATGTGTGATGGAGATTTTCATGAACTTCAGGAAAGTATATACCATTGATTTTCTTGGGTTTGTTGTTTGGGAGCATGATTTAATATAGTTGGGGATTATTGTTGTGTATTTATTCTTATAACGTGATCTACATCTGTAAAGATCTTATAAATCAAATAAAGATTTGTTATTCATTATTATTATTCAATCGTTTCGAAAAAAATGAAATCTTCGCGCGATGTTATGCGCGCGAGGAGCTTGGTATTCCACATTTACCAATACCTCCGCACTCACCAGATTTGAATTGCATAGAACATGAATGGGATATGCCCCAAGGAAGATTAGATAATGATCAACCTACCCCAGAATCCTTAAATGATCTGAGAGAGCTTCTGCCCCGTTTATGGAACCAAATTCCTCAAGAAATGTTCAACAACCTCGTGTGTAGTATGCGAAGAATTTGTCAAGCTGTTATTGATGTCCGTGGAGGCCATACATTGTATTGATAGTCTCAAAATGCCAGAAATTCTCAGGAAATAAAATTTAGTTATATTACTCGATTTTTCTAAACCACCCTGTATATGGTGCAGATCTACAGGCTGAAATTAATTTTATTCCCTGCAACTTGAAATGATATTTATATGAATTTTCATTAACAAATCTCATTTAAACTATATTTTTTTACAATTCAAGTCAATATAACTCATCTGGAGCAGTTCATTTCTTCAAGTGAATTTAAAGCCACAGTTGACGCACACCAATCGTATTGCATATTTCTGTTAATATAAATTCTCACGTTACAATGTCATACCAAGTACGCAGATAATCCACTTCAATTTTTGGTTAGTGTGTATTTTAAATTATCAATGCAAAGGCCGATTGTTCTTTACAGAGTTGACTTCTACTACCTAATAACTGTATAACTTTTTTCCTAAAATCTTGATTTGGGTTTTCTCTCCCAGTCTCTGAAACAAGAAGCAATGAGAAAATTTTTTTAAAAAATAGAAGAAAGGCCCCTGTGTAAAAATTTGAGCACTAATTTGTCAGGGGCGAAAACTTTACAAGAAGAAATTGTTGCCTAACAATGAACAAAAAGAAAACAATTTGAACTCTGAAGCGTTTCGGAGTCTGAATCAAACTCCTTCGTCAGACAATTACTAGTTTTCATTCAACTTCGTAGAATCGTGACTATATTTTGATATTTTTTTTGTCAAAATTCTATGAAGTTGAATGAAAACCAGTAATTGTCTGACGATGGAGTCTGATTTAGACTCCGAAACGTTACGCTTCAGAGTTCAAAGTGTTTTCTTTTTGTTCATTGTTAGGCAACAATTTCTTCTTGTGAAGTTTTGGTCCCTGACAAATTAGTGCTCAAATTTTTATGCAGGGGCCTTTCTTTTATTATTTAAAAAAGTTTTCTAATTGTTCCTTGTTTCAGAGACTGGGAGAGAAAACCCAAACAGTGGCGTAGCGCAAAATTCGGGGGCCCCCCCGCAAGATTTCAATCGGGGGCCCCCTTCCATAGGTTCATGTTATTCATGATTAATTTCCCTCATAAGTTTTCCAAAGAAAAATAATGAAGAAAAAGTGTTAAAAATATAATAAATACTAATATATAATATATAATAAATAACAAAAATATCCAAACAAAATAATACAGATTCTGGTACGAAAATAACCATAAACAAATAAATTAAACACTTCTCTAACGAAAATGCATTAATCTTTTTTCATTTTTTTGTGCAAACATATCTATCAGTTTGTCGATGTCTAAGCTTCTGGCCACTTCTTGCTCAATGCTGAGAATGCTCAAGTCTGATAGACGTGTTTGCGACATCGAATTCCTGAGATAATTCTTGATAATCTTAAGCTTAGAGAAAGATCTTTCCGCACTGGCAACTGTAACGGGAAGAGTTGCAAAAATTTTCAAAGCTATGAGTACTTCTGGTACACAACTCAATAATGACTTATGTTTCGAAATTAATAATTGTGTTAAATCTAACACAGAGTTTGTGGCACTCAAATTATCCTTAATAACGCTTCGTAAGGAAATAAGTTGTTTGGAAAAGTCAGTCGATAGATCTGCTGTATAAAAAGATGATAAAAGTTCGGCTTTCTCCATCAAATCATGATCATTCAAATGGATCAAATTGTAGGAACTCAGACAGGAAAAACGTTCTGTTATAGTTTTAATTCCCAGGAATCTATCTTTCAGTTGCCGAATTAAAATGTCAACATTACAATTGAAAACATTAATTTCGAACATTTTCTCTGGGCACGTGAGTGGTTCATCGAAATTCATTTCGTCGAAAAATTTTTTTACTTTTCTTCTTCTTTTGTTTCTGAATGAGGATTGAATTTGCCATTTTCTTGCTAAATTAATTGCTTCACTTTTAATCATTTGAAATGAGTTTCTCATTTCTTCCAGATTCCTAAGGGTTTTACGTAACAACTCCACTGCAGTTGCTAAATCTGACTGCTTTTCTTGAAGAATTTTCGAAACAATATTGGTGTTATTCAACATTTTTGATTGAACTGTTACATTCATAATGAATTCGAAACAATTCATCAGTTCCAAAAGGGAAGTAGCTTCAGATTTCTCATTATTCTTTTTGGATGAGAGAACAATTCTAGTCAGAGCTTTCATTATTTGTGGAAATGCTCGGTTTATGACATGAAGTGCGTCATAACGTGATGACCATCTCGTTTCACATAATCTCTTCAAAGTGGGAAGTTTTTCAGAATCTGAGGATACTACATTTTCAAGAACCTCCCACCTTTTGATACTCGTACTAAAAAATACGTAGACCTTGTTTATTATTTCATAAAATTTCTGTACCTCCGTTACTCCAGACACCGAGTCATTGATCACCAAATTGAGATTATGGGAAGCACAATGGACGTACGAAGCAGTAGGTTCCCTATCAGATATTATTTTTTGTACTCCAGAATATATTCCACTCATCACTGCAGCTCCATCATATCCCTGGCCTCTGCAGTTAGTTATTGGAATGTGATAATTGTTCAAAACGTCAAGAACTTCTTCTACTACTCCCTTTGCACTCTGATCTTTAAGACGAATAAATGCAAGGAAACTTTCGAGAATTTTGAGTTCAACAGGTGAACCTTGTTCGTCATAAGTGATATGAACATATCGAAGAATAATACTAAGTTGATCTTGTTTTGAAATATCTTGAGTTGTGTCTAGTATGAGGGAGTAGAACTTACTTTTATTAATTGTCGATATTAGTTTCAACCTTGTTTCCTGAGCTAATAGACTGATAATTTCATTCTGAATTTCAGGACTAAGATAATTTCTTTTTAAATTATTTTTTTCATCAACAAGTTTCGCTAATATAGGATCATATTTGGCCAAAAGAAAAATAATAGATAAAAAAACGCCTTTCTGCTGCTCGTTTTCATTAATTTTATGTATGTGTCCTCGAAACGCCAAATTGCACATACTGAGGGTAAGAGTGACATCGATTATTCTTTTCAAGACGAGTTTCCAAAAATTCAATACTTGGCCTAATTCCTTATTGAAAAATGAATCAATTGTTGATTCATTTTTCCATTTGTCATATGCAACACAAGCTCTGAGATGTGTTGTCGATAACTCGTGAACTTTGATTTTTTTCGACAATCCTTGCCAATCATTCACTCCTTCCACCCAATTCATGTTGAAGTTGGAACAGATTCTATCACCGAATAGCCAACAGGGCTCACAATACGCTTTGTCCAATAATTTTGAGTAGCACAACCATGTTCGGGGCATTTCATTACCATCAGTTGTCTTCTTAGTATAGTAGGAAGTGGAAAAAGAACGTTCCTTTCCATCTTTAGGGTAGGGGCCGCTTGGTTTGCAAGATCCGAAATGGACAATGGCACGTTTCAAATCATTTTCTAAAATATTCAGTGGATAATGAGCCCGATCACTTGGAAATTCTTTATTATGTTGCAACTGTAAAGCAGCAGAACTCAATTCAAGAGTAATATTATCCTCTTCAGAAGTGCCCTGATTTTTAAGTTATTCCGATATTTTTGTAGTATCTTGTTTCAATACTGATTCGTATACAGTATAGTTCGAAACAACTTCCATTTTGTTATCTACTGATTGTAGATCAAGATCTTTATCTTGCCTGTGATTCCTGCTGAATTGATTGTGACTCAGAGTCAGACTTATTAAAATATGAAAAAACCTTCCGTTGCTTAGAAAATGCATTTTCTTTTTCTCTCTGGAGTTTTCTTTTGCATGCACCACTCAAATATTTTCTTTTTCGTTCTGACATTTTTTCTGATATCTGAAAAATTATGAGATATTCAAACTGCCGTTTGTAATTTGCGCATTTTATAACTTTTTTTTCAATATTGATAATGAAAACATACGAGAGAGAAAACATAAAGATAAATAAGTTCCGCAATTAATTCTAGAACTTACCTTCAATGAAATTGCAATCCTGAAACCAAAGGCACTCAAACAGTCAGAATATTGAGATTTTTGTCTCTGATTATAAACAAACTCACAATGTGGTTTCGTATTCGAACACTTGTTACACTTGCTCTCACTACTAGACTAGAATGGAAATGAAAATAAAAAGAATTCATAATATTCTTCCCTTCTTCATAAAAATAGCCTGATTGGTGAATTGAAAATAATTTCTGCAATAACAGATAAGCCGCAAGCCGCCCGAACAACGCGTCTAATAAACCGCCGAGACCCCAATAAAACGATCATGCGGCGAAGTTCAAAGAGAAATGCCGAGAATCTTGAAGATATATAAAAAACTCTGGAAGATAGGGTGGCACAGGGTGTCACAGTGATATCTCGAATTGAATTACTGTAAACCTCTCATGTTTTTTCAATATAATCCAGGAATATTTCTCTATTTTTCGGGAACAATAACCGTAACTTCATTTCTCAGATTTTCTTTATTATATCATCAGAAAAATATATCGAATCGGCAATTATTGGGGCCCCATCCAGAGCTTTTTCTTTGGCTCGGGGGCCCCCTTAGTGCCGGGGCCCCCCCGCACTGCGGGGTCTGCGGGGCCCTCTGCTACGCCACTGAACCCAAATTATGTTTTCAGGAAAATGCAAAGACCTCCCAGACAGACAATATTTCAATAGATATCTGTATAACTTTCGTTCGAAACAAACAAATGCTACGAAAATGTTCTAAAATCTCCTAAAACTCCTGAAGAATCTAAAACCTTGTCAACGAGTTTCAGCAGGGTTTGAGTGAGGCTAAATTTAAATATACGCCCGATGAGTTTTTTTTCCTCTGGTAATTCCTGACTAATGAAAGAACCTCACAACACGATGCAAATATTCTTCCGTCTCTGGGATATATTTACATTCAAGTCGACTGATCTTGCGTTGTTTGTATTCCATCCATGTTTATGTGATTTCAACCCTGTGCAGTTACTCCCCCCCTGAGGTTTTAGGCCGTCTGCGTTCATCAATATAATTAAGGGCTGGCGAACAAGGTTTTTTTTCAATTTCCGCAGGTCCGCTCCGTATTGAATCGCTGATGGAAACAATTTTTTTGTACGTGTATCGTATTGATTATTTATCTGCGAGAGAGGAAATATCCCGTGGGGAAAAATTTTGATGGATTTTTTTGTCGTCACGTTTGAGTCCAACAATATTGCAATCAACAAGAGTTCATCAAGAATATTGTTCATGCTCAGCTTTGATTTTGCTGCGGAAAAATTGAATTTTTTTCAGTGAGTATACTAGTATGCACGTGTAATCTAAAACAAAATTAACCCAAATAGACCTGAAATTTTTTTTCTTTCATTTCAATGAGAATTGTGTCAGATTATGGTTTAAATGGAGCCTTTTCATATTTTTCATCTTGATGTGTACTTATTTTTCACGAAAAGTTAAAATTTTTGGTGTTCTTTTAAAGGAACGGTAGGTTTTTGAGCTACTAAAATTCATTCTTTGAAAAATGAACATTGAATTATAATATGTCGTAATTATAGGAGCAATTTTTCGGATGTTATGCTATTTTATATTCAATACTTATAAAATATTGGTTTTCATGCCACACTTCACAATTTTTTTATTTTATTCTGGTAAACAATCAGATGGTCTACTCTGACCCATCCTGAAGATTGGTATAAACTCTTTGATTGCTTAGATGGTCCTGTTTTTGTTGTTTTTCTATTAGTTTCCAGCAATCTTGTTGCGATGATAGCAAGTCTAGTTTGTTACTATTTCTGCGTTTTGAACAACCATGTCAAAGCAGTGTGCAAGAAGTGGGAAATACAATTTTTGTCCTTGTCGAAATACGATTCTAACTCATGTTTTTACAGGATCAATGATATTTTTTTTCTCATGGTGAATATATTATTACTTTGTTTGGTGCATGGAAATACGAATAAGAAAGAAATTAGTAGGCGCATAAGCAACATTATTGTTAATTCAGTTACAGAAAACTATTGAATTATGTGCAGAAGTTAATTTTGCTATCAGGTGGTTTTGAAATCATATCCAGATTATCTGCATGATGTAGTATCTCATGCAGAGTCAGATTATTTTTCCAATAGTTATAACAATATATTCAGGTAATATAGTAGGTGATATCCTACCGTTCCGTTAAAAGAACGCCTTCATTTACGTAGCAAAAATCAGGATTTGAAATCATGGAGAAGATGAATTCGCCTCTTATATTATTCATCCGACCATAGGTATAATTATTTTATTCGCAAACGCGATGAAATAAATACATATGAAAAAATACACCACCGGACAAAATGAGGTATTGCAACAATTGATATATTTATAAAGTTAACATAGCTTTAAAGTGAATTTGAATACTGAAGCACGCTGTAGGTTATATTCAGTGTTGAAGAAAGCATTAATTTATGTGTTTATATTGACGCCTTCTTTGTTACTTTATTTTGGGCATGAATAGAAAACTTTTAGATAGGTGTTCTTTATACGGAACGGTAGGTCTATTTGGGTTAAGAGCGATTCCATGGGAGTTTTATAGTCTAGGTGATTGTGAAGGTATTTTAATTCTCAGATTAACGCTTCTATTTCACGAAAATTTAATAAGGCACGAACGTTCAGAATAAGTATATGTTGAAAAAATGCTTACATCACCGAAACAAATTTTGCTCATGTAATTGATGCCCAACTAAATTTTTCTATGAGGATTATTACTGGTACTATTGAATCTACACCTACTCCTTGGTTACCAGTCCTCTCAAATATTGTCCCTCTCCATATTCGCAGAGAGACAACAGCTTTGAATTCTTATAACAAATTCAATTCCTTTCCAAATTCATTCCTCATACTCACCTATATTCCAGATAATAAGGTCCCCATATAAAAGTCGCGTAAACATATTTGGTCAAATTTTCTAATCGATATGAATAGAAGCGACAAAGAAATTTGGCAATCTGAATGGAATGTACGAAATTTTTTCAATAAAGATATTATTACTGATGCTCCCATCAGAGTTTATGATTTTGACCTTCCCAGGAGAATATGGTCTGTTCTAAATCGTATTAGAACAGGCCATGGACGATGCAACAGCATGCTCTTCCGATGGAATTCGGTTGAGAGCCCTAATTGTGAGTGTGGGGAAAATGAGGAGACTATAGAACATCTTATAAATAGTGGTCCCATTCATAAATTTCAAAATGGTTTCGAGGCTATACATAAAGTTACAAATGCATTTCTGAAATGGGCGGTTAATTTCAGAATAATTCAATTTATTCAAAATAATTGGTTTCTTTTCTGCTTTTGCCTTTTTTCATTTCAGATTTAGAATTGCGAGTCGTTTCAAGAAGAATCTGTTTATCTGAGTCCATAGACGAATAACATGAAGATGTTCTCTTAGATTACGCTTATGTCTGTAAAGATTTCTCTGCTATTTAATTTTTTCTTCACGGGCGAGTTTAGGGTTTTTTTCAGCTTAGATTTTTTCCCTTTCCTCATTTAATCATACTGCAGACCTGTATGGTTTTTCTGTGTTGTACCAACTTCAGCTAGGTACCTTTTTGTTTCAATATGTATTGTCATAATTCAGCTTTCTGAATCAAAAAGATATATTGTTTCACAAGATTGGAATCTTCTTTAATACAAAAACTTTCACTAACGTTTTTATAAAAACATGATATTTTGACAGATGTTATTTTTTCTCCAGTCTGTCAGAAGCATTAAATGCAGTTTAATGTGTAGTTTACGAAAATATATAGTTTCTGCGGCATATTATCTGAAATTGTGGGTCATATGGCGATGACAGGCTTTCTAGGACATCTGGTTTGAATTCTGAAAAAATGACCACCTACTTTCTTCTATTTTGAAACCGTCAACAGCGATAAAATGTCACACCTTGTCCCATCACAAAAAAAGACAATTGTATAGTTTTCGTCACCCTTTATTCACTGTTTAGACATTCGCTTGTTGGTTATTCGATCCTGTAATATATTCATAATTATTTCATTATTTACGATCGGAATCAGTTAATCTTCTAAATGTATTCAATTTCATTGCATAACCAATTCAAAGTGTCATATAGATAACCTTTGAGATGCCAAGAAATTTTCACGGTCAAGTCAACAAGAAAGTTTATTATACACGATGCTATATTCAAGGTTTTATGAATATTTCATGGAATCATTAAACTCAATTTAATTGTTGACATAATATCGAATCTAGAAGATGCTAAATCACGGTCAATGAAAACACCCCACATAGAAGTGAGCATTAGTGTTGAAATTATTCAGAAATAATTTTCAAAATTACACAGCATTCATCCCCAGTAATTTCAAAAAATACATACCAGACATTTACAAAAGCAGAAACTGACGGATATTGGCATAATGTCGTTGCCAGATTTCTACGATATTCATGGATATCTAAGAAATAGTATTGAAGAGTTGAAGAAGTTACGTTATCCAAATGGATGTGTTACTCTGTTTCGAGAACTTTGCGCAATTTTTTCAAGAATCAAGTGAAAGATATGTATCATTCGAAATATTGACATAATAATCAGTCCTGGCCTGTAGCCATCAGCTAAAGATGCAACGAGAAAACCTAAACTTTAACCACTTATTTTTTTCTCATTATTTTATTTAGATTCGTCCATTCTACCATAATATGCTTTTCAGCTTCATGTTACATAAAAAAAAATTGTCGACAAGTGTGACGTTTTTGTATGGCCTCCCGATAAAGGATTGACAGTTGATTTTGACAGTTCCTTTCGGCGTTGAACTCTCGTTTCAACCTGGAAACAAAGATTATAGAGTATAAAGATGGGAAACGAAGCGACTACAATGATGTGAATGACATCTGTAGTTTCAAAAGTAAACGGGTTATGGTTGAAATATTTAATTTAGAGTCTATTTGGCAAAGATTATATAGAGATTGTTAGTAGGCTGTTGTCCATTTTGAAAGAAATACTTGAATAAATATTTTTGCTGAATGATGATTGCATTTTCTCGCGAATTTTTCACTGAAATAACTCGAAATCTACAAGAATAGCACCTAGCTAACTCTATAATATTTTCTTGTGTTTTTCTCTTATAAATTTTGTGTTAAAAACTGTCCGACATTCAAAATGCATGGTAATTAATTGCAGAAATAAAGAAAGAATCTTGAATGTTCATTCTTTTCATTACCAAAGAGAACGGAAATGTAAGTTTTGAAACTCGTATCATGTAACTGTCTTGTTCATTGCTTTTTATTTTCAGTGCTGTCGAATGGATAGAGGTTTCGGGGCAAAAATATATTGTTCTGGATAACGCATAAAGAACTCTTGCTGGGCTGACAAACAGAGGTCTTGTTATACACCTCTGATATTTTTCTTTTATTGTTGTTCAAACATCCTGTCATTATATACAGTGGGCTCTCGTTAAATCGAACTCCTAGGGACCAAAAAAACTGTTCGACTTATCTTTTGTTCGGCTCACCAAACATTCGAGTTATTCAATCAAGTGAGACTTCACTTCATTGAGAGAAAAACTCAGGTAAACACGAAATAATCATCAATGAGAAACGAGCGACTGAGCACAGGAAACATGTCCTTAGAGGTCGAAAAATCGTATGATATTCATCACGTGTGGTGATTTGTTTGCGAACCAAATTTTCTTTGGTCTCATTCATTAGATCAAAAAGTTCCACTCATAGAGGCAATGGTGGTCAGAAGAACGACTCATAGAAGTGGAGGTTCTCTTGACGACCCTTCCAGCAGTTCATCTACTAGACCCTCTAGATTCATTGAAGTGAAAATATACTGGGTAAGATATGTATGAATCGGGTCCAGAACAACTGTTTGACTTATCGATGTTCGATTTATCGAGAATTCACTGTATGAATGAGTTCTTGAAATCTTTATAATAATTCTCTAATATGTCAATTTCATAATGATTGTACTGTAGTTGATTTTAAACAATCTTTCAAATAAAAATATAAAGAATCCAGAAGCATATTTCGTTTGCTTCAAAACAATGTGTAGATGAAAAATATCATCCTAATCAAAAAGCGGAGCCCTGCTTTTGTTGTGTCGATCAGGATGTTTCTTTTAAGCTCGACAAAGAATACTCAAGTTAATGAAAATTCATGAGAAATATGTTTCGAATTTCGCGGATTTCATAATAGTTTTCTGTACTGAATAATGTTTTAAGCGCCATCTAGGTGTCAAAAGTAAGAAACTAGCCAAAAATCGTAGTCGGATTTTAGTACCACAGATATAAGGGCGTTTCTTAGCTTTCTAACTCTTAGAGTAAGATCCCAGGGCCACCAGACGTTACTTATTTTTGAAGTAACAAATTTTACAGTATAGCTAGTCTTATATGTGTTCAATAGTGTGTGCATACTCGCTAGCTTGACTAGGCGGCCCGTTCACAGGTAGAAGGTAGAAAAGGTAGACAAAAACAGACCGAACTTTTCTTAAATTCGAAGAACTGATTTTTATATATGTCGCGCAGAATATTATGAAAAATAAATATTTCATATTGCCAGACAGTTTCCGTGGGCCGTTATTCCTCCCAGACGCTTTAAATTTCAATAAACAAAATCACAGTTAGAAACATTGTCGCGAAATGGCCAGATTCAGCCCTTTTGTTGAATTCGAAACACTGATTTTATATATGTCACGCAGAATATTATGAAAAATAAGTATTTCATATTGCCAGACTGTTTCCGTGGGCCGTAATTCCTCCCAGACGCTTTAAATTTCTTAAAAAAAGAACTTTTCTTACATATAGTCTTCAATTTTGAATATAATCCTTGGGGGATTATTTTAATACCTTTTGTGGAAAGCCAGACCAATCCCCAGGGCCAAATATTCTGCCAGACACAATCTTGATTTTTATTAGGTCCCTAGAAACTATTAATTTTTTTGCCTACAAAGTGTATGTGAGGGATTACGACCCACAAGGCAGGTTCTACCAACTTGAGGAAATTTGAACAGAACCCATAGTTACGAAACCTCTATCAATAAAATAATTGTAAAACGCCAGGTACGAGTTAACCATCGAATGAAGCTGACAATGAAGATTAAGATTAAGATACTAATGAGAAAGATTATATTTTTTTATTTCTGTTATAATTATAATAATAGTCATTTCCATGAATTTGATGTTTAAAACATACACTTTGTAGGCAAAAGAATTAATAGTTTCTAGGGACCTAATAAAATTTTGATTGTGTCTGGCAGAATGTTTGGCCCTTGGGATTGGTCTGGCTCTCACGAAAGGTATTAAAATAATCCCCCAAAGATTATATTCAAAATTGAATACTTCGAATGTAAGAAAAGTTCTTTTTTTTTCAATTGAAATTTAGAGCGTCTGATAGGAATTACGGCTCACGGAAACGGTCTGGCAATATGAAATATTCATTTTTTCATAACATTTTGCGTCACATATATAAAAATCAGTGCTTCGAATTCAACAAAAGGGCTGAATCTGGCCATTTCGCAACAATGTTTCTAACTGTGATTTTTTTTATTGAAATTTAAAGCGTCTGGGAGGAATTACGGCCCACGGAAACTGTCTGGCAATATGAAATATTTATTTTTCATAATATTCTGCGCGACATATATAAAAATCAGTTGTTCGAATTCAAGAAAAGTTCGGCCTGTTTTTGTCTACCTTTTCTACCTTCTACCTGTGAACGAGACGCCTAGCCAAGCTAGCGAGTATGTACACACTTTTAAACACATATAAGACTATCTATACTGTGAAATTCGTTACTTCAAAAATAAGTAACGTCTGGGTGCCCTGGGATTTTAGACTATCTATAATCTTTGCCTGGAAACATGACTACTGTCGATCATCGACAGTGTTGTTGGGTGTAGAAGCAACAGAAGAGGATAATCGTGCGATTATATCGATGGCGCTTACCAATTTATTTGTGAACGTGACAAATACCACGCCGCCTGCATTCTGTACAGCGTACGTTCGGAAGCTGACCCAATTACCCAAGGATGACTGTGTGGATCCATCCTCTGAAGGATCCGGATGGTCGTACATCATTTCTTAAACCTCTTAGTCCCGGGGTGTTATCTCGCACGCCCGAATTGTTCTGATGGGATCGCGAAAGCTGCATCGGCCTAGCATCCAGTCTTTCATCCCTGAAAACTGTGTTGTAATTAGAGAGGGTGGAGCTGGGCAACATGGTTATTTTGAAAAGCGAAAAAAAAGAGGCGGAATAGGATAATTTCAAAGGGGAAGGCTCAATTTTATTCTAGATTTTTCTATATACTGCTCAAACATTCTTTTCTTTACAATATTTCCATAATATGTATACAATGTGGAAAAGCCAAATGGAATAAATTCATTCTCGTTACTGTACAGGGTAAATTGGTGATACCTCAACTAAAACTTCAAGAGATAGGGGAAAATCAATGGCAAATAACGGTCTATTTTTTAGGGAAACTGATACTGTTATCAACTGCATTTATCTATTTCCTTTTGTTTTCGAGTTATAGGCCAAAATTGAAATTTGGGCGATTTCGAATATGGTCATTATCTCCATTTCTGTGTGTGGATGTTCAAAAAAAAACTTTATGAAGACACTTTTTTGATAGCAATCAGAAGCGTATTATGTTTTCTACCAAGAGGTTTCTTTGCTGAGCTATGACAATGAAATTGTGTTTTTTCTAATGGAAAAACTAGTGGATTACGACTCGGAAAGAATATTTTTTTTTTTCATTTCAAAAATATATACATTATAAAGGTGACCTACGTGAAAAAGTACCTACTGACCAATATTTTCGTGCGTAATATTTATAGAAAATGCTTAGAACAATTGATCTTTCGACGCCTTTTGGTCACCCCTAATCAGGGTGGCAACCCCTTCAAGAATAAAAACTTTATTGGGTTCGATTGGCACATCATTGAAAAGGTTTTGCATTTATACTTTTGCATACATACTGAACAATTTATATTCGGTGTCAAAAGATTAACCTGTGCAAGCATTTTCTGGATCATACATAGGAAAATATGGGGCTGTTTCACGTGGCTCACCCGGTATAATGTCTTATATATTTTTGAAACGGAAAAAATATGATTCTTTCTGAGTCATAACGAACTATTGTTCCCATACGAAAAAAACACAACTTTGTGTTATAGCTCAGCAAGGAAACTTCTTGGAAAAAAACATAAAACGCTACTGGATTGCTATGTACAACTGCCATTAAAAGTGACACTTTTAATGACAACAAATAATGTTTAAATTTATTGTTTACGTGGAAGCGCGTTAAAAATATTTTTAAAAATAGTGTCAAAAATATTTTTAGCACTCCATTCTCCTATGATGAAATCAGATGAGAAAAATTCAGCAATTACAAATTTTTATTATCAATTTTTAACAATCATTACTTATGAACATTAATATTAATCGTAAAAGTAGAACAATTACTAACATTAATGCCCTTTTACGTTAGGGAGCTTCGCGACACATTATTAGAATATTCAGCACCATCAGTACTTCTAGAAACCGGAAGTACAATATTGGATGATGATGATCCAAAATCTGTTGAGGTTGGGAGAATTTTTTCAACAATGGCATTTCTATATGTAATGGAATGATCAACATAGCCCTCGACTACCTTCGTAGACTTCCATCCACCATGTCTTTTTATATCCGTAATATTTGCTCCTGATTCTGCTAGCAATGAAGCGGAGGATCTTCGAAAAAAGTGTCCTGTATATTGCTTTGGTTCTAGCAGTTTGAGGAATTCGGCAACAATAGATGGAATATTCCCAAATGTATTTAAACCAACTGAATTGGCAGTGCATTTATTATTCATATATTTCAAGAAAAAACGACGATGTTCGATGACAGAAGGGCGCAGTGCAAAGTACTTATGAAAATAGTCTACATACTTCCCAATAATACTGAAAGAACGACTCAATTTCGTTTTTGTATTGGAAGTTGTATAACCAATTATTTATTTGTTATTTCGATGTCTTCCACTGATAAATTACACAATTCTTCACGCCGACAGGCTCCAAATAATCCGAAAATAGTTGCAACCTTAACCATCAAGTATTTCTCATCGGGTTTCTCCTTTATGAACTTTTCAACTTGTTCACGAGTGAGAATTTTCGATTTTTTAGGACGATATCCTTCACTTTTTCGTTTTAAATATGCTATTACCTCAAAATATTTACTAACATCCACACCATTTTTAACAAGGGCGCTTGACTTTATCATTGAAAATTTGCTCCACAAAGTTGATGAACTCCATATTTTTGATTTTTCTTCTAAGAATGCCAGGAAAACAATTTCACTGAAGTTCTCTTCCACATTTTTCAATTTACACCAGGCCAGGAAATTGTTATATGCAGTATCGTACTGCTGAAAAGATGTTTTAGGTTGGAGTTCCAGATTTGCTCTTCTTGCAGACTCTTCAATATCCAGAGGAACAACCAAATCGTCACTTTTATTAATAATTGGACTCTCGACAAACATATTAAGCAGCTAAAACCCCAAGACGAAAATTGGACAGGAACGAAATTCAAATGACAGCGTCTTTTCTCATGTGTTAGTAATCATAACGTTGGCAACGTTTGCCATTCACAACGATCTTTTGATTATTTGAATTTCGGAAGTATTTCACAATACATGACTGAAATAGGGAAGATATTGTCTAATACTCTTTACAGAAGGCAATTTTAACACTCATGTTTTATTTCGCATTCGTGTTGGGATAGGAGCTCATTTTGCAACTTGTTTTAGAACATAGGTACTATTCCATTTAAAAAATTTTCTGTTGTTACTTGTTTCTGAGATTATTCAAGAACCGCTGACGCCACAAAATGTCTCCATGAACAAGACATTTGGAGCTACAATTTCCCCATTTTCAATTCTTGTACGACCATTTATCTCGAAGTTACGCCCTATGGAAAATTGCAATCCGTAAATTTTTTCCAGTAGTTCAGATAAATTCTTAATTCAGAATAGACGTCGGATGAAAAAGATAAATATTCTCCACAAAGCACGCAATAAACACAATACAAATATTGATTCAGCTCCCACAAGCACTCGGATTTTCATACAATATTATGACTACAATTCCACAATGATGATAATATCATCCGAGTGTTATCGACAATCAAACGTTTCATCGACGCGTTATTCGAGCAAAAAAAAAAGCTCCGAACGTTAATTCCGAAATATATTCAGTTTCCAGCCGAATCGGCCTAATGCGTTGAATATTTTGTCGGCTGACGGCAACATCATGGGATTAATGTTGAAAATAACCCTCTGGCAGGAAGAGATAATCCAACCTGCTGCGTTGAGCAGGTTTGATGTGTGCCGACAATCCGGGGTTGATGATAACCCTCATCAGAGAATCGTTGGGGTGTGTCGAGAGCGGAAGATAATAGGAACTGTTAAAATCCTTCAGCTAACTCCGAATGAACTTTCGTTGCTTTTTATTTGATCCTGTCATCTTCAGCACTGGTGCCATGAAATGCAGCGTCTGGGAGCGAAGGATAGTTCAGTTCAGGTTCAGATTGTTTTCAAAGTTGGCTAGTGTTCATGAGTGGAAATAAATGTCTCTATTTTAGTATCGTAATGAATTCATTACAGTACTAAAAGTAGTGCTGTGATGAAACTCATTACAGCATTGTTTTCAGTTATATTTTTCGTTTTGTGGTTGTCAGTACTGACCTCAGATCCTCTCAATTTTCAAATCAAATCAATTCAAATTACAGATTTGTCAAATTTTGTAAGTCACACCAACTGCGAAAATGAAATATAGAAGTCACAAACCTGAGTTTTTATTTGAATTTCGAGAGTATTTCACAAAAATTGACTGAAATAGAGAAAATACCGTCTAATACTCGTTGCAGAAGGCAATTCCAACACTCATGCTATCGAAAACTCGCTCCTTCGTCGCTCGTTTTCGAACTGCGCATTCGTGTTGGAATAGGAGCTCATTCTGCAACTTGTTTTAGAATATACTATTATAACACTGCTCGAAATGTGGGGATATTCGAAAGAAAAAAATTGTCACAATTTTATACAGAGTGGAGGATTAATTGAGCTGTGTGCTTCTCAACAAATATGCCATTATCAGTAATATCCCTAGGACATTAATGATAAACGAGATAATTTTATGACAATCGAAAGCTCGTTCATTCAAATTTATGAGACAACTCAACAAAACATTATAAATTTATACTGTTCCACAAGAGTTAGGGATATCATATTCAATCGTTTTGAAAAGTATGTATTCTTCGAGAAAATCGCTGTTAAATCATTTAAAACTCAATAACAACTTGAATCGATCCAATAAAAATCAGTATGAGACATTCCGTCAATCTGGAAGCCTTTTTTCCGCAGTTTGGTTTTTTGCATATGCTTCATGAATGTTCTTATTTTGAAATGGAGTCAGTTTATCAACGGTTTCGAGTAGAAACGAGTTTTCTGAAAATGCCGAGACGTAAATTAACAAACGCTGAGGCTAAAAAGTCTTTCGGAATGCTATAGGGTGACAAAACTCAGGTTGTTGTAGCGGAAAGGCTCCAAGTCAGCCAAAGTGTGATATCTCGACTTTGAAATAGGTTCACGGAGACAGGTTCCGTGTTGAAAAGACCAAGGCTTGGTGGGCGACGAAAAACAACACCTGCTCCTGATCGTTTCATCACCGTTTCGGCGAGAAGAAAGCCTACACCTACGTGAAGAATGCTTCGGAATACTCTTCAAAATGCAGATGGGGTCCAAGTTTCCATCGAAACCATCAGACGACGTTTGAGAGAGGTGAATCTAGGTTCTATATGTCCATTAAAAGGAGTTCCATCAACATATTAGTCCAAGATCCCAGAGCTGTATGACGTAACTTATTTTCACATGGCTTATATATGTTTTGTATGATATTATTTCTAAAATAGAATCATAAGTGGCAGACACTTTCTATGGGACAAAATATTTGTCAGAAACTTCAAAGCTCCAAAAAAAAATTCGTTTCACATTTCTGATCTTTAAATATGTTATCGAGGTAACTATCAAATTATATTTCATAAGTTGAACAAATTGTAGTGACTAAACATCCCCTAAACACAAAAACTATTCTGTCATCATAAACGTCAAAAAATGTCCACTTTAATTCGCTGTTGGGTACGGTATCCACGAGGAAAAAAAATTTCAACTCAAATTCATCTATCAAAAATACACGTTTTGATTGGAAATAAATTACAGGTGTGGAATATGTTTCTAGGACAAATCATGTTGAATGAGCCAAATAGTTATTTATGATATGGGTGTTTAAAGTGACGTTTCATTTTGTGAGTGAAATGAGTGGAGCGAATTGAACAATTTCACGAACAAAATAAAATCACTTTTAACACAAATACCATACAATGTTTTTTGTACAACTGCCCTATTTTGATAATGAAATGGGCTAATTTGTAATGACGATAAACTTCAAAATGCATTTTAATATTCAAATAATCAAAAAGTTGTTGTGAATGACAAACGTTGCCAACGTTGTGATTACTAACAAATGAGAAAAGACGCTGTCATTTGAATTTCGTTCTTGTCCAATTTTCGTCTTGGGTTTTTAACTGCTCAATATTTTTGTCGAGAGTCCAATTATCAATAAAAGTGATGATTTGAAACTTCTACCTAAAAAAATCTGTTCAGCAGTACGATATTGCATACAACAATTTCGTGGCCTCGTGTAAATTGAAAAATGAAAAAGGGAACTTCAGTGAAACTGTTTTCATCCCATACTCAGGAGAAAAATCAAAAATATGGAGTTCATCAACTTTGTGGAGCAAATTTTCAATGATAAAGTCAAGCACTCTTGTTAAAAATGATGTGGATGTTAGTTAATATTTTAAAGTAAAAGCATATTTAAAACGGAAAAGTGAAGGATATCGTCCAAAAAAATTGAAAATTCTCATTATTGAACAAGTTAAAAATTTATAAACTAGGCACCAGATGAGAAATACTTGAGTGTTGAGGTTGCAACTATTTTCGGATTATTTGGAGCCTGTCGGTGTGAAGAATTGTGTAATTTATCAGTGGAAGACATCGAAATAACAAATAAATCATTGGTTATACAACTTTCAAATACGAAAACGAAAGTCAGTCGTTCTTTCAGTATTATTGGGAAGTATGTAGACTATTTACATAAGTATTTTGCGCTGAGCCCTTCTGTCATCAAACATCGTCATTTTTTCCTGAAATACATTAATAATAAATGCACTGCCAATCCAGTTGGTTTTAATACATTTGGGAAAATTCCAACTATTGTTGCCGAATTCCTCAAACTGCCAGAACTAAAGCAATATACAGGACACTGTTTTCGAAGATGCTCCGCTTCATTGCTAGCAGAATCAGGAGCAAATAAATATTACGGATATAAAAAAACATGGTGGATGGAAGTCTACGACGGTAGCCGAGTCCTATGTTGATCATTCCATTGCATATAGAAATGTCATTGCTGAAAAAAATCATCATCATCCAATATTGTACTTCCGGTTTCTACAAGTACTGATGGTGCTGAGGATTCTAATAACGTCACGGGGCATTAATGTTAGTAATTGCTCCAGATTTACTATTAATAATAATGTTCATAAGTAATGATTGTTAAATATTGATAATAAGGATTTGCAATTGCAGAATTTTTCTCATCTGATTTCATCATAAGACAATGCTCAAAATATGTATTTTTGACACGCTTCCACGTAAACAATCAATTTAAACATTGTTTGTTGTTATTAAAAGTATCACTTTTAATGGCAGTTGTACAAAAATAAACATGAGGATTATCATTACTTTTTTGAGGACAAATCATCTTGAGAATAGTTTTATAAGCCGAAAATTTTTTATTATTCCAACTCGAATCTTCAGTAGAAAGTTTCCGAGACCTTTTCCTTTTTTCCAAATAATCCGAACCGACCGAAAAGACGATATTTGATCATCGCGATATTCTCCTGAAATAATGCACCATTCTCATAAATATATCGGATACACATCCGAACTCTTATAAAGATGCAATATACGCCGTCTCGGTTCCCCATATTTCCCGAAAGAACACAACAAAGCTCCCGGGCATCCATAACCGTATTTCATCGGGTCTGCATTCGACAATTTTCCATTTCCTCGGGGCTCTCAGACTGCGTCTAGAAGGAAACACGGCTGCATCTTTCATAATATCGCGATGCAAATTACTTCGTAAATATCGGAAAGAATCGTTTGCTCTTGGAGTCCACACGAAAAAGAAACTTCCTGGATTGCGGAGATCTAATTTTCGGAGATTTCATTCGGAAAATTGTTGGAGGTGAATGTTTACCCAGGTATGAAAATGGGCAGTTTTCCAGTAGTCGGCATGTGAAAAAACGAGAGAATCGCATGAACTGCCATTGAAAGTGACACTCTTGATGACAGCCAACTGTGCTAAAAGTACTTGTTTACATGAAATTGTGTTAAAAATAAAAAATCGGATGAAATATTAATAACAATTTTTGGAATTGCAATTTTCATTATCAACTACACTGCGCAAAAAAATTAACGCACATTATGGAAATCTCAAATTTATTCTACAACTGAAGGTGTACTCAATGATAATTATTTTTATCAGAATTATGCCTGCATATGTTATCCACTTTCAACGTTTTTCTTCAACACAGATTTTTTTTTCCAGCAGGAATAAAAAAAATGATATTATCATATTTTGAATGTATTGGCTCCATTCTAAAATCAGTTGTTCTCGATCAATTCTAGTGATCAATAGTTTTTCTTTCGTTTGATTTTCTACACTCGATCGCTATGCAACGCGAAACACGCAATTTGACCCAAGAGGAATGTGCCCAAGCGGTAGTTTTGCGAGAAGAAAGGTGGACATACACAAGAATTGCAGAAAGGTTTGGAGTTTCCCATACAAGTGTGTCCAGAATATTGCTGCGATTCAGGGAGACAGGTATGAATGTTCGAAGACCAGGACAGGGTAGACCACGAGTAACAACTGCCATTCAAGAACGTTACTTGAGAGTTCCTTCGTTGAGACAACGGTTTGCAACTCATGGGGTGCAAATTAGCACTCATACAATGAGAAATCGCCTCAGAGAATATGATTTAAGGCCTCATGTCGCGGCAAGAGGCCCAGCTCTAACCCCAGCCCATCGAAGGGCGCGTTTGGATTTTGCGAGAGTGCATATCCATTGGAAAAAAGCCGATTGGGAAAGAGTTCTCTTCACAGATGAGTCTAGATTCTGCCTCTACCACTGTGATCGACGTTCCCTTGTATACAGACGTCCACATGAAAGATATGCTCAGTGCAATTTCCTGAATGCTACTGGTTTCGGGGCAGGATCGATTATGATATGGGGTGGAATATCTTTGACTGCTCGCACAGATCTAGTGGTCGTAGATAATTGAGCTATGAATGCTGATAAGTATATAAGAAACATTCTTGAAGAGCATGTAGTGCCATTTGCCCCATACATTGGTGAACATTTCATTTTTATGGACGATAATGCCAGACCCCATCGTGCGCGCATCGTTCAGGAGGACCTTGAAGAGGTTGAAGTCTCTCGAATGGAATGGCCAAAAAGAAGTCCAGATCTCAATCCGATTGATCTGGTGTGGGACAACCTCAATAGAAGGCTGAGAAGTTCAGAAAATCATCCAGCTAGTCTTAATGACGAGTCCAACTCGGAGAAATCTGGGGTGGATTAGATCAGAACCTTTTAAGATCAATCATTTTGAGTATGAACCGTCGTTGCCGAGCTGAAATTAACGCAAGGGGTGAAAACACCAAGTATCAAATCACTTATGAGCATTTCAGTATTTTGAAAATTGTTCATTTCTCTTCTTTCACATAAGATTCGGTGAAATCCTGAATTTTTCTTCCATTTAATGTGTCTTTCTTCATTCAAAACCTTCCCGAGAGAACATAAAAATTAAGTTATAAAGTCGATGTAGAGTAAACTTTCATTAAAATTGAGATTTTCAGAATGCGCGTTAATTATTTTGCACAGTGTAGCTGACCCGGCACACTTCGTACTGCCTCAATCGATAAAATATTGAAAACAGTTTCCTCTTTACCTCTTAAATAAAGAGAATTCTTCTGATGTATGAATAAAAATGTACATACCTATTTCAATGCAATCAAATTTTTTGTAGATTTTGTACGTTTTTGTATTCCACCTAAAATATTTCCCCCTGAAAAAAAAAACAATTGTTAGTACAACTTTATTCATCTCTAAGGCGAAACAAAGTTCGCCGGGTCAGCTACCTTATCTAATTGTCAATTGCCACAATTGGTCCCACCACCAGATCCCCTACGCTCTTTAGTTCCTGGGCTAGGTAATTATTCTAAACACTTCTTGGTCAACATTATACCATAATAGTTTATTATAATATTAAAGTTGCTCTTTTATTTATCGATTGAGGCATTAAGTACGAAGTCTGCCGGGTCAGCTAGTAGACAATACATGTCCACAAAACACTGCTGCAACAATCGACGAAATCTCAGCAAATAGTTATCAGCATTTTAACGAACCATTAAACGAATAAATAATAATTCATCGAGCTCACTTTCTTGGTGGTTTCTCGGCCTGAAATCAAATAATTCAAATTTGTATTGAGTAGACATTTTAAATTTTCATAAAAGTACTCACCATTCAATGGATTCTTCATCTTGATATTGAAGTAATATCCATATCATCATCTCTCCAAAACATTAGCGGGTATTGCAGAGCATCGTATGAACGGTGTGTTTCATATATTCGTTGCAATTCTCCAGTATTGCGACGCGTAAGCACAATATCACGCGTTTCCAAGTATTCACCTATAATCACAATTGTAGGAGCGTTGAATTGGCGTCATGTGCTCCAACAGGTCGTTTATCTGCTCTAATCACAACCTTGTGATCGTCACTTGGCATATGTCCCAAAGCAGTTTCAAACAATCGAACCAATGCATGATGTTCATGAAGTAGTTGCTGCAGATCTTGAAGAATTATTCTTCTCACATCTGCATTAATTGAATGACGTTGATCATCCATATTGCCTATATGAAGTAAATTTATAGGAATTTATGATGTGCATCTTCAAGTGGTTGTAATGATCAAATTCGATGGTGAATCTGACCTTGGATCTAAATAGCAGAAAGGGAAGACAAAATAAGTGATTTGAAATCATTAATGTTAATATTATATTCTCACCTTGAATGTTGGATTGAATCAACGTCCTTTAATTATATCTGCTCCCAATGAAGTAATTTGGAGTCCTTTGGAAACACCCATTGTATTTTTGTATGTTCGATAGAAAATGTCAATGTCTTGATTCGGACGTTTAGGCAACTCAAAATACACAGTAAATGTTTCCTGCCATCTAATGGCGTTAATAATAATTATTAATAACAAATGGACGCAGATGCGTTAATATTATTAGAAAACAGCTATTGGCGTCATTCGTATTTTATGTTAACCCCGCCGTAGAAGAATCTAATAAAAAATCTTCATAAGAAACAGTTCATCAAATCTTGAGTTATAAATGGTGTAACCAACAAAATGGCCGTCAGTTTTATCATTGTATTGTATATGTTGCAGGCTCATATAATATCAGTCTTATTATAATAAGCCTAGGCTTTTTCAATATGACTAGGCGTATTGTAAAACAACCAAAGCAAGTGAAAATCTGACAATATGACTGATATTTTCAGATGTATTATAATACGCTTGACGCCATGTACGCGATTGTTTTTAGAATTTGACTGTATGAAATACGTCGTATTATGATACGTCTGGAAGTGTATCAGGCAGATTATGGAAATCGATTTAAAAACAAAAAAAATGGATAATTTTAGATTTGGATTATTTATAACAACATGGATTACTCTTATGACATTCACTTGTGCATTTAATATGGGATTTAAAACATAAACCTTTATTATTTCGATACCGTGACTTGCTTGGTTTGCAAGAACATGTTGTGAATCCCTGTTCTTCGAATTTTGCGAATAATCTTAAAGCTTCTCTTAGGGAAATTACTCTATTATCTGGAATATCAATATTCTTATATCTTTGGCAATCAATAATTTCATCTCTCGAGATGTTTAACAGACCATGGGTGGTACCAATTTGGTAAACATCATTGGAGACTTTTACTATGGTTTCTGTGATATTTTTGGAATCCAGAGGTCCTCTATTTAATTTAGGAACTTCAATAGCTACTGTTTGATCAACCTCAAAGGTTTCAATTTCTTACGTTCAGCATTTTTGCTGCAGCTCTTTTCTTGCCCTCTACATATTCTTTTCTTTGGTTCTCGACTATTTCTTCATTTTGGCTTAGATCTGTGACATTATCTGGACTTCTTGATAATAATTTGTTATTTTCTAGTGATGTATCTGCAGAGCAAGCATATTCAGATATAGTTTCCAGATCGTCTTCAGTATTCAAGTTTTGACAATTTTAGTGGGCAAATTAGTAGAGTAGTAAGTCACAACAACAACAGATAGAGGGCCTCAGTCGAATTACAATACGACGAGTATAACCTCTTTCAGAATCTGGGGAAATCGCGCGCTTTTAAGTTTTGACAATAAGCCGAGTAACCATGCAGGCGTATTATAATAAGCCTTAAATGGCCAGTCAAATTGTGAGATCGTCCATTATTTCGATGATATTGCAATATGCCTAGTCGAATTGAAAAAGCCTAGGCGTATTATAATATGACTGAGTTTATAAAAAGACTACGACATATATACAATGGTTTTATATATTAAGGTTAACAGAGATTTTGCATCTTGAAATGACGTTTGAGCTCTGTTGACATTTGACATCTGTCTATCGTAACACCCATCATCTGCTGAACTCTACCGTCTTCCATTCTAATTCAGAATAGGGATGGGCGAAGAGCAGAAATATATCGATATATATTGTATCGATATTTTTCGACAGTATCGAATATCGATTCGATATATCGAGTGGAAAATATCGATATATCGATATATTTGCCAAAACTCAACAAAAAGTTTCTGGTTACTCCTGTGCTTTACCAGAGACCTGTTTTTTCTGCAGCTGTAATAAAAATTTACTCTTTCATAATCGAAAGGACTCGATTCCAATATTTTTTTTAGACATAGGGTCGGTTTCACAAAACTTCGATTGTACCGTTAAATTAATTGGAGTTACCGCGATTCGTTGAAATTTCAAAACAAGTGATTCGATTGGTTCGAATTTACGTATGGTTATTTAATCGTACAATTAAAGCTTTGTGAAACCCGCTCATATTTGAAACCAAAAATTTTTTTTGGGTGTTACTCCCAAGTGACAAATAGAATTTTTTTCCTCCTTCAACTTGCCCATCGACCATTTGATCAAAACACCATCTATCCACATACCTCTAATTCCTAATTTGATGTATGTGTGATATAAAAAAATATCGAATTTGATATTGTGAAATAAATATCGATAATCGATAATATCGAGAATGAAAATATCGACGATATTTATCGATATATATCGGAAAAAATATCGATATTTTTATATATCGATATTTTTTGCCCATCCCTAATTCAGAATCGTGCGCTCGTTGGAAAAACACCCGTAATTACTCCTAGGTTGCGTTCATAAACTTACTCAGAGAGTATAGTAAGAGTATGGCCATATGATCAGAAATATACTTCGGTCTTTACTCCACACTCGTCGTTCACAAACTTACTCTGACAAATGTCATTCAAACATGTGAACAAAGGTATAGGTTATGAATAATACTTTTGCATCATATACATTTTTTATATATCATTTTTACTTTGAATTGTTGCTATCATGAATGAATAATAGAGGTTTAAGAAAAAAATTCTCTCTAGTCGTACATTTTCAGTTGTGTCTTCGCAGTATAGTCAATTTTTCTTTTATTTGAAAAGCAGAGCACAACCGTGTTTTTTATGATTGTGAGGAAACTGAAAAATGTTCTCAGGACTTTGAATCTCTTTTAATGAGACAGAAAGAATGAAAAAGAATATTATTGTCTACAATCTTCTCTTGCAAGCAGAAAATTAAAAATGTTATTACATGTTTTGTTGTTTTATTGACTCTACGGCAGAAAAAAATTAAATACTTCGTAACAAGAAATAGTTTCATTTGAGGAAGCTAACAAAAAGAAGTTAAAAAAATATTGCATGAAAGATAAAGCAAAATATGAATGAATCTTGACAGATCTAAACTCTCGAATATAACAAAATATCAACGTAGATTCCAAATCAGGTACAAAAAACAGTTATTGTGAGACTTTTCATGTATCGATTTATTTGAACTTGAACGGACCACTCTAGGTTCTGCAATACAGGGAAAAACTCTTTTTTTCTTTACCATTATCTCTTGGTAAAGTTCACTTTGTGCTTCGTTAATTCACTGCTAGCAATTTCATTAAATTTATTAATCATTAAAGTAATTCTTTCCAATATTTCTTTATTTCACAGAATAGTTGTTTCACTTGAAAAATTAATTGTTTCGTATTTCGTTATTGAAATGAAACAAAACCAGAAATAAATACTTATTCGAATAATATTCAAGTTTCAAAGAGTCTGCGGGAGCAGGACAGAATGAAAATCGTACGTCACAACTGTCAGAGTATGTGTTTACTCTCCCAAATAACAGAATATGCAGAGCTTACTCAGAGGAAGTTTATGAACGCTCACAGAGTATACTCCGAGGAAGACAAAGCAAGTTTGTGAACGCTTCAGAGTAAGGGAGCTTACTCTGAGTAAGTTTATGAACGCAACTCTAGCAATCAAAGAAAAATCGTGCAAACGATCTGGTCTCCCTCGTGAGCACTTCTTCAAGATTGTTCCGCTTCAAACGACACGATCAAGCCTGAAAGCCATTATGTGGAGAATGTTTCATTACCGAGCGATTAAGAAATTCGCAGCTCAAGATTCTGAGGCCCTCCTACTGCCGGATTCATTACGAAATTCGTAATTATTGCTTCGCACTTTCGCGTTCGGCGCAAGTTCGCCAAAGTGGAGACATCCATTTCATCTTGCCTCGCGACTCTTCATGAACTCGAGAACAAGTGTTTATCCTTCACTGTGTGTAAGGTATTCGAAGTTCCTGAATAAACATAATGCCGGATGTACCACTCTCGCTCGCGCTTAAAGGGAACAACAAGGGTTTTGAGAAAATCCTGTCTCGTTACGTAAATAATCCGGCGAGGAGGACCAAGTTAATTAGCAGGGGGAAAAGTTTGAAAATTCTCAAGAAGGTACAGGGTGGGGTAAGTAGGCGATTCAGAAGGGTTACAGAAAGACACAAGCCGAACGGATTCAGATGAAACTTCACAACAATATAGTTTATCTATCAGAATAAAACATAGGCTACAATTTATAACTACTTTGTGTAATTTGACCTTAAAACTACGACAAATTATCGAGCGAGTCAGGAAAATATCCTGAGAGCTATTTAAACGTACGTTCCACAGTACCAATACGTCGCGAAGTCGCGAATCACCCATATAATTCTTACGGTGATATGGAAAAATGAACCTTATGACCATTCCGTCCGTTCTTTCCATATACAGGTGTCAGGGAGCGCCCATTAGAAGTTTATGGGGAAATAATAATTCAATCACTTTAAAATTTTTTGTGAAGATATAAGCCAAGAAGACCTTCATCAATGATATATTTTCAAATATCAATGACTTCCGCTTTCACTGGAAATGGTATAAAATTTCTTATTTCAAATGGAACACCCCGTATATTATGACTTTTTCGGATAGATCTTCGAATGCTACATTCATTTTATGTATCATTTCCTATAGCCATCTGGAGCCGTTTTCGAGTTATTCAATGTTTTTTGCAGAAAATTACAAATTGAGGCTTGTAGAACACTGAGAATTCAATGAAAGCACAACGAACAATCTCAGATCTGTTTTTGAAATGGATTACCGAAAAGATATTCGACGTCACCCCGTAGAAAAAATATCGTTTTGATATACTGGAAAGTAAAATAATTTTAAAGAAACATCCTGATCGAGAAAACAAAAGCAGGGCTCCGATTTTTGATCAGGATGATATTTTCCATCTACACATTGTTTTGAATAAAATGAAATACGATTCTGGATTCTTCATATTCTTATTTGAAATGATTTTGTAAAATCAATTGCAATACAATAATTCTGAAATTGAGTAAATTTCAAGAATTTTTTCATATATTAGAGAATTATTATAACAATTTAAAGAATTTACTCATACAGTGAACTCTCAATAAATCGAACATCGATAAGTCTAACAGTTGTTCTGGACCTGATTCATACATATCTCAGTGTATTTCCACCTTAATGAGTCTAGAGGGTCTAGTAGATGAGTCGAACTGCTGGAAGGATCGTCAAGAGAACCTCCACCTCTATAAGTCGTTCTTCTGACCACCATTGCCTCTATGAGTGGAACTTTTTGATCCAATGAATGAGACCGAAGAAGATTCGATTCACAAACAAATCACCACACGTGATGAATATCATACGATTTTCCGACCTCTAAGGACATGTTTCCAGTTCTCAGACGCTCGTTTCTCATTGATGATGATTTCGTGTTTACATGAGTTTTTCTCTCAATGAAGTGAAGTCTCACTTGAATAACTCGAATGTTTGGTGAGCCGTACAATAGATGGTAGAACAGTTCTTTTGGTCCCTAGGAGTTCGACTTAATGAGAGTCCACTATATATTGATTACAGAATGTTTGAACAACAATAAAAGAAAAATATCAGAGGGGTACAAGACCTGTAGGTCAGCCCGGCAAGAGTTCTTTATGCATTATTCAGACCAATATATTTTTGCCTAGAAACCTCTATCCATTTGACAGCACTGAAAATAAAAAACAATGAACAAGACAGTTACATGATACGAGTTCCAAAACTTCCATTTCCATTCTCTTTGGTAATGAAAAGAATGCACATTCAAAATTATTCTTTCTATTATTTCTGTAATTAATCACCATGTATTTTGAATGTCGGCCAGTTTTTAACACAAAATTTATAACAGAAAGACACACAAGAAAAGATTATAGAATGGACTAGGTGCTACTCTTGTAGATTTCGAGTTAATACAATCAATAGATTAATACTACAATATATACTTATATAGATAGGAAATTGGCCTAGTAATGGCCGGAACCGTATTTTGGCGCCATCTTTTAACCTGGAAACAATTAATATCGGTATTTGACAATAGTTAATAAATGACACTAGAGAAAAATAGCAGAAATCTGTTTTTTCCAACCAAGCACATTTGAACGACAAGATCAAGACTCCATTACCATATGATATGCTAATGTGCGACCTAAACAGTCTCAAGCAATTCAAAAATGGTTGTAACGGAGAGTTGATTGCTTTTCCATATATTGAAAACTCTCTCAAAATATGAAAGTGTGTTTACAGCAACATCTATCGGACTGGAAGGAAGTACGAATCATTTCCAATCTCAATGAATCGCAGGAAATTTGATAGATCTGGATTGGTTTCCCAATAGATCCATTGCGCAACCAATCTTGATCTATCGAATGCCACTTTTCGGTTATTTAATGATATCCGAAACGATTTGTACTTCCTTCCAGGCCGATAGATGTCACTGTAAACACGGTTCCAAAATTTCTACGGACTTTCCTATATATATTAGTATTTATCTATGGTCTCAAAATTGACAACAACCTACTAATAATCTCTATATAATCTTTGCCAAATGCACCCTAATTAAATATTTTAACCATAACCCGTTTACTTTCGAAACTACAGATGTCGCTGACATCACTGTAGTCGCTTCGTTTCCCATCTTTATACTCTATAATCTTTGCTATCGAATATAGTTTCCAATGCAGTCGTAATTGAAATATTCGATCACCCCTCCGCTGGAAAAGCCCTCGACCGGATTTTCCCGATCAACGGTCCATTATGAGCGGGGTCAGGAACTCCTGGCAATTTTCCGCTCCGCCGGTTTTTCATCGGCGCCCCAACGTTCATTCGGCCGATTTTCCACAATAACCGTCCGTTTGTTTCAGGCCTGCGAGTACTTGGGGATCACCCACGAGGCGGACTACTTCGGGCTGAAGTACGAGAACAGCCGCGGCGAGGAGCTCTGGCTGAACCTGAGGAACCCGATCGACCGACAAGTCAGCTGTCACGCCGTCCCCCTGAGGTTCTCGCTACGCGTCAAGTTCTGGATACCGCCGCACCTCCTGTTGCAGGATACGACAAAGTAAGTTGACCCCCCGAGCGCGTGATTCGATGGGAATTGGGAATATTCCGAGTTGTCGAATGCGAATCGGTTAACCTCGAATTGTTTTTGAAGTTGACAGTGACAGATGACGTTGACGTGAGGTTATGTTTATCAAACCATCGAATTTTGTTCGACGTTTAGGCTAGGTTCACATGATCGCGCGACAACGCACGTTTGTAGCTCGTTAACGCGCGTTGATGTATTCAGATGGTCGCTCGTTGATAGCGCGACAGCCCGCGACTACTGTCATAATCTTCTTCTTCTTCTATCGTTCACAATGTGCTGAGGCGATTTTTTGATTCCGAGCACAGAAAAAGTCATTGAAATCTCTGTCAATATTTCAACTTTGTACGTCTAATCGCGCGAATCATCTGAACACGTCTATGCCTGAAAGTTGTACTTCAATACGCGCGAAGTCGCGAAACGTTGAGCGAATCAAGATACTGGCGACAGAGCAAAGTCGATCGCGCGTGATCGCCAATTTACGCGCGATGACGCGCGACCATATGAACATTGTGACTACTCAGTATTTCTAGTCGCGCGTTTGGGAATCGCGCGTAATCGCACGATCATCTGAATAAGCCTAAAGGATAGAAGAAAAGGAAGAATATGACAGTAGTCGCGGGCTGTCGCGCTATCAACGCGCGACCATCTGAATACATCAACGCGCGTTAACGAGCTACAAACGTGCGTTGTAGCGCGATCATGTGAACTTAGCCTTAAGGCTAAGTTCAGCTGATCGCGCGATTACGCGCGATTCCCAAACGCGCGACTAGAGATACTGAGTACTCACATAGAAATGTTCATATGGTCGCACGTCATCGCGCGTAAATTGGCGATCACGCGCGATCGACTTTGCTCTGTCGCCAGTATCTTGTTTCGCTCGACGTCGCGCGACTTCGCGCGTATTGAAGTACAACTGTCAGGCATAGACGTGTTCAGATGATTCGCGCGATTTGACGTACAGGGTGATTCATTTATCTCGGTAACCCCAATTTTCTCGAAAACGCCCGAATATTTTTTCATTCTGTGAATGGCGTTTTGAACAAGTCAATGTCGACTTGAGATGCGCATAAAAATCTGCGGAATAAATAAAGACGCCAGGCGTCGCGGCGCTATCAAAAATTTTTTCTCCAGGGACATACCATTTTTATCATGTCATTCGAAAGATAATTTCATTTTGAACTTTTTTTTCGAATACAATTTTTGTCCATTTCTTACCGTCAGCGATCTACAGCGTGTTTTATGTTGATTCTATTCCATTTATTTTTTTCTGTATTGTGGTAGTATGGCTTGATTTGGAGACATAGATATGATTTTATGCCTTGAATTCAAGGAGGCAAGTTTTCTAAACAATCTGCCTCTTTAAATAAGATCAAATATGTGGATACAGCAAGATAGGGCTCCATGTCACAACGCTGCCAAGGTGAAGAGATATTGAGATTAAGAATTCGAAAATGAATGTAACCTTATATTTTGTCCAAAGTGACTTATGATGAAATAGGGAGATGATTTAACTTGTGTATGGATCATAATGGCTAAATGACCTAAATTTGAGTATGTTCCGTAAAATGACGGAGGCTCTGTAACTATTTTTCTATTATTTTATTCATTAAATATTATATCTTATAATAATAAACATTTTTTTAATAACAAACGAAAAATTTCGAATCATATGTTCTATATACCGGCCATTATGATCCATACATAAGTTATTTCATCACTTTGGTCAAAATATAAGGGTCCACTTGGGCACATGCGTTTCTTATCTTCAATTTCAACTAGTCCAAGTTATTAGAATCAGTTTGGTATACCATATATTCAAGGGGAACCCTCAGAAAGTAATCCATGAGCGTTAGGTCTGGCGATATCTGATGGGTCCATTGGTTTCAATCCATTTTTTTCCGAATTCTTGATCTAAATATCTCTTGAGAATGGCAGCGTGGTGGCATGAAGCCCCATCTTGCTGTAGCCACATATTTTATCTTATTTGAAGGAGCACATTGACCAGAAAACTAGCCTTCTTGAATTCGAATCACAAAATCACATCTATGTCTCTAAATAAAGGCATACTACCACAATACAGAAAAAAATAAATGGAACAGAATCAATATAAAACACGCTGCAGATCGCTAACGGTTAGACATCGATAAAAAATGTATTCGAAAAAAAAATTCGTAATGTAATTATCTTTCTAATGACATGATAAAAATGGTATGTCCCTGGAGAAAAAATTTTTGATAGCGCCGCGACGCCTGGCGTCTTCATTTATTCCGCAGATTTTTGTGCGCATCTCAAGTCGACATTGACGTGTTCAAAACGCCATTCACAGAATGAAAAAATATTCGGACGTTTTCGAGAAAATTGGGGTTACCAAGATAAATTAATCACCCTGTACAAAGCTGAAATATTGACAGAGATTTCAATGACTTTTTCTGTGCTCGGAATAAAAAAATCGCCACAGCACATTGTGAACGATAGAAGAAGAAGAAGATTATGACAGTAGTCGCGGGCTGCCGCGCTATCAACGCACGACCATCTGAATACATCAACGTGCGTTAACGAGCTACAAACGTGCGTTGTCGCGCGATCATGTGAACTTAGCCTAAAGGGTCCGGCAATTGTGCTAGGCTTCCATAGCTGCCAAACAAGACGTTTTAGGAATTCAGTTGAAAATCAATACAGAGTGTTACATTTAAAACATCGAAAAAAAATCCCTCATATTTTGCGTCTAGATAGATGTGATCCATTTAAAAAATCACTCATTTGTTGAATAATTTTATTTGGGAACACCCTTCATATTAGAAAATAATTCCTGGGACCCTGACGAAAACACTCATGGATTTAAATGCATCATGTCATTATGTCAGAATATTATAAAAAAACACTCGGGCATGTTAAATTTCAAATTCAATTGATCACAGTCCGTTCTTTTTATTTTAAATAGATCACCCCCTATATATTCTCATATTGTTGAAAGCTGCTTAATAACCAGATTTCAAAGAACTACACTGCGCAAAAAAATTGACGCACATTATGGAAATCTCAAATTTATTCTACAACTGAAGGTGTTCTCAATGATAATTATTTTTATCAGAATTATGCATGCATATGTTATCCAGTTTCATCGTTTTTCTTCAATACAGGAATAAAAAAAGATAATATTATCAGATTTTGAATGTATTGGCTCCATTCTAAAATCAGTTGTTCTCGATCAATTCTAGTGATCAATAGTTTTTCTTTCGTTTGATTTTCTACACTCGATTGCTATGCAACGCGAAACACGCAATTTGACCCAAGAGGAATGTGCCCAAGCAGTAGTTTTGCGAGAAGAAGGGGTGCAAATTAGCACTCAGACAATAAGAAATCGCCTCAGAGAATATGATTTAAGGCCTCGTGTTGCGGCAAGAGGCTTAGCTCTTACCCCAGCCCATCGAAGGGCGCGTTTGGATTTTGCTAGAGAGCATATCCATTGGGAAGAGGCCGATTGGAAAAGAGTTCTCTTCACAGATGAGTCTAGATTCTGCCTCTACCATTGTGATCGACGTTCCCTTGTATACAGACGTTCACATGAAAGATATGCTCAGTGCAATTTCCTGAATACTACAGGTTTCGGGGGAGGATCGAATATGGTATGTGGTGGAATATCTTTGACTGCTCGCACAGACCTAGTGGTCGTTGATAATGGAGCTATGAATGCTGAATGCTGATAAGTATATAAGGAACATTCTTGAAGAGCATGTAGTGCCATTTGCCCCATACATTGGTGAAAATTTCATTTTAATGGACGATAATGCCAGACCCCATCGTGCGCGCATCGTTCAGGAGTACCTTGAAGAGGTTGAAGTCTCTCGAATGAAATGGCCAGCAAGAAGTCCAGATCTCAATCCGATTGAGCAGGTTTGGGACAACCTCAATAGAAGACTGAGAAGTTCAGAAAATCATCCAGCTACTCTTAATGACTTAGGAATCCAACTCGGAGAAATCTGGGAAGGATTACATCAGAACATTTTAAAATCACTCATTTTGAGTATGAACCGTCGTTGCCGAGCTGTAATTAACGCAAGGGGTGGAAATACCAAGTATTAAATCACTTATCAGCATTTCCGTATTTCGAAAATTGTTCATTTCTCTTCTTTCACATAAGATTCGGTGAAATCCTGAAATTTTCTTCCATTTAATGTGTCTTGTTTCGTTCAAAACCTTCCCGAGAAAGCATAAAAAATAAGATATAAAGCCAATGTAGAGTTAACTCATTAAAATTGAGATTTTCAGAATGTGCGTTAATTTTTTTGCGCAGTGTATATAATTCATGATGGTCTTTTAATTCGTTGATATATGTTAAATTATTCGGAATATAGGCAGAAATATTACATAATATAATTTCAACAACTGTGTTCTTTTTGACGTGTCGTAGGTACGCTCCTCACGGAATTCAACCTCAGACATTTCTAAATAAACAAAACGCTACATCTGATTCTTCCATGTGCTCGGGACGAAAAGCTCATCGAGTATAAACGTGTGGGAAAAACGATATTAACGAGCACCTTCCAGATGTTCTTTGAGAATCCATTCGGGAACTGTATTAACTTCTTCAGCGAGCAATTTTACGGAACACTTGGCCTGAGAGGCCTCGGTCCTCGATGAAATGAGGAAACCAGAGCGAGAGAATGCGTGCGTAATGAACATCTGCTTTTTTTCGGAGATTGCGGTGGTTTTGAAAATTAATATGAAAAAATTCTCTTCAGCCGTAATGACATTATTTAAACAATTCTTTGTATAGGGGATGGGGCAAATGTATGGATAAATTCATTTTGTCTCAAAAAATCTCTGTGTATCTTATTGTATACCTACTTATTGTATATTTTACAGAGTGTACCACGAATTTGACCATTTAAAATAATTTTCAGAAAAGTTCGGAATTTTCAAATGAATTAAATAAACAGGGTTATTCACGAATATGCCTCGTTAGAATATTTTTAGGAGAGACACAAGATTCAGGATTAAAATTTTAAACGTGAGCTTCAAGTAAGAAGACGACTTCTCGTATATTTTTTGAAGGTCCTAGGACATCTACTTTCGTTCTTCAAATGGGAAGACCCTTTTTTTTAGTGCTTAATAGATTCTCCATCGAATTCTGAGTCTTTTTGATTCCAAAAGTTTGAATTTTCCCGAGAAAATTCTCTTTGAATGAGGAAATACGAAAAAACATCTCAAAATTGAACTCTGTTGAATTTCGAGTTTTTTTCATTAAAAATTCTCATTTTTGAGAATCTCCGAGGAGAAAGGCTGATGTTTTTTTTCAATAGCGTGATTTTCAGAATATGATACAGGAGGTCACAAATTCTTTGTCAAAGTTACAAGTGACGAAACATCAAAAAACCGTTTTTTTCACATTGGAACCCCATTTTTTCGAAGCATTTCCGAAATCTTCGTCAGAAAATAATAGGAGTATCGTCCAAGACTTTTCTCCCAAAATGAATATTTTTCGAGATATTCAGAAAAAAGGTTGGGTCTTCAATTTTCAATCTCATTCCGAATGTATTTTTCTACTGGAAAATAATTAGCGGTCAAGTGAAATTTTCCGAAAGCTCTGTTATCGAGAAAATATTTTCTCATAGTTCAGACGAGTTCATTTTTTCTTTATTTTTTGAAGTTTAGGATAATTTCCGCAAATTCTTAATTCTGGAGAATTCCTTTTTTGTCATGGTAGGGATATTTGAATTTCAAGTATTCTTTCAAAGGCATTAGAAAAAATATTATAAATTATTTTTTTCTGCATTCCCGAGAATTTTTCACGTCGACTTCACTAATACTTGAATTAAATTAAATTTAAACCAATTGTTCTTCTCGCATGACATATAATAATTCGAGAACTTAACCCGTCTGAACTATAGGAAATATTTTCTCGATAACAGAGATTTCCAAAATTTTCACTCGACCGCTAATTATTTCCCAGTAAAAAAACACATTCAAAATGTGATTGAAAATTGAAGATAAAATCGTTTTTCCTGAATATCTCGAAAAATATTCATTTTGGGATAAAAGTCTTGAAAGTATGCTCTTATTGATTTTTGACGAAGATTTCGAAAATGCTTCGAAAAAATGGGGTTTCAATTTGAAAAAAACGAGTTTTTGATATTTCGTCACTTCTAACTTTGACAAAGAATTTGTGACCTCCTGTATCATATTCTAAAAATCACGCTATCGGAAAAGAAGCATCAGCCTTTCTCCTCGGAGATTCTCATAAATGAAAATTTTCAATGAAATATCCTCGAAATTGTCTGTATTTCAAAAGAGTTCAATTTTGAGATTTTTTTTTCGTATTTCCTCATCTAAAAAGAATCTTCTCGGGAAAATTCAAACTTTCAGAATCAAAAAGACTCAGAATTCAATGGGGAATCTATTTATGCAATAAAAAATGGGTCTTCCCATTTGAAAAAACGAAAGTTGATGTCACTTCCGGAAAAACCGGAAGTCCTAGAACTTTCAAAAGTATACGAGAAGTCGTCTTCTTACTGAAGCTCAACTTTAGAATATCAATCCTGAATCTTGTGTCTTTCCTAAAAATATTCTATAGAGCCATATTCGTGAATAACCCTTTATAAGTTTTGATTTAATGAGATTTCTTTCTGTAATTTCTTCATGTTCATCACTCTTCCGGTTTTCCCGAAAATGACGTAAACTTTCGTTATTTCAAATGAAAAACAAACGAAGTCCAGGAGAAATTTTCAAATTTTTCTGGAGAAATTATGGGAAAATTCATAAATCAAACTCATTCCGAACGAGCACATCTCTGGAATTTCTTGATAGAAATTGTCGAATTTTCAGTTTCTATCGGGGAAAATATTACAGTATCTTTCGCTGAAGTAAAAAATTTGATTTCATACTATCATATTATTTTTTAATGCAGATTTCATGAATATAATATGTCGAGATACGTTAATTTAAATAAATAAAGAAATTAATTAATTAATTCTGCGAGATCATAGAGTTTGTTGTTTCGTGGTACAGCCTGTATATCCACGGTTTTACTCTTAGATGTTCCGATATGGAGAGAGTTTACCGTAATTATGAACCATGAACCTTTTGAGTGAATTTCTTGCGTTTCTCATGTTCGAAATAATTCACACTATGAGAATTTTCGCGAGATCTCTGATTGCAGAATTAGTAAGAGCGCGTATGATTCACCCGTTCAGAGCAGGGTCGTATTTAGCCCCAACTTCAATAATTCGTGTTTGAAGTTGGCCCCAGCACTTCTGGATTTTCGAATTTTTTTTATTGTGCTGAATTGTGCTAGATTTGTGCTGCTTTGTGCCGTTGATTTTTTTTATTCTATGCGGTGATCTTGATATATAACAGAAGACTAAAAAAGATGGACCAGCCCAGCTTTTGTCGAAATATCGGATTCGAATGACTAAAAAAAAATTTGCTGCGCATGTATGTTCAATAGACAACTTCAAATTGTGCTACTGGTGGGCGAATTTGTGCCGTTGCAATTTTCACGAATATCTCGTTAATTCTTCAATTCATTAAAAAATCAAGAAATTAAAATTTTTTTGTTTTTCGACGAATTTTTTTTAATGATTATGCCGTGGTAAACAATGTGTATGAAGTTAGCCCAGCACGTTTTGATTTTCAAAAAAAAAATAATTCTTTCTGATTATGCCATTCATTACAATTCATAATTTTTTTGCTACGTTTCGAATTACATTTCAGTTTTTGATATTATACCAAATCTCGGTAATCACCGTTTAATCTCGTATAGAGCCTTACCGAATTTTTGTTTGTTGAAAACATCGGTCAATATCCTTGTTTATAAATCTTATTCAATGAAGAGTAGTTGGGGGAGTTGGCTGCAAGAGGGCATTTTGGTGAACTCGATTAACATTATATACTTCTCGCAACAATTAAAGGAACAGAAAAAATTTCACAAATTTTTTGGTGTTCTTAAACAAGCTGTATCTCAGTGAAAAATGGTCGTTTGAGAAATAGAAAAATCAATTTTTGAAGCTTGAAGACTCTAGTTTCTGAATTTATTGGTTAACAATTTTTCAGAGTGTGGATAGCCATGAAATCATCGGATGAAGCACGAAGAAAAAGGGCCGGGGGTACATTAGACTGTAAAATTTTCTTATAACTTTAACTTTCCTTCCAATATTGACGAAGAAACAGTCCGTTAACAAATGAAAAAATGGCATTTTCTTGCACTTTTTTTACATTACCGTTACAAGTGAAAAAAATTTTTTTTTCTTAATTTAACATGAACGAATTTTGTAGCAAAAATAAAAATTTGAAAAATTAAAAAAAAAATTTCTTCGTGCTTAATCCAAGGATTACATGGCTGCCGGTACTCTTAAAAATTGTTAACCAATAAAATCAGGAATTAGAGTTTTCAAGCTTCAAAAGTTGATTTTTCTATTTCTCATACTACTATTTTTCACTGAGATACAGCCTTTTGAAAAACACCAATTTGGAAAGTTTTTCCGTTCCTTTAATTGTTGCTAGAAGTGTATTTGTCGTGATACAATCTCATATTTGTTTCAACATTTATTGTATTATTTTAGCACTCTTATTCAAAATAATATATATATATATATATATATATATATATATATATATATATTTGTCTACAGTAATCTACAACCTTTGTCCCTTTGGATTCTGAAGGCACACATTCAGGGTCCAATTTGAATTGAATTCATTAAATGAATATCTCAAACTAAAGCGCCCTCTATCACCTAACTCCCCAACTACTGTCCATAATACTATTATCTATCAATATTGCCCAATATTGACTCCCTCATTTTTTCCAGGCACCAATTCTACCTGAACGCGAAGCATGACCTCCTCGACAAAACCCTCCTTGTGGACAACTGGGACACCGCCGCCTACTTGATAGCTCTGATAGCCCAAGCTGAAGAGATCGACTACGACCCTATCCATCCACCTCACGCTGTCTACATGCAGACCTCCACTATATCCGCCGTGGATTGCACCGAAAAACCCAACGATCTCCTGCACAAAGTAATCGAGGAACACAAACGTCTCAAAGGCGGCAAAAGATCAACGGCAGAGTACTGGCTGTTAAAGGCTGTGTCTGAGCAAGAAGCCTTCGGAGAGGAGAGATTCCACGCCGTTACCAAGCAACAGCCTCACGACCCCCTCTCAGTCGGGGTAGGACCACACGGTATCTCCATATCCTCGGAGAACAAAGACAAGCAACTTATAACCTTCAGCAGCGTCATTTCTGCCTCCTCCCAAAAGAGGAACTTCAGGTTCGGGTATCTGCAAGAAGATGGCAGCACCACGGAACTGGAGGTCAAGCTGGACTCCAGCCACCTGGCTAGTGGGTTATACAGGGCTCTAACTGAGAAACACGCGTTTTACAGCTGCGAAACTGTCACTAGTGCAGTTATGGCGCAATGCATCAGGGATCTTAAAGGAATCCTCGTCTCGATCTTCAACGAAGATTCGAATCAAGGGAAGAAGTATGTTTTTGACATAAGGAAAACGTGTAGGGAGGTCTATGATGGAGCTAGACGTGCCATATATCAGGAGAATAATCTGCAATCGGCGGAGGAGTCTGATACCAAGTGCCAGGGTCATGAAGATAACTGCAAGGTAAGTTCATGGTGTCTCATTTAATTGTCAGAGGGTTTCAGGAAAAATAGGAATTGTGATCAGGTTCTAAGCCTCACCACATTTATTGAATCAAGGTTCAATAGAAACTTAAGAACAGGGACAGCATTTGTGGAATTATCACCTTCATTTCTTTCAAATTTTGTGATATTTCTGTCATAAATATCTTATTTGTTTCTCATTTGTAAACGTCAGGTTCCAAAAACACAATATTAATCAAGAAATTTTTTTTTATCAAGTCACTAACTTGTAAAACTGACAGTTAACTTGCAAAATTTTTACAAGTTGGTAGTATTATTTACATTAGAAAATTCTGTTTTATCGTCATATATGTTGAAAATCATGGTACAATTGTTATTTCCAGTAACACAGATTTTTTATGATGAAAGAGTTGATACTGATGATGATGAACCATCTGTTGACTGCAGAACATTTGTACTCTCCTCACTACCAAATAATTTGCTAGACATTTCGATTTTTTTGTTGACCGAATCATCGACATAACTCATCGCAATTCCGGTGCTCTTCCACCCTCCTGCACGCTTTAGTGCTGAAATATCTCCACCCGAATCCGCAACCACAGTGGCTCCAGTTCTGCGAAAAGAGTGGCCGGTGTATAACTCTGGGTCTTTTGAACCTAAATATTTCGCACACCGATAGTGTGCTGGCCAGCATTAAGGGAAATGCTCTTTTCATGTCGGTATGTTAAAAAAAATCTTAGGCTTTTTGTTCCAGGAGGCCGAAGATTTACATATTTTCTATATAACATGCAGGGCTTGAAGATGCAGCCATCATGGGTTATGGTGAATCTTCTTGTTGTTGAATTTTTTGTTTGCCGCAATGTCACAATAACGTATTTTTCCATATCTTCTACATCATTCATGTTTAAGGAGAAAATTTCGTCACATCGACAACATCCAAAAATCCTAAATATTGTTACAATTTTCGCCAGCGACCACTGTGGTTATCAGGAGCATGTAAAAGAAATTGTTCAGCCTCTTCTTTACTTAATACCTTGGCCTTTTTTGGCGTATAACGCTTATTTTTTCGTTTAAGAAACGCTATTACCTTTTGAAATCTGCAAATGATAACTAGACGTCATATTTTTCAATAAATTTTTTAAGGAAAACAAACCTGCGAACGGGGGCATTTTCTTTCATTTCCAAGCAGCTTTTCAGCATAGACCATTTTGCCCATAAAGTATTAGGGCTGAATCTAGCTGATAGTTGATTCAAGTAGACCAACGAAACATCTTCAGTTACCCCAATCACACTATTTTTGTTTTGCCACTATTTGAAGTCGTCGTATTCTCGCTCGTACCTTGAAGCTGATTTTGCAGGTAATAAACTTGATGCTACACTGCTGGCTGCCTCAATAATTTCGTTTGGTACATTCATTTTCGCCAAAACAAATGATCATGGCAACGTTTCCATAGCTTACGACATTTGCGACAAATTATTGAGATTTTTTTGGAATTTATCTAACTTTTTTACAAATTAGGAACAAATAAAATATAAAACAATACACGCAAGGTAACAGGTTTTACTGGCTCAAGGAGGTAACTGACTTCATGTAGGGTTAATTCTTATGCCACGAAGAAATGAGAAAAAATATCGAGTTTTCATGAAAAGGTCGGCAATTAACGCGTTTTATCAGGCATTTACGGCCACCGCTGGGTAAACTATAAAAGATAGAGAAACATAGTCAGAGACAATTTTGTAGTGCTTAAAAACTTTTATGAAAAAGTCCGCGACGGCATATGTTCAACTGCTGAGGACAGCCCACGATAACCATTTTTAACATTTTCAGTTTAAATCAAAATAATGTTCAATTTGAATAGGGCTCCCGTCTGGCATGTTATGAATTCAAATTAAAAAATCAATGTGATGGTTATCTGCGGCACTTATTCCTTAATAAAAATCCTTTTTACAGTACAGTTTTCTGATGGACAATTTAAAAGTTACCACAGGATGAACGAATGCGAATTTGAGCAAGAAATTATTGAATCTACGCGGGACCGCTTTGTCACGTAGTCACATGCCTTTCTTTCCTTCGATACGAGGTTATGAGTGTTTCGAAAAGAAATGGTTACCGATGTTATAAGGTTCGAACCTCTCAAGAAATTTTTCCAGAAGACCATTTCAAAAGAATGGAATTTTCAAACTGTCTATCTATCGCATCTCTCGTTCGGATGCGACTAACGACTAATGTGTGGATTGCAAATTGCACCTTGCGGCACCAGCAGAGATCCCCCAACTCCTGGCGAGATTTGCCATTCCAACAGTCCAGTCCCTTATTAGTTATCGAATCGCTATGAGGTTTCGATTATTCCACTGTTGTACTAGACTCGGAGCTCATTCGAATTCAACATTGAAATTCCTATGTTTACATTATTTTATTCCAGATCTGTATAGTCTAAGGAAAGACTAGTAAATGTATATGGGACGGCGAATTTGGGATGCACTGTGCAAAAATACTAGAAAAACATCTAAAAATTCGCCGTTGGCTTCTGTAGTTGTTTTAAACTTTGAATTTTCCCTTCTTATCAATCTAATTTCTCATATTCTTCCTTCTGTTGCAGGATTCTCAGGAAAAGTACCTCCGCCTCTTGGACAGCATGCTGTGCAAAATCTGCATGGACAGCCAGATCGACACAGCCTTTCTGCCATGCGGTCACGTGCTCGCCTGCAATCACTGCGCCCTACGATGTGATAAATGCCCGATCTGCAGAAGCGATATAAAACAGTCCCAGAAACTTTTCTTGCCTGTCGAGTTCAGGGCAACGGAGAGGATAGAGTGTTGACTCAGAAGGACTCTTCAAATTCCCGAAAACTATTTTTCTATCCCTGCACAGTAGACTTGTAGACGTAGGATTTATTCGATGTCCCCTGGATTAGCGTGGAAGTTTTGATATTTTTTCTAGATTTGGATCTCGAAGTTGATTGATTGATTTTGTAGAATTTGATTTTAGTTTATCGGCCAGTACTACTATAAAGGAACAGTAATGATTTGAAGTTGAGAAATAATTCTTTTGCTTTCTTCGATAAAAGTTCAGTTTGAATCATTCCTGTTTTTCAGATATTATGTTCAAATAATATCCATCCCTCGATGATATTATCGTTTACTGCTTATTTACCACATCATGCATTTCATATGTTTTTCAGTTTAATTCTGAAATAATTCGTGTTTGTATATATATATATTTGTTTTAATTCTGTGATTTCCTAGGGTGCTGACGAAAATGCCAAATTTTCACCAAAACGTACCTTACCCATAAAATTGAATTGCTTTATGTGAAATGTTGTACTCGGTAGGAAAATTTAAGAATGTTTTTAGTTCTCTTCTCTAAACACCTTCAAACATTATAAAAAACTTGTGCTCATTTAAAAAATTTCCTTGATAAACCCTACTGAGCGAACGTTTTTTAAATACTTATGTGATTTTCTTGGAATACAAGCTCATATTGAGAATTTTTTTAATTTATTTACTATGTAAATTTTAGTTGAAAGTACTGAATAACGTTTCATAAGTGTCGACAATAGAATGCAAGTAAATGTGAAAACAATAAATATTAATGTAGTCATTATCAATGCAAATATTGTAGTAATTAAGATTATATCTGTATATATGATTTTTCTATCCAATCGCAGACGATTGATGCTAGAATTTATTGTAGGAGTTGAGAGTGATAAGAACTTTATTTTGTGATAATTATAGGAGTTAACTGTTCATACATCTGACTAAACCGTGGTAAATTTTCTATTGTTAGCAGACTAATAATGAGTATTTTATGAGTATTATTAATATACCTGCTTGAACCTCTTCAAAATATAACCGATATTCCATATATTGTAGTTTCATTCATATATTTCGAAACCAATAAAACCAGTCAATGATCCCTAAAAGCCAAAAACTTTCCTTCAACGAATCCTTTTTAATCGAATTCTCCATATCATGTAATTAAAGTGCAATAAAATTGTCCAAAAAATAACGGGAGATGGGATTTGAAATCTTTTATTATCTAGCTTTGCTACAGAGCTGTTCTTTTTTATTGTAGCATTGTCGGTCTTGAAATAAAATCTCTCGGAAAGTGATTGTGATGGAGGGGCTCAATGATTTAATTTTGACAGTTTTAATTTGACAGTTGACACTTGTTAAAGGGGCTAGTTATGATCAGCAGTGAAATATTTGCTCGGAACAACTCTCAGAATAGGAAAACTAAAATTTGGGGAAAACAATCTTCAAATTTTTGGAAGAAAGTGAAAAATCGAACTTCAAACAACTTTGTTTCAAGCTGATATCTATTGAAATATTTCATGGGAGGTCTTTGCATTCTTCTGAAAGTTTTTTTAGGGTTTCTACCCCCAGTCTCTGATACAAAATTCGATTAGAAAACATTCTTTAAATAAAAGAAGAAAGGCCCCTGCTTGAAATTTGAGCACTAATTTGTGAGGGCATAATCATTTCGAAAAATTTTTGCCTAACAATGAAAAAAGAAACAACACTTCGAATTGTTAAGCTTCGTAGTGTTTCTTTATAAGTGTTGTTTCTTTTTTCATTGTTATGCAACAATTTCTTGACAGGATTTGTTTTTGTCTCAATTTTGAAGACACTTTGAACTACTTTTGCGATTCATATGGAGATATCATTTTAAAACTGATATGCAAGCATCAAAGATTGGGTCATACAGCAAATCGCAATAGGGTGCATACTTTAATGACATTTCATTCGTTTTTAATTTTGCGCGATATGAAACTTCTGCATTCAAAAAAATCTCAGCATTCTAATATCCATTTAAATCTGATGGATTTTTGAAGGAAAAACACATTGTACGATATTTGTTACAGAAACTCTTCAAAAGAAGGATTTTTGAACTCAATCAATTCTTCACGTATCTATTGTAATATTTTATGGAAGGTCTTTGCATTTTAGTGAAAGATTTTTAGGGTTTTCTCTACAAGTTTTCGAAAGAAGAAACGATTAGAATTTTTTTTTTAAATAATAGAAGAAAGGCTTCTGCCTAAAACTTGAGTACAAATTTCTCAGGGGCCAAATCTTTTCAAAAGAATTGTTACCAAACAAGGATAAAGAGAAAACACTTCGAATTCTAAAGCTGTGTAACGTTTCGGAGTCCAAATCAGAGTCGTTTGATTTCATTAAATTTTCAGAATAGTAAGAATTTTAATTCTAACGTTTCTGAAAAGTTTATTGAAATCCAGAAATATTCTCTGAAACGTTATACAACTTTAGAGTTCGAAGTGTTTACTCTTTTTTCATTGTTAAGTAACAATTTTTGAAAAAATTTGGCCCCCGATGAAAAATTAGTGCTCAAGCTTCACGAAGGGCCTTTCTTCTATTATTAAAAAAATTGGTCTAATTGTTTAAGAGAATTGGAGAGAAAACCCCTTAGAAAACTTTGACAAAAATCAATTCTTCGTGAGAGAACTTGATTTATAAAAGAAATTAGGCACATAAAAGTGGTAATAAAATTACACAAAGTTCTTGAGTTTCTGTGGATCTTCAGCAATTCTGGTGATCAAATTCTCCATTTTGTTTTCGTTTTCTTCTATTGAATTAATATTCCTACATTCCCACCGATTTGCAGGAAATATATCTAGGTACCTCATTCTCACGAAAATGCGCATTCACCATTTTGTGGAACAAACTGAAAATTCAGGAGGAAAGAATTTCTTTACGATCTGTTTTCTTGATATAACCGATTTATTGAATTGTGCATACAACAAAAATACTTGATAATACCGTATAGAGTATGAATCCTATGAAAAAAACTCTACTTAGCAAAAAGTGTATTTCCAATGGTGCTAAAAGTATTCCTAGGGTAAATCCCTGTCAGTTAATATCTAGATAAATAACAAAATAGCCATTCATGCCATAATTGTAGCTCATTGCAGAGAAAAACTTGTTGTATTTACCCATGAATGGTGATACATTTTCTTAGCCGAATTATGTGTGTTGCCTGCTATTCCGATCGTGAGGCGTTGGAAATGCCCTAAGGATTCTCACAATACGTAGGGACTTTTTTCTGTGCAGACCCGATCTAGGTTGGCATTACCGCATTGCACTGTTGGACAGAATTCAAAGATGGCTGATTCTGGCGATCTGTTCTGACTGAAAATCCTTTTCTTTGAAATTTTCTTTTAAATAAGTATATTAATTGTATATAACTATTTACATAGCGTAACTTTAGGACTTCAAGTACTTCATGTATTCAGTGTTACAAGCATGTGCGGATCGAATCGATTGCTTTCTTCAAATATAAAGTGAATCTAGTTGCACAGTTCCAGTGATAAGACTAATTAATGTTTTTCTCATGTTATGTAGTGGCTAAACGATGTGATTTTTGTCTGTGTGAAAAGGAATATACTCAGTTTAAGTGAGTAATTTTATGAATATATCGAATACACGCCTTTTAAGGGATCAGCCTGCGTAGTTTCATGGCGCAGACCTGTGATAATATTTCAAAAGGTTTTCAATTTCTATTTTATTCAACATATGAATGATATCAGATTTTGGGATATTCTGTAGGTGTAGATGCATCTTTTGACGAAGCAATAACACAATCCAATTATAACTTTAGACCTTGTTCAGTCGTTTTCAAGTTTGTCAGGTTAACAGCTGTTCCATGAAGAATGAGAAGTGAAGAACCCGGTTTGGGTTTCTACCTAGTGTTTAAATTGTGGAAGATTTGCCGGCTTTGTATTTTGGACTTGAATACGACCTGTTTCCAACCACGTTATTCAGAATTTATTAGCATTCACGAAATACTCTCAGGCTCCCAGTTGCTTATTTAAATTCTTGTTGGGTAACCTACTTTTTTAGTATTTCAGTCAGTTAATAGATACTTTGAAAAACCCAATTGAGCTTTTTATTGTTCCTCATAGTGGATATAAAGTCCTTCGAAAATTTCGGACGGTTAGAAACACCCAAATTTTTTTAACAGGTAATTATAATGTTTTATCCAACATGTTTTGTGATGTAGTTGATTCACCATATTCTGAAGGAAATTGATGATTCTATAAATAACTACCTTTTTTTCATGATATTTCCTCCATTATTGGGGAGCATTGAACCACAACTTTTGCGTATTCAATTCACACATGACTGGTTTTGTTAACACCTGATTGAAGAATTTTTTGAATCACTCAATTGAGATTCGGACTATGGAGTAGAATATAACTGTGAAATTGATTCACATACCATTCACGTATAAGGTGCACGAATTTTATGTTTTTCCCCAAAAATTTCGTTTTGGATTCACTTTTAAATCAATCACTTTCCTTGAAAATAATATTTTCTCCTTGTATGACTCATAGAATTCGGGAGGTAGCAGAAATTTGGTGTTTATAGGTTTAAATAATATAATTGGAGGATTTTGTGGAAGTCTTGCCACGTATTTATTCATTATTCACGGAGTTTAAATTCTCATTGAACAAAAAAAAAATTGAGTGAATATAATTGACATACCTTCTGTGAGAATCATTTTTCTGCAGTTGGTATTGCAGTAATTGATTTTTCTTCGATCTTTTCTACTTTTGGTATCAATCCTACGAGACCTGAAAAAGGAATGAACAAAAAACATGTTTTGAAGCTATAATTTATTGGGAAATTCGATCATTATGATCCGTAAAAACAATAGCAATTTAAACTCGATTTGGTAATGATCAAAATTTTTAAACCATCGAGCTAATATCAAAACATTGAAAACTGAAATGATTTAGGAGAATTAAATTTCTATGATTTTATTGTGGTATATTTGAACTACTTAACCTCATTTAATTGTCAACATGTTTTTTGTTTCATCAGTTTATGTTAATTTTTTTATTTCAAGTTGGAATATAAATTCGTTATGGATAAAATTTACAACTTTGTTAATAAGAATTTGTCTGAAACTGAAGAAGTTATCAATCTTGAACCAAACAAAAATCGGCAACTATCGAAATGGCCCTACTTTTAGAATGGTATATTCAAACAATCTCTTGTACTTGTACTTTACATGTAAATGTAATGATTTGAGGAGTTCCGCAATTCAGAGAATATGGTAGGGGTCGTGACCGCTCGCAGTTATGTCATTCGATTTATTGAAGTTTCGATTTCATCCAATATCATAACTCTTCCCAATCTCTTCTAACTAGACAAAAAGCTCTTGAAATGAGTTAACAAGCGAGCAACGTCCTTGAATTCATGAATATTCCGTAAATTCATTATATTTCCTGTTTTTCCATTCTCCCCATTTATAATTCACAATTAATTATGGTTGCCTCAGAGAAAAACATTCGTGATACTATCTGAGTATGAAATTTTCCATTCTATCTCGATAGAACGAGAGGTCGCGATCTCGTCGTGACCTCTTGACCCCTTTGTTTACATAATTAAAAGAGGTCAAATCGTACGAGCGATAGGTCAACTGCGAGTGACATGACTCTGGTCTTTTTTTAAATCGGTTTAATAAAGCTTTGATACAATTAATGGTTCTGGAATCGGGAGATGAAAAATTTGACCTTAAACCAGTTTCATCGGAGTTTCAAAAATGTTATCGCGAATGTACGGATTGGTATGTTGTGTTACATTGTAATATATACGAGGGTGGATTGAAAATTTTTTTAATAGTCCTGAATATTTCACACATCAGAACCTATTATCAAGTGAGATCAATGTTTTGATCACAATATATATTGGTAAGGGTTGTTAGAGTGATTATTTTTGTTATTGCTCTCGTTTATTTCTTGTAGTTGGAATAAAATGTTGAGTATAAAAGTTCAATTATAAAAATTATTTTCAAATATCAAGTGTTTCTTATTATTTGAATCAGAAAAAAGATACAATTTAAAAGTGAAAAATAAATAGGGTGCCTAATCGAAAAAAAAAATTAAGTTTGAGTTATAACTCGAAAACGATAACCAAGAAAAAATTTTAGTGTACGCCAATGAATTCTACGTGAAAATATCTATCAAATACAGTTCTCATTCGAATGTATCAAATTTTCGTTGGGACACCCTTTGTAGAGCTTATTATAGGAAAATGAAGAATGTTCACAATTTTTAATTTTCAGATATTTCTATTCTCCGTAGAAAATGAAAATACTGTGTGAACCTTTTTTTATGATAAAAAAAATCAGTTTAAAACTATCACAATAATTTTCTTAACAACAAAAATACCAAAATAGAAATTTAATAATAGCTTCTCAACTTAATTTTCGAAATGTTTGCTCCCTTCCTCCATACAATTATTAATTCTTCTACGAAATCAATCTACTGTAGGTGTTCAGGTGATAATTCCGCAGTGCATCCCGCACCCTAACCTCAAACTTCCCTTAAATGAATGCTATTTTTACAAACCTCTCATTTTATAGTACCCCATGGATAAAAATCAAGGAGTGTTAGGTCTGGCGAATGAGAGGGGCCACTCTAATGGACCACTCAATCTGATATTTTGTTACTTTTACCATAAATGAAGAAACATATTCAATTCATCACTGTTAACGTAATTCCGATTTTGCATAGTGCCGGATTAATCAAACAACAAGTATGACAATTCTTAACAATGCATTATTAATAAATTGACATATTTACTATTGACAAAGCCTACTTAAAAATTATCTCAATAAATCTATTATTAGACTTAGAAATCTGGCTTTATTCCCGAAATTCAAATTTTTTTCAATAACGAGCAATCGAACGGAATTACAAAATTATAAGGTTGCCATTTGAAAAAAAGAGATTTCATAGTTTTATTAAGGCTCATTTTGGAGCCCTGTGTCAGATACCCTATACAGAATTTATTCATAAGTTATGCCAGAAACAGTACATCGTACTTTAGTTTATTCCACTGTTGCAAAAAAAAAAAACATTCTACAATGAGTGATTTTGAGGATATAAACGCTGATTCGTAACAATCTTTCTGATAAAAATTTGAAAATTACGCAAAAATTCAAAAATCGCTTGAAGCGGTTGCATTTATCATACATCAAATTGATATAGAATTGAACGAAGAATTCGAATATGTTAAAATATACAGGTGTTACATTTGAAATAACGAAGTTGACATTCGTTTCCGGCAGAATCGAAGGTAGATTCTGCTTGAAAATATTTTACAATTCAAGTTCATGTACTCTAAAACAAATATACGAAATCTTGAATTTGTAATACAATTGCTTCCTTGGAAAAATCTAATGAAACACTTGAAAAAATCACCTTGTATACTCATCCCACGGGAGCTCGCGACTTCTCTTGAGTGGAGAGTGGTAAAAATCACACCAGTTCAAGGAGTATAGTCTATTCGGACTGCAACCACTTAATTCTTGCCGTCCATTTTTCCTAAAATCTAATATTTTTATGTTCCCATGCGTATTCGTTCTTAATTGTTTATTATGAACCGCTCCACATGAGTTAGGGATATTGACTTAAATTGCAAAAAAATATAGTTTAAATGAGATCTTGTGATGAAAATTCATATCAATATGTTTTCAAGTTGCAGGAAATAAAATGAATTTCAGCCTGTAGGTCTGCGGCTTATACAGAGTAGTTAAGAAAAATCGAGTAAAATAACGAAATTTTATTCCCAGAGAATTCAAGCATATTAAGACTATAAATACAATGTATGGCCTCCACGGGCATCAATAACAGCTTGATATCTTCTTTGCATAATACACGCGAGTATGAGGAATTTGGTTCCACAAATGGGGCAGAAACTCTCCCAGATCATTTAAGGATTCTGGGGTAGGTTGGTGATTATCTAATCTTCATTGGAGCATATCCTATGCATGTTTTATGCAATTCAAATCTGGCGAGTGCGGAGGTATTGGTAAATGTGGAATACCAAGCACCTCGCGCGCATTCTCAACTATTGCTACACGGTGCGGTCACCGGTGTGAACCTACCAGACCAAATCCATCAGACCGTTTGTCGGAAACGCCCGAACGCGGTGTCCAGTGGCGTACGGATCTGCAGTAAGATGAATGGTGTAACACGGCTGATTCGCATAAATAATGAACAAGGGATGTCAGACTTTATTGAATTTCTATTAAAAAAAGACTTCTACAGGAAACTAGGGTTGATTTTAACGGAGCTATTTCGAAAAGATATGAAATCAGTGATCCGCTATATAGGGAATATTTCGTTGGATCATTACATTATCTCGGAAAATATCCGACGAGAGCATAATGACACTCGGCATGCGAAATTGTTATTTTGATGTAAATATTGCCTGGAAATTTCGTTCCCTTGCAAAGGGATCCAGGGGGTGAAATTTAATCCCCTATTTTGAAAAATTCGATATCTCGGAAAATACTGAACGGAGCACAATTAAACTCGGTACGTAGTACTGTTATATGGATTCGAACATGTGGTGAAAATTTTGTTCACTTGCAGAGGGAGCCAGGGGGTGAAATTTCATCCCCTATTTTGAAAAATTCGATATCTCGGAAAATACTCAACGGAGCACAATTAAACTCGGTAGGTGTGACTATTATATCGATTCGAACACTTGATGAAAATTTTGTCCACTTGCAGAGGGAGCCTGGGGGTGAAATTACATCCCCTATTTTGAAAAATTCGATATCTCGGAAAATACTCAACGGAGCACAATTAAACTCGGTAGGTGTGACTATTATATCGATTCGAACACTTGATGAAAATTTTGTCCACTTGCAGAGGGAGCCTGGGGGTGAAATTACATCCCCTATTTTGAAAAATTCGATATCTCGGAAAATCCTCAACGGAGCACAATTAAACTTGGTAAGTAGTACTGTTATATGGATTCGAACATGTGGTGAAAATTTTGTCCACTTGCAGAGGAAGCCAGGGGGTGAAATATCATCCCCTATTTTGAAAAATTCGATATCTCGGAAAATACTCAACGGAGCACAATCAAACTCGGTACGTAGTACTGTTATATCGATTCGAACATTTGGTGAAAATTTCGTCCACTTGCAGAGGGAGCCAGGGGGTGAAATTTCATCCCTTATTTTGAAAAATTCGATATCTCGGAAAGTCCTCAACGGAGCACGATTAAACTTGGTACGTAGTACTGTTATATGGATTCGAAAATTTGATGAGAATTTTGTCCACTTGAAGAGGGAGCCAGGGGGTGAAATTTCATCCCCTATTTCGAAAAATTCGATATCTCGGAAAATACTGAACGGAGCACAATTAAACTCGGTACGTGTGACTATTATATCGATTCGAACATTTGACGAAAATTTTGTCCACTTGCAGAGGGAGCCAGGGGGTGAAATTTCATCCCCTATTTTGAAAAATTCGATATCTCGGAAAATACTGAACGGAGCACAATTAAACTCGGTACGTGTGACTATTATATGGATTCGAACATTTGATGAAAATTTTGTCCACTTGCAGAGGGAGCCAGGGGGTGAAATTTCATCCCCTATTTTGAAAAATTCGATATCTCGGAAAGTCCACAACGGAGCAGAATTAGACTCGGAACGTAGTACTGTTATATGGATTCGAACATGTGGTAAAAATTTTGTCCACTTGCAGAGGGAGCCAGGGGGTGAAATTTCATCCCCTATTTTGAAAAATTCGATATCTCGGAAAATACTGAACGGAGCACAATTAAACTCGGTACGTAGTACTGTTATATGGATTCGAACATGTGGTGAAAATTTTGTTCACTTGCAGAGGGAGCCAGGGGGTGAAATTTCATCCCCTATTTTGAAAAATTCGATATCTCGGAAAATACTCAACGGAGCACAATTAAACTCGGTAGGTGTGACTATTATATCGATTCGAACACTTGATGAAAATTTTGTCCACTTGCAGAGGGAGCCTGGGGGTGAAATTACATCCCCTATTTTGAAAAATTCGATATCTCGGAAAATCCTCAACGGAGCACAATTAAACTTGGTAAGTAGTACTGTTATATGGATTCGAACATGTGGTGAAAATTTTGTCCACTTGCAGAGGAAGCCAGGGGGTGAAATATCATCCCCTATTTTGAAAAATTCGATATCTCGGAAAATACTCAACGGAGCACAATCAAACTCGGTACGTAGTACTGTTATATCGATTCGAACATTTGGTGAAAATTTCGTCCACTTGCAGAGGGAGCCAGGGGGTGAAATTTCATCCCTTATTTTGAAAAATTCGATATCTCGGAAAGTCCTCAACGGAGCACGATTAAACTTGGTACGTAGTACTGTTATATGGATTCGAAAATTTGATGAGAATTTTGTCCACTTGAAGAGGGAGCCAGGGGGTGAAATTTCATCCCCTATTTCGAAAAATTCGATATCTCGGAAAATACTGAACGGAGCACAATTAAACTCGGTACGTGTGACTATTATATCGATTCGAACATTTGACGAAAATTTTGTCCACTTGCAGAGGGAGCCAGGGGGTGAAATTTCATCCCCTATTTTGAAAAATTCGATATCTCGGAAAATACTGAACGGAGCACAATTAAACTCGGTACGTGTGACTATTATATGGATTCGAACATTTGATGAAAATTTTGTCCACTTGCAGAGGGAGCCAGGGGTGAAATTTCATCCCCTATTTTGAAAAATTTGATATCTCGGAAAGTCCACAACGGAGCAGAATTAGACTCGGAACGTAGTACTGTTATATGGATTCGAACATGTGGTAAAAATTTTGTCCACTTGCAGAGGGAGCCAGGGGGTGAAATTTCATCCCCTATTTTGAAAAATTCGATATCTCGGAAAATACTGAACGGAGCACAATTAAACTCGGTACGTAGTATTGTTATATGGATTCGAACATGTGGTGAAAATTTTGTTCACTTGCAGAGGGAGCCAGGGGGTGAAATTTCATCCCCTATTTTGAAAAATTCGATATCTCGGAAAATACTCAACGGAGCACAATTAAACTCGGTAGGTGTGACTATTATATCGATTCGAACACTTGATGAAAATTTTGTCCACTTGCAGAGGGAGCCAGGGGGTGAAATTTCATCCCCTATTTTGAAAAATTCGATATCTCGGAAAATACTGAACGGAGCACAATTAAACTCGGTACGTAGTACTGTTATATGGATTCGAACATGTGGTGAAAATTTTGTCCACTTGCAGAGGGAGCCAGGGGGTGAAATTACATCCCCTATTTTGAAAAATTCGATATCTCGGAAAATCCTCAACGGAGCACAATTAAACTTGGTGAGTAGTACTGTTATATGGATTCGAACATGTGGTGAAAATTTTGTCCACTTGCAGAGGAAGCCAGGGGGTGAAATATCATCCCCTATTTTGAAAAATTCGATATCTCGGAAAGTCCTCAACGGAGCACGATTAAACTTGGTACGTAGTACTGTTATATGGATTCGAAAATTTGATGAGAATTTTGTCCACTTGAAGAGGGAGCCAGGGGGTGAAATTTCATCCCCTATTTCGAAAAATTCGATATCTCGGAAAATACTGAACGGAGCACAATTAACCTCGGTACGTGTGACTATTATATCGATTCGAACATTTGACGAAAATTTTGTCCACTTGCAGAGGGAGCCAGGGGGTGAAATTTCATCCCCTATTTCGAAAAATTCGATATCTCGGAAAATACTGAACGGAGCACAATTAAACTCAGTAGGTGTGACTATTATATCGATTCGAACATGTGGTGAAAATTTTGTCCACTTGCAGAGGGAGCCAGGGGTTGAAATTTCATCCCCTATTTCGAAAAATTCGATATCTCGGAAAATACTGAACGGAGCACAATTAAACTCAGTAGGTGTGACTATTATATCGATTCGAACATTTGATGAAAATTTTGTCCACTTGCAGAGGGAGCCAGGGGGTGAAATTTCATCCCCTATTTTGAAAAATTCGATATTTCGGGAAGTCCTCAACGGAGCACAATTAAACTTGGTACGTAGTACTGTTATATGGATTCGAACATGTGATGAAAATTTTGTCCACTTGCAGAGGAAGCCAGGGGGTCAAATTTCATCCCCTATTTTAAAAAATTCGATATCTCGGAAAATACTCAACGGAGCACAAATCAAACTCGGTACGTAGTACTGTTATATCGATTCTAACATTTGGTGAAAATTTCGTCCACTTGCAGAGGGAGCCAGGGGGTGAAATTTCATACCTTATTTTGAAAAATTCGATATCTCGGAAAGTCACTTATACCGAGTTTAATTGTGCTCCGTTCAGTATTTTCCGAGATATCGAATCTTTCGAAATAGGGGATGAATATTCACCCCCTGGCTCCCTCTGCAAGTGGACGAAATTTTCACCAAATGTTCGAATCGGTATAACAGTACTACGTACCGAGTTGAATAGTGCTCCGTTGAGTATTTTCCGAGATTTCGAATTTTTCAAAATAGGCGATGAAATTTCACCCCCTGGCTCCCTCTGCAAGTGAACAAAATTTTCACCACATATTCGAATTCATATAACAGTTCTACGTACCGAGTTTAATTGTGCTCCGTTGAGGATTTTCCGAGATATCGAATTTTTCAAAATAGGGGATGTAATTTCACCCCCTGGCTTCCTCTGCAAGTGGACAAAATTTTCACCACATGTTCGAATCCATATAACAGTACTACGTACCAAGTTTAATTGTGCTCCGTTGAGGACTTCCCGAGATATCGAATTTTTCAAAATAGGGGATGAAATTTCACTTCCTGGCTCCCTCTGCAAGTGGACGAAATTTTCACCAAATGTTCGAATCGATATAATAGTCACACCTACCGAGTTTAATTGTGCTCCGTTCAGTATTTCCGAGATATCGAATTTTTCAAAATAAGGGATGAAATTTCACCTCCTGGCTCCCTCTGCAAGTGGACGAAATTTTCACCAAATGTTCGAATCGATATAACAGTACTACGTACCGAGTTTGATTGTGCTCCATTGAGTATTTTCCGAGATATCGAATTTTTCAAAATAGGGGATGAAATTTCACCCCCTGGCTTCCTCTGCAAGTGGACAAAATTTTCACCACATGTTCGAATTCATATAACAGTACTACGTACCAAGTTTAATTGTGCTCCGTTGAGGACTTCCCGAGATATCGAATTTTTCAAAATAGGGGATGAAATTTCACCCCCTGGCTCCCTCTGCAAGTGGACAAAATTTTCATCAAATGTTCGAATCGATATAATAGTCACACCTACTGAGTTTAATTGTGCTCCGTTCAGTATTTTCCGAGATATCGAATTTTTCGGAATAGGGGATGAAATTTCAACCCCTGGCTCCCTCTGCAAGTGGACAAAATTTTGACCACATGTTCGAATCGATATAATAGTCACACCTACTGAGTTTAATTGTGCTCCGTTCAGTATTTTCCGAGATATCGAATTTTTCGAAATAGGGGATGAAATTTCACCCCCTGGCTCCCTCTGCAAGTGGACAAAATTTTCGTCAAATGTTCGAATCGATATAATAGTCACACCTACTGAGTTTAATTGTGCTCCGTTCAGTATTTTCCGAGATATCGAATTTTTCGAAATAGGGGATGAAATTTCACCCCCTGGCTCCCTCTGCAAGTGGACAAAATTTTCGTCAAATGTTCGAATCGATATAATAGTCACACCTACCGAGTTTAATTGTGCTCCGTTCAGTATTTTCCGAGATATCGAATTTTTCGAAATAGGGGATGAAATTTCACCCCCTGGCTCCCTCTGCAAGTGGACAAAATTTTCATCAAATTTTCGAATCCATATAATAGTCACACTTACTGAGTTTAATTGTGCTCCGTTTAGTATTTTCCGAGATATCGAATTTTTCAAAATAGGGGATGAAATTTCACCCCCTGGCTCCCTCTGCAAGTGGACAAAATTTTCGTCAAATGTTCGAATCGATATAATAGTCACACGTACCGAGTTTAATTGTGCTCCGTTCAGTATTTTCCGAGATATCGAATTTTTCGAAATAGGGGATGAAATTTCACCCCCTGGCTCCCTCTTCAAGTGGACAAAATTCTCATCAAATTTTCGAATCCATATAACAGTGCTACGTACCAAGTTTAATCGTGCTCCGTTGAGGACTTTCCGAGATATCGAATTTTTCAAAATAAGGGATGAAATTTCACCCCCTGGCTCCCTCTGCAAGTGGACGAAATTTTCACCAAATGTTCGAATCGATATAACAGTACTACGTACCGAGTTTGATTGTGCTCCGTTGAGTATTTTCCGAGATATCGAATTTTTCAAAATAGGGGATGATATTTCACCCCCTGGCTTCCTCTGCAAGTGGACAAAATTTTCATCAAATGTTCGAATCGATATAATAGTCACACCTACTGAGTTTAATTGTGCTCCGTTCAGTATTTTCCGAGATATCGAATTTTTCGAAATAGGGGATGAAATTTCACCCCCTGGCTCCCTCTGCAAGTATACAAAATTTTCGTCAAATGTTCGAATCGATATAATAGTCACACCTACCGAGTTTAATTGTGCTCCGTTCAGTATTTTCCGAGATATCGAATTTTTCGAAATAGGGGATGAAATTTCAACCCATGGCTCCCTCTGCAAGTGGACAAAATCTTCACCACATGTTCGAATCCATATAACAGTACTACGTACCAAGTTTAATTGTGCTCCGTTGAGGACTTCCCGAGATATCGAATTTTTCAAAATAGGGGATGAAATTTCACCCCCTGGCTCCCTCTGCAAGTGGACAAAATTTTCAGCAAATGTTCGAATCGATATAATAGTCACACCTACTGAGTTTAATCGTGCTCCGTTTAGTATTTTCCGAGATATCGAATTTTTCGAAATAGGGGATGAAATTTCAACCCCTGGCTCCCCTGCAAGTGGACAAAATTTTCACCACATGTTCGAATCCATATAACAGTACTACGTACCGAGTTTAATTGTGCTCCGTTGAGTATTTTCCGAGATATCGAATTTTTCAAAATAGGGGATGAAATTTCACCCCCTGGCTCGCTCTGCAAGTGAACAAAATTTTCACCACATATTCGAATTCATATAAAAGTTCTACGTACCGAGTTTAATTGTGCTCCGTTGAGGATTTTCCGAGATATCGAATTTTTCAAAATAGGGGATGTAATTTCACCCCCTGGCTCCCTCTGCAAGTGAACAAATTTTTCACCACATGTTCGAATCCATATAACAGTACTACGTACCGAGTTTAATCGTGCTCCGTTGAGGACTTTCCGAGATATCGAATTTTTCAAAATAAGGGATGAAATTTCACCCCCTGGCTCCCTCTGCAAGTGGACGAAATTTTCACCAAATGTTCGAATCGATATAACAGTACTACGTACCGAGTTTGATTGTGCTCCGTTGAGTATTTTCCGAGATATCGAATTTTTCAAAATAGGGGATGATATTTCACCCCCTGGCTTCCTCTGCAAGTGGACAAAATTTTCATCAAATGTTCGAATCGATATAATAGTCACACCTACTGAGTTTAATTGTGCTCCGTTCAGTATTTTCCGAGATATCGAATTTTTCGAAATAGGGGATGAAATTTCACCCCCTGGCTCCCTCTGCAAGTATACAAAATTTTCGTCAAATGTTCGAATCGATATAATAGTCACACCTACCGAGTTTAATTGTGCTCCGTTCAGTATTTTCCGAGATATCGAATTTTTCGAAATAGGGGATGAAATTTCAACCCATGGCTCCCTCTGCAAGTGGACAAAATCTTCACCACATGTTCGAATCCATATAACAGTACTACGTACCAAGTTTAATTGTGCTCCGTTGAGGACTTCCCGAGATATCGAATTTTTCAAAATAGGGGATGAAATTTCACCCCCTGGCTCCCTCTGCAAGTGGACAAAATTTTCAGCAAATGTTCGAATCGATATAATAGTCACACCTACTGAGTTTAATCGTGCTCCGTTTAGTATTTTCCGAGATATCGAATTTTTCGAAATAGGGGATGAAATTTCAACCCCTGGCTCCCCCTGCAAGTGGACAAAATTTTCACCACATGTTCGAATCCATATAACAGTACTACGTACCGAGTTTAATTGTGCTCCGTTGAGGATTTTCCGAGATATCGAATTTTTCAAAATAGGGGATGTAATTTCACCCCCTGGCTCCCTCTGCAAGTGAACAAATTTTTCACCACATGTTCGAATCCATATAACAGTACTACGTACCGAGTTTATTCGTGCTCCGTTGAGGATTTTCCGAGATATCGAATTTTCCAAAATAGGGGATGAAATTTCACCCCCTGGATCCCTCTGCAAGTGGACGGAATTTTCACCACATGTTCGAATCCATATAACAGTACTACGTACCGAGTTTAATTGTGCTCCGTTCAGTATTTTCCGAGATATCGAATTTTTCAAAATAGGGGATTAAATTTCACCCCCTGGATCCCTTTGCAAGGGAACGAAATTTCCAGGCAATATTTACATCAAAATAACAATTCCGCATGCCGAGTGTCATTATGCTCTCGTCGGATATTTTCCGAGATAATGTAATGATCCAACGAAATATTCCCTATATAGCGGATCGCTGATTTCATATCTTTTCGAAATAGCTCCGTTAAAATCAACCCTAGTTTCCTGTAGAAGTCTTTTTTTAATAGAAATTCAATAAAGTCTGACATCCCTTGTTCATTATTTATGCGAATCAGCCGTGTTACACCATTCATCTTACTGCAGATCCGTACGCCACTGGACACCGCGTTCGGGCGTTTCCGACAAACGGTCTGATGGATTTGGTCTGGTAGGTTCACACCGGTGGTGCGGTCTAGCGTTATCGTCTAGAAATTGAAAAGTTCAACCAATAGCAGCGTGAAAATTTGGCAAAGCATTGTCAATGACATGTTCCCTATAGTGTGAGGCGGTCATATTCCCAGAACAAATGTGTAGATCTGTGCGCCCGTTGAAACATATCCCGGCCCATACCATAACAACACTACCTCCTCGGAAAGGATGGACTTCTTGGACTTAGCGACGATTACGAGGTATGCTTGGGATTGTCCATATCCTTATTCTTTGAGAATCTGAAAATCGTCCATATCTGGATTCATCAGTGAAAAGGAAACTACGCCATTGATCGTTCCAATTGATATGTTGCTTTGCTCATTCCAGTCTTTGATGCTTATGGTCACGTGTTAATAGAACTCCTCTTAATGAACGTCTAGAACCTAGATTCACCTCTCTCAAACGAGTTTCGATGGAAACTCGGACCCCATCTGCATTTTGAAGAGTATTCCGTAACATTCTACACGTAGATGTAGGCTTTCTTCTCGCCGAAACGGTGATGAAACGATCCTAAGCAGGTGTTGCTTTTCGTCGCCCACCAAGCCTTGATCTTTTCCAACAAGGAACCTGTCTCCCTGAACCTATTCCAAAGTCGTGATATAACACTTTGGCTGACTTGGAGCCTTTCCGCTACAACAACCTGATTAAGGCCACCCTGTAGCATTCCGATAGCCGTTTGTTAATTTACGTCTTGGCATTTCAAGAAAATTCGTTTCAAATCGAAGCCGTTGATAAACTGACTCCATTTCATTTATGAAGCATATGCAAAAGACCAAACTTCAGAAAAAAGGCGACCAGATTGATGAAATGTGTCATACTGATTTTTATTGGATCGATTCAAGTTGTTATTGAGTTTGAAATGATTTTACAGCGATTTTCTCGAAGATTACATATTTTTCAAAACGATTGAATACGATATCCCTAGCTTTTGTGGAGCAGTATATTTCACAATTAAATTTCATGTACTCTAAAACAAAAATACAAAATCTTGGTCTTGTATTACAATTGCTTTCAAAAGTTCTAATAAAACACTTTAAAAAATCACCCTGTATAGTCATCTCAAGAGAGCTCGCCACATCCCTTGAGTTGAGGGCGGTAATAATCATACTCAATTCAATGAGTATACTCTATTCGGATTGAAACAACTTGATTTTTGCCGTTCATTTTTTCTAATATTTTAACGTTCCAATGCATATTCGTTCTGAATTGTTTATTATATATCCATACTCGTATCCATATGAACAAGCATTTTTTGATAACTATCCAACGAGACATGGAAATAATCTTTCTCTATTTCAGTATCGTAATGAGTTCATTACAATACTAAAAGTAGTGCTTTAATGAAACTCATTACAGCATTGTTTTCAGTTATATTTTTCGTTTTATGATTGTCAGTACTGTCCCCCGATCGAATCAATTTTCGAATCAAATCAATTCAAATTCCGTGATCTGTCAAATTTCGTATGTCACACCAACTGCCAAGATGCAATACAAAAGTCACTAATCTGAATTTTCATTTGAATTTCGAGAGTATTTCACAAAGATTGACTGAAATAGAGAAAATACCGTCTAATACTCGTTGCAGAAGGCAATTCCAACACTCATGCTATCGAAAACTCGCTCCTTCGTCGCTCGTTTTCGAACTTCGCATTCGTGTTGGAATAGGAGCTCATTCTGCAACTTGTTTTAGAATATACTATTGTATCTCCAGGCACTGTAGGTACTGCTAAGTACGAGTCAACACCAACCTTCATTGGAGTCAAGCTATATAATCATTTGGACTGCAAACTCAAATCAATGAATTTCAGACAATTCAAAAATCAGGTTAAAACTTTGCTAATTACGGGTTCCTACTATAGTTTCGAGGAGTATCTCTCCGACGTATTCTCATGATCTCTATTTATGAGGTATTCTTAATTTGTACATTATGTTGTTATATGTAATTGTTCTCTTTCTCTTTTTCTGCCTTGTCCTACACATTGTTTGAATGTCTCACAGGATCAATAAACTATTATTATTATTATCACATGAGGTAGGTCATCTATTTTAGAGCGATCTCACACTCACCCTGACCCTCATGGCTGAACTATGAATACGGCCATTGTAAAAAGTTTGAGAGAGTTCTAAGAAAAAATTTGATGGTTTAATTTCTCCAATTCTCGATTAACCACCTCAACTTCCAGGTATAATTCTCCCCCATGGACAAACCCCAGATAAAGAAAGAGCCCCCCAACGGCGGCCCCCCAGACCCCATGCAGCAACACCGACCCAACCTCACCGACCCTCCGGAAGTCTGCTTCGTGTGCGGCAACCGCAACCACCCGCACTCCTACTGGCTGAACACCAAGCCCGTGCCCAACAACCCCAAGGAGCCCTACTTCCCCTTCTTGGAGTCCCACGAGCCCCCCGCCCGCTACGTGCCCAAGAGCGATTCGGCAGTGCCCGCCTGTTTTCTGTGCTACACCCTGCTGTTGCAGCAGTGGGCGACTCACGAGCTGACCGCCAAGCCGCATTCCGAGCGGCTGTACTGGTTGAAGAGGGTGGATAACGGGCCGTTCACGGGGGCTGATATGGGGATGCAGGGGGAGTACGCGGCGCAGATGTTGGGGCTTAATGGGGATAGTAATTCGGTGAATAGCGTGGGGCCGAAGCCTAAGCAGATGAGGATGTCGCCTAGGCCGCAGCAGGTGAGTTGAGGTTTTCAGAATTTCAAGATGCCCTCCTTTATTTGTTTACTAGCTGGCCCGGCAGACTTTGTACTGCCTCAATCGATGAAATTTAAAAAAAGTTCCCTCTTTACCTCTTAAATAAAGAGAATTCTTTTGATGTATGAATAACAATGTACAGGGTGGGCATATTTCGATGTTTTAGCACTACAACTTTTGAACCAGAGGAGATAGACAAAATCTGATACCCCATTCTCGATCTCTTTTTCGGAGAAACTAATAAGAGTTATATTCATTTTTGGCTACCTTCTTTTGTTTTCGAGTTATAAGCGAAAATTGGAAAAATGGCGATTTCGAAAAAAATTTATATCTCCGCTAATACTGATGATAGAGCTCGGAAATCAAAACATTCTACAGGCACTTTTTTATGTAGAATCCAGTGGCATGCTCGTCTTTTTTGCACCATTTTTAAATACGAAGCTATGACCCAAAGTTATGTTTTTTTTTTAATAGAAACACTATATTTCTCAATATGAGTATAGAAATTGGTCCGAAACCTATCTTCATGTGAGTCTCAATACTTTCTATGGTTTCGACTGTTGATGAGCACAGAAAAATGTAGCTTCGTATAACAAGAGCATAGAAATGAAAAAACTACTAGAAAGAAATTGTATTAATTATACGATACTAAATTTTTCTGTGCTTATCGACAATTGAAACCATAGAAAGTATGAGGCTCAAATGAATATAGGTTCTTGACTAATTTCTATACTAATATTGATTTATTGATACGAACCATACGATGTTATATATTTCAGAAAACAGAAAAAATTAAGGTTTCAGAAAATGGCACAGAAATGTAGTCTTCCTAGTCACAATAACATAACTTTGGATCATAGCTTCGTAATTAAAAATGCTGCAAAAAAGGCGAGCATGGAACTGGATTCTACGTGAAAATGTGCCTGTATAATGTTTTAATTTCAGAGCTCTATCATCAGTATTGGCGGAGATATAAATTTTTTCCGATATCACTATTTTTTTAATTTTTGCTTATAACCGGAAAACAAAAGAAAGTAGCCAAAAATGAATACAACTCTTGTTAGTTTCTCCGAAAAAGAGATCGAGAATGGGGTATCAGATTTTGTCTATCTCCTCTGGATCAAAAGTTGTAGTGCTAAAACATCGAAATATGCCCACCCTGTACAGGGTCATTCACTTATCTTGGTACCCGAATTTTATCGAAAACGTCCGAATATTTTTTCATTCTGTGAATGGCGTTTTGAACAAGTCAATGTCGACTTGAGATGCGCATAAAAATCTGCGGAATAAATGAAGACGCCAGGCGTCGCGGCACTATCAAAAATACCTTTTTTATCATGTCATTCAAAAGATAATTTCATTCTGAACTTTATTGTCGAATACAATTTTTATCCATTTCTAACCGTCAGCGATCTGCAGCGTGTTTTATGTTAATTCTATTCCATTAATTTTTTCTGTATTGTGGTAGAATGCCTTTATTTGCAGACATAGATATGATTTTGTGCCTTGAATTCAAGAAGGCATGTTTTGTAAACAATCTGCCTCCTCAAATGAGATTCAATATGTGGATACAGCAAGATGGGGCTCCATGTCACAACGCTGCCATTGTAGAGAGATATTGAGATCAAGAGTTCTAAAATAAATGGACCCTTATATTTTGACCAAAGTAACTTTTAATGATATGGGGAAATGATATATGGCTAGATGACCTAGATATGATTTTGTTTCGTAAAATGACGGAGGTTCTGTAACAAACTATTTCTCTTTTATTATATTCGTTGAATATTATATCTCAAAACAATAAACATTTTTTAATACCAAACGAAACATTTCGAATCATATGTTCTATATAACGGCCATTATGATCGATACATAAGTTATATCATTCCCCTATTTCATTATAATTTACTTTAGTAACTTCGGCACATGCGTTTCTTATCTTCATTTTCGAATGGTCCAAGTTATTAGAATCAGTTTGGGGTTACCAAGATATGTGAATCACCCTGTACATACTTATTTCAATGCAATTAAATTTTTTGCATATTTTGTATTTTCTTGTATTCCACCTGATATATTTCCTTCTTAAAAAAAACCAATGGTTAGTACAACTTTATTCATCTCTAAGGCGAAACAAATTTCGCCGGGTCAGCTACCTTATCTAATTGCCAATTGCCACAATTGGTCCCACCACCAGATCCCCTACGCTCTTTAGTTTCTGGGATAAGAAATGATTCTGAACACTTCTTGGCCAACATTATACCATAATAGTTTATTATAATATTAAAATAGTTTTTTTATTTATCGATTGAGGCAGTACGAAGTCTGCCGGGTCAGCTAGTCCACACAATACTGCTGCAACAATCGACGAAATCTCAGCAAATAGTTTTCAGCATTTTAACGAACCATTAAACGAAATGAATAATAATTCATCGAGCTCACTTTCTTGGTGGTTTCTTGGCCTAAAATCAAATAATTCAAATTTGTATTAAGTGGACATTTTAAATTTTAATAAAGGTACTCGCCATTCAATGGATTTATCATCTTGATATTGAAGTAATATCCATCATCACCTCTCCAAAACATTAGCGGGTATTGTAGAGCATCGTATGAACGGTGTGTTTTATATATTCGTTGCAATTCTCCAGTACGCATAAGAACAATATCACGCGTTTCCAAGTTTTCACCTACAATCGCAATTGCCACTTCGTTAAATTGGCGTCAAGTGCTCTAACAGGTCGTTTATCTTCTCTAATCACAATCTTGTGATTGTCACTTGGCATACGTTCCAAAGCAGTTTTAAACAATCGAACCAATGCATGATGTTCATGAAGTAGTTGCTGCAGATCTTGAAGAAATATTCTTCCCACATCTGCATTGATTGATTGACGTTGATCATCCACATTGCCTATATGAAGTAAATTTGGAGGAATTTAAGATGTGCACCTTCAAGTGGTTGTAATAATCAAATTCGATGGTGAATCTGGCCAATGTCTTGATTCGGACGTTTAGGCAAAATACACAGTAATTTACATTGCCAGTATAGATATAGATAACTATCTATATCTATGTTTGCTATCTAATGGCGATAATAATTATTGTAGAACAGGGAATTGTTCAGAACATTTCGTTATAAAATTTTCGTAGTGTTCGAAAGAAAGATGATGTAATAACACACTGTAATAACAGATGCGTTAATATTATTAGAAAATGTACCGTAGCGACACCTATAGGCGTTATTCGCAAGAAGGAAAATTATTTCCTTTTTTTTCCATTTCATCAAATTTTTAGAGTTTTAATGTTTTTTATGTTAATCCCGCCGTAAAAGAATCCAACAAAAATCTTTGATAACAAACAGTTCATCCAATCTTGAGTTATAAATGGTGTAACCAACAAAATGACAGACTTAGTTTTATATATTAAGATTTAGCGAATGGCGCAACCCATGGTAAATTTACGAAATGTGAAAACTGACAAAGAAACATCAATACCCAGAAGGAGCTGTTTGAATTTGGAAATTTTTTTCGTAAAACATTAAATGTATAGCAAAGAGTACCGTCAAACAGGGTAATTTCGATCAGGAGGGGTAAAATCGATCAAACACGTCCCTGTGAAAATAATAGCCCGTAAAAAATAATTGTTGATATATTTCCTGTCTACAGCCGTCCATTAGTACATTGAGAGTGTAGTAGTGCTCGAGTGAGAAGTGTTCAGCGATACAAAAGATGAAAACGTGTAGACAAATGTGTACAAGTAAACCTGGATACTTCTTCCTTGATCAGATCGATGTTATATTCGCCGTTCTTCAAACTGTGGTTGAGATCAAGCGGTGGAGTGCCTGACACTATCTGGGTGTCAATAATCCATACGTCACGCTCCTTTACGACGATCAGATCGGGTTTGCGAACGCCCACAGTTGTTCGCAGGCGCCATTAATTTAGGTATTCTGCTTTCACCTGTAAGCAAATCTGTAACTTTACACAAGATTACAGGAAAATTACGATTCTCGACGCTTTCTATGAATCTGTAGCTTACGGGAAACATATCGAAAGGTATATTGTGAGGTTATGTTGAATGGTTTGTTTTTATCGCAGAATATAAAATACTTTCTATACATAACTACTTTTGGTTTCATTTTCGCACTTCGGTTATGAATTTCTCTTTCTTGTTGAAACGAACTCAAATGGAACATAAATATATCCAATAATCAAAACTTACGGTCCAATTTACCAGAGAAATAAATTCTATTCCATGAGCTTATTACGAAGTAGTTCAAAATTGACACTTCTAATACGACTGTTACAGGAGTAACCGTCCACATAGATACAGATCAATCGTACGCTACAGATTTGTAACTTACAGAGAAAAAGCAGAATACCGCCATAATCTGGACATTACATACAAATCATATGTAAAAACACAGGCTTTCAGAAATAAAAACAATTTTTCGATTATCTCTTAACGTTTTTATTATCCAGCTCTTTCAAATGTAGGAAAACTTGCTGCTTTGATATCCCTTCATTCTTCGCTCTAGCGTTATTGCCCATTCGAAATTTTAACAGAAGCAGTCAATCATACTAGTTAAACCAGTCTATTTTATCAACGAGTCTCGGGAACGTTTTCGACAAATATTTACATTCTAGAAACCACGTTTCCAAGTTCTGGTTACAACCAGATATGTGTACATCACGCTGCATTTAAAAGTAGGTACATACGCTTAAACCAACAAAGATATCACTGAATCAATAGCATGTGGTGGTAAAAACTGATAATCACCGAGTAAGCACGAAGAGAAAAATATATTTGAAGCCACAAACTACAGACGTCTGAAATTTAATAACATTGAATTCTGACTGAGGGAAGTCAAAAAAAAGCAGACCTAGTGTCTATGGGAATATGTTTTCTTTAATTCTGTTACATTCTGCCACATCTTGTGAAACAAAATCGTGCCAGAATATCTCGGATTTGCACAGTGCTCATGGTCATATTTAACCCAAAGATTATAGAGTTAAAAAGATAGGAAACGCACTTACATCTGTGGATCTGATATCCGACTACGATTTTTGGCTAGTTTCTTACTTTTGACACCTAGATGGCGCTGAAAACATAATTCAGTACAGGAAACTATTTTAATAGGCGCGAAATTCGAATTATACTTTTCATAAATTTCCATTAAATTGAGTATTCTTTGTCGAGCTTTTAGAGAAACATCCTGATCAACAAAACAAAAGCAGAGCTCCGTTTTTTGATCGGGATGATATTTTCCATCCACACATTGTTTTGAATCAAATGAAATACGCTTCTGGATTCTTTATATATTTATTTGAAATGATTGTGTAAAATCAACTACAATACAATAATTATGAAATTCCGAACATTTCAAAAATTTGTTCACATATTAGAGAATTATTGTAACAATTTCAAGAACTTATTGATACAGTGAACTTTCGATGAATCGAACATCGATAAGTCAAACAGTTGTTCTGGAGCCGATTCATACATATCTTACCCAGTGTATTTAATTCTCAATGAGTCTAGAAGGTCTAGTAGATGAGTCGAACTGCTGGAAGGGTCGTCAAGAGAACCACCACCTCTATAAGTCGTTCTTCTGACCACCATTGCCTCTACGAGTGGAACTTTTTGATCTAACGAATGAGACCGAAGAAAATTCGGTTCGCAAACAAATTATCCAGAACAATATATTTTTGCCCCGAAACCTCTATCCATTTGACAACACTGAAAATAAAAAGCAATGAACAAGACAGTTACATGATACGAGTTTCAAAACTTACATTTCCATTCTCTTTGGTAATGAAAAGAATGCACATTCAAGATTCTTTCTATTATTTCTGCAATTAATCACCATGCATTTCGAATGTCGGCCAGTTTTTAACACAAAATTTATGACAGAAAAACACACACACCAAGATTATGGAGTGAGCTAGGTGCTACTCTTGTAGATTTCGAGTTATTTCAGTGGAAAATACGCGAGAAAATACAATCATCATTCAGCAAAAATATTTATTCAAGTATTTCTTTCAAAATTGACAACAGCCTACTAATAATCTCTATATAATCTATGCCAAATGGACCCTAATTAAATATTTTAACCATAGACCGATTACTTTTGAAAAACAGATGTCGCTGACATCACTGTAGTCGCTTCGTTTCCCATCTTTATACTCTATAATCTTTGATTTAACCATTTTTTGTTGGCCTCCTGTCACAAATTTATTCATTATCTGTCAAATTTCTGATATAGGAAACAGTTTTGCCAACCAACACGTTTCAACTCAAAAATCACTGCCCTTGAAAATACCTCATAACATAGAATGACACATTGGCAAAACACATATGGGACCGAAAGCACTCAATAATGTGTAAGAAGTTCTTTAACATCCACTATCTGGGATATTTATATCCTAATTCCTTCGCAATTAATACTCGTAGCAGATTCGATCGGAATGCTAAGAATAAAATCCGGACGTTTCCAGATTGAGGGAAATCTAGAAATCGATTGAAAACTGCTCAGACACGGTTAAATCCAGATATCAGGTCAACAAGCTAAAAACCATAAAATGAAACAGCAATGCTCTGATGCAGTGGTTCCCAACCTTTTTTCGTGAGTAGGGATCACATTAATTTCACTGGGATCACGAAGTGAAAAATAAGCAGAATCAAAGTAAACGTACCTCTTGATGAGAACATTAGGAAGCATTTATGCATTGAAGTCGCAAGAATTAATTAATATACACTGTGCAAAAAAATTAACGCACATTCTGAAAATCTCAATTTTAATGAAAGTTAACTCTACATTGACTTTATAACTTATTTTTTATGTTCTCTTGGGAAGGTTTTGAACGAAACAAGGCACATTAAATGGAAGAAAAATTCAGGATTTCACCGAATCTTATGTGAAAGAAGAGAAATGAACAATTTTCAAAATACTGAAATGCTGATAAGTGATTTAATACTTGGTATTTCCACCCCTTATGTTAATTACAGCTCGGCAACGACGGTTCATACTCAAAATGAGTGATCTTAAAATGTTTTGATCTAATCCTTCCCAGATTTCTCCGAGTTGGATTCCTAAGTCATTAAGAGTAGCTGGATGATTTTCTGAACTTCTCAGCCTTCTATTGAGGTTGTCCCAAACCTGCTCAATCTGGACTTCTTACTGGCCATTCCATTCGAGAGACTTCAACTTCTTCAAGGTACTCCTGAACGATGCGCGCAGGATGGGGTCTGGCATTATCGTCCATAAAAATGAAATTTCCACCAATGTATGGGGCAAATGGCACTACATGCTCTTCAAGAATGTTCCTCATATACTAATCAGCATTCATAGCTCCATTATCAACGACCACTAGGTCTGTGCGAGCAGTCAAAGATATTCCACCCCATACCATAATCGATCCTCTCCCGAAACCAGTAGTATTCAGGAAATTTCACTGAGCATATCTTTCATGTGGACGTCTGTATACAAGGGAACGTCGATCACAATGGTAGAAGCAGATTCTAGACTCATCTGTGAAGAGAACTCTTTCTCAATCGGCCTCTTCCCAATGGATATGCTATCTCGCAAAATCCAAACGCGCCCTTCGATTGGCTGGGGTAAGAGCTGGGCCTCTTGCCGCGACACGAGGCCTTAAATCATATTCTCTGAGGCGGTTTCTTATTGTCTGAGTGCTAATTTGCACCCCATGAGTTTGCTCAAGCTGATTTTGAAGAAGGCGAGCGGTTGCAAACCGTGGTCTCAACGAAGAAACTCTCAAGCAACGTTCTTGAATGGCAGTTGTTACCCGTGGTCTACCCTGTCCTGGTATTCGGACATTCATACCTGTCTCCCTGAATCGCTGCAACATTCTGGACACACTTGTATGGGAAACTCCAAACCTTTCTGCAATTCTTGTGTATGTCCACCCTTCTTCTCGCAAAACTACCGCTTGGACCTTGGACACATTCCTCTAGGGTCGAATTGCGTGTTTCGCGTTGCATAGCGATCGAGTGTAGAAAATCAAACGAAAGAGAAACTATTGATCACTAGAATTGATCGAAAACAACTGATTTCAGAATGGAGCCAATACATTCAAAATCCGATAATATCATCTTTTTTTATTCCTGCTGGGAAAAAACATCTGTATTGAAGAAAAACGTTGAAAATGGATAACATATGCATGCATAATTCTGATAAAAATAATTATCAGTTAGAACACCTTCAGCTGTAGAATAAATTTGAGATTTCCATAATGTGCGTAAATTTTTTTACGCGATGTAATTTAAACTCCACATGAGTTAGGCATATTGACTTGAATTGCAAATATAGTTTGAATGAGATTTTGTGATGAAAATTCATATTGATATGACTTCCAGTTGCAGGAAGTTAAATTAATTTCAGCCTGTAGGTCTGCAGCGTATATATATGGTTAAGAAAAATCGATTACAATAACGAAATGTTATTCCCAGAGAATTCAAGCATTTTAAGACTTTTTGAGACATATTTTTCAAAACGATTGAATACGATATCCCTAACTCTTGTTGAGCAGTATATTTATAGGTCCCTCCTGTAAGAAAACTGTTAGAGTGACAGTCGTGCAACTGTCAATCCTTAACTTTAAGGGAGCCTTCGCTTTAAGAAATCGTCTTTTAAGTGAACGTTGCAATTGCCAATTAGTGTGTCATGTTAAGAATGACTGATCTAAAGAGGAAACATCTTCAACTCGAGAATGTTTCGCAAAAACAATAGATAAGACACTCGGCTGCGTATTTACTCGGTACTTAAAACCGAATTTCATCTCGTACTTTTCGTTCGAACAAAGACGGTATTTGACACGAAAATTCCAGCTCAAACAAGCCATGTTTACCTCATAAGGACACGGATCAACCTTTTCAAATCCCCCCGAATAAAAATTAAGACGAAGCAAGAAATTCAAATGCAATTACACCGTGTTCTGGTTGCACATCTCAGAGCGTATTGAGAGAGCTTTATTGCGTTCTGTTTATTTTTGTTCGCGAAGACGATAAAGACGTCTGTGATAGCGGATAAACGGCTCTGGGTATCTGCATTTCGAAGGTTCGGGCTAATGTGCCAAAAGGGTCTGCTAGCTCGAAAATAAGACGTCCGATAAGTTCGTCAGCGGAAAGTTTATTAATTGTTATTAGTTTACGAGAGCAGAGCGGAGCGAAGATAAGCAGATGTTAGTTTGGTGGTCGATATTGCAGTTATTGTGAGTATCTGTTGGAAAAGTTTCATGTTTCGCGTGAAGTACGAAGATTATGTCAGTTGTTTCGGTGTGGAGCTTTAGGATGTTGCTTGATGTTCATTCACACGTCTGAACATTAATGGAAGTATGGGAAAGATAGGTGTTTGTGAGGCTCCTAAAATAAACGGTGTCTTAGATGAATGTCGTGAGTTGTAGGATGCATCGATATCGCTTCAAAATGTCTGAAGGACATCTCATATAGACCGTAGAATATGAAGGAAGAGGCATTTGTGTTGAAGAAGCAACAAAAATCGTTCTAAACACTGAATAAATCCTTATGACAATAAACGCTGCAAGAAGTGAAAAATCACCAACTCAAAATTGACAATTATGATCGAATGAATCAAAATTTGCTCTTCAATATGGTCAAAACCTTTCCTTGCTAAATCGACGATGTGCTCCTTCGTTTTCATTCGTAATTTTTTTATGTAGACTGCGTGGTCTTCAGTGCTGTTTTCGTGAAAACTCTTTGCTCCAGTAAAAATTCAACTGAAGCAGATACTTTCAGGTCATACGATTGAACACAACCAATCAGCACAACATTAAACTCAAAACAGAAAGCATGGATTTATTTTTCTTCATTTCGTTGCTATGAACACAATTTGATTATTTATCCAACACATGATAATTATTATGACTGTCTTTATCAATGTCATTTCAGACAAGTGAATTATCAAATAACATAATGGGTTGTGCATTATAACTCACGTTTGTATTTGAAGTAGTACTCGTATTCTATTTATTTATTACTATTACAAGCAAAATTCACATTGATATTGAGATTGAAGGAAAATACCAAGCTTCTTTCGAATTTGAAGTAATTGTTAAATTTGTTGGTTCATTGGAACCAGACGCGAAAATGCTTGATTTTGGCTGTTTCTGGTACTTCTGCACTAGATACGTGAAAATGTTGAAAAGAGTCCTGGGCTCGATTTTCGTGAAAACACCATCACTGAAAAAAGTTTCACGATATTTTTTTATTTTTTTTATTTCGATATAAACTGATCCACATGGGATAGGTATATTGACTTAAATTGCAAAAAAATATATAGTTAAATGAGATTTTGTGATTAAAAATCATATTACGTAATATGATTCAAAGTTGCAGGAATAAAATTAATTTTAGCCTGTTGGTCTGCAGCGTATACAGGGTGGTTAAGAAAAATTTAGTAAAATAACGAAATTTTATTCCTAGAGAATTCAAGCATTTTAATACTATCAATAAAATATATGGCCTCCAAGAGCATCAATAACAGCTTGACATCCTCTTTGTGCACACTACACACAAGGTTGTTGAACATTTCTTGAGGAATTTGGTTCCATAAACGGGGCAGAAGCTCTCTCAGATCATTTGAGGATTCTGGGGTAGGTTGATGATTATCTAATATTCTTTGGAGCATATAGCATGCATGTTCTATCCAATTCAAATCTGGTGAGTGCGGAGGTATTGGTAAATGTGGAATACCAAGCTCCTCGCGCGCTTTCTCAATTATGGCTGCACGGTGCGCTCTAGCGTTATCGTGTAGAAATTGAGAAGTTTCACTAATAGCAGAGTGAAAATTTGGCAAAACATTGTCAACGACATGCTCCTTATAGTGTAAGGTAGTCATATTCCCATGACAAATGTGTAGATCTGTGCGCCCGTTGAAATATATCCCGGCCCATACCATAACAGTACCCCCTCGGAATGGATGGACTTCTTAGACATAGCGACGATTACGGGGTTTGCGTGGGATTGTCCATACTCTCATTCTTCGAGAATCTGAAAATCGTCCATATCTGGATTCATGGGTGAAAAGGACACTAAGCCATTGATCGTTTGAATTGATATGTTGCCTTGCCCATTCCAGTCTTTGAAGCTTATGGTCACATGTTAATGGAACTCCTCTTAATGTACATCTAGAACCTAGATTCGTCTCTCTCAAACGTCGTCTGATGATTTCGATGGAAACTTGGACCCTATCTGCATTCTGATGAGTATTCCGTAGCATTCTACACGTAGATGTAGGCTTTCTTCTCGACGAAACGGTGATGAAACGATAATGGGCAGGTGTTATTTTTCGTCGCCCACCAAGCCTTGGTCTTCCCAACACGGAACCTGTCTCCCTGAACTTATTCCAAAGTCGAGATCACACTTTGCCTGACTTGGAGTCTTTCCGCTACAACAACCTGAGTTAGTCCATTCTGTAGCATTCCGATTTCCCTATTAGCCTAGACGTTTGTTAATTTACTCTTGGCATTTTCAAAAAACTCGTTTCAAAACGAAGCCGTTGATAAACTGACTCCATTTCAAAAAAAGAACATTCATGAAGCATATGCAAAGAACCAAACTTCAGAAAAAAGGCGACCAGATTGACGAAAAGTCTCATACCTACTGATTTTTTTTTGGATCGATTCAAGTTGATATTGAGTTTTTAATGATTTTACAGCGATTTTCTCGAAGATTACATAGTTTTCAAAACGATTGAATGCGATATCCTTAACTCTTGTGGAGCAGTATATTTCGATTTCGAAAATGTGCTATAACTTTCTTTATTCACGAAAATATCTTGAAACGATTACACTTTTCTAGAGGTACTTTTTCACGGGAAATAAGAATTGAATTTTTTTATCTCGTGCACCAAGGGTGGAAAAAACCACTTTTCCATTCTAAACACGAACGCATTATTTTTCATCTTGTATCATACAAAAAAGTATAGAAACAAAAATTTGAAAACACTGTCTTAGTACCAGTGAAAAAGTGATTGTTAAAAGTTTCAACCTTTTTCAGATATTTTCGAAAATTAAAAAGCTATGGCAAATCTTCGAAATCGATAAAATATCAAAATTTTGTTGTCCCTTTTTTTAGAGAAACTGATAATGCCATCAACTGCATTCCTCTATCTTCTTTTGTTTCAGATAGGCATCAATTGAAATTTGGGCGATTTCAAATTTGGTCATTATCCCCGTTTCTGTTTATGCTAGGATGTTGAAATGAAAACATTATACAGACGTTTTTTTCATAGCAATCCAGTGGTGTCCTATGTTTTTCCCAAGAGGTTTCCACACTGAGCTATAATTTGAAATGACTTGTGAAACGCGGGTAATATAGGTAAATTCTGTTACTTCGGCTTGTGTAAATCATCAGATTTCATGTTTTTCGTTATATTTGAAATATTTCTTTCAAAATGAAAAAAAATTCAGCCACGTCCAGTCGACATTTTTTTCACAACTTTGTAGCCCTCTCTTGTCTTTCCGTCAATCTCAAATTATTAAATCAATGGTACCAATATACACTTTTCAGCATGTAATTAACCCAGTCTAGACTACTTCATCGAACAAATTTTTAAATTTTTCTGAAAGTTTACGTAAAATAATTCAAGGTTATTTTTCAGTGGCAAGAAGTTTTCGTCACAAAATAAAATATGATAGATCTCTTTCTTCTCGCCGACAAGACGCTGTATATGTCGGTACATCCTATAGCAAATTGTCTACGACCTTCCCGTGTTACATCTTAGTTACGGGTCAAGAATCGAAAAGAACACAATCCATTATCCATTCGTCTCTCTCTTTCCTCTTTATTTTCGAAAACGATACTCCTGCATATCATCAAAGTTCACTTACAACGATAATCGGCGATAACCCGCAGCCAAAGGTCGTGTTTAGAATCAGATTTATTTGTGGATACAAAACCACAGGGGTCAGCCCCTATAGGAAAGTAGCAGATAAGGCTGCCTGAATCATCGTAAGGCAACGGGTTGAAAAATATCGCTTCAGACTGGAATTGCGTTGATATTTGTTTATTCCGAATAGCTACATGTTGCTAAATATTGTTGGTTGTACGTAAACGCAACAGTTATTCGTGTAGATTATATGTGACCTAATTTTTGGAACGAATCTAGGAATTTTATCGCATTGAGGTTACTAGGTCTGCTCGGTTTCAGTACTATTCTAGTCAAGTCACGAATTTTAAGTTTACTCCTAGCTTATTTTATCTCTTCTCATTTCAATATACTGCTCCACAAAAGTTATGAAAGTTCATACATTTTGAGGTTCACAGGTTTCCATTTTTTTCACCAACATATAACCCTTGAGAAATCTAAATGACACACTTCTCTAACCCCTTCTTGTGCTCACTTAAATATCTCTATTTCAGGTGAAAATTTATTTCCGTAAAACAAAATCAGTTCTCTCAAAAAATTGAAAATATTGAGTTCACTAAGTTCCTAAGTGTTCCCTGAGAGATTTCCAATTCTTTTGCTCGAGATAAACAATAACTGATCCGAAATTTTCAGAAAAGCAAGCAACAAGAACTTTCCTGAAATTGAGAAAAATATTAAAAGAAGTGCAAAAATCGTTGACCATGGACCTGAATAATTCGATAGATTTTTGGAGATACATTCTTCTCAATGTTATACATATACCTAGCATGCAGCAATCAGAAGTGCTTGTCTACATCAAGAAAGAACTTGGAAATTATTATATCCTATTGAAAATAGTTATTTAGGATACATTCTCGTAATTCAGACTGTGAATGAAACAACTACTTGAATCAAGAAGAGCTTTTTTCCCAACCACCTATTTCAATGCAACATTAAGAATATCTAAAGAAAGTTTAAAAGGACGAAATAACACTTTGAATCTCCTTGAACAGCTGGTTTGTTGTAAAATTTAAAATATACTGCTCCACACGAGTTAATGATATCGTATCCAATCGTTTTGAAAAGTATGTAATCTTCGCTAAAATCGCTGTAAAATCATTTAAAACTCAATAACCACTCGAATCGATCCAATAAAAATCAGTATGAGACATTTCGTCAATCTGGTCGCCTTTTTTCTGCAGTTTGTTCCTTTGCATATGCTTCATGAATGTTATTATTTCGAACTGGAGTCAGTTTATCAACGGCAACGATTTGAAACGAGTTTTCTGAAAATGCCAAGACATGAATTTATAAACGCTGAGGCTAATAGGGCTATCGGAATGCTACAGGGTGGCCTTACTCAGGTTGTTGTAGCGGAAAGGCTAAAAGTAAGGCAAAGTGTGATATCTGGACTTTGGAATAGGTTCAGGGAGACAGGTTCCATGTTGGAAAGACCAAGGCTTGGTGGGCGACAAAAAACAACATCTGCTCAGGATCGTTTTATCACCGTTTCGGCGAGAAGAAAGCCTACATCTACCTGTAGAATGCTACGGAATACTCTTCAAAATGCAGATGGGGTCCAAGTTTCCATCGAAACCATCAAACGACGTTTGAGAGAGGTGAATCTAGGTTCTAGACGTCCATTAAGAGGAGGTCCATTAACACGTGACATTAACCGATTTCAAGCGAATAACCTGGTCCTCATTGGTAATTACCAACTAGGACCAACTGCATTCAAGCGACTTCGGTCATTGTAGGTTATAATCATTTTACAAGGAATATCCCTGAAGGCTATAACCGTAGATAACCGCAGGCAGGACCGTAGATAACCGCGGTCATTACTGGTTATTCGCTTGAAATCGGTTCATATGCGTCAAAAACTGGATATGGGCAAGGCAACCTATCAATTGGAACAATCAATGGCCCAGTTTCCTTTTCACTGATGAATCCAGATATAGACGATTTTCAATTTTCAGATTCTCGAAGAATAAGGGTATGGACAATCCCACGCATACCCCGTAATCGTCGCTATGTCCAAGAAGTCCATCCATTCCGATTTGGTAGTGTTATTTACACACTTGCCCTGGGAATATGACCGCCTTAGACTATAGGGAGCATGTCATTGACAATGTTTTGCCAAATTTGCGCTCTGCTATTGGTGAAACTTTTATATTTCTAGACGATAACGCTACAGCCATAGTTGAGAATGCGCGCGAGGAGCTTGTTATTCCACATTTACCAATACCTCCGCACTCACCAGAGTTGAATTGCATAGAACATGCATGGGGTATGCTCCAAAGAAGATTATATAATCATCAACCTACCCCAGAATCCTTAAATGATCTGAGAGAGCTTCTCCCCCTTTTATGGAACCAAATTCCTCAAGTAATGTTCAATAACCTCGTGTGTAGTATGCAAAAAAGATGTCAAGCTGTCCGTGGAGGCCATACATTGTATTGATAGTCCTAAAATGCTTGAAATCTCTGGAAATAAAATTTCTTTATTTCACTCGATTTTTCTTAACAACCCTGTATACGCTATAGACTTACAGGCTAAAATTAATTTTCTTTTCTGCAACTTGAAATCATATTAATATGAATTTTCATCACAAAATCTCATTCAAACTATATTTTTCTGCAATTTAAGTCAATATCCCTATCTTATGTGGAGCTGTTTATTTGCAAAAAGCGAATACAAAATTTGAGTAACAAAACGATTTTTTTCTCAAAATTTTAATCATTTACTCCTTGCTATACTATCTATGTTTTACTGAAAAAAAAATTAAAAATTTAAACAGCTCCTTTTTGGCGTTGCAATTTCTTTGTCAGTTAGTATACATGGTGTACACACTCGTCACTTTTTGAATGGAATGACTTCAGACCATGGAGGTAGAAGAAGGGGAGGTAGCATATCCTATGTTTCCTTTGCTACGAAAGTGTCACTGAAATCCGCCATGTTGCGGAGCCAAATTTGTGGCGGGAATTTTGTATATTTGAATTTTTACAATTCGAAGTTTGTTCGATTCTCCTTTAATGACCAAAAAATTAATAAATAATGATCGAAAAAAATCAAAGAGTCAAAATATCATAAACTATTGCTTTTAATGAATTGATGAGTTGAATTACGTACGGAACGAATAATTTGTTCCTGTACTTCATATGTTCAATTTTTTTCAATTTACGTACATACAAATTAAGATAAAATGCAATGAAACAAAAAGGTATCACAATAAAATTATCTCGTGTACCCCTATCAGTTAAAATTGTCTGCAACAATAATTAAACCATGTCGTATTTCCAAACGTCAAAAAATTTTGCTTTTCACCATTAATTGGGGAGTTATATCAGCATATACTGTACAAGAAACCATTTATTACATCTTTTTCCATTACATACAACTGCCAAAACCAACGAACGAATATTAAATAAGGCCAAAATTGCAGTACCTACAGTTTAAATTACCTTGAGGTCGGCCATCTTGGGGTGCCTAATCCATATATGTTTAGGTGACACTTTTCTAACGTTATGCCCCCTCCACTTTCTTTACCTCCATGCTTCAGACCAATTTGGGAATTTGGGGAATGTTTTGTAGCTTCGTTGCAATGTCACAGTTGTCAATTAGACTAAACTAAGATCTTTTTTCCAGGTTACCAACCACGACCGAATAGCAGAGGACCCTGTATCCCTAGATTCCGCACTAGACCTCACCCATTCCCAGCTGCAGGTGATTCCAACGCCGCCTCAACCCACACAGTGCGTTTCGGTGCCAATTTACCACAGTCAGAACTCAAACTCATCCACCGGAACAGACATCTTGGACCTAAGCATGCCCGACAAAAACTCAGTCACCGAAGTGTGCTACGTTTGCGGGGACGAATTCAAGAGGGGCAGCTTGGACATGATAGCGTCCAAGCAACAGATCGAAGCCATAAACCAACCTTTCTTTCCGAGCCTCATTGAGCACCCTAGGCCTAGCAGGTCTCGTCCTATAGATTCTGCGGGGAAGGTGCAAGCTTGTGTCGATTGTCAACAGTACTTGCTGAAGCAGTGGCAGGCGTTTCAGGCACAGGGGGTTCCGCACGCTGAGAGGAAGTATATACTGAGGAAAAGGGTCTCGTCGAATATAGAAACAACCACGTTTGTTTGTTACACCTGTGCCTTGGAATACCCTTCTAGTAGTATAAGACTTTTCTATTGTCGACCTAACTCGGACAACGAACCGTACTTCCCGTTCATAGCCACCATACCAGCTCCTCCTGGAGCGAGCCCTATAAGTCCACAAGGTAATTTTACACACATACATGTCAGAAACCATAAAGTGAAAGGTGTACTCCATTCACAAATATAAAATGACACCTTTGGCCTTGGAAATTTGACACATTCCACTCTGTATCGAACGAAAATGGAGGTTATGACGCTTGTCAAAATAGTTTTATGTTCCAAGTCAACACTATATACATTCTTAGCCCTTTATACATTCTTAGCAATTACGTAACTAAGCACAATATGTAAACAAACAAACTGAATGAATTTTTGATTAGGATCAACATCTGATGTCGTAAGGTCTTCAATTTTTAGTGCAAGATTAAATCTTCGCAGGCAACTGTATATTAGATGTCTATGATTTGATTTTCCGATGTAAATTAATTAGACCTTTATGAAGAATACTCAACATGGTGCTGATTTATAACCTAATAAAGGTTTGACAAGCTTCATAACCTCCCACTCTTCATGAAATGAAGGGACTATTATAGGTATACAGGAATTGTAAACGGAATTGGAAACATGACAGTTTCTATAGTAAATTCGAACAGGGCCATATTCTAATGGAACAGTGGCAGAATCAAAACTTCAGAGGGAAGTGATATCGAATAAATGGCTGGGCCGACAGATTCGGTTGGGTGGGAATGTAGAGCACAACGTATGGTACGCGAAGTGTCGAATAACGGTATGGGTGACTTCATAGCTGTTGTAAATGAATACGACAATTTTATTCCACTCTGAAGCAAGGAATTTATTTGCCTCAATGAATGACACAAATAATTTCCTGTGGAAATTAGTATTCAGGTTCTTTTTCGCCACAACTGGTTTGAAAATAAAATAACATCAGAGACAACAATTTGTTGTCTCTGATAAAAAAGTGAAAAACAAAAATACATTCTACAAGATGAAATTAAAAAAACACAAATTAATCATATGAAAATAAAAAAGGAAAACCAAAACAAATTCTAAAACATGCGAAATTGAAGATCGACAAATTCAAATTAAATGTTCAAATAATCCACCTTGTTGTGCCAAACAGTAGCCAAATTAATTATAGAAAGATAATTCCATATTTCTGTGAAGATAAGGCATACTTGCTATTTTAGCACATCTGACGTTCGCAATTCGCAGCAGCAGAGATAACTCCCTCCTGCCGAGACTTGCCATTCCAACAGTCCAGTCCCTCATTTGTTATCGAATCGCAATGAGATTTCAATTCTTCCACTATTCCACTGGACTTGGGCGCATTCGAATTTAACATTCATATTCCTATGTTTCTTTATCTATATGTATCGTACAATGTCTAAATACATAGTGTACACTGTGTCCCAAATTGGGTGAGACTGCACTGTATGTCAGCTATTATTGGCGTTAGAGACATGCAATTTTCTCGACCCTGCGTCACTTTTTTGTGAAACTTTTAAATCCACAAGCAAATATTCCAACTATTTTTGTTTCTGAAATACAGGACGAAAACGAAAATGTGCCTTTTTTTGAGATATAGTTATTTCTCAGGCACTGTTTATGATAGAAACAAAATTAAAACTGCTTTCAATAAATATTTTTACGTAGAAGTCAGTAGTTTCTTCAGAGCACTGTTTCCAAGGATGAGCACAAACGTGCTATTTTTCAAATGTATATTTTAACAATGAATTTGAATTTTTTAATTTCTTCAGAATACATTGATGTATCACAACCTAAAATTAAATCAATTTCAGCTTCAAAAATGAGAAGAATCCATATTAAAGTTCGTTTTACCAATAGTAGGTCATGAATTCTTCATCTTTAACACGTGCATGAATGCTGACATTCCAATTTAAATATACTATTTTTTTGTTTCAAGTTTATACATATTGAAAAGTGATATTTTGAATTCATGTTCGAAATATCATAAAATACAGAGGTTTCAGGCATATAGCGTCTTGAAAAAGTAAAAATTGAATGCATGTGTGAAAGAATTCATGGCCTACTATATGAAAAACAAAGATAAATATCGATTTTTTTCTAAAACTAAAATTTATTGAAGGTTAGGTTGTGATACATCAATGTATTCGCAAAAAAAATGGAAAAATTTGACGTTAAAATATACAAGATGTTCCATTTGAAAAATACAAAGTTTGTGCTCAGTATTGAAAACAGTGCTCTGAAACAACTCCACTGAATTCTACGTAAAAATATCTATTAAAAGAAGTTTTCATATTTCTTCCATCATAAACAGTGCCTGAGAAATAATTACATCTAAAAAAAGTGAACATTTTCGTTTTCGCCCTGTATTTTAGATACAAAAGTAATTGGAATATTTTTGTTTGTGAATTTAAAAGTGACACAAGGTCGCGAAAACCGCATGTCTCTATCTTCATTAAGAGCTGAGATACAGTGCAGTCTCACCCAATTTATTACACCCTTCACTTTTTGAATGCACTGTCGGAATATGAGAAATGTTTCGTGGCGGCGCCGCAATGTCATACATGTCATTTAGATCTACTTTCCGTTGATGAATTTGATTGTTGTTTGAAGAGATGAACTGTCAAGGACCAGCTTTTTTTTTTCAAAAAACCATTCCGAAACGTATTGATTCATCGTTTTTTAAATGATAGTTCAGCAAAGTTAGAGGCAAACTATAAAACAATAATCCCACTACTAGTATTAAATAAAGGGCAAGATACGATTCCTATTGATATCGAAACTTTTTTCAATGAAATATCATTATAGTTTCAGTTTTAATAAGTCTAGGGGCGGGTTTCACAAAGCTTTAACTGTACGCTCAAAAAACCTTACCTAAATTCGAACCAATCGAATCACTGGTTTTGAAATTTCAACGAATCGCAGTGGCCCCAATTAATTTGACGGTACAATCAAAGTTTTGTGGAACTGGCCCTATAATACTGAATGAATACATTTCTCAGTCGAAAATACCCATAACTTAACTCTAGTATTAGGAAAATTGGAATATTTTCGTCTGTATCCACAAAAAAACCTGTATGTACTGTGTTCTGGCGAAATTAACGTGTGATACCAGAATATATTAAAATATTTGAATAAATTACCAAGAATCTGTCATAATTTGTACTTAGGGCCACCTACAGTGGATTGAACGAAACATTCTTCATATTTTCAAATTGTCGATACAAAATCTAATTGATGCATGTGTACACCATGTATTCAGAAGTCTGAGGATACCTTAGTGTGTAGTCTTCATTTTTTGTTGAGATATGTTGTGAACAAACAGAAACATTTTCCGAATTGACTTGCATATTTTCAGTCGAAAAATAATTCAAGCATGATATTTTTTCAGGTATGGTGCAAATCTGTTCTGCCTGCTATGAAACTATACCACTGAAGCACCAAGCTTATGGCGGTTCAGCAGACACCAACTCTGGAGCACCGGATAATCATGTATCTGTTACTGAAGTGCAATATTTGAATAATTCTTCATCGAGGCCCATCACTGCCAAATCGCCAGCAAATAGTGCAGGTTCCGACATTAGGTACAAGCCGTACAGCATTTCTCCTGGCATCGTAACCAGTAAAAAGAAGCAAGCCGCTTTAGAAAATAGGCAAAGAGTAAGTTCCAATTGATATATTCTTATGAACTGAGTAATTACTTAGTCACTCACGGACACTATAATCAAATAATATTAGTACAGGTGGTCAGATTTCGATGTTTTAGTACTACATCTCCTAATTTAAAAAAAATGGAAAAAAAGTATTATACATGTCAAGTTCTCTTTTTTCAAGAAACTCAAGTTGCTGCAGACCCCAATTCGCTGAGGTGTCTAGTTTCCATGCTACAGGGTGATTTTGAAATTTGGCCAATTATTATAATTGGCTATAACTTCCCCAGTGTTGCTGCTACGCTCTCGAATAAAAACATCTTTAGTGGAGTTTTTTCAGTACTTTTTAACAGTGCTATCAAAATTTTAGTGTAGTAAATAAATTTTTTTTTTCAAATGAAAACCATAGTGTGTTATGATGATTTTCAATAGACTTTTCTGGGACAATTTCAAAAATATTTCATGATATACTTCGGAGCTTAAATATCGAAAATTTCGAAAAAACAGTTTTTGATCAACAAAATCAAAATAGGTTTTGATTTTGCTTCATTTCTTTTCACCTGAGGAAGTCATACAACTTGAGCCTGCTTATATTATGTTGACCAAAAAGTGGTTTTCTTCAGAATTTTCATATTCAAGCTCGGAATTATATCATGATATATATTTTTGAAATTGTCTAAGAAAAGTCTATTGAAAATCATAATAGCACACTACGGTTTCTATTTTTCAATTTTTTTAAAATTTGAAGAGGCACTGAAATTTCGATAGCACTGGTAAAAAGTATTGATTAAACTGCCCTAAAGATGTTTTTATTTCGAGAGCGTAGCGGCAATACTGCGGAAGAGATAACCTATTATAATAATTGTAGCATGGAAACTAGGCACCTCAGCGAATAGCGGTTTTCAGCAATTTGAGTTTCTTGAAAAAAGAGAACATGACACGTATATTACTTTTTTTCCATCTCGCTTAATTTAGGAGATGTACTAAAACATCGAAATCTGACCACCCTGTTCATTAAATTGTTAATAAACTAGTTTAAACCTGACACCTTTATTATGCATATTTCCATTTGGGGCCATAATATGCAGATTCTGTGCATCAGATGCAAGTGAGAACAGAAAATCAAAACACTTCACTGCGAAAAATGAATTACAATAAAAATTCAACATAAAAAAATTAATAATCAATTATTTAAAAATCTCTCACGATTAAGAACACTAAAAACAAACTGAAGTTATCAAAAGATTCGAGCAACCTTCCTGATAAAAAAAAATTCAAAATTTCATATTGCCTCGATTCATCTACTCTCGAGATTCTTCCCCAAATCTAAATGATCGTAGGTCGAACGCGCCCCGCCTTCAATAACATCGTGGTAGCACGTGACAAAGCATTCTCGCGTACATATTTGTAGATTCAATAATTTCTTGCTCAAATTCGTATTTCTTCAACTTATTATATCTCGAGAAATGTTCGTTAGCATGCGTCCTGGACTTTTAGCCCAAAATGAATATTTTTCGAGATATTCAGGGAAATCGATTTAGTTTTCAATTTTCAATCTCATTCCGAATGTGTTTATTTACTGGAAAATAATTAGCGGTCAAGTGAAATTTTTCTAAATCTCTGGAGAAAATTGTTTCTACAGTTCAGACGAGTTCTTGAATTATCATTTGTAATGCGAGAGCAACAATTGGTTCAAAGTTCTCGTTCTCAATGCGAGTATTAGTAAAGTCAACGTAAAAAACTTCCCAGGAATGAAGAAAAAAATAATTTGTAATCATTTTTGATGCTTTTGAAAGAATAATTAACAAAACAAATAATAATTTCATTACTGAAAATTCAAAATTTCCTACCATGACAAAAAATAAATTCTCCAGAATTAAGAATTTGCGGAAATTATCCTAAGCTTTAAAAAATAAATTAAAACTGATCTCGTCTGAACTGAGAAAATATTTTCCCGATAACAGAGATTTCCAAAAATTTCACTTGACCGCTAATTATTTTCCAGTGAAAAAACACATTTGGAATGTGATTGAAAATTGAAGACAAAATCGTTTTTCCTGAATATCTCGAAAAATATTCATTTTGGGATAAAAGTCTTAGACGAATGCTCCTATTATTTTTTGACGAAGATTTCGAAAATGCTTCGAAAAAATGGGGTTCCAATTTGAAAAAAACGATTTTTTGATGTTTCGTCACTTCTAAAAATATACGAGAAGTCGTCTTCTTACTTGAAGCTCACCTTTAGAATTTCAATCCTGAATCTTGTGTCTTTTCTAAAAATATTCTATAGAGCCATATTCGTGAATAAGACCTAACGCACACGAACGATTGTCGGTGACCGACTATTTTGTAGGAGGTTAACGCACACGGACGACAGTCTACGAATAAAACCAAATTTAGCGCGCTCCGACAGTTTTGTAGGTACGACTAAAAGTAGTTCGTGTGCGTTGGTGCATTCACATGCGTGTTCTGCATTTCGACCGACAAAATTGTAGCTCACCGATTGTCGGTCGTGTGCGTTAGGTCTAACCCTGTATAGAAACGAATTTCACATGAAAACCTACTCGGATAAATTCTCTACACTATGTGAAATTATCATCAAAAGCAGTCATCTGGTTCCTGAGTTCTATGAAAACAAACACACAAATACGCACATTTATTATATTACTATGGACATATTAAATGTATAGATGGTCACACAGCCAAGCCTAGTGATGGAAAAAGAAGATTATTCATTAATCAATTATCACTCAGAATTAACGAAAATTCTGACGACTCAAAATTACTTAAAAGTGTCAAAAGTGTCTGTCATCAAACGAATTTAATGGCCGATTTGGATGATTTTGACAAGCGCACCATCTGGTGTGGGAACCTACCTACAGATGCCACCAAAGAACTGATTTACGAGCTGTTCCTTCAAGCGGCTCCATTGGAAAAAGTTAACATTCCATCCGATGGAAAAGGTGGTGAATGCAACTACGCCTTTGTAACTTGCAAGCATGAACTGTCCGTTCCATATGTGGTACAGCTGTTGGATGGCACCGTTTTGTTCGACAGAAAACTGAAAATTAGGCCAAGGAACAGAAATCTGAACAGTTCATATCATTTCGGGGAGGTAAAAGGAATCGATCTCTCTTTCAATTCTTCTTGAATCCATACAAGTTTCCTATTTATTGATACCATACTAAGAAGTTATTTTTAAGCTATTGCATAGCTTTTATCTCAGGCTTTGAGCGCGGTCAGGGACGGGCCGAAGCCAAATTTTTAGGGGGTGGGGAAATCCATCGAAAATTTTCCAACTGGACATTGAATTAACAGGACACCGTTATACATATTATGGTATAATATATGTTTCGGTAAAAAAAATTCAAAATGATGAATTTCAACAGAATGGGGAGTAATTAACTTTTTTTCCATCTACCGAACATTTAATTAAGTAGATTTTTTGTTTCATTCTTTAATTTAGTTCAGTTTCATTCTTTGGTGTATCTAAAAAAAAATAAAGAAATATACATGATTGAATGTTGGGTAGATGACAAATCAAAGATAATTACTGAATACTTTGATGAGATTCATAATATTGAATCTGCTCATACGTAACATGGGTCCATTTTACAGAATAAAAGGAACAAAATTTTCAGAAAATATATTTCGTTTGATAAAAAATGAGCCTTACTTCTGCTTATACATTCCATGAAATAAAGAAAAGCAACATAACTAGGGAATAAAACAGAAAATGTATGTCAAAGTGTGTCTCATGAATCAAGAAAATTCCTTTAAAAAAAAACAGATTCCCAATTTAGCAGGGGAACGATTTTGACCTAAATCAGTTATATTGAAGAAACAATTTTGAACAAAATTTTCTAATTTGAGTTGGCGATTTCGATCTCTTTGCAGCGTTTATTTCAATTAGTGTTTGGAATTGAGGATGTATTTAGTGTTTCGAACGATTTTTGTTGTGACTTAGGGTATTCTGTGGTCACTACCCATAATTTTCTCTCACACTTGTTGTCCTTCAGGCATTTTCTGTTCATAAAATTTTTTTTTGGAATTTTTATAAGGCACCACATAACTCAAACTTCACTTTGAATCTTTTTTGGTTCATTATTCAAATTTATTTATACATATTGTTTATTCGCAAAACTCTAACACAATGTACGAAGAGCGTACATAAAGATGATTCCATTTATGATACCAGATGGTTTTTTTATGACACAGTCCATGCGACGTAACTGAAAAATTTACAACTAGGTACCTACTTCTTGGGGCCGCATCTCTCCCGATACTTGATAGTAAAAATATTGAATTGAATACCATTTATTGCCGGCTATAAATATATTGTCAAGTACTGATTGCAAACTTGTTAATTCTAATTCGGATTCCTTCGTATTTCATATCTCTTTCGGAATTATGTATTTCAACTGCTTTGAAATTTTACCGCAACTGCTTTGAACATTTTCCAACAAACTGCTTTGGAATTTTTTCCCACTGGTTTGAAATTTTGCCAACTGCTTTGAAATGTTTTCCAACTGCTTCGAAATTTTTCCAACCGCTTTGAAAATTTCCCAACTGCTTTGAAATTTTTTCAACTCCTTTGAAAATCTTCCGACTGCTTTGAAAATTTGCCAACTTCATTCAACATTGGGGGGGGATCATCCCCCCCCATCCCCCCCCTTGGGCCCGTCCCTGAGCGCGGTGACCGAATGTAGAAATTCCGTAACGAAAAAACCTAACACAGCCGTGTATCGTCGGTTCAGTTCGGCAGACTTCTGCACGGTGTTTGGGTGCTTGCGACTAGACGGATGCGTGCAGCCACTGTAGCAGAGCAAAATGGAGTCGGCAATCTCGCTGTTCCCATTGAATTACGAACGGCAAATATTTCATTAACATCGGATAAAAAATGTATAGCCAAACGCAAACATTTTCCATTAATTCAGCTCTTGCTCTAACTATACATAAGTCGCAAGGTGGACGAAGTAGTATATGAGTATAGTAAATCACATTCTCAGGAACTCGTCTATGTTGCACTCTCTCGGGTGACTGATATTGAAAAATTGTATATTACGACAAAAAATGATAATTCTGCATTTAAGTTTTATCATAATCGAAGGCAAGCTGCATCGACTGCATCTTTGTTGCAAGAATTCAAAAGACTTTCTTTAAATAGTGTTCAGACGATAGCTCAAAGAGTCTTAGATTTCATTAGTAATAGAAATGGTATTTCAATAATGACTTTCAATTGCCAAAGTCTACATAGTCACAAATACGATTTACAAGATTCAGTTACGAGGCAAACCAATGTGTTACTTCTTACCGAAACATGTATGACGCGTGATAATCCGATTGAAATACCTAATTTCCATTGTATTGTTCAATTCAAACGAGATACTGTTCCAAAAGGTGGGGTAGCTATTTACCAAAATAGTAATAATGTTACGAATATTGAAATAAATGTTGAATACGTTAGCGATGTTAACGTTAGACGCTCATTTGTTGGAGATATTTGTGCATGCTTATGCAAACTTATAAATGGCCTACACATAGTCATGGTAGCAATTTACATTTCTCCGAATCCAAAATTGGACGAGGTAGAGCATTTTATTCACCGCACTTTACTGGAGTACACTGAAGAAGGGTCGAAAATACTTGGTACAAATGGTAATAAATTTCCACTCATCTTGGCTGGCGATTTCAACATTAACTTCGCCGATAAAAAATCGGAGCGGTTACAAATTTTGAATTTAAAATGAATAATGATCCACAAGAATCCACGACAAAATATAGGACCACTATTGACGCGGTATTTTCCAGATATTTAGAAGACATTAAGTCTCAAACTTATGTTTTTTATTTCAGTTACCATAAACCTATAGTTTCAATGATATACATTCCTGAATAACCTACATGTTTGTAAGATAAATAAAAAAAAATATTTCAAATCAACTATATTATCTTCTTATTTTTGAATAGATGCTATGCAATAGCTTTACCGCGCAATCTTCGAGTGCCACACGTCTTTTTTAATGAACTCTCAAACTCTTTTCAGATGGGATTAGCCAGTAGAACAACCTCGCCCATCACCGACTTGAACGGCCAAAGCAGTGGGCAAAGTTATCGGTGTTACATTTGTTCCGGCCTTTATCCAAGGACTCAGATGGAGTGGCTCAGTACCTCCCCTGAAGGGATGAACTCCCATGCTATGCACTTCCCATGTTTGAGCGGCATGGCCAGAACTTCCGAAAACAGCTGTAAGGATTCTCATGGCAGGGTGCTGAGTTGTACGAAATGTGTGAACCATTTGGCCCAGCAGTGGGAAAGTTATGAGAGCGATAGGGTTCCTTTGGAAAGACGAAGGTATGTTGATTCTTTCATTTGTGGGAAGATATTTGTATGGGTTTGTTTTCACTAGCAATATTGTTGACACAATAATCGTCGAACATCAATATTGCTGTTATAGTGCTGACCATGTAACACTCACATGAGTTAATATTTCTATTTGAAATATAAAGTTTAGGAAAAAGAAATTCATTGTTTTTCCAATAGAGGGCTTCAGTTATCTGTATTGTGTGTTGTATAAGTCCAATCGGGTTCCACCAATTGGCGTTGGAAAGATTAGATTTCGAACTACAAAAACTTTTTAGACAGTTTTGTGATTGGTTGAGTTGGTAATGTTCATGGTTCTGATACCGTTGTGGACTGTTACCGGATAATTGAGTTGTAGATGGTAGTGTAAAAAGATTTCTTGTAGATCTTTCATAATCACGAAATGAAAAAGTCACCTGCATGAAACTAATACAGTAGAAAATAAAAATATTAACAGAATCTATAAACTCAGAGTGACATTGTCCAACTAAAAAGTAATCTGGAGCAGTTCAAATGAGAGGTCATATGAAGGTAGACTTAGACCTTGAGAGAGTTCAACTAACTCAATATTACCCACAACGTTTACAGCCAGAGCAATCAATGAAGTTGATTGCGCGAGACTAAGATGCAGGCCAAGAGGGAAGTACAAGCATTGAAAGCTATGTTGTCTAAGTCTGTTCATCAATGAGATTAATACAGTAAGTATTATAGTCCAGTCAATGAGGGGAAAAATAGGCCATAACCTCCGAATTCTTTCAAGATGCTTCGCTTTTGATGAAATTTTGGGAATAAGCTCTACTACTCTTCTACTCCAAAGTCTACCCAATGCCGATATATTCTTATTATTTTTAAGGGGTGAAAACAATCCCTATAGCCATAATTAGAAAAACACTTGTTCTAACGTGAATAAAAGTAATTTTTGGGCTTCAGTAGCGTTTTATGAAATGCAATGAAGTTTTTTATATACTTCAAGACCGCATAAACCACCCCCTTCCAGCATAAAATGTGTGAAAATGGGGATTTATTAATATTATCAATTAATTTTATGATAGTATTCTGGATCAACGTTAGTTTTAGTTGTTTGTATTTTTCAACCCCTAAAAGCAACCCCTATCTGTTCTAAATAACAAAATAAAAATATAATTCAAACATTTCATTTATTCATCACTTTATTCTCGTGAAATTAATACTTTTTGGGTCACAAATTTAATCTAATTCTGAGTCGCTGTCGCCACTGTCAATTATTTCTTCATCTTTGCCAAAGATTGGCCCACTGTTTTGGCAGTTAACACCTGTACATTCCTCACATGTAGAGTTACCAAAAAGACTCAATTTTCTGCAAGTGTATGACGCATTGCATCCTCTTTTGCGGTTACAAAAAATCATTTTCAACAATTCTTGTGGTGCAGGTGTTTTTTGCATTTTTGTGGACTGCAAATATCCATTGGTACTATTCCAACCCCAATCAACTGAATTGAGAGCTCTATTAAGTATTAAGTCATTGTGCTTGTCCAAAGCATCTGATATGGGTACAAGAGATGCCAATTTTACAGTCGAACTTTTGGTTGTGGCTTTGATAAAGGAATCGTACCTCATTGTCTCGAGGAACTCTAATGTATCTGATATATTTCCCTTTTTTTTTCGGTTGGTATCTTTAGGTGTCCCATCCCATACAAAATTATTGCACAGTGCCTACCAAAATTTAAAAAAACTGGTTCGGTTTTTTCACACCAACTCTGTTCATTTTCAAGATACCGTATCCATTCAAAAACCATTTTGAAGAAGAATTGATGAACTATAAACCGTATTGATCACATCAATTAAAAATTTCTAGTTTTCAAACGGTTGAGGGTTAAATGGCGCAAGAAAGACGATACTAACCTCGAGTTGCAGGAACATCCATTAAATTTAATGCTGCCTCAATTCTCCATTAAACAGAGTATCCATGGCTACCGTCTATGGATATTCCGTTTAAGGGAGAATTAAGGCGGCATTAAATTTTAATGAACGTTCCTGCAACTCAGTGTAACACTATCAACCTAACTTGAAGTTTGTGAATTTTCATAGTACAGGAAAAAAACAAAAACCAGCATTTTGTTGAAATAAACCATACATTTTTGTATTGAATCATTTTTTCGTATCCCTCTTCATTTTTGACTTACACGGGGAAAAGTCAGATTTTCAAGGAAATTGAAGAGTGCGCTTTCTGCTTCGATCTTATTTTTTTTTTACAAACTATGCATTTTAAACCAGTCAAACTCTTGAGCATATAAACCACAATAAAATAAATGGTTTCGTCGATGGAAATCGATCCATTTCAATTCTTGTAGATGTGGGGTTAGTTTTACTACCTATTTTTTCGTAAAAAATATGAGTCGTCAATTTTTTTGCATTGTATTTCGCTGAGTTTGTTTACAATCGACATTCAACACTGCCCATTTCAAAGCTTTTTTGAAGCTCTGCAAGAAATGTTTTCAGCATTATTCCAGTAACATCAATAATTTTTCCGTAATTTCAAGTTGAATGTATCGATTCAAGCATTCACGAAAAAAAAATTTGCCTTTTACTCACGATATCTTGCCTTGTGTTGCACCTAGAATAATTTTAAGAAACATATTCTCTTTGTTATTTTATAACCTACAAATATCTTCCCTCCACTTCATTCCGTTCAATGCATAGTTTGCATGTCTACCCCCAAGAAGGGTTGGGAAGCACCCCTAAGATGAAAGCATACTTTTGCATCAGATAGACTTTGTTCCTTCAGCTATTTTCTACCTATTGTAAACATTTCAAGTAAATTGATGCATCTTGAAAGAATTCGGAGCAAATATCCTCATTGACTGGACTATGAATAGAGCAATAATATTCTAATTGATATTGACTACGTTGGTCTGAAAGAAAGTGCAAAATTGATCAATGAATACAATTCACAGAGAAAAACTGCTTCCAAGTAAGCACAATTAGTACGTTCATCAGAAAAATAGAGGATACAATTGATAAATTATGAGAGATACAAAAAGACAGAACTGTGGGTGAACAAAAACCACTAATCGTTGGTTTTGAGAAGAGCAGAAGGATTGATATCTTACTTGTAAATAGAATCAAATGAATGAACTTGAGGATTCAGGCTTATAAAGATTAAATCATGCCGATTGATTGAGTTCACCATTATCAGAGGAGACCGTCCAGGGTCAAACAAGGATGAGAGGCTGTCAACCAGTTTCATGTGTATTACTATTGATCTTCGAACCATATGTGTACCCCAAGGAAAATTCAGCAGATGAAATCCGCAGATTATTAGGATCAGAAGAAGAAACGGCTGAACACATGGTATGCAAGTGTCCAGAGCTTACCGAACTAAGAACCATTTGGTTCTGGATTCTCATGAGGATGTCGTTGTATTTATCAACGCCATTGACGGCCTCGTTGGGATTTGAATGAACAAGTTGGATGAAGAACAAGAGATCCTGGTGGTCGAAGTTACTGAAAAGCTAATCCAAAGTCATAAAGACCCCTGTTTAGAATAATAATATCAGTTTTTCATACTAATCTTATCATAGCACGTTCTTATATTCTAACATTCTCTACACCCCATAATTTTTTCAGGTACGACGTGCCTCTCCCGGAAACCACATCCAACGGTGACCGAGGAATACCAACCCCACCCAGCACCAATAGCGAAAGAACCGTAACAAGCAACCCGGGGGCAAGTAGTATTTATTGTTTTCTCTGCGGGCTGCACTCGGAGTTTGTCTTGGCCAGAGTCCTTTACAGCAAACCCCAGGGTAGGATCAACCTGTTAACTATCCCTCCCTGTATATCTCACTAAATCGTTTTGCAGGCCGAAATGCCCCCTACTTCCCGGCCTTGCTGAGCCACCACAGCCCCCCGAACGCCGAGCAGCTGAGGGAGGACGGATCGGCGCTGGTTTGTACGTTTTGTTACCACAGTTTGGTGAGCCAGTGGCGGAGGTATGAGGCGCAGGGCGCTGTAGCTCCCCACGCTGAGAGGAGGGAGTATAACACTAGGGATTATTGCTGTTACGTTTGCGGGGTTACCACTTATAGGAAGAGAGTCAGAGCACTTTTGATTAAGGTAATTCACTTTTCTTTACATGACTAAAAAAAACTATTGCGGGCTCTAAGGGCCATTTGCACCAATTTCCCTTGAAATGATTACTCAACGAAACGTCCCTCAAAGTTAATGGTCGCTTGAATTTATTGATAGTTGCATGGAATCTTAATTAAGGAACCTTCAAATATTTCTAACTACACCATTTCCAATTGTAATTCAGGAATCGTCAATTGACATTCAGAAAACATCACTAGTATTTCAGATTAGTCAATTGTATTTCAGAAAACATCAAATGTTATTCAGATTTGTCAATTGAATTTCAGAAAATATCAAATGAAATTCAATTGAGTTATCCGAAATAGATTTGATGTTTTCTGAAATTAAATTGACTAATTTGAAATTCAATTGACGCTTTCTGAAATCAAAGTGACTATTCTGAAATACACTCGACAATTTCTTAATTACACTTGGAAATGGTGTAGTGATATTCCAGGTATCCATGTTGCGAAACTTCACCTTACTTCAATAAAGCCATTTCATCGGTTGGCTGGATTCAGATTTTAGATGTCATTTCCTTAACATAACTTTACTGTCATTTTGACGTTTTCATGCATCAAGTCAACGTTAGATAGGCTTGTTGAGATTCTAATTTTTTTAGTTTATATATAGGAGATGATTTACTTTCATTAAGGATCTGTAGCAATCATCGAACATCTGATGTATCGAAAAATTATCGCTTGGTTGGTCGAACCTGATTTGATAAAACTCTCTTTACTCAGAGAATATGTGTTATTTATTGAAGGGATCTCTATGGGCAGTGGATATTCAAGTCGGTTTTCTATTTATGTCAGTAAATGCAAAAGAGTCTGTTTTTTTAAACAGGACCTGTGGAAAAAAGACAGCTCATCCAATTCATTGAAATATGATGTCTAGGTAAATCCTAGGTCCACAGTTTTAACTATTTCCAAGTCGTCATGTAACGCGCCTGTTTCCAATTGTAATGAATCCATCATCAAAATTATTCATCATTAGTCGAAGTTAATAAAAAAAACAAATGTTCTGCAGTCAGTTTATGAGTTCGACAAATTATTTTAGGTTATAATCACGTCCTCAAATATACTGCTCCACAAGAGTTAAGGATAACGTATTCGATCGTTTTGAAAAGTATTCTTCGAGAAAATCGCTGTAAAATCATTTAAAACTCAATAACAACTTGAATCGATCCAATAAAAATCAGTATGAGACATTTCGTCAATCTGGTCGCCTTTTTTCTGAAGTTTGGTTCTTTGCATATGCTTCTTGAATCTTCTTATTTTGACATGGAGTCAGTTTATCAACGGTTCCGATTTCAAACGAATTTTCTGAAAATGCCAAGACGTAAATTAACAAACGCTGAGTCTAATAGGGCTATCGGAATGCTATAGGGTGGCCTAACTCAGGTCGTTGTATCGGAAAGGCTCCAAGTCAAAATGAAGATGGGGTTCAAGTTTCCATCGAAACCATCAGACGACGTTTGAGAGAGGTGAATCTAGGTTCTAGAAGTCCATTAAGAGAAGTTCCATTAACACGTGACCATAAACATCAAAGACTGGAATGGGCAAGGCAACATATCAATTGGAACGATAAATGGCGTAGTGTCCTTTTCACTGTTGAATCCAGATATGGACGATTTTTAGATTCTTGAAGAATAACGGTATGAACAATCCCACGCATACCCCGTAATCGTCGCTATGTCCAAGAAGTCCAGCCATTCCGAGGGGTAGTGTTATGGTATGGGCCGGGATATGTTTCAACGGGCGCACCGACCTACACATTTGTCCTGGGAATATGACGGCCTTACACTATATGGAGCATGTCATTGACATTGTTTTGCCAAGTTTTCACGCTGCTATTGGTGAAACTTTTCAATTTCTAAACGATAACGCTAGACCGCACCATACAGCCATAGTTGAGAATGCGCATGAGGAGCTTGGTATTCCACATTTACCAATACCTCCGCACTCACCAGATTGGAATTGCATAGAACATGCATGGGATATGCTCCAAAGAAGATTAGATACTCATCAACCTACCCCAGAATCCTTGAATGATCTAAGAGAGCTTCTGCCCCAAAGAAGATGTCGAGCTGTTATTGATGCCCGTGGAGGTCATACATTGTAATGATATTCTTAAAATGCTTGAATTCCCTGGGAATAAAATTTCGTTATTTTACTCGACCTTTCTTAACCACCCTTTATACGCTGCGGACCTACAGGCAAAAATTAATTTTATTTCCTGCAACTTGAAATCATATTAATATGAATTTTCATCGCAAAATCTCATTTAAACTATTAAGTCAATATCACTAACTCATGTGGAGCAGTTTATTCAAGTGATCATTACAGGGGCACTTTAATTTGAGGTTAGTTTCAGTCATCAAAATGTCACTCAAACAGCTGGTGCAACGGAAAATGAGGGTTCACTTGGTAGCTTAACACTAAGTGAGTTTGGTGCAAACGGCCCTGAATGTAATATTATTGAAACTTCATTGTTTTATATCGTGATTTTAAGATAAATTATCGATATTTATTGAAATATAGGTGCTTGAAAAAACTGTCCTGAGGTATCAGGACCTCCTTTATAGCCTTTACATACTTACAATCAGATTATTACCAATTTCTCTTCAGAGATTGATAGAATCCAAAGCTCGTTGAGGCTGATTCCAAGCATGTTCAATGGGATGTAGGTCTGGCGATCTAATGGGCAGGGCTAGATGCAGAATGCGATGAATTTCTAAATCTCTCGCCGAAATATTCACATTCTGAAATTGCTCCTTTCATCTTATACAATTTTGGGTATTTCCTGTGATATTTTTTTGCATATTATGCAAAAAGTGGAATGGGAACGGGAATACACCGACCAAAATTTCAAAGAAAATACTGTTAAATGGTATACAGATGGTTCTAAAACCAACACGGGAGCTGGCGCTGGGGTTCACGGGGTCAAAGCCAAGTGTGCACTATCGTTAGGCTCCTGTGTGAGTGTTCTTCAAACAGAAATATTAGCAATCGAAAGATGTCAAGATAAGAATCTAGAGAGAAACTATCAGAATTGCGACATAGCTATTCACTCAGATAGTCACGCTGCTATTAAAGCACTGAACTCCTATGTCATCGACTCAGAGTCGACATGGGAATGCCGGAGCGAACTAAATGAGGTAGGCAAGGAAAATAAGGTCTCTTTAATCTGGGTTCCTGGTCATTCGGGAATCACAGGTGACGAAGAGGCCAATAAACTTCCAGAGAGGCTGCTCGGAAACCACTTGCTGGCCCAGAACCTTTCTGCGGTATAGGAAAATGTACCTATGAGAAAGAGTTTCTGGAGAAGGGGAAAACTGAAAGAGAAACACTCTGGCAGAATCTCCCAGGGTTGAATCACTCCAAAAAGTTCCTTCGGAATTTTGAAACTGTAAGATCCAAAAGATATTTGGAACCCAGTAAGAACTAACTACACCTCCTCACTGGCTTTCTTACAGGGCATTGTCGCCTCATAAAGCACTTGCTGACAATGGGCGTATCGGACACTGTAGATTCTGTGGGGAGGAGCAAGAAACTCCTATTCACCTAATCACAGAATGCTTTGGCATTGTAAGACAAACGAAACAATGCGTTGGTCAAGAGACCTGTAGGAGTGAGGAATTAGCCTCACTGAAGCCTTCCGAGATATTGGATTTCATAAGATCTCTGGGACTGGAAGGCGAGCTGTAAAGCTTTGTCAGGGGGCACAATAGACCATAAGGTCGTAGTGGACCGTAACCCCTTTTAAACTATCAATTATCCTGTGATATTGTTCTAATCCATCTTTCTTACAGGACTTTCCCTTTCTCCGATTCCATCCGCAACCGGAGTTTTCTCTGCTATTGGAGAATGGGGACTACGCCGTGGTATGTTTAGACTGTTACGAAACGCTCAGGACGCAAAGCTTAGAGTACGAGAGGTGGGGCCTGCCCCTGGATAAAAGACAGTACAACTGGATATTGCAGCCCCCTCCGCCTGAGGATAGTCCAGAGGCGGCCGTGGCCAGGCTCCCTAGCGGCCAACGAAGTGATAAAGTGGTGGGTTCTAAATTTCAATACTTAATCTGAACCTGAGAGAATGTCGTTGTTGCAGGTTCCTACAACGTTTATAGCTAAGCCTGCGAAGAAGAGTTCTCCTAAGGTGGCTGAGAAGAAAGCTGCTAAATCCGATCCAAATGGTGAGTAACGTTTTTAATTATCGATTGATATTCTGCTTTTTCTCTGTGAGCTACAGATCTGTAGCGTATGATTGATCTGTATCTTTGTGGCTGACTTACAGATTTGTGAATAATGAAATTCTGGAAGTTTTTCTGTATCTGTTGTATTAGAAGTGTCAATTTTGAACTAATTCATAATAAGATCATAGAATAGATATTTATTTATTTCTCTGTAAAATTGGACCGTAAGTATTGATTATTGGATATATTTATGGTTAATGTGTGTCTGTTTTAACAAGAAAGAGAAATTTACAACCGAAGTGCGAAAATGAAACACACAAGTAGTTGAGTATAGAAGAGTATTTCATATTCTGTGACAAAAACAAACCGTTCAACATAACCTCAATATACCTTTCGATATGTCTCCTGTGAGTTAAAGATTCATAGAAAGCGTCGGGAATCGTAATTTTCCTGTAATCTTATGAAAAGTTACAGATTTGCTTACAGATGAAAGCAGAATAACGCCATTATTCTGGGAGGATTCTGTATCTACAGAAACTTTTAAGGGATTTTCCTTTCATCTTTGTTAATGTTTTTCCTGCTCTCTATCTTCCAATGTTAAGGATTTTGTTTTATAACCAGTTAAATCTCTTTAGAATTAATTCGAGACCTTTCTACAAAGACCAAGAATGCACCCTTAAGATACACCACAATTTATACAAAGGGTATTTCGGTATTGGACAATCTTATTGTTGCAATCTGGCAGCTGACAGCTCTATCGTAACGTTTGACATTTTTGAAGTTATTGGTACTCAGAACGTTTTGACATACGACTTCTGTTGTTAACAGTTAGAAATTCATCTTGGCTAAAAATTGGAATTAATCATTTTTGTTCGATTATTTTTTTACAACTTTTGATGTGGATTAACTGAGAATAAGTGCATTTAAGTATATTTTTTGCAATGAGGCCAACATTTTTAAGTGAGGTTATAAAACTTGATATTCTACAATTGTGGGCTGTCAAATTCATTTAGAAAACATTAGTTACATTTATATTACTTTTTGTTTCTACAATGATATCTCTACTCAATCAAAAAATGACAAGTATTTGAAAACAAAAAATTATTTGATAATAACAATATCACAGTTTTCACGGAAGTTGATAAGAGCCTGCTTGAATAATGTTCTACGAAAAGTGTTTTTTCAAAAATGTTCGATATTTAATGGAATTGAGAGTATATCATAATATATATTTTCAATTTTGTCTGAAAAAAAATCTATTGGGAAATATCATAGATTTCTATGGTTTCCATTTGAAAAATATTCTGTTATTTAATTGATCTGAACTTTGAAGTGGCACGGAAATTTCGATAGCACCTATGAAAAATACTGAAAAAACTGCCTCAAAGATGTTTTTATTTCTAGTGCGTAGTTGCAATACTGCGGAAGTTATTGCCAATTATAATAATTGGCCAAATTCCAAAATCACCCTGTAGCATGGAAACTAGGCACCGTAGCGGCTTGTGGTATTCAGCAATTCATGTTTCTCGAAAAAAGAAAACATGACACGTATTTTATTTCTTTCCTTTCTCTTTTAATTTAGGAGATGTAGTACTTAATCATGGAAATCTGACCACCCTGTACATCAAGTAATTTCTTCATTAATTTTTCATGAAATTTCCCTAGAACTGGAATATCTGTAGTTCTCGACTTCTTGCTATCCAAGCTTGGTTTGCGTATATTTGTTATGGTACCTTTTTTTCAAACTTATCAGTTTCTTCTGTGTACTCCCATCAGGTTATTCAGGAAGGATTTGGTAGTAATCTTCGCCATTAATTTCAATTGCCTAATTAATTGTTGTTTCTGGCCTTGTTGAAGTATTTCTTATACCTTAAATATACCCTGTCGAATTCATTCTTATCTAAACATTCAGTTCGAAAGTGTTCTGGAGATCCGTGAAGTTGGCGAAAAGTTGGAGGCACTAATTCTGAAACTCTGTCCAATATTTAGTGCCTAATTAGTGCCGTTTGAATCATTGACAGCACCATTCTATTTTTTGAGAAATCAGTATCAAAATTTTCGAATTACCATGAAATTAATATATCAATATTTAGAGCTTAATTAGTGCCTATTAGTGCTTTCGGAACCGAAGGAAAAAACGAACTGTTTATCACAGATTACCTCCTTTAGTGCTGACTTCATGGTCAGGAACATATTGGAATTTCGTGAAAATTTTTGTTGCATTATTTAGTTCCTAATTAATGCCGATTAGTGCCGTTAAAACAGCTGCGACATAATTTTTAGTTTCACAGTAATTGAGTGTTTTTTTTATCAAGCATGAAGTTGGTGAAAAGTTAGAAGCTCTTATTCTGAAACTATGTCAAATAAACTGCTCCACATGAGTTAGGGATATTGACTCAAATTGCAAATATAGTTTAAATAAGATGAAAATTCATATTAATATGATTTCAAGTTTCAGGAAATAAAATTTCAAAATAAGAACATTCATGAAGCATATGCAAAGAACCAAACTTCAGAAAAAAGGCGACCAGATTGACGAAATGTCTCATACTGATTTTTATTGGATCGATTCAAGTTGTTATTGAGTTTTGAATGATTTTGCAGCGATTTTCTCGAAGATTGCATAGTTTTCGAAACGATTGAATACGATATCCCTAACTCTTGTGGAGCAGTATATTAAGACGTTACTCAACCATGCTTAATAATGTCCATATTTCAAATACGTGTTATAACAGAAGGAGAATCTTTCTGGATGAATTTAGAAATGCCATTTTCAGTTCCTTTGATAGTAAAATGTTTTTCGCCAACCCTGAGAGTTAATTAATAGCGGGTTATTCCGTATTTTTGATGTGGTAACGGAAATCCTCGCCTAAAGCTCGTAGCGTTAATATTAACGCTGCGACCGCTTTGTGCACACCGCAGAAAAGCAAAAAAAGCATCGTGTTTGATACGCGGGATTCACCTCATCAAGAATTCCCCTTGTGTCAGTCACTTCTTGCGTTTCCCCCCTTATTTATATCTGGCCTATCATCTCCCCTTCATAATCTCGCAGGAATGGTATACGATTTTTCGCCCCCCCTTGAAAATGAATAGAACATGAAACGAAGAGAGATCGTGACTGAGCGCTACTGAAAGATGCATAAGAACGTGTTTACCGTCTCATTACCTAGTGGCTTACTGAGATAAAAATTGAGAATGCTAGGAAAGAGCGTCAGGATGTTTGTGAGGTTGGCCCAGCATTTTTGGATTTTCGAAAAAGCTTTTGTTGTGCTGAATTGAGCTAGTTTTGTGCTGCTTTGTAGCGTTGAAAATTTTTCTTAATTCCGTGTGATTCTCGAGATACTTCAAAAACCCACCACTTTTCGAAGAATTGGATTCTAATGACTGAAAAAAATTGTGCTACACATGCACTGACTTGTGCCGTTCGAATTTTTCCGAAAGTATGTTTAATTTCCCGAAGAATCGAAATTGAAAAAAAAATACCAGAGCGCTTTCGTTTTTTCATGTCACAATTGAACGGAAGAAATTGTGCCACATTTGTGCTGTCTCGTGGCGTAAATATTTTCACGAGAATTCTTCAGATTTCAAGGCAAATTACGAAAATGAAAAAATTTTCATTTCGGTTCTTTTCTTTTTTTCTACGAAAATTGTTTGATATGATTGTGCCGCAATTGTGCCAACTTCTACCGGTCAGATTTTCAGAAAGAATCAGCAGGTTTTCCCTCATATGGAGAAAATGAGAAATATCAGTAGATTTTAGGATAAACAGCATACCTGGCAACAGCGTGTGTGAAGTTGGCCCAGCACTGTATTTTCGAGAAAATTTTCCTTGTGCTTAATTGAGATAGGCTCGTGCTGCTCTGTGCCATTGATATTTTTTTATTCCATACGGTTCTCAAGTTTAACAAAATGTGTTGAACTAACACATGCTTCTTACAACATATTTTGTGAAATATCTTGCGAGAACTGAATGTGATAAAATAAAAATTTCAAGTGAACAAAGCAGCACAAATACAGCACAATTCAGCTACACAATCTAGAAGTGTGAGCCAACTTCACACACACTGTTGCCAGGTATGCTGATTTTCCTACAGTCTACTTATTCTTATTTTCTCCATATGAGGAAAACCTGTTGATTGTTTCTGAAAATCTGACCGGCATAATATATAAAACAATCGTCAAAAAAAGTGCTGGGATAACATTGTTTTGATTTCTTTTTTTTTGGGTGATTTTGCGTGATATTCGCGGAAATTACAACGGCAAGACTTTGCCTACGATTAGAATAACTTTTTCAACTTATTATTTTTTAAAAGAAAAGTGCTAGGTTGACTTTTTTTCACTTTCATGATCTGGCAGAAAATATGAAGAATTTTCGCGCTGATATTTATTGCACAAGACAGCCCAAATAATGTGACACAAATTTTTCAATTCAATTGTGAGAAGAAAAAACTCCTTTTTTTTTCAATTTTGATTTTTCGGGAAATAAAGAAAACAATTTTCGTCGGAAATAAAGTGCTGGAACTTTTATTTAATTTCTCTATTTTTTGGATGAACTTGCGGGATATTTGCGAAAATTACACCTTCATAACTTTGCCTACGAGTAGCACAACTGTTTGAACATATTCATTTATACTCTGTTTTTTTTTTCAAGAAAATTGCTGGGTGGACCTTTTTTTTTAATTTCGATTTTTCGGGAAACTAAACAGATTTCCGGAAAAATTCGAACGGCATAATAATGACACCATGCGTAGAAACATATTATTCTGTGATTCAGCTTACTTAATACTCAATAATTAAAATTTCAAATATAAACTATATATTTCATGATATCTGAAGGCGATGTATGATATATGATATATTTCTGAAACGGAAAAAAAGCGGCGATTCTTTCTAAGCCATTTCAAACTATTGTTTCCATAGGAGAAAGTACAACTTTATGTTATAGCTCAGCAAGGAAACCTCTTGGGAAAAACCATAGTACGCTATTGGATTGCTATGAAAGAAGTGCCTGTATAATGTTTTCATTTCAACATCTTATCACAAACAGAAACGGAGATGATGATCAAAGTTGAAATCGCCCAAATTTCAATTTTGGCCTATATCTCGAAAACAAAAGAAGATAGAGAAATGCAGTTGATGGCATTATCAGTTTCTCTAAAAAAGACCACCGCAACGTGTCATTCATTTTCTTCTATCTCTCACGGTTAAAAAGTTGTAGTTCAAGTATCACCAATTTTGTCCACCTGTACATAACTAACTTCACCTTATTCATTCAAGATTTGAAACAGATGAATTCAAAATAGTAACAATCGAATGAATACACCATCTTCAATTCATAGGCTCCCAGATCATTCATCATGAGGAGGCTGGAGTGATGAAATCGGATTCAGTCATCCTCAGCATCCCATATTCCTTGGAGATTCCTCCTAGTATAAAGGTAACCACCCACTGCGTTTTCTAAAGGTCCAAATTGTCTTCCAGTCAACTTTATCAACAGATGAATGTTGATGAGACCTATGAATGCGAATTCGGGTGGTTTTGACAGGTTTTTAGGTCAATTTTAAATTCACCAAACCAACGTTTTGGAATAGATGATAGTTTGTTGTCCACCACAATAATCTGCGCATACACTACAAACATCAGGCTTAATAATTTAATAACATCACATCAGTCTTCTCAAAGATCTAGATGCGAGCAGTAGTTGTTCTCTCCAATATTTTAAATTAATTACAATAATATCGACAGCGGAACCACAAAAGGTTAAGATGTAAGTTGATGATTCTGACCATTTCCGAGCATTTTCTTCACTCGTATAATGTGTGTTTTTATAAAAAAAAAAGTTATAAGTTTTTAATTGTAAGTTTCGAATTTCTGTATTTGTGTAGTTATGTTCCATTTCAGAGCCCTGATGAAGATTTTAAAATTAAATCGAAACTAGTCGGCTTTTCTTCCAAAACGTTGGTTTTGTGAATTTAAAATTGACTTAAAAACCTGTCAAAATCACCAGAATTTATCAACGGAGAAACCGCACAATCAACTCCTACAATCGGGGGAACTCGCATCGCAACCACCAGAAAGAGCGCGGTTCGCCCCTAAAGGTCGCCACCCCCGCACGTACATTTTCCGGCCCATAAGTCACGGACCCGAATCGGCCTGCCGTCGACTTTAGGCGCTCGCTAATTACTTCCCCGTCACTTTTAAGCGATGCGGATAACCAAAAATGTCCCGCGTCTCTCTCCCCTCGGCCCTTTCGACGCAAACCCACCCCCCCTCCCTCGCTCGTCCCAGTCGATAGTTTCGTCTTCGGAAGGGGAGGACTGACGTCGCTCTCATCTTCCCGGCACGTCCTTTACATACGTTTCGCCCCGCTCGTTTCACAACTTCGCCCCGAGGGTAGCCCTTTCCGATTCGGGGGTTTGCGGTGTTGCGCGAGGGTGGCGGACGGAAGGAAGTGCAACGGCAGGGTCGGATCGGCGGGTTTTAGGTACTGAAATCGCTTGCACCAAACACACTTGGTGTTAAGTGTCCATGGGAATTAAATCAAGTTGCACCAGCTGTTGAGCCACGTTTAAATGACGAAAGCTAACCTTGAATTCAAGTGCTCCTGCAAAGGCCACTTGAATATTTATGTACGGGATTCTAACCTAAAAATAATTTGCAACACCAAATAAGTTAACAAAGTTGCCGAATTCCTCATTCAACAAGCCTTGGAATAGCAGTGGTAGTATACAACGATATATATACAGCACCTCAGAGGTAAAGTGTGTTAAGTCACATTTTTTCAGACACGAACTTTCTACAATATTATATTCACATTAGTAAATTCTAGCTAGTGGAAAACATTTTTAACTCCCTGGGTATATCAAGTCACCAAATAATGGCATAAAACATTCTTTGAAACAATAATGGAACTGATAAATCTCTCTTTTGTCTAATTTTGATATTGTGACTTAACACACTTTACCTCTGGGGTGCTGATAAATATTTTTTGAATAAGAGAGCTAAAATAATACAATAAATGTTGAAACAAAAAGAACCTAAGCTGAGGTAAAAAAAGGAACGGGGTACCATAACATTCTTCGTATGATACTGTAGTATCATACGATACTATAGAGTCAGGGGAAAAAACCTCAGCCGAAAAAACCTGTCTCCCCGTTAAAAAAATAAAATAAAATTGTTGTATCTGAATATTCTATATAGAAGGACATCACGATCAGCGGAACGGCTCTTCGGAGGAAGGATTTCCAAACACAAACTCCAACCTGAAAATAAAAAAAGACAGAACAGCAAGAGAATTCAATTTTTATTTCATCAAATTGATCTGAAATTTTCAACCCATTGCAAAAATGAGTTTGATATATGGTGTATGGCTCTAATGCCATCTTGGAATTTATAAATCGAACAATTATTAATTAGGGGTTCAACTGTTTCCTCTGATTCACCACATTCACAATTAGGACTATCAACCGAATTCCACTTGAAAAGCATGCTATTGGTACGACCATGACCTGTTCTTATTCGATTAAGAAGGGACCATATTCTCCTGGGAAGGTTAAAACCAGGAACTTTATTCGATGGATCAGATATTAGATCTTTATTAGATAAAGAACATACATCCCATTCGGATTTCCAGATTTCGTTGTAGCTGAAGTTCGAATTCAGAAAGTCATTCGACCAAATAGGTTTACGGGATTTCAGTCTTGGAATTCTATTTTCTGGAACGTAGGAAAGTATCGGAAAAGAATCCGGAAATGAATTGAATTTATTCCAAGAATTCCAAGTTGCAGACTGTCTTCGAATATGGGGAGGAACTATATTCGATAGCACTGGTAGCCATTGGATAGGTGTAGATCGGATGGTTCCAGTAATTATTCTCATTGAAAAATTGAGCTGTGCATCGATTTTCTGAACATGAACACTATTGAGCCAAACAGGGCAACAATATTCAGCGGTGGAAAAAACCAGGGCAAGGGCTGCTGTGCGAAGAGTAGTCGGGTCAGCACCCCATGATGTACCAGCAAGTTTCTGTAGAATGTTATTTCTCGTTTTCAGCTTCATTCGTGAGTCATCCAAATGTGCTTTGTAATTCAGAGAGGAATCTAATTTAACACCTAAGTATTTGGGAGTAAAATTATTTTTCAAAGCAAAGTTCCCGAAAAGGACATTTAATTTTCTAAATTTTTGATGGTTACTCAAATGAGATAACGAAACCTCGGTTTTATTCGGATTTGGACACAAACGCCATTCGAAAAGATAATTTTTCAAAATTTTCAGATCAGAAGTTAAATTTTCCTCAATACTTTGAAAATCAGAATGACGGAAAGCGAGTGCAATATCGTCGGCGTAAATGAATTTTTCAGATGAAGTACAAGGAATATCGCATAAATATAAATTGAATAGAAGGGGTGCTAAAACAGATCCTTGTGGAAGACCATTGTTCAAAGTTTTGAATTTACTACTATTATCATCAACAAAAACACGAAATCTTCTATCCGACAACATATTCTCTAATAGACGAATCATCTTTCCACATTTAAGATGTGTATAAAGTTTATAGATCAAACCATCTTTCCATACCGTGTCGTAGGCAGACGATAAATCTATGAAAGCTGAACCTGTTTTTGATTGTTATCGAAATCTGATTCGATAAATGTGGTCAAACTGGAAACTTGATCATTGCAATTTCTATTTTTCCTGAAACCGCCCTGACAATTTTGAAGAACATCCTCTATAGTAGGTACAATCCTGAAGAAAATCAACCTTTCTAAAATTTTCATAGGAACACTCAATAAACTAATTGGCCTATAACTACTCGCTTCGGAAGGATTCTTTCCACGTTTCAAAATGCCTATTACTTTCGCTTTGCGAAACTCAACCGGAAAATTGCCAGTACACAAAATGTTATTATAAAAGGATAACAACCACTGCAATGCCCTTTTTCCTAAATGTTTAATAAACTCAGGATAAATTCCGTCGAAACCCGCAGCTTTACGTGATTTCGTGCGTTTAATAGCTGCTTTCAGTTCATCAAGATTGAACGGTTCCGATATACTTTCTACAGCTCGAGCTGATTTCCTAAATCTGTGTAATTTTTTCTTTATATCCTTGACTAGGTGAATAGGAGTTTCTTCCTCCTCCCCACAGAATCTACACTCGTCAGTGTCCGATACGCCCATTCTCAGCCAGCAAGTACTTTCTGAGGCGACAATGCCCTGTGAGAAAGCCAGTGAGGAGGTATAGTTGGTTCTTACTGAGATCCAAGTATCTTTTGGATCTTGCAGTTTCAAAATTCCGAAGGAACTTTTTTGAGTGATCCAACCCTGGGAGATTCTGCCAGGGTGTTTCTCTTTGAGTTTTCTCCTTCTCCAGAAACTCTTTCTTATAGGTACATTTTCCTATACCACAGAAAGGTTCTGTGCCAGAGAGTGGTTTCCGAGCACCCTCCCTGGCAAGTTTGTTGGCCTCTTCATTACCTGTGATTCCCGACTGACCAGGAACCCAGATGGAAGAGACCTTATTTTTTTTGCCTACCTCATTGAGTTTGCTCCGGCATTCTCATCTTGACTTTGAGTCGATGACATAGGAATTCAGTACTTTAATAGCAGCTTGACTATCTAAGTGAATCGCTATGTCGCAATTCTGATAGTTTCTCTTTAGCTTAATGTCTAGACATCTTTCGATTGCTAATATTTCTGCTTGCAGAACACTCTCACAGGAGCCTAACGATAGTGCACACTTGGCTTTAGCCCCGCGAACCCGTGAAGCGTGTTGGTTTTAGAACCTTCTGTATACCATTTAACAGTATTTTCTTTGAAATTTTGGTCGGTGTATTCCCGCTCCCATTCCTCTTCTATGCATAGCATCGTACTGAAGTTTTTCTCAGTACTTACTTTCTTGACCATTACATCACTAGGAAGGATGACCCTGATGCTCTATGCCTTGTTCAACGTTGTCTTCATTGTAACTTTCTCCTTCATTTCATATGAATATGAATACAATCTTTCCTCTAGAGGTTAACTCCAGAAACTTAACCATGTGGATGGACAATTGTGCACTTCCACATTTTTTATCAGAATTGTGGGTGTAGATACATATTTAATAGGAGGATTCTATTAGATCTGGAAGATGTTGTGACTGTAACGATGGCGTTCGATCTGTTGTTGACGATGGCAATTAACGGCATAAACCTAGCACTACAAGTGCTGGAGCAACTTCACGCACTATCATCTTGGCCTTCACTAGATTTTAAGAAAAAGAATAAAACGGTAAAGAAAAAAATTCTTTGCCTTTACGGAGGCCACACCGAAAACATTTTTGAAACATAGATGAATTCAAAATAGTTATCATCGAAATGAATACCATTTTCAATTCCCAGGCTTCCAGATCTTTTATCATGCTCAGTACATCTCAACCGATTGCTTTAAATATTTTATGAAGATTTTGTCCCTGAGATGTATGCGATACTGATGATGCCAAACAAGGCTGAAACCGGTATATCTCTCATCTTAGTGACAAAATCTAATATCATTTCTCCAACCTCATGATAAAAGATCTCTGAGCCTGGGAATTGAAAATGGTATTAATTTCGATGATTACTATTTTGAATTCATCTATGATTCTCCACTAGACTGTTCCTGACTGAAGAGATGAAAGCGGCGTTACGACCCTGCCCCAACCACCCCCGTCCTCCCCTCCGACTGCACGAAATCAAGCACGCCACCACACACGTACACGGGGGGCAGAACCGAGCACAGAGCTCGTGTCGACGCGGACGCGTAGAGACAGATATCTGCGACCTAGAGCGAGGCGGCGTAGTCGCTCCTGTCAATAAACGCCTTTTTGCGGTATCACGCCCGGGCGTCGTCGTATTCACCCCCTTAGCAGACGTCGTTCCCTTTTTCGTCTCCCGTCGCCGTCGGCAAGCATGGGAGACCGCGACTCGATTTATGTGCGATTCGACCTCCTGGTGCACGCGAAGTAGTGGCCTGTGGACATATGGAGTTCAAGTACGGGTACCCCTCGGGGGTGGGATACTCCCATCCGTATTTTTTCCCGACGTCGAACGGAGGTGAGTCTGTGACGGATGGGGGAGGTTTGAGGTGTTTGTTGTGACGACAACGCGGGAGTTTGGGGTTTTGTTTACGTCGGTGGGGTTGGTTTTTTTTTTTTTTTGAAGTTTTATTTGGTTGATGCAAAAGGGTAATGATATGTCCCAAGTGGTTTAATGATGAATAAATAAACTTCTCTCATTACGAATATTATTACTTGGTTTGAGTGTCGTGTTTTCAACTTATTTAAGTTGAAGTTCTCAATTCGACTCATTTTTTTTTTAATGTTTTTCTACTTGGTGAACCGATTTTTGTGATTCTTCTTTTAGGTTGCGTTCATAAACTTACTCAGAGTAAGCTCTCCTTACTCTGAAGCGTTCACAAACTTACTTTGTCTTCCTCGGAGTATACTCTGTGAGCGTTCATAAACTTCCTCTGAGTAAGCTCTGCATACTCACCGGTGTGAACCTACCAGACCAAATCCATCAGACCGTTTGTCGGAAACGCCCGAACGCGGTGTCCAGTGGCGTACGGATCTTCAGTAAGATGAATGGTGTAACACGGCTGATTCGCATAAATAATGAACAAGGGATGTCAGACTTTATTGAATTTCTATTAAAAAAAGACTTCTACAGGAAACGAGGGTTGATTTTAACGGAGCTACTTCGGAAAGATATGAAATATCAGTGATCCGCTATATAGGGAATATTTCGTTGGATCATTACATTATCACGGAAAATATCCGACGAGAGCATAATGACACTCGGCATGCGGAATTGTTATTTTGATGTAAATATTGCCTGGAAATTTCGTTCCCTTGCAAAGGGATCCAGGGGGTGAAATTTCATCCCCTATTTTGAAAAATTCGATATCTCGGAAAATACTGAACGGAGCACAATTAAACTCGGTACGTAGTACTGTTATATGGATTCGAACATGTGGTGAAAATTCCGTCCACTTGCAGAGGGAGCCAGGGGGTGAAATTACATCCCCTATTTTGAAAAATTCGATATCTCGGAAAATCCTCAACGGAGCACAATTAAACTCGGTACGTAGTACTGTTATATGGATTCGAACATGTGGTGGAAATTTTGTCCACTTGCAGAGGGAGCCAGGGGGTGAAATTTCATCCCCTATTTTGAAAAATTCGATATCTCGGAAAATACTCAACGGAGCACAATTAAACTCGGTACGTAGTACTGTTATATGGATTCGAACATGTGGTGAAAATTCCGTCCACTTGCAGAGGGAGCCAGGGGGTGAAATTACATCCCCTATTTTGAAAAATTCGATATCTCGGAAAATACTCAACGGAGCACAATTAAACTCGGTACGTAGTACTGTTATATGGATTCGAACATGTGGTGAAAATTCCGTCCACTTGCAGAGGGAGCCAGGGGGTGAAATTACATCCCCTATTTTGAAAAATTCGATATCTCGGAAAATCCTCAACGGAGCACAATTAAACTCGGTACGTAGTACTGTTATATGAATTCGAAAATGCGGTGAAAATTTTGTCCACTTGCAGAGGGAGCCAGGGGGTGAAATTTCATCCCCTGTTTCGAAAAATTCGATATCTCGGAAAATACTAAACGGAGCACAATTAAACTCGGTACGTAGTACTGTTATATGGATTCGAACATGTGGTGAAAATTTTGTTCACTTGCAGAGGGAGCCAGGGGGTAAAATTTCATCCCCTATTTTGAAAAATTCGATATCTCGGAAAATACTCAACGGAGCACAATCAAACTCGGTAGGTGTGACTATTATATCTATTCGAACATTTGATGAAAATTTTGTCCACTTGCAGAGGGAGCCAGGGGGTGAAATTACATCCCCTATTTTGAAAAATTCGATATCTCGGAAAATATTCAACGGAGCACAATTAAACTCGGTACGTAGTACTGTTATATGGATTCGAACATGTGGTGGAAATTTTGTCCACTTGCAGAGGGAGCCAGGGTGTGAAATTTCATCCCCTATTTTGAAAAATTCGATATCTCGGAAAATACTCTTCGGAGCACAATTAAACTCGGTAGATGTGACTATTATATCGATTCGAACATTTGATGAAAATTTTGTCCACTTGCAGAGGGAGCCAGGGGGTGAAATTACATCCCCTATTTTGAAAAATTCTATATCTCGGAAAATCCTCAACGGAGCACAATTAAACTCGGTACGTAGTACTGTTATATGGATTCGAAAATGCGGTGAAAATTTTGTCCACTTGCAGAGGGAGCCAGGGGGTGAAATTACATCCCCTATTTTGAAAAATTCGATATCTCGGAAAATACTCAACGGAGCACAATTAAACTCCGTACGTAGTACTGTTATATGGATTCGAACATGTGGTGAAAATTTTGTTCACTTGCAGAGGGAGCCAGGGGGTGAAATTTCACCCCCTGGCTCCCTCTGCAAGTGGACAAAATTTTCATCAAATGTTCGAATAGATATAATAGTAACACCTACCAAGTTTGATTGTGCTCCGTTGAGTATTTTCCGAGATATCGAATTTTTCAAAGTAGGGGATGAAATTTCACCCCCTGGCTCCCTCTGCAAGTGGACAAAATTTTCATCAAATGTTCGAATAGATATAATAGTCACACCTACCGAGTTTGATTGTGCTCCGTTGAGTATTTTCCGAGATATCGAATTTTTCAAAATAGGGGATGTAATTTCACCCCCTGGCTCCCTCTGCAAGTGGACAAAATTTTCATCAAATGTTCGAATAGATATAATAGTCACACCTACCGAGTTTGATTGTGCTCCGTTGAGTATTTTCCGGGATATCGAATTTTTCGAAATAGGGGATGAAATTTTACCCCCTGGCTCCCTCTGCAAGTGAACAAAATTTCCACCACATGTTCGAATCCATATAACAGTACTACGTACCGAGTTTAATTGTGCTCCGTTGAATATTTTCCGAGATATCGAATTTTTCAAAATAGGGGATGTAATTTCACCCCCTGGCTCCCTCTGCAAGTGGACAAAATTTTCATCAAATGTTCGAATAGATATAATAGTCACACCTACCGAGTTTGATTGTGCTCCGTTGAGTATTTTCCGAGATATCGAATTTTTCAAAATAGGGGATGAAATTTCACCCCCTGGCTCCCTCTGCAAGTGGACAAAATTTTCACCGCATTTTCGAATCCATATAACAGTACTACGTACCGAGTTTAATTGTGCTCCGTTGAGGATTTTCCGAGATATCGAATTTTTCAAAATAGGGGATGTAATTTCACGCCCTGGCTCCCTCTGCAAGTGGACGGAATTTTCACCACATGTTCGAATCCATATAACAGTACTACGTACCGAGTTTGATTGTGCTCCGTTGAGTATTTTCCGAGATATCGAATTTTTCAAAATAGGGGATGTAATTTCACCCCCTGGCTCACTCTGCAAGTGGACAAAATTTTCATCAAATGTTCGAATAGATATAATAGTCACACCTACCGAGTTTGATTGTGCTCCGTTGAGTATTTTCCGAGATATCGAATTTTTCAAAATAGGGGATGAAATTTCACCCCCTGGCTCCCTCTGCAAGTGGACAAAATTTTCACCGCATTTTCGAATCCATATAACAGTACTACGTACCGAGTTTAATTGTGCTCCGTTGAGGATTTTCCGAGATATCGAATTTTTCAAAATAGGGGATGTAATTTCACCCCCTGGCTCCCTCTGCAAGTGGACGGAATTTTCACCACAAGTTCGAATCCATATAACAGTACTACGTACCGAGTTTAATTGTGCTCCGATGAGTATTTTCCGAGATATCGAATTTTTCAAAATAGGGGATGTAATTTCACCCCCTGGCTCCCTCTGCAAGTGGACAAAATTTTCATCAAATGTTCGAATCGATATAATAGTCACATCTACCGAGTTTAATTGTGCTCCGTTGAGTATTTTCCGAGATATCGAATTTTTCAAAATAGGGGATGAAATTTCACCCCCTGGCTCCCTCTGCAAGTGGACAAAATTTTCACCGCATTTTCGAATCCATATAACAGTACTACGTACCGAGTTTAATTGTGCTCCGTTGAGGATTTTCCGAGATATCGAATTTTTCAAAATAGGGGATGTAATTTCACCCCCTGGCTCCCTCTGCAAGTGGACGGAATTTTCACCACATGTTCGAATCCATATAACAGTACTACGTACCGAGTTTAATTGTGCTCCGTTGAGTATTTTCCGAGATATCGAATTTTTCAAAATAGGGGATGTAATTTCACCCCCTGGCTCCCTCTGCAAGTGGACAAAATTTTCATCAAATGTTCGAATCGATATAATAGTCACATCTACCGAGTTTAATTGTGCTCCGTTGAGTATTTTCCGAGATATCGAATTTTTCAAAATAGGGGATGAAATTTCACCCCCTGGCTCCCTCTGCAAGTGGACGGAATTTTCACCACATGTTCGAATCCATATAACAGTACTACGTACCGAGTTTAATTGTGCTCCGTTGAATATTTTCCGAGATATCGAATTTTTCAAAATAGGGGATGTAATTTCACCCCCTGGCTCCCTCTGCAAGTGGACAAAATTTTCATCAAATGTTCGAATAGATATAATAGTCACACCTACCGAGTTTGATTGTGCTCCGTTGAGTATTTTCCGAGATATCGAATTTTTCAAAATAGGGGATGAAATTTTACCCCCTGGCTCCCTCTGCAAGTGAACAAAATTTTCACCACATGTTCGAATCCATATAACAGTACTACGTACCGAGTTTAATTGTGCTCCGTTTAGTATTTTCCGAGATATCGAATTTTTCGAAACAGGGGATGAAATTTCACCCCTGGCTCCCTCTGCAAGTGGACAAAATTTTCACCGCATTTTCGAATTCATATAACAGTACTACGTACCGAGTTTAATTGTGCTCCGTTGAGGATTTTCCGAGATATCGAATTTTTCAAAATAGGGGATGTAATTTCACCCCCCAGCTCCCTCTGCAAGTGGACGGAATTTTCACCACATGTTCGAATCCATAATACAGTACTACGTACCGAGTTTAATTGTGCTCCGTTGAGTATTTTCCGAGATATCGAATTTTTCAAAATAGGGGATGTAATTTCACCCCCTGGCTCCCTCTGCAAGTGGACGGAATTTTCACCACATGTTCGAATCCATATAACAGTACTACGTACCGAGTTTAATTGTGCTCCGTTGAGTATTTTCCGAGATATCGAATTTTTCAAAATAGGGGATGAAATTTCACCCCCTGGCTCCCTCTGCAAGTGGACAAAATTTCCACCACATGTTCGAATCCATATAACAGTACTACGTACCGAGTTTAATTGTGCTCCGTTGAGGATTTTCCGAGATATCGAATTTTTCAAAATAGGGGATGTAATTTCACCCCCTGGCTCCCTCTGCAAGTGGACGGAATTTTCACCACATGTTCGAATCCATATAACAGTACTACGTACCGAGTTTAATTGTGCTCCGTTCAGTATTTTCCGAGATATCGAATTTTTCAAAATAGGGGATGAAATTTCACCTCCTGGATCCCTTTGCAAGGGAACGAAATTTCCAGGCAATATTTACATCAAAATAACAATTCCGCATGCCGAGTGTCATTATGCTCTCGTCGGATATTTTCCGTGATAATGTAATGATCCAACGAAATATTCCCTATATAGCGGATCACTGATATTTCATATCTTTCCGAAGTAGCTCCGTTAAAATCAACCCTCGTTTCCTGTAGAAGTCTTTTTTTTAATAGAAATTCAATAAAGTCTGACATCCCTTGTTCATTATTTATGCGAATCAGCCGTGTTAAACCATTCATCTTACTGCAGATCCGTACGCCACTGGACACCGCGTTCGGGCGTTTCCGACAAACGGTCTGATGGATTTGGTCTGGTAGTTTCACACCGGTTGCATACTCTGCTATTTGGGAGAGTAAACACATACTCTGACAGCTGTGACGTGCGATTTTCATTCTGTCTTGCTCCTTGCTCCCGCGAATTTTTCGAAACTTGAATATTATTCGAATAATTATTTATTTTTAATTTTGTTTTATTTCAATAACGAAATACGAAACAATAAATTTTCCACGTGGAACAACTGTGAAATAAAGAAATATAGGAAAGAATTACTTTAATAAATTTGATGAAAATGCTAGCAGTGAATTAACGTAGCTCAAAGGAGATAATGGAGTTTCGAAAAGAGTTTTTCCCTGCATTGCAGAACCTAGAGTGGTCCGTTCAAGTTCAAATGAATCGAGACATAAAAAATCCCACAATAACTGTTTTTGTACCTGATTAGAAATCTTTATTGATATTTTGTTATATTCAAGAGTCATGATCTGTTAAGGTTCATTCATATTTTGCTTTATCTTTTATAGAATATTTTTTAACTTTCTCAAATGAAACTATTTCTTGTTACGGAGTATTTAATTTTTTCTGGCGTAGAGTCAATAAAACAACAAAACATGTTATAACATTCTTAATTTTCTGCTTCAAGAAAAGATTACAGACAATAATATCCTTTTTCATTGTTTCTGTCTCATTAGAAGTATCTTAACGTCCTGAGAACCTTTATCAATTCCCTCACAATCATCAAAAAACACGGTTGTGCTCTGCTTTTGAAATGAAAGAAAAATAGATTATACTTCGAAGAAACAACTAAAAATGTCCGACTAGAATGAATTTTTTCATTAAACTTCTATTATTCATTCACGATAGCAACAATTCAATATTAAATTGGTATCTAAAAAATGTATATACACAAGTATTATTCATAACCTATACCTTTGTTCACATGTTTGAATGACATTTGTCAGAGTAAGATTGTGAAGGACGAGTGTGGAGTTAAGACCGACGTATATTTCTGATCATATGGCCATACTTTTACTCTACTCTCTGAGTAAGTTTGTGAACGCAGCCTTATTGAAAAAATCTTATTAGGTGGATTACCCAGCGGGTAATATGTCTAGAATGGTTTAATGATGAATGCACAGGTCTTATGTCGGTTATTCATGTTTTATTTGATTTGAGAGAATGTTGTTCTCAATTCGACTAAATTTTTTCATGTGTGTTATTTCACCATTTTCGACCTGGTGAACTGATTTTTAGGATTATTTTATTATTGAAGAGCTGGAATTTTTTGAGTCTTCCTATGTCGATTCCGAAGGGTATTATCTGGGTGTTTTAGTGACAAACACACTCCTCCTATCCCGGTTGTTATTACTTTGTTGTGTTTAAACCGACGAAGTTCTTAATTCGACTCAATTTTATTTATATATGTATCTCTGGATTTTAAACTGGATGATTATTTTTGCAGTGTAGTCCCATTCCACTTTGGTCTACTCATGACAAGGGTATTCATGAGAAAACCATTATACATAAATAATATCAATTTTGCCTCAAGTATAAGCGCGTCAAGTGAGTGAAGTAATAATTCTTCTTATGTAAACTAATGTTTGTTCCCTTAGCTGATGACATATATTAATGATAGGTTACTATTCTTTCATTTTAAATTAGACAGTGATTCACTGAAAATCAAAAAGTCAATCAATTTATAGCTCTTATATGATGTAAGAGTTCCAAAATTATTGTTATTTATGGTTGGAATCCAGAGATAACAATAATTGTGCGTAAATACTTGAAATTGAATATTATTGTAATAATTTTATTGACTTTTAAGAAGTCCAATATTCTTCATTTTAATTTTCTTATGTTTTAGTTATAGAAGAATATGCAACTATTTTTTTATTTTACTTTTCAGTGATCTAGTTCTAAATTTCTAACATCTCGGGCTAGTTGTGCTATTTTCAAGTAAATGTTCTTACTATACAGTGAGGACTAAGAAAGACCACCCCAACCCCTAACGTTGTTCTAATGCAGGGATGGGCAACCTTTTTTCGCAGAGGGCCAAATAGAAAAATTTTTCATAGACCACGGGCCGAAAATATATTCCCAATATAAAAAAAAAATAATTCATTCAAAAAGAACGAAATAAACTTGACGTTCCTTACAATAAGATAATTAAAGAAAAATTTGCACTTATATAATTCCAAAAAAAAAAACAACTCCATAACTCATCAGTCACTAGTTTTCAAGTAATGGGACACCTGGGTTTGTGTTTTATCCTTGATCGTTGATCGATTCTTGAATTTTGTGAATAAAAGTTTTGCAAAGGTTACTCACGACACAGATTTTTCAGAACACTGTGCGCTAAAAGTAGATGCATAGAAAAATTCGGATCAAATTTATTCGGCAATCTGTCATTCTAATCCACCTATTCAAAAAGTATTGAGTTGATGAATAATAAATCCATACTTGAAGAAATTTTCAATTGTACCTAGATTATATTTGAAAAATTAGAATGAATATTCGGAATTGATAGCTCAAAAAATACTAATAATTTTTTCGAAAATATCTTCGCCTTCGTATAGTGTCTTTTATTGGCCTTAGCGCAAGCAATTCTTTTGTTAGTTTGAAATTTTGATCGACTGCTCGAATAAAGTTTGCTAACTGATAACAATGATATCAGTGCTTTCATCCAATGCTATGGAAAAAGCAACAGATGTTTCCATCACATTTCCAAGAGCAACTTTTATATTTTCAGACATTGCGCATGCAGCGAATGAAAATTAGGAAATTTGTTGATGTGGTATCTTTGTTGAGCAAATTTGGGGTTGCGACGTGTGGGAAAAAATGCATTGGCGGGCCAAGAGATACCTATACGCGGGCAGTAGGTTGCCCATATCTGTTCTAATGGAACCGGTGAAAATATTCTGCATTTCTACTGGATTTTTTCTATATCGGTAAAAAGGTTTCACATTTTATCTTTGTTTTCATGTAACAAAATATCACTTTCATCAGATTACTTGTCAAAAATATACTCCAAAAATAATAAATTATCTGAAATTTTTTAAATGGAAAAAATTTTCGATTCTTTATATGTCATAATCATCTATTGTTTCTATAAGAAAAAACACATCTTTATAATATATTTCTACAAGGAAACCCCTTGGTCGAAATTCGGATATCTACACCAAAAGATTACTATCAAAAATGTATAATATTTTTATTTCAACATTGTAGCATGAACAGAAACGAAAGAAATTGTAGTTCAGGGACAAATTTTGCCCACCCTGCACGTTGTTTTGTTAATTATTTTCATAAGAGTTAATTTTTTTTTAGTGGGATCTGATCAGTGTGTTATTTGAAGAAGTATCGTAATATTCTGCCTGAGTTTATTGTTTTTTTTATATTTTATTCATTTAATGTTTATAAAAAATGACAAAATGATTTCTTCCGATTCTTTATGTCGTGAAAATTTTCGTATGCTATTGTAGAAAAATTCAGACATATAGTACCATCATACAAAAATCAAATATGTCTCTACGGACAGCCAAGCCACGCTGAGGGAATCATCCAGCCAGGAGTCTCGGCTGACATGGGAATGCCGTAATACCATAGAACAACTAGCCAGAGGCAAAAAGTTACTCTATTGTGGGTACCGGGGCATTGTACAAAAATTCTCTTCCCCTACACTATAATAATTGTTTTATTTTGTTTTTGAAGGAATTTTGATTCAAATTTCCAAAAACAGGTTATCATAAATTCATGGCGGATGTCTCAAATTTGCGGTCCTGTGAACTAGAATACTATACATATCCGAGTGCCTCCTTCGATAATTGGGGAATAATGACTGCTTCCTAAGCGAATTCAATCTAGATCTGATAATCGTCAGTCTGGTTTTTATCCATGAGTTTAATTCAAATAGTATTTGTCAATACTGTTAACGCCTTTGTGGCTATGATTTCCAAGTTTGAATAAGTACTTTTGCTTAGTAAATCTCTAAATAATTTACAATCTCGAGCCGTAAAGAAGGAGGAATATTTCAACTCCAGAACGTAGGCGAATTGAATAAACTTTGAGAGCAAAAATACAGTCCAACTTACTGATAATATCCCTCATCGCCATTTTTTTCATCAAATTATCCAGATATTTAATTCAGAGAAATCAGCTTTCTTTTTTACATCAAAAATAAGATATCCATCGGAAATATCAAAATCGATAAGACCCCCATTCAAACACGACGCTTCCGCCCGCGCCATCCGCAAAAGAGCATTTTATCGTCCCTGCTAGCGGAAGTGGGAAATTCGGATCGTTGAGGTCGAGAGCCCGTGTTCCCGTGCCGTCCGTTCGAGGACGCTCCAGACGCCCCTCTCGGGCCAATTTCGGCCCTTCGGGCGCACAACAAATCAATGGGACCAATTTCCCTTGATCCAATTTGTCGCCAGATGACGGGCCGAGAGCTTCCTCTTCGAGCGAGTCATCAACAGCCGTAAAGTCGTTTGATCCTCGACACCCTCCCGCCCCTCCCTTCTCTCCCTCACTCTCCCCCTCCCTTCAGTCCCGCTTCATTCCCGGCGAATCTGCGGTGGCGGCTTAATGGCCCCTGGCGCCCCCAATAAAAACTAAACTGGCGCCCTTGCAGGGTGACACCGACGGGAAGCGGGCACATCTGTGAGGCATCGGGTCGGGTCAGTGGCGTGGGAGGGGGAGGAGGGTAGCGATGAGTCACTGTTGTCACCTTTTGGTGTAAATTAAGGGTCTGTAGATGAAGGTTTTTCGGGTTTTCAGTCCCGGACTCTGTAACGGAAGAAAGGATTGAAAGTTTCAGTGGAGCGTCCAGAGATTATGATTGGGGGGAGGGAGGAGGGTAAATTTTAGGCGGGTGACGTGAATTAATTATAAGATGAGGTGCTTGAGCGAACGCGAGGGAGTGATTGATTGACATTAATTTTATTCCATTGGTTTTTGTATAATGTTTTATATGCTTTTACACTGATTTTTTTCTTTCTTTTTTGCTGATGTTTAGTGCCAAGACTGTTGCTCATATAAAAAACTATTAATATCAGCAAAACTGAAAACGTCCACTTCCAAAAGAGAAATGATGATCTCAATTAAATTAGCGTTACGGTTTTCGGATTATGTGATGGAAGCTAGAAGAAGTGCAAGGTTTATGGGAATTTATCTTGACCAGAACTTGGTACTCGCGTGTACAGGGTGGGCAAATTGGTGATACCTGAACTTCAACTTTTTAACAGTGAGAAATAGAGAAGAATGAATGACACGTTTCGGAGAAACTGATGATGCGATCAACAGCATTCCTCTATCTTCTTTTGTTCTTGAGTTATAGGCCAAAATTTAAATTTGGACGATTTCAATTATGAATGTTGAAATGAAGACATTATACAGGCAATTTTTTCATAGCAATCTAATAGCGTTCTTAGTTTTTTCCCAAGAGGTTTCCTTGCTGAGCTATAACATTAAGTTGTGTTTTTTTCTTATGGAAACAATAGTTTGAAATGGCTACTTTTTCCCGTTTCAGAAATATATCATACACCGCCCTCAGATTCATTCAGATATCATGAAAAATATAGTTTGTATGTGAAATTTGAATTATTGAGTATTAATTAGGCTGAATCACAGAATAATATGTCTCAACGTATGATGTCATTATTATTTTGCCATTGAATACTTGATTCAATTCGATATGGTTTGAGCTCTGTTCAGAACAACTGTCGGCAATATAGAAACGATTGAAAACTACGAGAAATATGATGTTAATAGTTATTTATGATATAAATATTAAAGGTGAAAAAATTTGTGAAATGAACGGAGCGAATAAAATAAAAACAAAATAAAATCACACAAATACCATACAATGTTTTTTGTACAACTGCCCTATTTTGAAAATGAAATGGGCGGATTTGCAATGACAATAAACTTCAAAATGCATTTTAATATTCAAATAATCAAAAGTTTGTTGTGAATGCCAACGTTATAATTACTAACAAATGTGAAATGAATTTCGTTCCTGTCCAATTTTCATCTTGGAATTTTAACTGCTCAATATGTTTGTCGAGAGTCCAATTATTAATAAAAGTGACGATTTGGTTGTTCCTCTGAATATTGAAGATCTGCAAGAAGAGCAAATCTGGAACTCCTACCTAAAGAATGTGTTCAGCAGTACGATATTGCACATAACAATTTCCTGGCTTGGTGTAGCTAAATTAAAAAATGTAGAAGGGAACTTCAGTGAAACTATTTTCCTGGCATACTTAGAAGAAAAATAAAAAATATGGAGTTCATAATCTTTGTGGTGCGAAATTACGATAAAAAAGTCAAGCGCCCTTGTTAAAAATGGTGTGGATGTTCGTAAATATTTTTAGGTAATAGCATATTTAAAACGGAAAAGTAAAGGATATCGTCCCAAAAAATCGAAATTTCTCACTCTTGAACAAGTTGAAAAATTTATAAAGGGGGCACCAGATGAGAAATACTTGATGGTTAAGGTTGCAATTATTTTCGGATTATTTGGGGCCTGTCGGCGTGAAGAATTGTGTAATTTATCAGTGGAAGACATCGAAATAACAATAGGTAAATCATTGATTATACAACTTCCAAAGACACGCAAGTCAGTCGTTCTTTCAGTATTATTGGGAAGTATGTTGACTATTTTCATAAGTACTTTGCACTGCGCCCTTTTGTCATCAAAATTTTTTATTTCCTGAAATACATAAATAATAAATGTGATGTCAATCCAGTTGGTATTTATAAATTTGTTAAAATTCCATCTATTGTTCCCGAATTCCTCAAACTGCCAGAACCAAAGCAATATATAGGACACTGTTTTCGAAGATCTTCCGCTTCATTGCTAGCAGAATCAGGACCAAATATTACTGATTACTGATATAAAAAAACATGGTGGATGGAAGTCGACGACGGCAGCCGAATGCTATGTTGATCATTCCATTGCATATAGAAATGTCATCGCTGAAAAAATTCTCCCAACCTCAACAAATTTTGGATCATCATTATCCAATATTGTACTTCCGGTTTCTACAAGTACTGATGGTGTTGATAATTCTAATAATGTGTTACTATGCTCCCTAACGTCACAGGGCATTAATGTTAGTATTTGTTCTAGTTTTACGATTAATATTAATGTTAATAAGTAATGATTTTTAAATATTAATAATAAAAATTTGCAATTGCTGAATTTTTCTCATCTGATATCATCATAAGAAAATGCTAGAAATATTTTTAACACTAATGTTAAAAATATGTTCAACACACTTCCACGTAAACAATCAATTTCAACACTAAAAGTTTTATTTTAGCTGCAATAATGACTTCGAATTGACAGTTGTTCTGAACAGACATCAAACCACGGAGCATTGAATCAAGTATTCAATCGCAAAATAATAATAACATCATGTCATTTGTCAAATTGTAAATGTTCAATAATTATATGACTTGTCCTATGCATGTGAAATGTCTCACTTGATGAAGAAATTTATTATTATTATATTTTCATCTGCATTCGAAGGCTTCGTGTGGAAAACTCTTTTTCAGATGCTGGTCGGACATAAGTAATATATTAGCAGATCATTCGTCGGTTAACATTTCCACTAACTTAACTCTTAACTTAAAAATTATTCGATTAGTGTGAAGATGTTAACGTCGTTATAAAACTATTAACGGATTAACGAGTTAATGTCCAGCCATGTTGGCCCTATATTACCAACATAATCTCTTCACACCCCCTCCCGGGATGACAATAATTCTCAAACGGTCCATTTGTCCGCCTGCCACTTGTTGTGGTCCGGGTCAATAAGCGCGTCGGATCGAAGATCTCTCCGACCCCCGGCATCATCCCCCCGATGAAATATCTCCGGGCGAGTCCGTGGGTCACGGAACGGTCAAACGACGCCGCCAATCTTCTCGCTCGGTCGCCGCGGCCGACCCCGAATTGATGATACCGCCGCCTCCGGCTTTAAGCTGCCCCCTTCAACTCTGGGGGCGAGATGTGTGCACCTGCGGGTGTTCGCATCTCGACCGTTCCCCAAATTTCTGGTCGGGCGTGGCAAGGATGGTGAGAGGATGTCCTTTTTTCTAACCTTTTTTCGTGGCTTTGAGGACTTAAGATCATTTCCGACCAGTACTGATAGTGGTGATATCCTCCTACTAGCACAATGTAAACAGGTCGGGCAAGTAACGGTAGAGTACTAAAGGGTTGCGTTCATAAACTTACTCAGAGTAAACCCCCCTTACTCTGAAGCGTTCACAAACTTGCTTTGACTTCCTCGGAGTATACTCTGTGAGCGTTCATAAACTTCCTCTGAGTAAGCTCTGCATACTCTGCTATTTGGGAGAGTAAACACATACTCTGACAGTTGTGACGTACGATTTTCATTCTATCCTGCTCCCGCAGACTTTTTGAAACTTGAATATTATTCGATTAAGTATTTATTTCTGGTTTTGTTTCATTTCAATAACGGAATACGAAACAATTAATTTTTCAAGTGAAACAACTATTCTGTGAAATAAATAAATATTGGAAAGAATTACTTTTATGATTAATAAATCTAATGAAATTACTAGCAGTGAATTAACGAAGCTCAAAGTGAACTTTACCAAGAGATGGTAAAGAAAAAAAGAGTTTTTCCCTGTATTGCAGAACCTAGAGTGGTCCGTTCAAGTTCAAATCGAGACATGAAAAGTCCCACAATAACTGTTTTTTGTACCTGATTTGGAATCTACGTTGATATTTTGTTATATTCGAGAGTTTAGATCTGCCAAGATTCATTCATATTTTGCTTTATCTTTCATACAATATTTTTTTAACTTCTTTTTGTTAGCTTCCTCAAATGAAACTATTTTTTGTTACGAAGTATTTAATTTTTTTCTGGCGTAGAGTCTATAAAACAACAAAACATGTAATATCATTTTTAATTTTCTGCTTGCAAGAGAAGATTATAGACAATAATATCCTTTTTCATTCTTTCTGTCTCATTAGAAGTAATTCAAAGTTCTGAGAACATTTATCAGTTTCCTCACAATCATCAAAAAAACACGGTTGTGCTCTGCTTTTCAAATAAAAGAAAAATTGAATATACTGCGAAGACACAACTGAAAATGTACAACTAAAGAGAATTTTTTTCTTAAACTTCTATTATTCATTCATGATAGCAACAATTCAATATAAAAATGATATATAAAAAATGTATATGATGCAAAAGTATTATTCATAACCTATACACATGTTTGAATTTTGAATGACATTTGTCAGAGTAAGTTTGTGAACGACGAGTGTGGAGTAAAGACCGAAGTATATTTCTGATCATATGGCCATACTCTTACTCTACTCTCTGAGTAAGTTTGTGAACGCAGCCAAGATAGTAAACGGTAGAATAGAGTACACTCTACTATCCCATCCCCACCTCCAAATTCACACTCTACTCTACTGGTCATTACTTTACTATACCAATGTGAACAGTCACTTGTCCGGTTTTAGGAGAGGATAGTACATCTTCCTAGTTTTCCATTTGATTCGGTTCATCGAACTATCCTCTCAAATTACTAGCAACGTGTAAACAGTTAAGTGTCGTTTACATTGGTAGAGTAAATGGTCGAGTACACTTGCATAGTTTTTTACGGAAATACCCTACTCCACTCATTTCGGTAGAGTAACTGTTTACACGTTGCTAGTTATTTGAGAGGATAGTTCGATGAGTTGAAATACATGGAAGACTAGGAAGATGTACTATCCTCTCCTAAAACCGGGCAATTGACATTGGTATAGAAAAGTAATAAACCAGTAGAGTAGAGTGAGAATTTAGTGCCGTTTACATTGGTAGAGTAAATGGTAGAGTAGAGTGGTCGAGTACTAACATCCTCCTACTAGCACAATGTAAACAAGTCGTGCAAGCAACGGTAGAGTACTGAAGATAGTAAATTCTCACTCTACTCTACTGGTTATTACTGGTATACTAGTGAACTCGACCATTTACTCTACCAATGTAAACGGCACTTTAGGCAAAATAATTCAAAGCAATTCAGACTGAAAGGGCTGAGTTAGTCCTCTTGAAACATTTCACGTTTCCTCGTGATGAAACCTTCTGAAGCTTGCAAGTAGTCTCGTGAACCAGGTTGATATTGCACTTTCCAAGAACTCAATGATACTGGGATTTTTGTAGTAGATTATCATCATCTTTGATAATTATTATTATTTTTCCCGTACAACAGAAGACCCAAGTGTTTGCAGTGGTTATTATTATTATTATTATTATTCTGAACATGGGGTCGTTGTGGCTACGTTCAGCCTTCCGGGACCTTCGACTGCAAGGATCTTTGGTATTTTACCCAACTCGTTCATTTAAATCCCAAGGAGGCCATCAATGGCATTGATGAATCCAATGACATCCTTAGGAGCCTTAGCTGTTACTTCATGTGGATCCAAAACCGACTTCCCCATGTGAATGGTTCTTAGTTCCGCCAGTTCTGGACACTTGCATACCATGTGTTCAGCCGTTTCTTTCTCTGATCCACATAACCTGCAGGTTTCATATACTGATTTCCCCATGTGATACAAAAGATTTTTGTATCGACAGTGTCCCGTCAGCAGACCCACCATTACTAGAAGCTCAGCTCGTGTCAGCTTTATGAGCTTCCTGGTGTAGGTCGGCGAGAATTCCACAAATCTCTTGGCTTGCGCAAGTCTAGGAGTATTTCTCCAGAGCGTTTTTTTGTTTGCCGCTTTCCATTGTTGGACCGCTTTCTTGTATTGGTTTTTTACCAGCCCACAGAAAGGTTCAGGTCCAATAGGCCTCAGCCATGAAGCTTTCCTTGCGAGTTCGTCAGCTATTTCTTTCCTTCAATACCACAATGTCCTGGTATCCATAGTAGAGTGGTTGCAGTAGTATTTTAACAATAATTTCAATACAACAATTAATCTCATTGAAGAAAAGAACCATATAAATAAAAATAACAAATTTTCTGAGAAAAATATTATTTTATGTAATGATACAAAAGAATTTCCGAAGGAACCAAGAAATGTAAAAAAAATTGATGACTCCCATGAAATGAATGAAAAGATATCATTTCCTGCTAACCTTATTAAATTTTTTTTCCAGCTCTCTCGAGCAGTCCGAAGCTAACCTCAACCAATGGAAGTAGCAAACCACGAGTTTCTTCTGGTCACACCGTTCCTGGGCCCGGTCCCGGCAACCAAAACCAGAATTCCCTGTCCTTTGCTGCTGCGTTAAGAACGTTGGCTCAACAGTCTGTGCCGCCCGTTAGCGAGCACTCTTCTTCCGCCCATAATTCGGCGGAAGCCTCTAGGAGGGATCAAGGTAAGCGGAGCTATTAATTCCGGGCATTAGTAACAGAAAATTTAACATTAATTCCGAAAGTTTGGAGATGGTAGGAGATGCGAGCCTTAATCGACCTTCACCGAGCTGATATTAGGATGAAACCTATTTTATGATAAACAGGCTCCGCTCGCGTTATATTTCAATTTAAAACGGTACTGATAGGTACGCAACCCCACATTCATAACCTCGTATCGAAGGAGAGACATCACGTGCATACATGACAAAACGATGTCGCGTATAGATTCAATAATTTCTTGCTCAAATTCACACTCGTTCAACCTGCTGTGACTTTCAAAGTATCCATTAGAAAACTATACTGTAAAAACCATTTTTCATCAGGAATAAATGCCGCAGATAACAGTCACTTTCATTTTTATATTGATTCATTCCATGCCAGTCAAAAGCCCTCTTTAAATTGACCATTATTTTGGATTGAATTGAAAATGTAAAAAAGGGCTATCCTGGGTTGTCTTCGGCAGTTAGACATATGCTCGCGGACTTTTTTATAGAACTTTTCGAGCACTACAAAATTGTCTCTGACCATGTTTCTCTGTCTTTTATAGTTTACACAGCGTCGCCCGTAAAAGCCGGAAAATACCGGGATTTTACATGAAAACTCGATATTTTTTCTTATTTCTTCGTTATATAGGGATGAACCCCACATGAAAACCTCCCAAAAAAAATTCTCTACATTATAGTGAAAGTTTCATCAAAATCGGTCATCTAGTTCCTGAGTCCATAGGGAACAGACAAACACACAAAGAAACACACAAACATTCACATTTATAATATTAGTATGGATTTCACATGTTAGAAAATATATTAAAAATAGGTAACCTGAAAATATCCTGAACAGAATATTTTTAATTATTTCTTGAAAAATTATTTTTCATGACATTTTTCAACATCATGATAATGAGAAAATTTTATGCTGGACTTATAGTATGAAACATATACTGCTCCACAAAAGTTAGGGATATCGTATTCAATCGTTTTGAGAAGTTTGTAATCTTCGAGAAAATCGCTGTAAATTCAATAACAACTTGAATCGATCCAAGGAAAATCAGTATGGGACATGTCGTCAATCTTGTCGCTTTTTTTCTGAAGTTTGGTTCTTTGTATATGCTTCATGAATGTTCTTATTTTGAAATGGAGTCAGTTCATCAACGGCTTCGATTTGAAACGAGTTTTCTGAAAATGCCAAGACGTAAATTAACAAACGCTGAGGCTAATAGAGCTATCGGAATGCTACAGGGTGGCCTAACTCAGGTTGTTGTAGCGGAAAGGCTCGAAGTCAGCCAAAGTGTGATATCTCGACTTTGGAAAGACCAAGGCTTGGTGGGCGACGAAAAACAACACTTGCTCAGGATCGTTTCATCACCGTTTCGGCGAGAAGAAAACATACATCTACGTTTAGAATGCTACGGGATACTCTTCAAAATGAAGATGGTGTCCAAGTTTCCATCGAAACCATCAGACGACGTTTGAGAGAGGTGAATCTAGGTTCTAGACTTCCATTAAGAGGAGTCCATTAACACGTGACCATAAGCGTCAGAGGAATGAGCAAGGCAACATATCAATTGGAACGATCAATGGCGTAGTATCCTTTTCACTGATGAATCCAGATACGGTCCATTTTTAGATTCTCGAAGACTGAGGGTATGGACAATCCCACGCATACCCCGTAATCGTCGAAGTCCATCCATTAGGCATTTCCAGCTGACGTCACACACGTCAACAGAGCATGCGTTGCGAAGTCGTGAGGGGCACACAAAGCAAATTTAGCAAATGGAAAGCTGTGATTTTGTCAAATTTTTGTGTATTTTCGTACTCTATCCTGTGTGACTTGGAATTTCTCACGTAGTATGAGGATTTCGCCCAAAAAGAAGGTGGTTTTAATACTTTTAACTGGTTTCCAAAGTTTGTGTGCCCCTCACAACATGGAAGATTGTTCTGTCAAAATCAGCCGACTGGAAATGCCTAATTCCGAGGGGGTAGTGTTATGGTACAGGCCGGGATATGTTTCAACGGGCGCACAGATCTACACATTTGTCCTGGGAATATGGCCGCCTTACACTAAATTAAGCATGTCATTGACAATGTTTTTCAACATTTTCACGCTGCTATTGGTGAAACTTTTCAATTTTTAGACGATAACGCTATACCGCATCGTGCAGCCATAGTTGAGAATGCGTGCGAGGAGCTCGGTATTCTACATTTACCAATACCTCCGCATTCACCGGATTTGAATTACATAGAACATGCATGTGATAATTTCCAAAGAACATTAGATATTCATCAACCTACCCCAGAATCCTTAAATGATCAGAGAGAGCTTCTGCCCTGTATATGGAACCAAATTCCTCAAGAAATGTTCAACAACCGCGTGTGTAGTATGCAAAGAAGATGTCAAGCTGTTATTGATGCCCGTGGAGGCCATATATTTTATTGATAGTATTAAAATGCTTGAATTCTATAGGAATAAAATTTTGTTATTTTACTAAATTTTTCTTAACCACCGTGTATACGCTGCAGACCAACAGGCTGAAATAAATTTTATTCCTGCAACTTGAAATCATATTACGTAACATGAATTTTAATCACAAAATCTCATTCAACTATATATTTTTCTGCAATTTAAGTCAATATCCCTAACTTATGTGGAGCAGTTCATTTATAGAATATGCAGACATAGGGTTGCCTATTATTTACCTGGACAAAGTAGTACTGGGTTGCCAGGTTTAAACAGAGGTATGTCAAAATCAGTTACTTTCATTTGTGTGATGATAGAAACAATTTTATATCAGCACAAGCGCTGTTTTATTGTGAACACGATGATATAGGGTTGTCTGCAAAAAAATTGGTCCTAATAGAGTCCAATATAAAATCTTCTTTTTGTCTTTATGTTGCAAAATTTTATGAAAAATCATTTTTCAAAAAATAATTAAAAATATTCTGTCCAACCTATTTTTAATATAGTTTCTAGTATACAATATTCATCATGAAATAGGTTTCATTTTATTATCAGCTTGGTGAAGGTCAATCTAGGTTCGGAACTTAAATTAATAAAAATAATGAGTTTCAATTTGTCATCTCTTGCCAAGACTCATCATTCTGAAATACTTCTAATAAGCAATTCCATATATCTTCAAAATTTACACCAGATATCAATTCACCACTGCGAAAAATTTGAAATTTATGCATCTGTCCAGTTTTCGTCAATTTATAAGAAAAAAAGTATAAAGCAATGAAAAGTAACTATAAACTTTGAAGCTATGAATTCTAATTAGTTTTCCGTTGTAAATTTCATTCTGGAAGAGTTGCATCAAATTTTCATTACAATCTTATATTTTCAGGTTTGAGTAATTCAGAAAAGGCCAAAGTTACTCAAGAAGTTAGTCTTTATGGTGTTAATAATTCAACGTCAGTCAGACCTTCGGATTCGAGAATACCTCTAGCTAGTCCTGCAGATAGATATTCTGCGCCAACGATGCCGGATTTAGGCAGAAGTGGATTTCAACCTTACAGACCAGAAGACAGGTAATTGGAGCTTCAGATTATTAGCGATAACTTGAGGAAACTGTAGATTGTATATGAAAATTAAGAAGGAAATTAACGCCCTAATTATGTCATCAATTTGTGTATAGTATTCGATATACTCTGCTTTGTTCGATAACTTGTTGTCATTTTGAATGTTATATCACTACAACTCTCCTCTAATCCGTCGGTGTTGAAGCTGCTCAGGGTGGGGTACTATCCCCCCTATTATGGCGCCTTATAGTGGATGAGCTACTACACAGGCTCACGCAGTTAGGCTTCGACTGTGTGGGCTATGCTGATGACATAGTCCTTATAGTTAGAGGCAAATTCGAAGGCGCCCTCTGCGTTTTACTGCAGAATGGCCTTGGAATCATTGAGCAATGGTGCTTGTCAATGAGGCTGAATATTAATCCAACCAAGACCACAGTAATTCTGTTTACTAGAAAAAGAAAACTTCCAGCCATGAAATCGTTATCATTGAACGGAAATATCCTGGAGTGGAAGTCAGAAGTTATATATCTGGGAATTACCCTGGACAGTAAGCTTCTGTGGAATAGGCATATACTTATGTAATGCTACTAGTAGAGCTATTAAGGCTCTTATGGCGTGCAGGCGTCTATGCGGCAGGAATTGGGGTTGTATCCCAAAAATACTGTGATGGATGTACGTCATGATTGTGGGACCTGTAATCACATATGGGGCAGTAGTCTGGTTTGCTACAGCAAGTCAGACAAGTTCGAGGAAAATGCTCGAAAAAGCACAGCGGCTTGCCTGTGTGTGCATCACGGGGGCCATGAGAACGTGCCCAACCAGAGCACTTGAGATTATAACAGATCTCACACCCCTACATCTGGTGATTGACAGGATGACCCATGAGGCCATCCTCAGAATATCTAGAGAAGGCGCAGGTAATGAGAGAATTAGGTGTCAGAGAGTCTGGAGCTCTCTGAGTAACTACATCTCATCTGCAAACCTTCCTAGTGATGTAATGGTCAAGAAAGTAAGTACTGAGAAAAACTTCAGTATGATGCTATGCAAAAAAGAGGATTGGGAGCGGGAATACACCGACCAAAATTTCAGAGAAAATACTGTTAAATGGTATACAGATGGTTCTAAAACCAACACGGGAGCTGGCACTGGGGTTCACATGGCCAAAGCCAAGTATGCACTATCGTTAGGCTCCTGTGTGAGTGTTCTGCAAGCGGAAATATTAGCAATTGAAAGATGTCTAGACCTTAATCTAGAGAGAAACTGTCAGAATTGCGACATAGCTATTCATTTAGATAGTCAAGCTGCTATTAAAGCACTGAACTCCTATGTCATCGACTCAAAGTCGACATGAGAATGCCGGAGCAAACTCAATGAGGTATGCAAGAAAAATAAGGTCTCTTTGATCTGGGTTCCTGATCATTCGGAATCACAGGTAACGAAGAGGCCAATAAACTTGCCAGAGAGGGTGCTCGGAAACCACTCACTGGCCGAGAACCTTTCTGTGGTATAGCAAAATGTACATATACGAAGGAGTTTCCGGAGAAGGAGAAAACTGAAAGAGTAACACTCTGGCAGAATCTTTGCTTTGGTCAAGACACCTGAAAGAGTGAGAAATTAGCCTCGCTGAAGCCTTCCGAGATATTGGATTTCATAAGATCTCTGGGACTGGAAGGTGAGCTGCAAAGCTTTGTCATAGACCATCAGGTCGCAGTGGACTGTAACCCCTTTTAAACTATTGACTATGCCTCTCCTCTCCTCTGAATTTAATTTTCTACAATATGAACAATTTCGTTTTGTTCTTTTTTCTAAAAACTGCATATTATTGTCATTTTCAGAGTGCCGGTTGTCCCACAAGTAGGATTGGATGTTGGGGTGTATCCCCCATACGGATATCCTTCGATATCAATGATGGACGAACAGCTTTATTACGATCGAGCTAGATTGTTGAGGCCACCGTGGCCTCCTTTCGGACATCCGATGGTAAATCCGTACATGATCCCTGGAGCTGGAGCACTGCCCTTTTATATGCCAGATAGGTGAGTTTTTCTACATCTTGCTATTGATCAATTTTGAACATTTTATTAAATTTTGAGGCGGGTGGATAGAATTCAGATTTACCTGTTTCACAATATCTTTGACTTATTTCTCACTATGTTTATTTACTTCAAAATATACATACATATATTTGTTCAAAAAGATGTGGTGAATTGTGACGATAGACTTGTAGCTAAAAAAAAGTTTTTCATATTTACATAATACAAATATTTTTCGTTTGAACATGTTCGAAATCGCTTGATAAATCGTCAATTCAAAATTGCACTTTCTGGCGAGCACATACAGGGTGTAGACCAAATACTATCAAATGACATCAACATTAGTTGAATGAAAATGTACCGTTTCCAAAATAATTAAAATTTTAAGAATATACCTGAAATTGCCAATACTCGAACAATTTTTTTTTTCAATTTAAGTGCCAGTATGTGATTAAGGATAGCGATTTAAGACCATGTTAATCCTAGATTATTGTTTTATTACTCCTGATTGAAATTGTTCCAAATAATTAATCGAAAACTTCAATAAATGTAAATTAAACGAATTCTTTCTTCTACATAATTTTTGTTACTTTTAATAAACCGTCTCTAGTTTGAAACAATTATACCAATTTTTGTTTTGCAAATAGTTTTAAAAACTTACCCATTTTCTGGAGATTCAAAATTGATAAATAATATTTCTTTAACTTATTATCAGTCTACGATACAGGAGAGATTTATGTCAGAAAAATTGGGATTTTCGGTAATTTTTGCTATCACGATGTGACAGAATCGCACTCTTGTTGAGTTCTATGGATGGTAGATGTTGAAATACCAGATCGGCGCCCAATGTTGCGAGTAGAGGTGTCAAGCTCTTCTCCAATTAAACTGCTCCACATGAGTTAGGGATAGTGACTTAAATTGCAAAAAAAATATAGTTTAAATGAGATTTTGTGATGAAAATTCATATTAATATGATTTCAAGATGCAGGAAATGAAATTAATTTTTGCCTGTAGGTCTGCAGCGTATAAAGGGTGGTTAAGAAAAATCGAGTAAAATAACGAAATTTTATTCCTAGAGAATTCAAGCATTTTAAGAGTATCAATACAATGTATAAGCTCCACGGGCATCAATAACATCTTGACATCTTCTTTGCATACTACACATGAAGTTGTTGAACATTTCTTGAGGAATTTGGTTCCATAAACGGGGCAATGTTCTATCACATCATTTGAGGATTCTGGGGGTAGGTTGATGATTATCTAATCTTCTTTGGAGCATATCCCATGCATGTTCTATGCAATTTAAATCTGGTGAGGGCGGAGGTATTGATAAATGTGGAATACCAAGCTCCTCGCGCGCATTCTCAACTATAACTGCACGGTGCGGTCTAGGGTTATCGTCTAGAAATTGAAAATTTTCACCAATAGCAGCGTGAAAATTTGGCAAAACATTGTCAATGACATGCTCCCTATAGTGTGAGGCGGTCATATTCCCAGGACAAATGTGTAGATCTGTGCGCCAGTTGAAACATATCCCGGCCCATAACATAACTCTACCCCCTCGGAATGGATGGACTTCTTGGACATAGCGACGATTACGTGGTATGCGTGTTATTGTCCATACCCTTATTCTTCGAGAATCTGAAAATCAGTGAAAAGGACACTACGCCATTGATCGTTCCAATTGATATGTTGACTTTCTTTCCCATTCCAGTTTTTGACGCTTATGGTCACGTGTTATTGGAATACCTCTTAATGGACGTCTAGAACCTAAATTCACCTCTTTCAAACGTCGTCTGATGGTTTCGATGGAAACTTGGACCCCATCTGCATTTTAAAGAGTATTCCGTAGCATTCTACACGTAGATGTAGTCTTTCTTCTCGCCGAAACGGTGTTGAAACGATCCTGAGCAGGTGTTGTTTTTCGTCGCCTACCAAGCCTTGGTCGTTCCAACAGTCGAGATATCACACTTTGGCTGACTTGGAGCCTTTCCGCTAAAACAACCTGAGTTAGTCCACCCTGAGGCATTCTGATAGCCCTATGAGCCTCAGCGATTGTTTAGTTACGTCTTGGCATTTTCAGAAAACTCGTTTCAAATCGAAGTCGTTGATAAACTGACTCCATTTCAAAATAAGAACATTCATGAAGCATATGCAAAAAACCAACCAGATTGACGAAATGTCTCATACTGATTTTTATTGGATCGATTCAAATTGTTATTGAGTTTAAAATGATTTTACATCTTGTAATCTCGAAGATTACATACTTTTCAAAACGATTGAATACGATATCCCTAACTCTTGTGGAGCAGTATATTATTAAATATGTATAATAATATGTTTATTAGTTCCAAGAAATTACACCAGACAGTAGATATAAAAATGGAATAAGTCGAAATTTTCACAGAAAACAACCAAACAATAATTTATTTCCTACAGTATGACCTAAATTCAGGTATACTATATGGCTCTGATTTCAAAATTAAACGATATAAGGATTTCTTGAAATTCTTATCACAATTGATCATTCTGATATGCGTTATATAAAGATATTGCCATACATTCAATTCTTAGTACTGTTCTATGAATAGGTACAATGTACGGAAACATCCTTCTTGTGTTATTAACATTTTTATAGACATCAAAATAATGACTGTTTCTTTGGAAAAAAAACTAAGAGTCTGTATATGTATAATCCATAGACAGTGAGTATATTGTTTTTTACAAAATGACCTCTACATGATTCCCTAAAACCCAATCGTAACATAGTACGCAATGCCCTTTTTTGAACAATGAAAATATGTTCCATATGTGATGAAATACCCCAAAAAATTATTCCATATGAAAGTATGGAATGAAAAACCGATTTCAAGCGAATAACCAGTAATGACCGCGGTTATCTACGGTCCTGCCTGCGGTTATCTACGGTTATAGTCTTCAGGGATATTCCTTGTAAAATGATTATAACCTACAATGACCGAAGTCGCTTGAATGCAGTTGGTCCTAGTTGGTAATTACCAATGAGGACCAGGTTATTCGCTTGAAATCGGTTAAAATTAACAAAATAAACAAGTTTGAGCACATCAAAATTTACTTGACTCCTTAACATAAATAATGTGTAACAATATAAAGATGAGTTAGTGAAAATCTTTATCATGAAGTAAACTGTAGCAATGTTGTGTCATAGAACCAGCGTTCAGGAAGTCTGGTTTCTGAGGTGTTACTCGTCATAAGTATCGCTTAACGCCTTCGTCGATGACAACCAAAATGAACCGCAGAACTTTATTCAATGCTGTCGGCACTTCTCAGATTTAACAACGAGAAGTGCCATCTAGCGGAGAAATGTCTAACTTATAATTGTTAAATCACTCCTCATTTCACAGTTTGAAGGTCGAAGAGGAACACAGAAGACTCGTGGCAATGAAGAAAGACGAGCAGATGGAACGCGAACTCCTGCAGCATCAAAGAGAAAGGGAACAAAGGGAGAAAGAGAGGGCGCTGAGAGAAAGAGAAAAGGCCCAATCTCGGGTCTCGCCTCACATCCAACCTTCCCATCTGACGGCGCAACCTCCCCTCATGGTCCCGTTACTCCATCCCGGATCCATGCTTCCCCCCACTCCCTTAGGCTTGTCAACTTCCCGGAATTCCATTCCTATGAACGCGGCCTTTTTACCTCCGGTTTCTCTGCCGCAAGGCTATTCCGTCCCTAGGTCGAGTCCCAGTTTGCAGAGGCAGTCTCCGCTCTCAGCTTCCCACCCCTCTTCGTCTAGCTACATGTCTCATCGGCAGTCGCCCATCATCCAACCGTCAGGACCCCTCATCAATAACTCTATGGGACCATCTAGTCAAGTTCCTCGGTCGTCTCCAAAACCGCCAACGCCAAAATCTAGCAGTATTCCGCAAACGCCTACAAGGGGAGGAGCTTCCACGCCTGGTTCAAGGTCGAACACGCCCTCCGGGGCAAACACTTCCGGGCATTTGCCCGGAGGCAACTCCAACCAGCACCGTAGAAGCTCTACGCCCAATCCGCAGGAGGAGAAACTACCTCAAGACACCAATTCTATCTCAGTTGCTCAAGTACCACCCTGTACAAGCGCAGGTGAGGGGAATCGTGCGGAAGGAACAACTGCTTGACCCTCTGCCTCCATGCTTGTCATTAGCCAATCTCATCCCCAAGATTACTTAATTTTCGGTAATTAATTGTGGTTTTTGTTGGGTTTTCACTTTTTTGCATGTTTTCAAAGGTCGATATATTCTGAAGGAATTGGTCGTTATCGAAGATATCAGAATGTACTCACTTTTAACATTTATTGTTACATATGTACACTGTGTTAAACCGAAAACTGCTGATGGCAAATATCTTTAAACCAATAATCGATGCAACAAGATTCAAGCAATCATTGTTCTTGTTGTAGCTGCTCTTTCTTAAGATTCCTCTGACATTGAAGGTTATTGTTTGAACTGTCAAAAAATTTTGAGGAAATGAATATTCACATTCAAATGCTTTTCTTATTATTTTGAAAGCCTCATTGGAAGAGCTGAAGCAGATATTCATATTCTAAATTTTGTATCAAATAAATTAAATCATGACAAATGCAGACAAAAAAAGATGGTTTTTTTTGTAGTACCCTCCTTGCAAGAGTAAAAATAAAATAAATCTCTTTGAACTTCAATAAATAATTAATTTTAGGCTTGTTTTGGATGCTTTGAAAAATATTCATGAAATAGTTAATGATTTGGAGAGAAGTTCTCAAAATCGTCACACGGTATAATACTAGTTATCTGATGGAAAAAGCGAAGTTGGAAGATCAAGTTTCTGTTTTTTTCTAATCACAATCATTGTTACACATTCGCAATTCTGTTTCAATCAAAAGGTCACTGTGTTTTAACACCTATAAAGTTTCAACACCTTAGAAGATTTTGTTGTTACATTTAACTTAAAATTAGGCGTAGATAAGGGAGAGTTAACATTTACTTCTTTTTGTTCTTGTTGTTTTTTGTATTTTATTTTATTTTATTCAACACATAAGTCTACAAATCATCAATATATCGATGTTACCGTAGAATAACATTTTTTGCAAAAAATTAATTTCATTAAAGTGAGATAATACTACAACAGGTTGAAAGTGACATTACATGACCTCTGAGTGATCTATTAAATAGTTTCAAAGATTATACACTTTTTAATAATAATAGTTTTGAAAATATAGGCCATAGACAGTTTTTGGTGGGACAGTGTATGCAGGCCTTCCACAACAAGCTAGATATTTATATAAGAAACTACTGCGTTCAGTTTTTCGTTGTGTTCTTGTCAGCTTAAATATTTTCAGAGTCCTACAACTTCCAGTTATATTGGAAATTAAACTTGTGAGACATTTTTTTATCAAGCATTTTTTGTCAATTTTCATAGTGTGAAGATAGTCAAGTGAGAAATTCTAAGGATTTTTTCGAAGAGTTCTCAGAAAACTTTGGCTATTGTGAACATGCTATTACAACCAAATTTTTTTCACAAAGCATGATTTTATAGGTGATTCTTCGCCAGGACAATGTCTAGTATGGACAGTTCTTGTTGAAACTGCAAAAAAACCGAAATTTTTGTGTTTGAAGATCATTTGTTATTTATCGCTTTATATACTTCATTCTTAACAGTTGTTACATTTCATAGTCACTTCTGGGAATGAAATTTATTAATTTATTTCTTGTTCATTTTTCCAGGGCCTAGTATTATATTGATAAAACCACGAAAATTCACAATATTCACTTCAGATGCAAGGTTATATTAACACTTTTTTTACGAATTCTCGGAACACTGAATCCAGTAGTTTCTCATATCCATATATTATTCAATCCGCTCGTTTTGGAACACCTGTACAGGGTGTCTCATTTTCTTAGGTAGCTTGGTAATCTATAGAGATACATTGATGCAGTATTCTTGACAAAGAAAAGAGTACAAAGTGATTTTACAGGGGGTGACAAATTGTCAAGTGAAAGCTGCATCATTCTCTAATTTTAACCAAGAAACTATTTAAAACAGAGCAAAATGGGACACCTGGCACATATTTGGGTTTACTGCTTTTATTTCACATTAATGGCATCATAAGCTTAAGCTTTTTTATCGAAAATATACTAATATTGAAAGGAACTCAATAAGGTTGGTGCATATGGAATATGGATTTTATTGTATCAAGAGATGTTAGAACAATTTTTTTTCTTAATCTTTAGAGATGTAACTTCTGCAAATCCAATATAGTTGATTAAAATTCTTTTGAATGAAGTTTACATTTGCAAAACCTTCAAAATGATGTGGCACTCGAACCCAACAGAGATAATGAACAACAATGTTGAAATCGCCCAAATTTCAATTTTGTTCAATAACTCAAAAACAGGAGAAGATAAAGGAACAGAGTTGATGTCATTATGACTTTCTTGAAAAAAGATATCCATTTTTCTCTATCTCTCACATTTAAAAAGTTGTAGTTCAAATATCACCAATTTTGACCATCCTCTACACTCAGTTACTATTTCTTCTCTTCGTTAAAATTCATAGTTTTATATGCACCAAAAAGTTATTAAGGTTTATGTCTGTCAATAACAAAAACGTAAATTCTTTCAGAATCTAATTTAGACTTTGAAATGATTTATCAAGATTTTTGGAAATATTTTTCAAGTCAAAATAAAACTTTGGCAAAAACTTTATATTTTGACTTGGAAAATACGCTCCTAAAATATTGGAATTGAGTTTTGAAATATCCTGTATTCAACTTGAACAAATACTTTCAGTTGCAGTTGAGCTGTTTTTTGAGTTTAATTCTGATAGCGCTCTAATCGTTTTCATATTATTATTATTCGTCTTTGTTTCAGCCAGGAAGCCTACCGTAGCACCAAGTAATGTGACAAACCATCAAATGCACCAAGGTGTCGGCGCTTCCGTTGTCCCTAAAAACATTACTTCAAATACTAATCAAAGCAAAGATCAGAATTGTCAACCCATTGCTTCTAAATTAAATAAAATGTTTAATCATAACATAGAATCAATCGTTCATAAAAACTTGGAAGATGAAATTCACACTAAGAATCACAATAACAAATCACCGGAAATTTCTAAACAGGAAAGTATTCAGAATGCTACCAATTCTGCATATCAAATGAGTTTGAATGATAAAAATTCACAATTGTCTGATGATAAAACTGTAAACCAAAAGAAAATGTCACTGGATCTGGGTATTGACAAGTCTCAAAATAAACTGAATGTTTTGAATAACAAAGAAGAAATAACTCTAGTAAACATATTAGGTCTGGACAAAGACTACATACGGAGGGACAACATGTCTCTATGGGAAGACAGAAAAGAAGTTACACCAAACAAGAACATCATTTTTGGAAATTCCAATCTACCAGAGCTGAGTGCACAAGTCAAGCATGGAAGCACACCAATAAACAACCCTAGTCATCAAACATTCAGTCCCCAATTACCTGCCCCCTCCCCAAATTACCCTGTTCAGAGTCAAGTTACCCAAATCATTGTCGAGATACCTAAAGAAAGTCATAAAGCTCTTACTGGTAATGTTCCTATTGTAAACAATAATTATATTAATAATATCCCACCTACTAGTCAAACTCAAACAGAGAATTTGTTGCGATCGACTGAAGATGAGAAGAAAATAGAATGCGACATTAAAGAGGAAAAAGACAGTATTGCAAACGACAAAATGGATGTTGAAATAGAAAAAGATACAAAAGAATTTTCGAAACTTTGGAATCAACCGTTTGCAGAAAAAAATTCTTGTATGCCTGGATTAACAGATTGTAAAAATGGGAATCAATTCACTGTATTGAATATTCCTACAGTTCTAAGTTCTCCGTTCAAAAGAAAAATATTGAGCAAGATCGATTTAGCTGTTATAAGGAGAAAATTGAGAAGACAGAAAAAGGGGAAAAAACCAAAGAGGATAAACAAACTGACGCACAACGCAGAAAATGTAACTAAACAATTTGAGGTTAATGTTTATGGTTATTCCGATAGTTCTACGAGTTCGAGCACTGATTCAGAGTCGGATTACGAGGTTTCTGAGTATGATACTTGGATAAAATCGGGACCGCCTCTGAAACACTCTTACTCCCCCAAAAAAATGTCTTTTCTCCAAATTTTTGGTTTAACTTCACACTCGAAGAGAAATTGTAAGTTGTCAATTTTTTCAAGTGTATATCGTTTTCTTGAATTCTTGTATTCCAGCCATTGAAATCCATAAACTGGAGAGAAGAAAGTGGCAGCAAGTAGTGACAGTTACCAATCAGAGGGATCAAGAAAGCCAATCAGAGAAAAAAGTCTGCTCATTAAATTTACCTGTGCCTTCAAAATCACCTTCAGTATTGAATTACACAACTGATTACAGAAGAAAATCAAACTTCCTTCAAGTCTTGGGCCTTAATAATGTACCTGCGAGGGTTAGAGATGGTAATTTTTTTTATTACTCATTGTATCTAATACTTGAACAACTCGAGTAATCTTATACGATTTTTAACAATTGTTTATTGCTTCTTGTCAGGATGTACAATGCACAAAACGTCAACAATGTTATATTCCAAGTACTCTGTGAATATCTGTTATCAGTGTCATTTGTCATACAATCGAAGTTAGTCGTCAACTGTCAATTTCATGAAAAGTGTAAACATAGTGACATTAATGATAGATTACACATTATTTGTCTAAATACATGTTGTATGCACTGATTAGATTTTGAGAAATGTTTGTAAATAAACAATTTGACGATGTTGCAGAAATGGAAAACAACTGGATGAAGATAATCGAAGAACGCTTGAAGAGAAGCGACGAAACCCCCCTAACGTGCTACAGCCTAGTTTATCATCGAAAACAAAAACCTTACTTGAACATGGCTCACAACGATCCTATAGATAAAACTCCATTCGACCATTTCAAGATCCCGATAGTACACCGGTTTTCTACTGCTGTCCAACATACTTTGAATTCCGAAAACCATGTTCCTTGCATCAGAAATGTCATCGTGCCTAATTTCAATAATGTCAAAGATAGGAGTAAAGATTGCGTCACTGTACCTTCGTTCAAGGCCAAGCAAATTACATCCGATAAGAAAATGAGGTGGCCCGGAATACAAGAAGTGATGGAATCGTACGAGAGATTTTCTAAAGGCAAGTTTAACAACTTTTCAAATAGGTTTGTTCTTACACATAGTTCTATAACTGTTTTGACACAATTATACTTTCATTTAGCCACTATTTTGTGTACAGTATTTCTCTAGTTATTTTAATGTGTAAGATTTGCAGAAATTTTGATATTGACATTTGCTGGAAATTAATAGGTTAGGTTAAAATTATTTCGAGGTACGTATTTAACGAAAGTTATGTGAATTTCAGAAAGGGAGCATGAAATCGAAACTTTAACCAGGCAAAATCAAACCCTGAAAGAAGACGCTAAAACTCTTCTCAGCCAAGAAAGATTACTCGTTCGAAAACAGAAAGGCATGAACTCTGCATTATTTCTTATGGAACAAGAGAAGAAACGATTACAGAATGAAGTTGACCATCTGATGAGAATTGTTAAGAATTTTCGGTAGCAGTTCATTATCTTGAAATAATAATATAGTTGTTTTTGTTTTGTTAAACTTTTTTAGTTCTTCAAATTCGAAACGAAAACCTAAAATTTGCGTTTCAACGAAACATATTCAATTTGTTTTGGCTAATGCAATAAATTATTATTTATCTTGAAGATGGTGTAATTAATCGAAATAGACTGTGATGGAATATTGCATTTTGAGGTGGACTAGTGTACTTATTTCTTTGTTGGTCAATAGTATTATTTCGATATTGACGTATTTTTATTGCATATTTAATTTTTTTTATATATATTTAAGATGAGAAAGTAAAACCAAATTGGAGTATATTGTTGTATGATTTGGTATGTTGATTTTACGGGTGTTTAATTTAGATAGTGTTCACTAATTCTGTGATAAATACTTTTAGTATCTTGACGTAAACACTGTTTCTAGCATGACAACCTAATAAATGTACAGATGAATGATTTATGGCTTTTATTCAACTGATCCTATAAAATGAAATGAAGTTACACCTACTTCAGTCTAAATGGCTCACTCCTTATGCTCACAACAGCATAAGGACATTTGTGCACTAAACAGTGTTCAGTTGGGTTTTGAAGATTTTACAATCTGGTCTGATATACAGGGTGTTTCAAAAAAAGGTGATCTCCTCTCTAGGATTGATAGAAAACTGAAAAATAATAGGGGTTTGTTCACTAACAAATTTTCATAACCACATCCGTATTCAAGATACACGGTGTTGAGAAAAAAAAATTTACAATTTAATAATTTTCAATACTTTTGAAAGAATAATCAACAGAACATGTAACAATTTCATTACTGGAATTTCAAATTTTTCTACCATGACAAAAATTAAATTCTCCAGAATTCAAAATTGCGGAAATTATCCTAAGCTTTAAAAAATTAAGAGCTTGTCACAATATGAGGTGAAATGGAAGAATGGGGTTCCAATTTGGAAAAAACTATTATCTGATGTTTCGTCACTTCTTACTTTGACAAAGAATTTGTGCCCTCCTGTATCATATTCTGAAAATCACGCTATCGGAAAAGAAGCATCACCCCCTCTTCTCGGAGATTCTCAAAAATGAGAATTTTTAATGAAAAAACCTCGAAGTTGTCTGTTTTTCAAAAGAGTTAAATTTTGAGACTTTTTTTCGTATTTCCTCATTTAAAGAGAATTTTCTCGGAGAAATTCAAACTTTTGGAATCAAAAAAACTCAGAATTCAATGAAGAATCTATTTATGCAATAAAAAATAGGTCTTCCCATTTGAAAAACGAAAGTTGATGCGACTTCTGGAAGTCCTAGAACCTTCAAATAAAAATATACGTGAAGTCGTCTTCTTATTTGCAGCTCACCTTCAGAATTTCAATCCTGCATCTTATGTCGTTCCTAAAAATATTCTATAGAGCCATATTCGTGAATAATTCTTATAGTATTGATAAAAAAATTTATGCAACAGGTGTAAATTCATCTCAAGAATTCGACATCACTTCAATGACTTCATAGCTGACTCCCAAGCGTTAAAAAAGATTAATGGATTCTTTAGAAAAAAGGATAAAATTTTGTATTCGTGGAAACGGAGGACATTTTGAACACCTACTCTAATTGAATTCTGTCTTATGTTAAAAGCCTTTTTTTTAATTTTCTTTTGATTTTTCGTTCAATTCAAACATTTATTATTACTTCTATACCAACATCGATTATTAATACATAATTTTCAAATCAAAATATTCCAAAAACAGACCACAGTATCGAGTTTTATCAAGAATACCTTTTTGCTGTAAAATTGAATGATGTTTAAGTTTGCTCAAAATTCAGCTCAATAAATCTAATATGAAAAAAGTTATATGTTCAAAACAACTTGGTACGAACCGTGTTACTAGCGCTCTCTATGAGAGTCAGACATAATAATAATAATAATAATAATGTTTATTTGATCCACATGAAAACAAATTCATTAGATGTATTCTTATAAAATTTCAATACAATGTTGCGGCAAAATCGTAAAAAAATGTGTGTTTTTTTTTCTTCAACGTATCTTGAAAACGGATGGCGTAACGAAAATTTTTTACTGAACAAACCCCTAATATTTTTCAGTTTTCTATCTATCCTAGAAAGGGAATCACCTATTTTTGAAACACCCTGTTGAATGGAAATTTTAATTAACGAAGGAAAAGCATTATTGATATGTGTTTTGATAGAAGCTAGAAAATTATGAATTTCATGCAAAAATCTTCATGTTATTAACATTGGAATGAAGCCCTATTGGAGAAAATTTGAAGGATTTTTCTCTGATTTCAGACGAATTTTCTGAGAAAAATATGCGAGTGACACATAAAAATAATGTAGAATTAATTGAGTAATCTGATTATCAATAAAAAACTGGTCATCTCATCCAAAAAACGAGTTGGTGTCATTCTCGATGAACATTCTCGAAAGCCTCTGAAATTTTTTCTAAAAATTCAACACTCCTACCAAGCATGACTATAAAACTTCAAGTGTTTATTTCGGGTCTTTTAGAAATATTTTAACGTATCGTCTTCGTGTTTCACTCTCTTTTAGGTTAAGAAAAATGGTAAAAAAATTTCTATCTTATCATACAATACTATTCCTTCACGCAGGTCATCTACCATTAGACATACTACAGATGCTTGAGTACTCTGCCCATAAGAAATATTTTAAAAATCTCGTGAATTCCAAAGTATTTGAGTCTTAAGGAATATTTTGATGATGTGTGAATCTAAATACATTCATTTAGGGAGATAAAATTTGTTTTGTATTTCTTTTTTTGCCCTTGTTGAGTTGTGTCCTGCACATTTTTCTTGTCTATGGAAATGAATACCGTTTGTAGGATATGAGAAAGACTAACTGCTTGGTTTTTTCTCAATAATATCATAATTTTTCTGCATATATTCCAGATAATAAGGTCTCCATGATACCTTTCTGGTCAAATTTTCAACAAAGAAATCTGGCAATCTGAATGGAATGTATGCAATTTCTTCAATAAAGATCTTATTACTGATTCTTGGTTTTGACCTTCCCAGGAGAATATGGTCTGTTCTAAATCGTATCAGAACAGGCCATGGACGATGCAACAGCATGCTCTTCCTATGGAATTCGGTTGAGAGAACTAGTTGTGAGTGTGGGGAAAATTAGGAGACTATAGAACATCTTATGAATAGTTGTTCCATTTATGAATTTCAAGATGGTTTCGAGGCTAATACATAAAGTCACAAATGCATTTCTGAATTGGGTGGTTGATTTCAAAATAATTTAATTTATTCTAAATAATTGGTTTCTTTTCTGCTTTTGCCTTTTTTCATTTCAGATTAAGAAATGCGAGTCGTTTTGTGTAGAATCTGTTCATCTGAGTCCATAGACAGATAACATGAGGATGTTCTCTTAGCTCATGCTGATGTCTTTCAAGATTTCTCTGATATTTATTAGTAATTTTTTTTCACGGGCGAGGTAAAGGTTTTTTCAGCTGAGGTTTTTCCTTTTCCTATATTGATCATACTGCAGATCTGTATGGTTTTTCTGCGTTACACCAACCTCAGCTAGGTACCTATTTGTTTCAATATGTATTGTATTATTTTAGCTCTCTGAATCAAAAGAATATATATATATATAACGGGTATTAATGAAAAACAATTAGAAAATTCGATTTAAGCTTTATTCGGTTCCTGTTCAGTTGTTAATCAAAATCTCCCTTATCTGTTGAGTCAACCACTCTATCCCATCTTGCAAACCTTCTCCAGTGACAGCATTGCTAGCGGAAATATGCCACGGCTTGTCCATTATTTTATCTAATCCGAGAGCAGCAGCAATTTTCACGGTACTGAGAGATTCCTTACAGTCCATTTTGTTGGCGAAGAACAATATGGGCAGTCTTCTGGGGCAGATGGCTGGGTGTTGTAACATGAGATCGAGCTCTTCTTTGACTACGACCAATCGTAGCCTATCGCTGCTATCGATAACGAATATTATCCCGTGACAGTCCTTGTAATAGTGCTCCCACAAGTTCCTGTACCTCCCGTGACCTGACATGTCAAAAGCTGTAACAGCGAGGTTTTGCCCTGAAAATTAAGCAACCAGTGAAAGTTATCATAGTTATATTAGTTTCCGTGATGCGCAGTTAGGAAAAAATGGCAAAGTTCCTTTTTCCCTCTAACCTTCACTCTTTGATCCATGAAATAAACAGGTCGAGCCACCAGTGCCTATTTGTGATGAATATACTACTCCACAAAATCTCTTGTTAAAATTTGGCGAAATTTTTATAACAATTGAAACCACTAACCGGAAAGTATTTTGGAATGAAAATCCTGCTTTATTTATTAGTTACCTTATGTAACATTATGATAGTAGATTTATGTTGAATGTCAAGAAGTCAGAATTAAAATAATTGTTCGAATTGATCATTATTTATAAATTAAACGTCCCAGTCAATAAAACACTTCAAATAGTGAGAACAAAATTGAACGATGTCGATAATATAATTGAGGTATTTGTAAATTTGACCTATTATACCAAGTGGACGAAGATTTTCACAAACAAAAATTGGTATGGCTATGGTTTCACCTTCATCACCATTAATGAGTAAATATTCATGGAATTTTTTGAAAAAAACTACATCGCCAGATATTCACTGAAACCAAAGATTTGGTGGCGTTATGTGGACGATGTTTTTGGGATTTGGCAACATGGCAGAGAAGAATTGATGAAGTTTTTCGATCGTATTGATAATAAAGTACCCAAAGATTATAGAGTATAAAGATGGGAAACGCCCTTGTATCTGTGGTACTAAAATCCGACTACGATTTTTGGCTAGTTTCTTACTTGTGACACATAGATGACGCTGAAAACATTATTCAGTACAGAAAACTATTTTAATAGGCGCGAAATTCGAAACACATTTCTCATAAATTTTCATTTAATTAAATACTTTGACGAGCTTTTAAAAAAATATCCTGATCGACAAAAAAAAAGCAGGGCTCCGCTTTTTGATCAAGATGATCTTTTCTTCTGCATATTGCTCTGAATCAAATGAAATACGCTTCTAGATTCTTTATATTTTTATTTGAAATGATTGTGTTAAATCAACTACAATACAATAATTATGAAATTGAGTACATTTCAAAAATTTGTTCACATATTAAAGAATTATCATAACAATTTCAAGAACTTATTGTGAGTGAACTCTTGATAAATCGAACATCGATAAGTCAAACAGTTGTTCTGGACCCGATTCATACATATCTTACCCAGTGAATTTTGACCTCAATGAGTCTAGAGGGTCTAGTAGATGAGTCGAACTGCTGGAAGGGTCGTCAAGAGAACCACCACCTCTATAAGTCGTTCTTCTGACCACCATTGCCTCTATGAGTGGAACTTTTTGATCTAATGAATGAGACCGAAGAAAATTCGGTTCGCAAACAAATTATCCAGAACAATATATTTTTACCCCGAAACCCCTATCCATTTGACAACACTGAAAATAAAAAGCAATGCACAAGACAATTACATGATACGAGTTTCAAAACTTACATTTCTATTCTCTTTGGTAATGAAAAGAATGCACATTCAAGATTATTCTTTCTATTATTTCTGCAATTAATCACCATGCATTTCGAATGTCGGCCAGTCTTTAACACAAAATTTATAACAGAAAATCACACAAACCAAGATTATGGAGTGAGCTAGGTGGTACTCTTGTAGATTTCGAGTTATTTCAGTGGAAAATACGCAAGAAAATACAATCATCTTTCAGCAAAAATATTTATTCAAGTATTTCTTTCAAAAATGACAGCAGCCTACTAATAATCTTTATATAATCTATGCCAAATGGACCCTAATTAAATATTTTAACCATAACCCGATTACTTTTGAAAAACAGATGTCGCTGACATCACTGTAGTCGCTTCGTTTCCCATCTTTATACTCTATAATCTTTGAAAGTACCCACAATACACCTATAAATGCATTTCCATGGAATTGGAACAGAATGAATATGTATATACTTTCTTTCTTAGATGTTTCGATAAAAAATTTCAAATCATTTTGAAACAAGTGTATTCAGAAAGAAGACACATACCTACTAAGCGATATCTGAATTTTTATTCTAATCATGTAATGAGTGTTAAAACAGATATTATAAAAAACTTTATAGGATGGCGCACATATTATAATTTAATCCAAACAAAAATTGGTAACAAATCATTGGAAAGCATATTAAATTTAGACAGGAAAATTTCAAAACAAAATTATAATAATCAGGGAGCAACAAGAAACCGTCAAGAACAACCAATGTTATTAAAGTTTATTCTTTATCTTCATTGACATTCAGGAAAAATGAGGAGAATAGAGTGATTGGAACTAAATTCAGAACAAGTTTCAAAACACAAAATTTTCCATACTAATAAAAACCAAACCTTTGAATGAGAAACAAAGGTGAAAAAATTGTGTTTACAATATTTCTTGAATTCGCGAAAAAACTTGTACAGGAGAAACACCAAGACTGTTATAGTTAAGAAAACGTGAACTTAAAAATAACGTAAAGAATAAAGTTATTGGTAGATCTGGATCGCAAATTGCAGATATTATGTGTTCCAATACTGGACAGAAGATGATGGATTGGAATAACACTAAAATTCTCATGACGGAACCTGACAATTATTATTATTATTATAATGAACAGGGGTCGTTGTGGCTTCGTTCAGCCTTTCGGGAACTTCGACCGCAAGGATCTTTTGTTCTTTACCCAACTCGTTCATTTAAATCCCAAGGAGGCCATCAATGGTGTTGATGAACCCAGCGACCTCCTTAGGAGCCTTGGCGGTTATTTCATGTGGATCCAGAACCGACTTCCCCATTTGAATGGTTCTTAGTTCCGCCAGTTCTGGACACTTGCATACCATGTGTTCAGCCGTTTCCTTCTCTGATCCACATAGCCTGCAGGTTTCATCTGCTGACTTTCCCATGCGATACAAATGATATTTATATCGACAGTGTCCCGTCAGCAGACCCACCATTACTCGAAGCTCAGCTCGTGGCAGCTTTATGAGCTTCCTGGTGTAGGTCGACGAGAATTCCACAAATCTCTTGGCTTGCGCAAGTCTGGGAGTATTTCTCCAAAGCGTTATTTTGTTTGCCGCTTCCCATTGTTGGATCGCTTTCTTGTATTGGTCTATTCCAAGCCCACAGAAAGGTTCAGGTCCAACAGGCTTCAGCCTTGAAGCCTTCTTCGCCAGTTCGTCGGCTGTTTCATTTCCCTCAATACCACAATGTCTTGGTATCCATAGTAGAGTCACTTTGTTGCCTCTGGCCAGTTGCTTTATGGTATTACGGCATTCATATGTCAGCCGAGATTTCTGGCTGTATGATTCCAGTGATCTCAAAGTGGCCTGACTGTCCGTGGTGATATATATATATATATATATATATATATATATATATATGCGCTCCTTTAAGATTCCTTTGAAGGCACTCTTGAGCGCAGGTATAGACTGCTAGTGTTTCAGCCTGTGAAACCGAAGGTTCACTTCCGAGGGACTTGGATATCCTTGTTTTGGGTCCCCATATCCCAATGCCTGTACCCCTTTCTGTTTTCGATCCATCAGTATACCATATGGATGACTTCTTGTCTATACGATTTACGAAGTTCATTGCACTATGACGATCACCAATGATCGTTTAACCTGACAATTAATATAAAAGAAAAATTAAAGAGTCAGCCTGTGCTTATATATTGTTGGATGAAAATAAATAATATGGCCAGTTAATTTTTCGGTGGGAGGGGATCCTATTTGGATTAAATTGTTGAGGAAAGAAATGATATCAGGAAATTTTGAGATGAAGAGATCAAGGTCACCATCATAATATTTAGTATTAATCCGTGGTCACCATGTATTGACAAATGTACATAAATTGATGAATAAAACAATTTTCGTAATTCTGAAGATTTTCATTAATTGAACAATTTGATTAATGAAGAAGTCTAGATTTAAACTCCGAAACGTAACAAGATTCGAAGTGTTATATTTTTTTTGATAGTTAGGAAACATTTTTTTCGAAAGAATCGGCTCCTGACAAATTTTTACGTAAGGGCTTTATTCTATTATATTATTAAAAAAAATTTCTCATTAATTTTTGTTTCATCAGAAACTAGTAGAGGAAAACCTATGAAATTTCCCGAAAATTCAGAGACCTCCCATAATATATTTCAATCGATATCAGAAATTTTCAAATAATAGAGTTTCTTATTAAGAAAATTGTACTTTTAATTTTCATTCATCAAATTGAATCAATTTTTGGAAATATATGAACTGCAGGAGAAACCTCGCGTGATATTTGAGCGCAAATTCATTGTCGATTTCAAAAGGTTTTATCCGACTATACAGGGTCTTTCACGAGGAACCTCACCCATATTTATACGGGAAACTACTGAACGTATTTTCATGAAATTCAGCACTTATAAGTATTTCACGATGCTGATGAAATCTAAAATATTTTCAAGGCATGAGCACCTCTGGTTTTTCCGGAAATGACGTCAACTTCCGTTTTTCAAATTAGAACGCCATTTTTTTATTGCAGAAATAGATTCCTTAGAAAATTTCAAGTTATTTTGATGTAACATTTTTCAGTTTTGGTTGGAAAATTCTCTATGAGCGGGAAAATTCGAAAAAAAAAATCGAAAATAGAGCTCCGCTGAAACAAGAATAACTTCGAGGTTTTTGGATGGAAAATTTTCATTTTTGGGATTTTTCAAGATGTAAGATTGATGTATCCACTTAAAAAATCGAAATCGCGATTCATGATACAGGGGGTGAAAAAATCGCTTTCAAAGTTAGGGATGACAAAATCGTGAAAAATCAATTTTTTCAAATTAGAACCCCATTTTTTATGGCAGATATTGAATCTACGTTAAAAAATAATGTGAGTGTATGCATCACACCCTTGCCCTAAAATGGATATTTTCTGAGTTTTTGCATATGGTTCATAAGGAATTATTTATTTATCACTGGAGAGAAAACCGATGGCCGATTAGTTGAAATAAAGAGGTTTCCGATACAAATTTGAATCAAAATTCGCCATCTATTTAGGAACAACCTGTAACTTTTTTCTCTTGCATATTTTTGGCGTGAAGGGAGAAGAAATAGCTGAAAATTCAAGACGAAAAACAGTTTTTTGTGAATAACTCAGAAAATATCCATTTTAGAGCAAGGGTGTGATGCATACACTCACATTATTTTTTAACGTAGATTTAATATCTGCCATAAAAAAATGGGGTTCTTATTTGAAAAAATTGATTTTTCACGATTTTGTCATCCCTAACTTTGAAAGCGATTTTTTCACCCCCTGTATCATGAATCGCGATTTCGATTTTCAAAGTGGATACATCAATCTTACATCTTGAAAAATCCCAAAAATGAAAATTTTCCATCCAAAAACCTCGAAGTTACTCTTGCTTCAGCGGAGCTCTATTTTCGATTTTTTTTTCGAATTTCCCCGCTCAGAGAGAATTTTCCAACCAAAACTGAAAAATGTTACATCAAAATAACTTGAAATTTTCTAAGGAATCTATTTCTGCAATAAAAAAATGGTGTTCTAATATGAAAAACGGAAGTTGACGTCATTTCCGGAAAAATCGAAGGTGCTCATGCCTTGAAAATATTTTAGATTTAATCAGCATCGTGAAATACTTATAAGTGCTGAATTTCATGAAAATACGTTCAGTAGTTTCCCGTATAAATATGGGTGAGGTTCCTCGTGAAAGACTCTGTATATTTTTTGCGCTCTTGATACACAAATATTGTCGGTACATTTAACAGAATGTGCGAAATTTCGATAGATGCTTGAATTCATCTTCGACATCCTGCGATCCTAATGGAAAACTCTGGTTTGCCACACAGCTACTTTATGCAGTGACCCCACACCGTCCTCTTTCCTGACCTAATTGATAATAATAAAAGTGATAGATAGATAAAAATTATTATTTCTTCTCTATAAACAACAATAATTATAGTGGGGTGGAGAAGAGAAATCTCAGTATTTTTTGCGCATTGATATTTATTTGATCAATTGGTTATTATTATTAATTATTCATTTTTCGGTTGAGAATACACCTAAAAGTGGAAATTGGAAATGAAAAAAATTCATTAACACAAGCACTCAAATTCGAGTACATGATACGATATTAAGAAAATGAACCGCCGTTATAGAAACTGGGTACAATGATGATAATTTAAATTCATGAATAATTTTTTTTAAATTAAAATCAACAAAAAATTTTGTGCACACGTCACATAAATAAGATGCGTTCCGTCTGTACAGCACGAACGAGTTCGAACAGAATCCTCGACGGAACCGAATATAATATGAGGAACATAGGAATAAGAGGAGGCAAACATACCGATTGGTTCAAAAGTCTGGAGACAGTGAATTAACTTCGAGCACAGGTGGAAAATATAAATTCTGGTACTGGGGTCTTTAGTGATTTCGCCCGAGGAATCGAATGGACAAAGCAGATTTCTGCCCAAAAAGGCCTTATACGAGATATGAAGCCCAACTTTGAAATTTCAAATGCAAGTCAATTTTTTTATTGCAGATTCGGATTAAGCGGGAAATTGTTCATCCGAATCACCGATATAAAGAGCGTACGAGGAACTATATCGGGTTATTCATTCAATCTGAGAGGTTATAAGTGTTGTCTACTCCGTACACATGCTCAACATTCTGCGATCCTGATGTAAATCTCGGTTTTGCCACACAGGACCGATCCCGCCGATATTTTTTTCGAGATCGTCGTCCCGTCACAATAATTGATTGGCCCACCTTCTTAGTTATTTAATTGATTAATTAAAAAAAATCCGAATTCCTACTACGAGTTCACGTTTGCAATTTTCCAATTTAAGACTGTTTTTATTTTGTCAAATTGAAGTTTAAGGGGGTTTGAGTTTTCGAAAAGTTGATAAAACAAATTATCAAATTTGATTTAATACTCTTAATAATTTGTTCTTCATAAAACTTTTCAAGCGCCATTATACAGGGAGTCCCAGAAGTCGAAGTCAAGCCGGAAGCGGGTAACAGGCTGAGTCAAAGTGATCGTCAGAAAAAATATTTAAAAAAATCGTGTATTTTTCAAATTATTTTGTATTATCCGGGAAAAAACAACAAACTGTGACGATTCTCGAACTCCTGTTGCTACAATTTTTCACTTTTTTCAAATTTTATTTTTCCTATGTTATCCAAAATTGTGTTTCTGTAACCTGTTATCTTCAATTCTGAGCCAATTAATTGTTCCCACTCGAAAAATTATTTCACTTCTTGCCGAACTAAATATTTAAAAATCAATCCTTCGACCAACTGATTGTACTGAAAAAAATTGTACTACATCAGTTTGGCAAGTTACTTCAAAAGTAAGCAATATACAGGGTTATATTTTTAGGAAAGACACAAGATTCAGAATTGAAATTCTAAAGGTGAGCTTCAAGTAAGAAGACGACTTCTCGTATATTTTTTGAAGGTTCTAGGATTTCCGGTTTTTCCGGAAGTAACATCAACTTTCGTTTTTCAACTGGGAAGATCCATTTTTTATTGCATGAATGGATTCTCCATTGAATTCTGATTCTTTTTGATTTCAAAAGTTTGAATTTTCCCGAGAAAATTCTCTTTAAATGAAGAAATATGAAAAATCCCAAAATTGAGATCTGTTGAAATACAGACAACTTCGAGATTTTTTCGATAAAAATTCTCATTTTTGAGAATCTCCGAGAAGAAAGGCTTGGGCTTCTTTTCCGATAGCGTGATTTTCAGAATATGATACAGAAGCTCACAAATTCTTTGTCAAAGTTAGAAGTGACGAAACATCAAAAAATCGTTTTTTTAAAATTGGAAATCAATTTTTTCGAAGCATTTTCGAAATCTTCGTCAAAAAATAATAGGAGCATATACGTCCAAGACTTTTTTATCCCAAAATGAATATTTTTCGAGATATTCAGGAAAAACGAACTCGTCTGAACTTTAAGAAAATATTTTCTCGATAACAGAGATTTCCAAAAATTTCACTTGACCGCTAATTATTTTCCAGTAAAAAAACACATTCGGAATGAGATTGAAAATTGAAGACAAAATCGTTTTTCCTGAATATCTCGAAAAATATTCATTTTGGGATAAGTCTTAGACTTATGCTCCTATTATTTTTTGACGAAGATGCTTCGAAAAAATGGGGTTCCGATTTGAAAAAAACGGCTTTTTGATGTTTCGTCCCTTCTAACTTTGACAAAGAATTTGTGACCTCCTGTATCATATTCTGAAAATCACGCTATCGGAAAAGAAGCAGCAGCCTTTCTTCTCGGAGATTCTCAAAAATGAGAATTTTTAATGAAAAAACCTCGAAGTTGTCTGTAGTTCAATTTTGAGATTTTTTTTTCGTATTTCCTCATTTAGAGAGAATTTTCTCGGGAAAGTTCAAATAACTTTTGGACTCAAAAAAACTCAGAATTCAATGGAGAATCCATTTGTGCAATAAAAAATGGGTCTTCCCATTTGAAAAATTAAAGTTGATGTCACTTCCGGAAAAACCGGAAGTCCTTGAACGAGAAGTCGTCTTCTTACTTGAAGCTCACCTTTAGAGTTCCAATCCTGAATCTTGTGTCTTTCCTAAAAATATTCTATAGAGCCATATTCGTGAATAACCCTGTATAAAGTATGCGTATACTACATTGTTTCTTAGATCAGTCAAAAAAAAGGTCTTTTTCTTGAAGTAACACAGTTTCGAGCAGTTTATCGAACTTTGTAAAAATGATCCTAGTGCATCCAATACTTGAGTCCGGATGAATCAACATTTAGAAAAGGTGGTGACATTCATTCGATTTTTAACATAATCATTTGTCGAATTTACAGGAGAACTTGCCACTTTTTTTAATAAACTTTTTCTTTTACAGCACCCCAGTAAAAAAAAATAAGGGTTTCAAATCAGGTGAACAAGCTGGCCATGAGATAATCTCTCTGGTACAATTGTACCAGTTCGCCCTATCCATCTACTCGGATAATGTTCATTTAGTTTAGATATTCTCTAACTGAAAGTGCCATAGACTATTAATATAATAATATAATATTATTAGTAGTCTGTGAAAAGTGCATAGTGCGCTAGGCAGCCATCTTGCTGGAACCATATTTCTCTGGAAATACTAGGTGGCACATCTTTCAGTAAATTTGAAGAATGATTTTCTAAAAAATCTCAATAAATTTCAGCATTTAAGACTTATGGCAACTCAAAAGGTCCTATGACTCTGTCATTCAAAATTTCAGTCCACATATTCATTTTAAAACGTTATTGAGATCGCAAAAAAGATTAAATAAACTTCGGAATTCACATTGTTCCTTGAGACCGGTAATTCCTTTTTCAAGTTATTTTATATTTGGAACGAAATATTCATACATTGTTATTGAGATCTATCTTCTCTCATTAAATTCGGATTTTCTACGTGCCACTTTTGCCACTCGAATAAAATATGCGTGGCTTCATGTCACCACCTTTTTTAAATGTTGATTCATCCGGATTCTTAAAGTATTGCGGATGCACTAGAATCATTTTCACAACTATTTTTAAGAAAAAGAATAAAACGGTAAACAAAAAATTCTTTGCCTTTGCGGAGGCCACAAAGTTCGAAAATTGTTGGAACTTCAAGAAAGATTTTTTTTTGACTCATCCAAGAAATAATGTAGCATAATGTCATAGCATTTCAGAAACCTTATAAAATGTGATAACTTTTGATTCAACTTGCCAAACAGATGTAGTACAATTTTTTTCAGTACAATCAGTTGAAGGTTGAAGTTGGTCGAAATATTAATTTTAAATATTTGGTTCGGTAAAAAGTGACATTATTTTTCAAGTTGGAACAATTAATTGGCTCAGAATTGAAGATAACAGGTTACAGAAGCACTACTCAGGATAACATAGTAAAAATAAAATTTGATAAAAGTAAAAAATTATTGCAACAGGAGTTCGAGAATCGTCACAGTTGTGTATTTTCTCGAATAATACAAAATACAATATAATTCATGCTATCTCCGTTTGTCCCATTCCTCCTGGAACACCCTGTATAGAGTCAGAATTTATTAAATTTTTCACTGAATATTTCCATTTTACCCCTAAAAAAACAATGGTTCGATATTTTGTGAGCTTATGCTTTAGAGGATATGAAATATTTTAATATTTTTACCTATTTTCAGGTACATAATCAGCTCCCAAAATAATGAAATTTAGTTTTTTCAAAGCCCTCTAGTAGCCGGAAAGTAATTTTTTCTCGATAATAAATGTCGTACTAATCAATGGATGGGTTTCAAGTGGAAAAATTCACCGATAATTGCTCACTATATTCATCTTTCTTTTAGTAAAAGAGTGTTTTGTTGATAAACTGACAATTATTGTGGAATCCATGTATAGGTACAAACTTATGTCAATAAGGTGGCTCGCCCTGTATATCTCCCATGAAAAAAGGGTTTACAGACCTGACGTTGAAAGGAAAAAATTGGAATGATTTAAAAAAAAATTAAGGGGAGAAGTTTGATGGAGAATTTGTAGTTTTTTGGAATGATTAACTCACTCTGGAATCGCTCGACACTGAAGCCCACTGTAGGCACAATTTCCGCGACTTTTTCTTCTTCATTTTTGAAATGGTTGATAACAGTCGATTTTCCGCTATTATTGAGGCCTACAACTAAAACGTTGACTTCTTTCTTGCGTACAGATCCGATCAGCAGAGATAGCTTATGAAACAAACCCATCGAACATGATTATGTTCAATTTTTCACCGTTTGTTTGTTTGTATTGCGGAGTCTAGTAACGGGACATGGCTCTTAGGTTGTTTTTCGATCGATTTTAATGCCGTCGATAACAAGAAATTAATCAGAAACACAAGAATCAACTCTGTCCTCCGTTATTTACACAAAGAACAAAAACTATTTCAATAATAGGCTACAAATTTATATTTTCTCCCATATTTACCATTATATTAGTTTCAATGATGAAAGGTGTCTTCATAGAGGGTGATTAAAGAAGACCGCTAGTTAGAATATTTCAGAGAAAGACTCTGGATAAACACTAGGAATTTCATAGCAAATCTTTGTTATAGAAGAGATAAATTCTTTTGGAACACCGAAAATTATATCAACTTTCATTTTTTAAATGTAATACTCAGGTTTTTCATTGATAAACAGATTATCCATTGAATTCTTCATTGTGTCAAGGTGTCACTCACACATTATTCTCAGAAAATTATTGTAAAATTTGAAAAAAATCCTAAAAATTTTCTCAAAAACGTCTTTATTCCAATGTTGAAAACTCTTAGATTTTTGCAAAAAAAAGCCTAATTTTCTAGCTTCTATCAGAAAACATACCAATTAATGTTTTTTTTTCATTAATCAAAAATTTAATTGACCATACAGGGTGTTTCTATTTCAATGTCAAAGTCAGTCACGATTTTCAGAATTCAGCATTTTAAAGCAATTATACACACATAATAAACATTATTTTTTGAAGTAGATTCTAGCTGATCAATAAAAAAGGGTTAGAATAGAATGAGATAGAAGCTAGAAAATTTTAAATTTAATACAAAAATCAACAAGTTATTAACATTGGAATAAAGACCTCTGAGAAAATTTCTTCAGATTTTATACGAATTGTCTAGGAATAACATGCAAACCAGTACAAACAACAAAAATGAAACCAGTAGTCAAACATATATGAAATTTTTTCCAAGAATTTATCTCTCCTCACAAAGCTTAACTCTAAAATTTGAGTTTATTTCGAGCCTTCCTTTGAAATATTCTAACGAACACTCTTCGTGAATCACCCTGTATATAGCTGGACACTTTCTCTCAAATGCCATTAGAACTTTTTCACATCTCATTTTCAGAGTTTACTCCTCAAAACTTGATTTTCCTTATCCCGTATCATGTTATTTTTCACTTCTTGTTATCAATGTTGTTTTTTACATACAGGTTGAACAAGTAAGGATGTATTCATAGGATAACCGAATTGATTCTTTCATTTTTTTTTATCTAGTGTTCACCTTTGGATATCACAGCATAGTTATGTTTGAAACTTAGTGAATGGATGCCATTCATAAGAAAATATTTAGGAGATCCACCTATTTCACTTCTGCCTATTGTTTCCAGATAAATATCCTATCCTTAACAACATCAATAAATAAACAAAATTTTACATTGTCTTAGTCTTTAATTGGTTTTCGATTAGGCATAATTTGTTTTACGAATATAAAAATATACAGCATTTGTCAAACAAAAATTTAAAGAGAGGATGTTATCTGAAACTTCGAAAAATCTTTGTAGGAGATAATGTTGTAACAGAAATTGAAGAGAATGAAGGAAACAACGAAAAAACTGAAGAATAATTTTTAGTACCGACTAAATGATGGCCTCAATACTTTCAGTGTAATAATGGTTTTTTAGATATGTTCAATCAGAAAAAATCAAAAGCTATCATAAAGAACAAAATATAAATACAATGCAATGATTAAATTAATCAATTAAGTAAATGTTCTCCTACCTTTTATTCAGAATAAAATAATTGAAGGTATGTTCACGTAAATAAAGGATTCATAGTATCATCTATGCACTGGCATATGTGATAATTTGCAACAATGTTTCTTTAAAGTTACCAATGGTAGAGAAAGTATTTTATAAAAATACGAGTAATAGTTATATTTCGCAAATTCAAATAAAATATATTAACAAAATTCATTTTACAAAGTGACCTCCCCACAATCTTCGATTTCCATTTCATCTTCTCTCTCCATTTCTTCGTCACTCTCCATATCTTCTTCCGTTTGTTTTCCAGCTCGTTTGTGCTTTCTAATTTGTTTCTGTTCTTCGGCTTGTTTCTGTTCCGCAGCTTTCCTTTCTTTGAGACCGGCTGCAGGAGATTTGATAAGAGACATATTTCTTTGTACTTCTCTAACATCTCGGGCACGTTCCACTTCTCTAGCAACAAGTTGCCTTTGCTTGATGAACAACGCTTCTCTTTTCTCTCTTATGTTAACGATGTCTTTCATTGCTTCAAGCATTTTTTGCATTTGAGCTTGGCTGTATTTCAGAGGAATGTTTCTCCTCTTTTCAAATTCGAATGATGGGTCAACAGCCAATTCTTTGCCCACAGTTTTCCTGTAAGCCTTGGTCCATCTTACTTTACGCGGATTCTTCTTCTTTTTGAAGGCTGCGTGACATTTCGATCGGCAGAATTTGAAGATCTGAAAATTACGTGTGTTTTGAATAACATCAAATGATGCAATTTAAGTTCTACTTACTCTGGAATCATTTCGAACGAATTGAATTCCGTGTCCGGGATATATTTTGGAGGAACAGAAGTAACACGTTTCAATACGCATTATGGAATTTTATACAGGAATTCTATCACAAATTACACTTCCCTCTTTTTAAATTTTGTTGTACCAGAAAATCTTGGTTATTTGTACACTTAACCTCAATTCCACTTCCACATGCTCATTCACGTACGGACATAGATAGAGGATCTATGGTTTCAACTTTTCAATGATTCTTCATTTTCTTGAGTGGATCGTTGGTTGATTTTCTGTATCAATCAGCGTTTTTACTATTCAAAATTAATTCAGAATCTTTTAAGAGAACGTTGAATATTCATTTAGTTCAATTTCAATTGAATATATTTAAAAGGAAGGTTTAGAGTAGACAGATTGATTTCTCGGAGTAAACTGATCCTCGATGTACTTCAGTTGGTCTCAGACAAGATTTAATTGTAATCTATGATCAGATATTAGGTGCGTTTGAGTTGACGGTCAATAAGCTCCGAGCACGCTACGAGAGTCAAAAATAAAATCACAATTAGACGTGGAGCGCGCTCGGAGCATATTGATCGTCAACCCAAACGCACCTATTGATTGATTACTTTCAAAATGTTGAAATAATAGTGAATTATTGTTGTTTCGCGTTTTTCAACGATGTGGTCAGAAATAATAATGGTCTATAATTTTTGGATGTGGTACGTTGAGTGAAAATACAATAAAATTGAAACAAAATTTGTTGTATATAATGATACTTACCCCCAAATGACACTGATTCCAGGGAGTCCTAGAGGGACCTGAAAGCAAAATAAACAATTTGTTAGAAGTGCTTGTATTTTTCTCTACATTGGCAATGTTAGATAGACAAACTATCTTAATTATATCATTTGAGTAGGTTGGGGGTTCGTTGGTATCAATACCCTAAGATTGGCGGCTCTGAGACATGCGAAGTACAGGTAGCTTGCTATATTATCCCTAAAGAAGAAATATACTTTTTTTTTGCATCAATGCCAAGACGTGTTGGGGAGTTTATAAAGATCTGGAATAAAATCATGGAAACATAGGAATTTCAACGTTAAATTCGAATGAGCTTCGAGTCTAGTAGAACAAATAATCGAAATCTCATTTCGTTTCAATAACAAATAAGGGACTGGACTGTTGGAATGGCAAATCTCGGTAGGAGTGGGTGCTAGTGACGCGAGTTGCAATTTGCAATCCACACATTAGACGCATTCGAACGAGAGATGCGATAGCTAGACTCTTTGAAAATGAATTAGATTCTCGTAAATCAAAATGTTTACGGTTAAAGAGAAAATTCAAATCATAAAATGGTACTTCGGTGGTCAATCTATTGCGGGGACAATAAATTCTTTTATTGTTGCCTTTGAAGATAGGCCGATACCTTCACGTTCGGCTATCTCCCAAATAATCGAAAAATTCGAGAAATTTGAGTGTTTACAAACATGCCGTTATTGCAGGATTGATTGACCACCGAAGACCATCAGTGAAAGTCGTTTGACGAATGAATTGAACGTGTGTGCTGCTGTTGAAATATTTTGAAAAGAAATGGTTACCGATGCTATAAGGTGCGAACCTCTCGAGAAATTTTTCCAGAAGACCATTTCAAACGAATGGAATTTTAAACAGTCTAGCTACCGCATCTCCCATTCGGATTCGACTAACGATAACGACTAATGTTTGGATTGCAACTTGCAACTCGCGGCACCAGCAGAGATCCTCCTGCCGAGATTTGCCATTCCAACAGTTCAGTCCCTTATTTGTTATCAAATCGCAATGGTGTTTCGATTATTCCACCGTTCTACTGGACTCGGAGCTCATTCGAATTTAACATTGAAATTCCTATGTTTTCATGATTTCATTCCAGATCTGTAGATAACCGTGATGGACAAGCACATTATTAACAAATTTAATAAAAAAACACGTGTGGCACTCGAGGACTGCCGCGGTAAAGCTATTGCACAGCATCTATTCAAAAATAAGAAGATAATATTGTTGATTTAAAATATTTTTTTTTATTTATCTTACAATACATGTAGGTTATTCAGGAATGTTTATCATTGAAACTATAGGTTTATGGTAACTGAAATAAGAAACATAAGTTTGAGACTTAATGTCTTCCAAATATCTGGAAAATACCGCGTCAATTAATAGTGGTCCCATATTTTGTTGTGGATTCTCGTGGATCATTATTCATTTTTAAATTCATAAGTTGTCAACCGCTCTGATTTTTCATCAGCGAAGTTAATGTTGGAATCGCCAGCCAAGATAAGTGGAAATTTATTACCATTTGTACCTACCAAGTATTTTCAACCCTTCTTCAGTGTACTCCAGTAAAGTGAGATGAATAAAATGCTCTACCTAGTCCAATTTTGGATTCGGAGAAATCTAAATTGCTACCATAACTATGTGTAGGCCATTTCTAAGTTTGCATAAGCATGCAGAAATAAATGAGCGTCTAACATTAACATCGCTAACGTCTTCAATATTTATTTCAATATTCGGAGTCATAATATTAGTAACATTATTACTATTTTGGTAAATAGCTACCCCACCTTTTGGAACAATGTCTTGTTTGAATTGAACAATACATTTGAAATTAGGTATTTCAATCGGTTTATCACGCGTCATGCATGTTTCGGTAAGAAGTAACACATTGGTTTGTTTCGTAACTGGATCTTGTAAATCGTATTTGTGACTAGGTAGACTTCGGCAATTGAAAATCATTATTGAAATGCCATTCCTATCACTAATGAAATCTAAGACTTTTGAATTCTTGCAACAATGATGCAGTCGATGCAGCTTGCCTTCCATTATGATAAAACTTGAATGCAGAATTGTAATTTTTGTCGTAATATACAATTTTTCAATACTAGTCACCCGAGAGAGTGCAACATAGACGAGTTCCTGAGAATGTCATTTACTATACTCATATACTATTTCGTCAAAAGTTCCATCTTGTGACTTATGTATAGTTAGAGCAAGAGCTGAAGTTAATGGAAAATGTTTGCGTTTGGCTATACATTTTCTATCCGATGTTAATCAAATATTTGCCATTCGTAATTCAATGCGAACAGCGAGATTGCCGACTCCATTTTACACTGTTAGAGTGGCTGCACACATCCATCTAGTCGCAAGCACCCAAACACCGTGCTGAAGTCTGCCGAACTGAACCGACGATACACGGCTGTGTTAGGTTTTTTCGTTACGGAATTTCCACATTCGGTCGCCGCGCTCGAAGCCTGAGATAAAAGCTATGCAAAAGCTTAAAAAATTGTAAACCCTTCGTTGTTTTTCTCCAAATTTGTATCATTTACTTCTTTATATTCTATCTATGTTTAGTATACTCAATAAGTATAGTAAAATTTGGTTATATCTTCAAAACACATAAAGATATCGTGAAACAGTTTCCACTAATGGTGTTTTCAGGAAAATCGAGCCCAGGATTCCTTTCAACGTCTTTGACTAGTAGCAGTGGCGTAACTGGTCGTGGGCGACGTGGGCGACCGCCCACGGCCTCGTGTCCTCAAGGGCCTCGCGACCAAATGATCCTCTCTCCCTCTAAGATTAATCATTTTATCTACAGATGAATCTATATGACGACTTTTTTCTTTGTTTACGACGATTTCTATTTCGTACCTCTCAGCTCACTTATCAACTTTCTTTAGCGCAATATATTTGCAGAAATTCATACAAAACTAAATCGTGCCAGGAATACCTACATACATCAGTTCACTATGGTCGCCACCTGAGGGTGTCAAGAGCGTATCTCCACCGCCCTAAATCGGAAAGAATATTTTTTGACTATGAAAGCAGCGATGAACCTGTACAAGGTATCCTAAATTGCTTGATCTTGACTGTTTTGATGCATCTGGTCTATACCTTTCCAACTTCAAATTGAGACTAAGCACAGTCAAATTGGTTTTAAACAATGTCAAATCGGGAATAAGCAACTTCAAATACAATCGAATTGGGAATAAACACATTCATAATGGGACTGAATAATCTCATATTGGGAAATGACATGTCTTTTGTTATAGAGAATTGTCATCATTCTGAAGACTTCCATGAATAAAATTCGCTACTATCTTTGAAAGTGTTATTTCTTTTTCAATTGTGAGGTTGCAAGTTTTTGAATGGATTTGGCCTTTGACCAATTTGTGCACAAATTTTACACAGTGCTGTTTCTTTTACTATGTATTAAAATTTTTTTCCGATTGATTTTCGATCCAGAGACTGGAAGAGAAAACCTTAAATACACGAAATCTTTCATAAATTCTTATACACCTCTACATTTTTTCCTCATTTCTATTCTCAGATATTTTAGAATAATTCTCTCGAAATATGATATGAAATGAAACGCTTCTTTTTAATATGGAATAGTTTAGTGTCAATATGAATTTGGTAAATTCCAATTTGATTGTGATAACCATTTTGAAATTGTTTAGTCCCATTTTGAATGTGTTTATTCCCAATTCGATTGTGTTTACCATTTTGAAGTTGCTTATTCCCGTTTTTAAATTGTTTAATCCCAATTTGAATGTAATTAGTCTCAATTTGAAGTCGAAAAGGTATAGATAGGGAAAAATTTTCCTGGGCTCGATTTTCGCTAAGACACTATAAATAGAAACCGTTTCATAATATCTTCATTTTTTGAAGGATATAACTGAATTTTGAAATTCGATCGATTTCGAAAGTGTGCCATATCATTTTTAATAACGAAAATATGTGACAACGATTGAAATTTTTATAGGATAGTTTCACAGGAAATAATACACTATATTTATTTTTTTTGTCTCGTCTAGTAAGGGTGGAAACAAAACTTATATCATGAAAAAAAGAGATGAAAAATTCAAAAAAGAGTCTTCGTCCCAGTAAAAAAGTGCTTGTAGAAAGTTTTAATCGTTTCAGATAATTTGGAAAAAAAATTATGGTACATCTTCGAAATCCATACAATATCAAAATTCTGTTATATCTTCGAATCAAATAAAAATATGGTGAAGCGGTTTCCACTACTGGTGTTTTCACGAAATTCGAGCCCAAGACTTCTTTCAACGTTTTTACCTGTCTAGTACCAGAAACAGCCAAAATCAAGCAATTTGGAATACCCTGTACAAATGTACAATCAGGAAAGACTTTCTGCTTCGGCAACCCTCTCTATCGAAACAGATTCAACATACCAGCTGGACTATGATTATAATCAAGCAGTTAGTGAGGCTAGAAGCCGACACTTTTTATTTGATTTTTACCTTATGATTCGTTACATATATTTTATTAAATGTTAGACAATTTGCTTCTTATGAAAACCTTTTTTCATGAAGGGGCCTAGCAAATTTTATCTCGCCCACATATAATTGAGGTCTTGTTACTCCAGTGACTAGTTGTTCAATAATTATGCCTTACTTAGTCTGAAAATGTTCAAATTACAAAATAATGTGCCTATTGCGTTAGCCAAATTGTAAAACTTAACGTTCAACGGTTAATCAACGCGACAATCTACAACGAACGTAGTACATAACTCGCCGGTGCGTTTATTGAGGCAGTAAAACTCCGTTTTTCGTCTTTTCCAGCTTTAACCTGGAGCAAATATTGTTTGTCCCCGCATTTCCGCATCGATCGCAGCGGAGAAAGCCGGTAATTATTCCGCAATAATGTGTTTTTAATATATTTCGTGTGCTGAATAACGTCACAGATGGCGTGGGCGGCAGCTGCGGGCCACATGGCGGTCGGGCGCCCGTGGATCTTACGCGAGAGCTCTGAGGCCAGGCGTCCCGAGCGTCGTTTGTTTCCGCGACGCACAGATTGCGGCGACCAGAAGCGTATCCCGGGGGAAGGACGGAGGTGTCGCTGCAGGAATGAAAGAAAAGGACGTTCACAAAACTGGAAAAAATGACAAATGTAATCTGACTAAATATACTCCACACGAAATAGTTTATGAAACAAGTGCGTTATACCTTATACCAGGTGTCCTATTACAGGGTATCCCAAATTGCTTGATTTTAGCTGCTTTTGGTACTTCTGGAGTCCTGGTCTCGATTTTTGTGAAAACACCAGCAGTGAAAACCGTTTCAAGATATCTGCATTTATTTTAAAGATACAACAAAATTTGATATTGCCATAACTTCTTCATTTTCGGAAATATCTGAAAAAGATTAAAACTTCCAACAAGCACTTTTTCACTGAGACACTATTTTTCAATTTTTTACCTAAAATTTTTTGTGTATGATATAATATGAAAAATAAGGCGTGCGTATTTTAAATAAAAAAATATTCTTTTTCACCCTTGGTACACGAGATGAAAAAAATTAATATAGTGTCTCATTTCTAGTGAAAAAGTGAATCTAGCAAGTTTTAATCGTTTCAAGATATTTTCGTCGCAAATAAAAAAGTTATGGCACATTTTAGAAATCCATAAAATTTCCAAAAAAAAAAATTAATTTAGATATCGTTTTCACGAAAATCGAGCCCAGGACTCCTTTTAGCGTTTTCACCTATCTAGTCCAGAAGTACCAGAAACAGTTCAAATCGGTTTTTCCGGAATTGACATCAACTTTTGTTTTTCAAATGGGAAGACCCATTTTTATTGCATAAATAGATTTTCCATTGAATTCTGAGTCTTTTTGATTCCAAAAGTTTGAGTTTTCCCCAGAAAATTCTTTTTAAATGAGGAAATACGAAAAAAAATCTCAAATTTCAATTCTGTTGAAATACAGACAACTTTGAGGTTTTTTCATTGAAAATTCTCATTTTTGAGAATCTCTGAGAAGAAAGGCTGATGCTTCTTTTCCGATAGAAGTAACGAAATATCAAAAAATCGTTTTTTTTTCAAATTGGAACCCTATTTTCTCGAAGCATTTGCGAAATCTTCGTCAAGAAATAATAGGAGCATACGTCCAAGACTTTCATCCCAAAATGAATATTTTCCGAGATATTCAGGAAAAACGATCTTTTCTTCAATTATTTTCAATCTCATTCCGAATGTGTTTTTTTTTAATGGAAAATAATTAGCGGTCAAGTGAAATTTTTGGAAATTTCTGTTATCGAGAAAATATTTTCTATAGTTCAGACGAGTTAAGTTCTTGAATTATCTCTATCTGTAATGCGAGAACAACGATTGGTTAAAGCTCTCTCAATGTGAGTATTATTGAAGTCAAAGTAAAAAATTTTCAAGAATGCAGAAAAAATAATTTATAATAATTTTTAATGCTGTTGAAAGAATAATTAACAGAACATGTACAATTTCATTACTGAAAATTCAAATTTCCCTACCATGACAAAAAAGAAATTTTCCAGAATTAAGAATTTGCGGAAATTATCCTGAGCTTTAAAACATTAAGAGTTTGACACGACATGAGGTGAAATAGAAGAAAAACGGTCATTATTTTCCAGAAAAAAACACATTCGGAATAAGAGAATTGAAGACACATTCATTTTTCCTGAATATCTGGAAAAATATTCATTTCGGGATAAAGTCTTTGACCTATGCTCCTATTATTTTTTGACGAATATTTCGAAAATGCTTCGAATAAATGGGGTTCCAATTTGAAAAAACCAATTTTTTTATGTTTCGTCACTTCTAACTTTGACAAAGAATTTGTGCCCTCCTGTATCATATTTTGGAAATCACGCTATCGGAAAAGAAGTGTGGCGAAATTTCGAAACAAAAATTTCTCTAAGTCCGGCTAAAACAAAGTCGACGAAAATCACCGGAAATTCTTCAAGTCCAGCTGAAACGAAAACCCTAATGGGTTAAAATCCGACTTGAGCAGATCTGACGAATGCACGCCTTTTCATAGACGTTAAATTCACTTCCCTAATAGGTGAAGACAAACAGGCATAAATATCGCAAGAAAACAGATGCACTTCGTTTTTCTTCGAGACTTCGCAACCAGCGACTTCGACGATATTTGACACTTTCGCTCTCAACGCAGAAACATCTGTTTTACCGCTTCGACCAGATTTTTCAACAACGGCTACCTGCGACGTCGAATACTTCGAACAACAAACATTCACAGCCCCTAAAACAACGAGGATCCAGCCTGCGAAATTCCGTCTTTTGGGACTTTCAAATCCATTACCAATTATCGACTCGCCTTCGCCGAGTAGAATCCATATATTCTACAAAAATCAGTCTTTTCAGACTAAAAAGTTTTACACCTGTCAACCGTTGTCGCCGTCCTACAAAATAAGTCTTTTCAGACTAATAAGTTTTACCCCAACTTCTAAATTTGTTTTTGTTAAATAAATTGTTAAAACGTTCTACGTCTTTTCCTGGAATTCTGACCCATCCTCTACAGAAGCACCAGTCTTTCCTCTTGGAGATTCTCAAAAATGAGAATTTTTAATGAAAAAACCTTGAAGTTGTCTGTATTTCAACAGAATTCAGTTTTGAGATTTTTTTTGTATTTCCTCATTTCAAGAGAATTTTCTCGGGAAAGTTCAAGATTTTGGAATCAATAAGACTCAGAATTCAATAGAGAATCTATTTATGCAAAAATAATGGGTCTTTCCATTTTAAAAACGACAGTTGATTTCACTTCCAGAAGAAGCGTCCTAGAACCTCCAAAAATATACGAGAAGTCGTCTTCTTACTTAAATCTCAATCCTGAATCTTGTGTCTTTCCTAAAAATATTCTATAGAGCCATATTCGTGAATTACCTTGTATAGGTATAATTTTCACATGACAACCTACTCAAATGAATGATCAAACTTGAATCACATGATTCAGCTTCCTTAAAAGGACATTATGAGTCACAGAAGGTCTACCAAGATGGCTTCTTCCTCCGTTGGCCACTCAAGCAATGTTATCGACAACTATCCCACCTTCTTTTTTTTCTTTATTCAATGTTACCACAACGACGTCATAGTGTGCGACAGGGGCGGGGTGTACAGATTGTAGATAGTTGTGCAAGAATATACCTTGTATTATTTAACCATGATTATGTGAGAGCAAAGTACATTTTGCATTTATTGTTTTGAACTTTTGCGGTGTTCTCAATGTCTCTTACTTATTCTTGTAGGAGTTCTCACGAAAGAAGTTGCATTCCTCTCCATCAAATTCTCAAAACAAACATCCGAGAATCAACAATTGAAACTTCTTGCCACCGATGAAAAATCCCCGGCAACCTGTGACTGGCACGCTCTCAATCTGCTCCCCATCGATTCCCGCGAAAGAAAAATAATAAGTCGAATTCGGAAATGAATTACGAGTGTATGTAACGGAGTGTGTTTCGGACTTTCAATCTAGAGAGCGACGTAATAAGTCGAGCAGTTGTTTTTCGGCGGCGAACAAACGCCGCCGCCGCCGCCAACTAGAACTTGTTGAAGAACTTTGTAAATCGTATAGACAAGAAGTCATCCTTATGGTATACTGATGGATCGAAAACAGAGAAAGGGGTACAGGTATTTGGATATATGGACCCAAATCAAGGATATCCAAGTCCCTCGGAAGTGAACCTTCTGTTTCACAGGTAAAGACACTAGCTATCTATACCTGCGCTCAAGAGTGCCTTCAAAAGAATCTCAAAGGAGCGCATATATATATATCACCACGGACAGTCAGGCCATTCTGAGATCACTGGAATCATATAGCCAGAAATCTCGGCTGACATATGAATGCCGTAATACCATAAAGCAACTGGCCAGAGGCAATAAGGTGACTCAACTATGGATACCAGGACACTGTGGTATCGAGAGAAACGAAACAGCTGACGAACTAGCGAAGAAGGCTTCAAGGCTGAAGCCTGTTGAACCTCAACCTTTCTGTGGGCTTGGAAAAGACCAATACCAGAAAGCGGTCCAACAATGAGAAGCGGCAAACAAAATAACGCTTTGGAGAAATACTCCTAGACTTGCGCAAGCCAAGAGATTTGTGTAATTCTCGTCGACCTACACCAGGAAGCTCATAAAGCTGCCACGAGCTGAGCTTCGAGTGATGGTGGGTCTGCTGACGGGACACTGTCGATATAAATATCATTTGTATCGCATGGGAAAGTCAGCAGATGAAACCTGCAGGCTATGTCGGTCAGAGAAAGAAACGGCTGAACACATGGTGTGAAAGTGTCCAGAGCTGGCGGAACTAAGAACCATTCACATGGGGAAGTCGGTTCTGGATCCACATGAAATAACCGCCAAGGCTCCTAAGGATGTCGTTGGGTTCATCAATACCATTGATGGCCTCCTTGGGATTTAAATGAACGAGTAGGGTTAAGAACAAAAGATCCTTGCTGTCGAAGTTCCCGGAAGCCACAACGACCCCTGTTCATGATGATAATAATAATAATACCCATTCTTGTAGGAGTTCTCACGAAAGACGTTGGATTCCTCTCCATCAAATCCTCAAGACAAACATCCGAGAATCAACAATTGAAACTTCTTGCCACCGATGAAAAATCCTCGGCAACCTGTGACTGGCACGCTCTCAATCTACTTGAAGCTCACCTTTAGAATTTCAATCCTGAGTGTTGTGTCTTTCCTAAAAATATTTTATAGAGCCATATTCGTGAATAACCCTGTATAGGAATGAATTTCACAAGACAACCTACTCAAATGAATGATCTATAATCTATACCATTTTTCAAATTTGAATAACCTGATTCAGCTTCCTTAGAAAGATATTATGAATCACAGAAGGTCTACCAAGATGGCTACTTCATCCGTTCGCCACTCAAGCAATGCTATCGACGACTATCCCCCCTTTTATCTCTGCTTTATTCAAAGATGTTACCACAACGACGTCATAGAGTGCGACAGGGGCGGGGCGTATAGATAGTTGTGCATGAATGTACCTTGTATTATTTAACCATGATTGTGTGAGAGCAAAGTACATTTTGCATTTATTGTTTTGAACTTTTCCGTTGTTCTCAATGTCTGTACTTATTTGTGTAGGAGTTCTCGAGAAAGACGTTGGATTCCTCTCCATCAAATCCTCAAGACAAACATCTGAGAATCAACAATTGAAACTTCTTGCCGCCGATGAAAAATTCTCGGCAAACTGTGACTGGCACGCTCTCAATCTACTTGAAGTTCACCTTTAGAATTTCAATCCTGAGTCTTGTGTCTTTCCTAAAAATATTCTATAGAGCCATATTCGTGAATAACCCTGTAAAGGAATGAATTTCACAAGACAACCTACTCAAATGAATGATCTATAATCTATACCATTTTTCAAATTTGAGTCACCTGATTCAGCTTCCTTAGAAAGATATTATGAATCACAGAAGGTCTACCAAGATGGCTACTTCTTCCGTTCGCCACTCAAGCAATGCTATCGACGACTATCCCTCCTTTTTTCTCTTCATCATTCAATGATGTTACCACAACGACGTCAAAGTGTGTATAGATAGTTGTGCAAGAATATAACTTGTAATATTTAACCATGATTATGTATGAGCAGAGTGGACATTTTGCATTTATTGTTCTAAACTTTTCCAGTGTTGTCAATGTCTCTTACTTATTCTTGTAGCAGTTCTCACGAAAGAAGTTGTATTCCTCTCCATCAAATCCTCAAGACAAACATCCGGGAATCAACAATTGAAACTTCTTGCCGCCGATGAAAAATCCTCGACAACCTGTGACTGGCACGCTCTCAATCTGCTCCCCATCGATTCCCGCGAAAGGAAAATAATAAGTCGAATTCGGAAATGAATTACGAGTGTATGTAACGGAGTGTGTTTCGGACTTTCAATCTAGAGAGCGACGTAATAAGTCGAGCAGTTGTTTTTCGGCAGCGAACAAACGCCGACGCCGCCGCCAACTAGAACTTGTTGAAGAACTTTGTAAATCGTATAGACAAGAAGTCATCCATATGGTATACTGATGGATCGAAAACAGAAAGGGGTACAGGTATTGGAATATGTGGACCTAAATCAAGGATATCCAAGTCCCTCGGCTGAGACACTAGCAGTCTATACCTGCGCTCAAGAGTGCCTTCAAAGGAATCTTAAAGGAGCGCATATATATATCACCACGGACAGTCAGGCCACTTTGAGATCACTGGAATCATACAGCCAGAAATCTCGGCTGACATATGAATGCCGTAATACCATGAAGCAACTGGCCAGAGGCAACAAAGTGACTCTACTATGGATACCAGGACATTGTGGTATTGAGGGAAATGAAACAGCCGACGAACTGGCGAAGAAGGCTTCAAGGCTGAAGCCTGTTGGACCTGAACCTTTCTGTGGGCTTGGAAAAGACCAATACCAGAAAGAGGTCCAACAATGGGAAGCGGCAAACAAAATAACGCTTTGGAGAAATACTCCCAGACTTGCGCAAGCCAAGAGATTTGTGGAATTCTCGTCGACCTACACCAGGAAGCTCATAAAGCTGCCACGAGCTGAGCTTCGAGTGATGGTGGGTCTGCTGACGGGACACTGTCGATATAAATATCATTTGTATCGCATGGGAAAGTCAGCAGATGAAACCTGCAGGCTATGTGGGTCAGAGAAAGAAACGGCTGAACACATGGTATGCAAGTGTCCAGAGCTGGCCATTCACATGGGGAAGTCGGTTCTGGATCCACATGAAATAACCGCCAAGGCTCCTAAGGATGTCGTTGGGTTCATCAATACCATTGATGGCCTTCTTGGGATTTAAATGAACGAGTAGGGTTAATAACAAAAGATCCTTGCGGTCGAAGTTCCCGGAAGCCACAACGACCCCTGTTCATGATGATAATAATAATAATACCCATTCTTGTAGGAGTTCTCACGAAAGACGTTGGATTCCTCTCCATCAAATCCTCAAGACAAACATCCGAAAATCAACAATTGAAACTTCTTGTCGCCGATGAAAAATCCTCAACAACCTGTGACTGGCACGCTCTCAATCTGCTCCCCATCGATTCCCGCGAAAGAAAAATAATAAGTCGAATTCGGAAATGAATTACGAGTGTATGTAACGGAGTGTGTTTCGGACTTTCAATCTAGAGAGCGACGTAATAAGTCGAGCAGTTGTTTTTCGGCAGCGAACAAACGCCGCCGCCGCCGCCAACTAGAACTTGTTGAAGTTGTCAGCGTCAGAAGCCGCTTTGTGAGTCCGTTCTTTGAGACATCTAGCGGCTGTCAGGAACAGCGCGTGCAATTTGTTTTCCAATATGGCGACCGTACACCCTTCAAATGCACTCTTTCTGCTTTAACGCGCCCTCGCGTTCCGTGGCTCTCCTTGCCCCGCTCTGGGGCTCTTATCCTTCTTTCTGCGAGATTCCCGAAGGAATATTTTCGGACGGGGATGACCCAGATTTGTTACATCCGAGTTTTCTCACCTTTAGAAGGTGAGAGATGTGAGAGGCCAAATATACTAATATTATAAACTAGCTAGCCCGGCGAACTTTGTTTCGCCACAGAGATTCATAAAGTTGTATCAACAAAACATTGGTATTTAGTCGAGTGGGAGGTATATTAGGCAAATTTAAAGTACAAAATATACAAAAAATTCAATTACATTGAAATAGGTAGGCTTGTACATTGTTATTTACATGAAAAGACTTCACTTTATTTAAGCGGTACCTTATTCTTATTTAAAAAATGTCTCATTGTAGTACCTTTTTTCCCGGGTGCGAGAATAATAAGAGCAGAAGGTTTGCCGACTCGTGAACACGCAACATACAACTGGCCATGAGAAAAACAACTATTTTTCTAGATTTATGCCACACACACTCAAGGACTGGGCTTGGGATTTGTTAATTATCATAGCAAACGACGACTTGGAAATTGAATTCTCTTAAACTCAAATGGCATATCTGTTGGGATCATCGGAATTCTGGGAATAAGAATTTCCTCACCTTTATATTTTCCTTTGAGTAATGTGCAACTGTCTGTTCTGGTGGAATTCTTTCTACTAACCAGATGAGAATGTGTGCATGTTGCAGGCCTCGTTTTTGCCATTCAATTGAATACATCCAGCATCGAGTATCCCCGAAGACATGATGTTTTGTAATAAAATTCATTAGTGACTTCACTTTTTGTTTGAATACTTGTGCAATGATGGCATGTAGATCAACTGATGTTTGTTCGGGAAGAAGCAGTTGAGTGATTTCTTCCCATTTTGGATTGCAGGTAAATGTAATGAAAAAATCAGGACGACCATAATTTCGAACGAATGGGCTGCCAATATACGTTGCTGGTAAAATTGTCAACGTAGTTTAGGTTGATTCAGTCTGATATAAGTGAGGCGCTCTGCAACAATCGAAGAAATCTCAGCAAATAGTTATCAGCATTTTGACAAACCATTAAACGAAATGAATAATAATTCATCGAGCTAACTGTCTTGGCGTTATTGCAATAAGGAAAATTATTTCCTTCTCTTTGTTTTTTTTCATCAAGTTTTTCATAGTTTTAATGTATTTTATGTTAACCCTACTGTAGAAGAATCCAACAAAAAAACTTTCATAAAAAACAGTTCATCCAATCTTGAGTTCATGGGCGACCGCAGAATTTTTTCTCAGGGGGGGCCAAATAATGATTTGATGAGGCACATTTGAAATCAGTATTGGGATTTGCTCAGAAACGAGAATAGAATCAAAATCTCAGGGGGAGGCTTTTACGGACGACGCTGGGTGAACTATATGAGATAAAGACAAGGGCGTCGCTAGAGATTTAATCTGGGAGGGGTAAAAAAAAAAAGAAAATAAGGATAGAGTATATTGTCATGATATGTTTCTATGTAATGATTGTATGACTTATTTTGCGAAGGTAAATATTTTCCTGGGGGGGGTAATTACCCCCATTACCCCCCCCGTATCGACGCCAGTGGATAAAGAAACATAGTCACAGACAATTTTGTAGTGCTCAAAAAGTTCTATAAAAAAGTCCGCGACGGCGGATGTCTAACTGATGGAGATAAGCCATGATAACCATTTTTAACATTTTCAGTTCGATTCAAAATAATGTTCAATTTGAAGAGGTCTCCCGACTGGCATGGAATTAATTCATATAAAAATGAATGTGATTGTTATCTGCGCCATTTATTTCTGATGAAAAATGGTTTTTACAGTATAGTTTTCTAATGAAAATTACAGTAGGTTGAACGAGTGTGAATTTGTGCAAGAAATTATTGAGTTCACGCGACATCGTTTTGTCATGTATACACGTGCTGTCTCTCCTTCGATACGAGGTTATGAATGTGGGGTTGTGGACCAATCAGTACCGTTTTAAATCGAAATATTACGCGAGCGGAGCCGCGGGTTTGAGCTAGTTCTTTCATAATTTATAAAATTTATATACGGTTGGACATATATTTTTCAGTATAATGAGGAACATCGATGAAAATGCAGAAGGAACAGAATATTCTACAGGGTGACTTAAAAGCGTGTGCCGATTCACGGCCTACTAAATAACTAAATCTAACAGGCCGGAAGGTTAGACGTTGCCGTTGTTACGAGCAGGGTGTCTGGTGGCACGCGTAGATATAGACAGTATACGTTTTTCTTGTGCAATTCGCACTGTTTTCGATATAATTTCGAATTTATTTCAATTCACAATTAAATAAAGAACTGTAGGGAGGAAAACAAAACAGCATTTCGTTTATCTGCGAATAATTTCTCAATATTTCATCGCAAATAATCCAGAACTCACCACGAGGAGGTAGCTGTTGTATTGAGTTCCACAAGATTACATTCAGAACGAAAATTATTCTACTTTCTGAAGCGAATTAAATAGGAGAACGAACATCAAAAGAGAAAAAAAGGATTATTTCGCTGTCGAAAACGATTACATTCTGACTGATGACCTTTAAATTTGATATAAATCCTAAAAAAAACAGAAATTCAACAAGAATAAACTCTGAATAAATAAAAACTTTAAATTCAAACCTTAAATAGGTTATATAAAACTGAAAATAAACTCTGAATAAATAAGAACAATTCTGATAACTAACGGCTAAAAGTTAGTAATGTCCTATCGGAAAGAGCAGTTCTTGGGATTCTATCACTAACCATTTTAGAATAATTATTAAGGAAGATATTACTCAATATTTGTGAAAATTTGCTCAAGATAATTTCGGAAGGCTGCTGACATAGTCAACATTTGTCGTGATAAACTTCCCGAGTACGCTGGAAATATGTCATAAATAAACATTTCAAAACGTCTCTTCGATTATCCACTTCACCAAACTTCACTTCATATTAGACAGTAAGAATAGTATTGAAAATTTTGAAACAATCTATTGCACATTCAAATAAAAATTGTGAGGGGCTCTTCAATGAACTGCGTGTTAAGAGAGAAGAAAATCACTTACAGAGAGGTCTTTATCTGGTAATTCAACTTGGAAATCTTTGATTTGAGTACTATGCCTCGTACTTGTGCAGTGTCCGGTTGCAAAAGCAAATATAAATCTACTAATGAAAAGGTGTCGGTATTTCGATTTCCGAAAGATCCCGCGAGGAGAAGAAAATGGCTTAACGCAATTCATAATGAAAGTAGTTTTAAAGTCAACGATGACAGTGTAGTTTGTATAAAACATTTTGTAGATTCTCATATTTTGAGAAATAACTTTTATCCCACCGCCGAAGGTTCAGTTATTAATTAATATACCTCAAAAACCTTCAATTTTTCCAAATCAACTGAGTTACATGACGTCTTCAGTTAGGTACTCCGAAAAGAATTAGTTGTCCATTATAACAATGTTTACACCGATTGGGACAAACAAGATCAGATCAATTTTAATAAATATCAAAAAGAAAAACCTTCCTGTTGATAATCCTTCCAGATATGAACACTAAAAGTCGAAAAATTCAATCACAAACCTGATACACACTGTTCTTGCAACTGCAAAACTTATTTCCACTTTATTTGTTGATTGAAAAACCGATCACACGAACACGAAAAAAAAACACAAACCTTTTTACACGTTTCCCGGTCGAATTTCTGATGCGAGCTATATCATACATCACACTTTACTCTTTAAAACAGAACTGCAAGTGCAAAGTCGTAACACTCTGAGTCTGGTACAACCCCCTATGGGGGTGCCGGCAACGTCGCATTTTGAAGCAACAAATAAGTCAGTATAGCCTCTAAAATACTGCTCCGAATACGACCCTTCGAATGATGATAGGAAAACCATAATAAATTCATTAAGTTTCTCATTCTGAATTTCGTGATGTCATCGAATCATTTTACTTTCACCATTTCTTCGACATAACACTCATGAAAAGTGGAGTAAGAGAAAATGTGCAAATGTTAAAAAAAAATTCGAACAGCCTAACAGATGATTAGTCACGCCTGTAATTTCGAAAGTTTTGCAATTACAAGCGAACAAAACAAAAATCAATTCATTTTCATTAAAATGAATCAGTAATTCTCTTGGAAGGAAATCCACTATTTATATTCATTAGCAACTCGGGCAGTTCAAAGAAACTTGGATGATTATCTTTCATGGTCGTTTTCGCTCCCCTTCAATGTCTTTATTAAGATTGCGAGAATATTATGGATTACCAGGTAATTGGTATTGTCAATTTTTTACAATTAATTATCTTATGAAAAATTCAAGAAAAACACTCGCATAAAATGGGGGGATTATTTTTTCAAATTTATATCTGGGTGAAGAATTGTAGGAGGCTTTGTATCGTGACAAATTCGAAATTGAAATACTACAAACCCAAAAAATATTACATGTTTATGCTAGGGATATAAACTTAATTTGGGTTTTCTCCCCCAGTCTCTGAAACAAGAAACAATTTGAAAAAAGTTTTGAATTTTGAATTTCTATGAAATTAGTTGGATATTGATTATCCTCGAGAATATCTTTAATTAAATTAATTTCGTTATTTCGTATTTCAGTCGTCGATGAAATTAATTGCGCTCTATCATAAAGTGTTTTTATAATACCTCTTTCAACACTCATTTGATGATTAGAATAAAAATTTAGATATCGATTTGTCTTTTTTTCTGAGCACACTTGTTTCAAAATGATTTGGAAATTTTCTTATCGAAACATCTAAGAAGGAAAGTAAATTATTTTGTTCCAACTCCATTGTGAATTTTATTGTAGGTTCTTTATTATTGATATGATTGAAAAATTTTATCAATTCTTCCTTCGCATGTTGTCAAATTACAAAAATATCAACTACATATCGCCTCCAAGTCTTTGGTTTCACTGAATATTTTTCAATATGGTTTTCAGATAAAAGACACACACAAATCGATATCTAAATTTTTATTCTAATCATCATGTGAGTGTTAAAAGAGGTATTATAAAAACACTTTAAGATAGAGCGCAATTAATTTCATCGACAACTGAAATACGGAAGAACGAAATTAATTTCATTAAAGATATTCTTGAGGATAATCAATATCCAAATAATTTCATGAAAAAAAACTTTTTCAAATTTAGAGAGAACAATTTTGCGTCAAAACGATAAAAATAATCAAGAACCAACAAGAAACCGTCAAGAACAACCAATTTTAATAAATTTGATTTCTTATGTTCATGGACTTTCAGAAAAAATTAAAACAACTGGTACTAAATTCAACATAAGAACTGTTTTCAAAACAAAAAATGATTTACGATCTTTATTAACAAAAACTAAACCTTTGAATGAGAACCAAAAATCAAGAAATTGTATTTACAATATTCCCTGTATTTGAGGAAAATCTTGTACAGGAGAAACATCAAGACCATTAGAAATCAGAAAACGTGAACATAAGAATAACATAAAAAATAGTGAACGATATATTCTTGATAATGGAATATTTGTTGGTCCTTCTCAGGAAGGACCAACACCCTGATGACGGCAGGCGAATGCTTGCCGAAACGTCGGTAAATTCCAACAGTATAGATAATGGAAATAGCCCAAATAATGTACCAACACAAAAAATAGAGATATTGATAGAGCGCAGATAGCAAATCATGTGTGTTCCAATATCGGCAAAAACATGATGGATTGAAATGAAATAAAAATTCTAATGACGGAACCTGATGGTTATAAGAGAAAAATCAAGGAGTCAGCTTGTATTTTGTTGGATAAGTCTTAAAATCTCGCCAATTGTTCAGTAGGAATAGATCGAATTTGGATGGATTTATTGGAAAAAGAACTTGTTTCATGAAATTTTGGAATAAAATAACGATAACAACATCTAGTAATCAATATTGATCTATGTTCATCATAAATTGACAAATGTCAATCCAAAAGTCAAAATATTGTCACGATTCTACGAAGTTGAATGAAAACTAGTAACTGTCTGACAAAGGAGTCTGATTTAGACTCCGAAACGTTACGCTCAAGAGTTCAAAGTGTTTTCTTCTTGTTCATTGTTAGGCAACAATAACTTCTCGTGAAGTTTTGGCCCCAGAAAAATTAGTGATCAAATTTTAAAACAGGGGCCTTTCTTATATTATTCAAGAATTTTTTCTAATTGTTTCCTGTTTCAGAGACTGGGAGAGAAAACCCAAATTAAGTTTTCATTAAAATGCAAAGACCTCCCAGACAATATTTCAATAGATATCTTTGTTATTTGGTGTTACTTAAAATAGAAGGAAATTTAATTATTGTGTTCACCCCACAGACAGGCTAGTCTTTCGTGAAATTTTTTATTATTTGTAAAGTTTATTATTCCTGCACGTAAATTTATTATTATCATAATTATTACTCTGTATGTTCCAAATGAAAATCAGAAAATTTGTCCGACACTTGTATACATGAAGAAATACGTTGAAAGAAACCGGCGTTCACCAGAGCTCCAGAAGGGTCGATTTTTCACCTGTCACTATCAGGAAAAACCGGAACCTCTTCAGCAAGTTGTCGAAGAATACCGCGGGCAAAAAAACCATTAGCCGCACAATGCTGCAGCGTACCGGCATTATTCTGCCGTTATAACATCTGACCCGTTGTAGGAATTAACTCGGATGAAAGTACAATTCACTAGAAATTGAAAAACGCTAGGACATTTTCTTCTACGAGAACTCTCTAGTCAGGGTGAATAATTGTGTGAAGAGGTGTTCAATATTTCTGCTTTGGAAATTTGTTTCAACTGCTCCTCTGAACAGAAAGAGAAAAAGGCAGCCTACACCTAAGAATCTTTCATAGGGCAGGATTTTTTTTCCAACTTGTCGTTGTATTATAGGCAAATCACAACGAAATCTTCATAAGTTATATTTTAAGCAGGGTGTTACGCAAAAAGGTGACCTCCTCTATAGGATAGATAGTTTATTTATTTTATTTATTTATTTTATTTGAATTAACGTGTCTCGGCAACTAGGCCATTGACACATGGTACAGTATTTAGTTATTCTGGATATAACATTTGTATTGTGGTTTACAAAGTATTACAATTGAATTGTACTATGGATACATCTATTATATGTTCTTATATAGTTGGCATTCTTTTAGGAAGTCAAGTGGATAGATAGTAAACTCAAAAATAATTGGGGTTTGTTAGGTAAAAAATTTTCGTTACGCCATTCGTATTCAAGATACGTTGACAAAGAAAAAAATATACACATTTTCTTACGATTTTTTCGAAAATACTGGCAACATTGTAATGAAAGTTTATGCGAATATATTTCAGAAGCTGAGACATCTAATGAATGTGTTTTGATGCCTGATTCTCATAGAGGGCGCTAGTTACACGGTTCGTACCAAGTTGTTTTAGAAATAACTTTTTTGATATTAGATTTATTAAGCTAAATTTTGAACGATCTCAAACATCATTCAGCTTCATATAAAAAAGGTACTTTTGATTAAACTCGATATTGTGCACCGTTTTCGCAATATTTTGATTTGAAAATTATGAAGTGATGCTGGTATAAAGTAATGATGAATGTATTCATTGAACAAAAAATCAAGAGAAAATTAAAAAAAAGGCTAAAAACAAACAAAAAATTCAATTAGTGTAGGTTTTCAAAATGTCCTCCGTTTTCACAAATACACATCCTTTTTTCTAAAAAATCCAAAAATCTTCTTAAAGTTTTTGAGTCAGCTATAAGTTCATTGAAGTGACGTTGAATTCTGTCCTTCAAGTGTTGAGGTGAATTTAACCCTGTTGCATAAATTTTTTCTTCAAGGTACGATCGAACTGTATAATTCAAAGGATTGAAATCGCATGACCGAGTAGGCCAATGAATCTGATCTTCTACACTTCTATCAATGGATATTCAACCGATTACGACACCTTCTATCAATGTGACGTGAGCTCCACATCTTGCTTAATAAAAAATAATAATAATACTTCATACCAGCATGGGTTATTGCTTCATAGTTAAAAAAAAAATCCGAAAACGGTGCACAGTATCGAGTTTCATCAATAGTTCCTGTTTGATGTACAATTTAATAATTTTTAGGATCGCTCAAAATTAAGCCTAACAAATCTAATAACAAAATGGTTATGTTCAAAACAACTTGGTACGTACCGTATAACTAGCGCCTTCTTTGAGAATCAGACATCAAAACACACCCATTAGATGTATCAGCTTTCAAAACATATTCATATAAAATTTCATTACAATATTGCCAGTAGTTGCGGCAAAATCGTAAAAAATGTGTATATTTTTTTCTTTTTCAACGCCCTCCCTGTATCTTGAATACGGATGGCGAGACGAAAGTTTTTTACCGAACTAACTCCTATTATTTTTCAGTTTTCTATCTATCTTAGAGAGGGGGTCACCTTTTTTTGTGAAACACCTTGTATACACTTTGCGCAACATTTGAAGAAACTGACAAATTTTCAAAATTCGTTGGTGATTTTCAACTGGCTGTAATTCAGTCAAAAATGATCGTATGGGAAATGAAAAATCTTAATTTTGAAGCTTGAAGACTATAGATTTTTAATTAATTGTTGATTATTGTGTATTTGAAGACACTCCTCAGTTGCATGCATTTTCTACAAGCTGCGTGAAGTAACATCTATCCCCTTCATGCTGAAAGTTTACGATTCGCTAGTGAATCATTGCTGAGATATGCCATAGTTGTATGGGGAGGCCTTTCCGATATTGTGTTGGATGGTTTGCAAATAATACAGAATAGTATTCTAAAACAAGTTGCAGAATAAGCTCCTATTCCAACACAAATGCGAAGTTCAAAAACGAGCGACCAAGGAGCGAGTTTTCGATGGCATGAGCGTTGGAATTAACTTCTGCAACGTGTATTAGACGCTATTTCCTCTATTTCAGACAAATTTCGTGAAATACTCTCGGAATTCGAATGAAAATTCAGGTTAGTGACTTTTGCATTGTATCTTGGCAGTTGGTGTGCCACATAGATTAATACTATATACTTATATATATTAGTATTTATCTATGGTGTGCCATACGAAATTTGACAGATCACGAAATTTGAATTAATTTGATTCGAAACTTGATTCGATCGGAGATCAGTACTGACAACCATAAAACGAAAAATATAACTGAAAACAATGCTGTACCTAATGAGTTTCATTACAGCACTACTTTTAGTACTGTAATGAACTCATTACGATACTGAAATAGTGAATAGTATATTCTAATACAAGTTGCAGAATGAGCTCCTATTCCAACACGAATGCGAAGTTCGAAAACGAGCGAGTTTTCGATAGCATGAGTGTTGGAATTGCCTTCTGAAACGAGTATTAGACTGTATTTCTTCTATTTCAGACAAATTTTATGAAATACTCTCAAAATTCGAATGAAAATTCAGATTAGTGACTTTTGCATTGTATCTTGGCAGTTGGTGTGCCATACGAAATTTGAATTAATTTGATTCGAAACTTGATTCGATCGGAGGTCAGTACAGACAACCATAAAACGAAAAATATAACTGAAAACAATGCTGTAATGAGTTTCATTATAGCACTACTTTTAGTACTGTAATGAACTCATTACGATACTGAAATAGTGAAATATATATTTAAAGTCATTTTCAGTGTCAGAAAAACACATAGCACCGAATCATTATTTGAAAAATGCAATAGTCTTAATTTGAGACAAATTAATATTTCGGAATGCTTGATGCATCAGATCAATAGTAGTAAAAATCTCATTGAACATGGCTTTTCTACGAGACAATGCTATGAACAAAACTTACGTGTGCCACTCATTCTCAAGACCCATTTAGAGCGAAGTTTTCAATATCTCGGACCAAAATTCTATAATATATTGCCCTTTCATTGAAATATGTGAACACAAAAAACAAGGATATTAAAAATAGAATATTACAATACGTTAAAGAACACTTCCAGAAATTTTTGAGTGTTATGTCATGAATGATGACTTGTTTTCTTCCTTTCAATCATGCGTTCTTATGCGAGCGGATCGCTTGATTGTAAAAACTTAGTTTGTTTGCAGTGGGGATTATTTGATAACTGAGAGATGCTGTGTAACATACAAGCTCTAAGCTTAGGTTATACAGTGTCACAAAATCAAATATATTTTAATTGTATGTATACTTCCGAATAAATATTATTTTTATTATTAATTGGGTAACAATTTTTTGGAGTCTCGGTAGCCATGCAATCTTCGAATAAATCAGGAAGAAAAAATTTTCAGAAATTTTTCAAATTTTTATTTTGATCTACGCGCATAGAAAAAAAATTTTCGAGCTAGACCGATGCAAAGGTCACATAGCCTGTTCATTCAGCTAAAATTTGCCCTTCACCACCCTCGGATATGACCATTTGTCTTCGAGATATCTAATTTTGAAGGCAAAAAGATCCATTTTGCCATTTTTCGGTTAATGGACTGTATTGTATCGTCAATATTGGGGGGAACCTTAGGTTATAAAGAAATTTCACAGCCTGATGTTTCCCAAAGTCCGGTCCTGAGTCGGTTTTCTTGGACCGATTGATTGAAATTTCGAAAAAATTGAGGGGATAAGGTTTTTGTTCCCTAAATTAATCATTTTAAATCGGTGTTTTTTACCGAATTAGTTGAAGTACACTTCTCGCAACAATTAAACAGAAAAATCTTCAAAATTTTTTGGTGTTTCTCAACAGGCTGTATCTCAGTGAAAAATGGTCGTATGAGAAAAAGAAAAATCAACTTTTGAAGCTTAAAGACTCTAGTTTCTGAATTTATCGGTTAACAATTTTTCGGCAGCCATGCAATCCTCGGATAAAACACGAAGAAATTTTTTTTTTTCATTTTCAGATTTTTATTTTTGCTCTATGCGGATGGAAAAAATTTTTTGAGATAGACCGATGCAAAGCCCGCATGGCCTGTTCATTCAGGTATAATTTGTCTTCGAGATATCCCATTTTGAATGCAGAAGGAATTTCCTACAGAAACCGTTCATGTTCAATTAGAAAAAAAAATGTTTTCACCTGTAATGGTAATGTGAAAAAAGAGCAAGATAATGCCATTTTGCCCTTTGTTGGTTAACGGACTGCATCTTCATCACTATTGGAGGAAAAGCTAAGGTTATAAGAAAATGTTACAGCCTAATGTACCCCAAAGGCCCCCCTAAATCGGTAGATCGATCGGTGAAGCGGTTTTCCTGGACCAATCGATTGAAACTTTGAAAGAATTGGGGGAATAAGGTTTTTGTTAATTAATTTTAAGCTTATTATTCTGAAAATTATTAATTTAATATTTTCAGTTATTAATTTATTTCGTATTTTTTGAAGATCGAAAAAAAATTTGAAAATTATTTTTTAATTCGAAAAAAAATCTGGAAAGTTTGAATGAAAAACCACGAGGAGGTTGCAGATTTACACTTCTTTTGTGTTCAAGCACGTGTGTTCATGATTCTTCAGAAATGAAAACCTGTGGTTCGTCAGCTTCACAGTATTCGAAGACCCAAAACTTATTTGAAGAGTGTGTTTATCAGTGTTGTGTGAGTAATTTTTAGAAGAAATGAAAGCCTGTGGTTCGTCAGGTCCACAGTATTTCATGAGAACGGAATAATTCTATCGCTCATTTTTTTTGCAAGAAAAAATTTAAAAAATTTTTTAAAATTTGTGAAGGCCATTTTTGACGATTGAAAGGAAATAGTTGAATTTTGTTCTGAAAATATCGGAAAAAATTTTTCTTTCAGCGAGAATTTCTATTTTTTCATGGATATTTTTAGAACATAATTCACCATTTTTTTTCAATTTTTTTATAATCTCCAAAACATTCAAAATTGAGTAAAAAGTGAAAAAAAAACAATAATTGATTCTTGAAAAGAAGAGGTCAAGTTTAAGGAACGAAAACCCTGTTCCCTTAATTTTCGCAGAACTTTGATCAATTGGTCCAGGAAAACCGCTGAATCGATCGATCTACCGAATTGTAAGGGTCTTTGGGGTACATTAGGCTGTAAAATTGTTTCGTAACCTTAGCTTTCTACCCACTATTGACGAAGATTCTGCAGAAAAAGAAACCGGCTTTCTGTTTGCTAGGAGCTCAGTAGTTACGGAGATATCGGCAGTTGAGTGAAAAAGGGTCCTTTTGCATTCAAAATTGGATATCTCGAAGACAAAAGGTCATTTCCGAGAGTAGTGGAAAAAAAATTAGACCTGAATAAACAGGCTTTGCATCGGACTAGCTCGAAAAAATTTTTCTATGCGCGTAGAGCAAAAATAAAAATTTGAAAAATAAAAAAAAATTTTCTTCGTACTTTATCCGAGGATTGCATGGCTGCCGGTACTCTGAAAAGTTGTTAACCAATAAATTTAGAAACAAGAGTCTTCAAGCTTCAAAAGTTGATTTCTCTTCTTCTCATACGATCATTTTTGCCTGAGATACAGCCTGTTGAAAAACACCAAAAAATTTCAGAAATTTTTCTGTTCCTTATTGTTGCGAGAAGTATATTATCAACACTTAATTTCGAATGTTGAAAGGTCTTTGTTCTTTTTTCATTTTTTGGAAGGAAATTAGTGCACTAGTTTTACGCAGTGATTTTCGCTCTATTATTGTTCAAAAGGTTGGGAGAGAAAACCTTAAATAAACTTTCGGAAAAATCGCAACCTCTATCATTCATCAGTACGCACCGTTCGACTGATTTCCCGGTGAAAAATCGTAATTGGCCGCGTCGGCGACGCCGCGTGCATGCGTCGTCGGTCCTTGCATCGGTTTTCAGGAGTTCAGCAGTTTTCGTCGCTCAGTTTTCCGCAGCTCGCACGCACGGGAGGGTGCGCAAGAAAAGAACCCCAGAAGGTTTTCCGCGTTCACATGTCGACCGGCAGATAATCGTCCGAAGCCCGAACACCAGCCTGCTCGATTATAGGAAGTGATCAGTGTGCACCTGAACCTATGAAGAGGGTAGGTGAGAAAAAAAAAGTTTTTTTGAAAGAAAAAAAAAATTTGTTATTCTTCGAAGTTATGTTAGATCAACTGAGGATTCATCATTGCGTACAGACCATTTCTCGAAAACCATAGGAGATAAAAGATTAAAGTTTATAACGTTAAATAATATAAGAAAAATATCATAAAAATGTTACCCCCTCAAAGCTACAAAAAATGAAAAGTTGTATTCAATTTGCATCTATGTTAAGGACCCACTATAAAGATGAGGTATTCGTAAGTTGAAATAGTTGAAATAAAAAAACATTTATAATAATTTCAATATAATCCAACCGACGAGACAAAAATTCTCACATAGTCAAAAAGTTATCAGAGCTCATGTAGAGTCAAGCTGCTAACACTGCACTCTTCAACTTTACAAGTCTTTATTTCATACACTCTACACCTAAGGTGAAAAATTCATTCCCTGTCCTTAACTTTCCTGCTATAAAATAGTTCTTATAGTAACGACATTTTACATGAAAATGTTTTTTATTGGATTTCACTCCTTTTTGTACGTTGCTTGTGAAAAAATCATTTCATCTTGTCTCAATTTTTCTTCAAAAATAATTGAATGAAATATTATAATTCCAAGATATACACAATTGATGTTTAAAATCAACATCGTACGAAGAGGAGAAATATAGGTACCTTTGTCTTTTTCAGTATCGTAATGAGTTTATTAGAGTACCAAAAATAGTGCTGTAATAGAACTCATTACAGCATTGTTTTCAGCTATATTTTTCGTTTTGTGGTTGTCAGTACTGACACCAACTGCTACGATACGATATAAAAGTCACAAATCTGAATTTTCATTTGAATTTCGAGAGTATTTCACAGAACTTGACTGAAATAGAGAAAATATCGTCTAATACTCGTTGCAGAAGGCAATTCCAACACTCATGATTTCGAAAACTCGCTCCTTCGTCGCTCGTTTTCGAATTTCACATTCGTGTTGGAATAGAAGCTCATTCTGCAACTTGTTTTAGAATATACTAATACCTACCTAGGTTCAAACTACGATCACGATGTATTTACGATTTGCCATAACAACGGGTAATTACAAATTGGAAACTGTGGTTTTGGTTATTACTCAGAAACCATATCATAACCTTAGATACGAATATAACCACAATGCAATTGAACAGAGACCAACTTTTATTTGATATAAATACACATTAGGCGTTTTACGCATTCTTGATTACGGTTAGAAGAGACGCTTTTTTCTCTTTATTTTGATTGTTAGAATTTCTATTTTCGCACGGAAATGCCGCAGCATAATTGCAATTAACTCAATACTGACTTATAAACTTTATCGACAATTACCAGAGGCGCTGGTACTTGGTCAGAAAATGGTCTACCTACTATGTTAACTATGATTCAATAATGAGATATAGGTATATTTCGGGTATAAGCTCATCTGTATAGGGTGGGCAAAATTGGTGGTACCTGAACTACAACTTTCAAACCCAACGAGATAGAGGAAAATGAACAGGACATTACGGTTGTCATTTTTGAAGAAACGGATAATGCGATCAACTGTATTCCTCTATCATCTTTTGTTTTTGAGTTATAAAATATATAATATATAAATAATAAATAATATATAAAATTAAAATTTCGGCGATTTCAACTTTGGTCATTATCTTCATTTCTGTTTGTGCTAGAATGTTGAGATGAAAACATTATAGAGACACTTTTTTCGTAGCAATCCAGTAGCGCACTATGTTTTCATTCAAGAGGTTTCCCCGCAGAGCTATAAAATAAAGTTAAAGTTTTTTCTTATGGAAAAAACAGTTGATTATGACTCAGAAAGAATCATCATTTTTTCCGTTTCAAAAATATATGCATTATACAAAGTGGGCCACTTAAAAAAAACAGTATGAGAACTATGATCAGGTACTGAGAAATATGATTGTGAATGGTACTGAAATTTCAACTCAACTATCTGGCTCGAAGGACCAAATGTTCAAAATCGGGGTTGTTCTGATTTTGTTAAATTACTGTGAAGGACTGTATCCAGATAATTGAGTAGGATGGTAGTGTAAAAACATTTATTGACATCATTAACAACCATGAAATGAATAAGTCACCCGCATGAAGTTAATACAGTAAGAATACAAATATTAAAGTCATCTATAAACTCAGAGCTAATCTAGAGATGTTCAAAATGAGAGGTCAGATGAAGTCAGACTTAGACTTTGGGATAGTTCCATTAATTCAAAATTAAACTCAACGTTTACAGTGATGGAGCAATCTAAATTTATTGCGAGAGCATCGTTATTCCATCAGAAAAAGAGAAGATTGAATCACTAGAGTAGGCTGAGTTGTAATAAAAGTAAGATCAGGCCTTAGAGGAGATAAGTGTGTTGAAAACTTCATAGTCTTTGTCTGTGCTTCATTGATATTATTACAATGTGAGAATATCATGATCGAGAAATCAATATTTATAATTTATAAAATTGGTCTATAAGGAATGCTAATTAATCAATTGAGACGACATTTACAGTTGAGATCTTACTTGCTAAGTGGTTCAGAATTTGAGAATTTCTTATTTATAATGAGGAGATCATACCAGTTGTATGGTTTTATCAATATTCGAGGAGACCGCTCAAGGTGAAACAGGGAGTGAGGCTGTCAATCAGGTTCAATGTTTAAACTCCTTGATCATTCAAATACTTCAGGGAAGTATTGGTTTTATTGAGAGAGAAGACTGATTCCATGATTCACCTTTGCGTTTGAGGATTTTCATTCATCTGAAACTCGAGAACCTTAAGTAGCAAGTGTTATGAGAAGTGAATAGTTGAGAAATGAGATGAATTGATTAAGAGAATGAAATGCACATGATAATATGATGAATCAGTATTTATTACCAGAGAAACATGAGAATGTTCATTCTTGGAGCAAGTAATCTTTTCCACGTGAGGAGTCTAGAGATATTTGAAAAATCTATATGAACTGCAAAAATACACCAAAATATATATCTTAGAGGATTCAAATACTTTAGTTCAACGCAATAGAGATTTCATTTGAATAGAGCAAGAGAAGGTTACCATTATTTTTATAGATTTTCATGATCTGAAACGTGGACACAATTTCAAACTTTATAAGAAGCAGGAAAATAACATGGAAAGTGCAACAACTAATGATTCTGAGAATTCACCTACTTTTTCGGGATTAGTTACTTCAAGAAATGAACGAGATGATCAGTTATTAAGCGAGGTGACTTTTTGAAAATTCTAATTTACACGATTAGCACAAGAGGAGGTCTATTCACAGGCAGAGCTGGATTACAAAAAGAGAACGATTAATTGATTCAATTAATGAACATGAGTTTATCTGTCAGCTGATTAATACATAGAGGAGGTTAATTTGACGCGAGCAGTCAATCAGCTGACCATAGAGCTATACGGAATGGTGTGGACGTGGCGCTGCGACGTAGCCATATGCGTAGATGCAGATGAGGTCTGAGGGATGCAATGCTCAATTTTCAACACCTAATGACCAATATTTCCGTGCGTGAGTTATAGAAAATGCCTTTTGACTTCGGGGTCAGTGGTCTATGGTCATACCATTAATCAAGGTGGCAGCCCCTTCAAAATTCAAAACTTTATTGCATTCGAGTGGCACATCATTCCAAAGGTTTTGCAATTCTATTCATGAATAAACTGAACAATTTCTATTTGGTGTCAAAAGAATAACTCGTCGAAGCATTTTCCGGAGCATACTTGGAAACTAACAAACTATTGTTTTCGTGAGAAAAAAAAAACAACTTATAGCTCAGCTTATAGCTCAGCAAGGAAACCTCTTGTTGGAAAACATGGTACGCCACTGGATTGCTACGATTAAAGTTTCTGTATAATGCTTTCATTTCAATATTCTAGCACGAACAGAAACGGAGATAATGACCAAAAATGAAAACGACCAAATTTCAATGTTGGCCTATAGGCTTGGTGATTCACTTATCTTGGTAACCCCAATTTTCTCGAAAACGCCCGAATATTTTTTCATTCTGTGAATGGCGTTTCGAACAAGTCAATATTGACTTGAGATGCTCATAAAAATCTGCCAAATAAATTCAGAATGAGATTATCTTTCGAATGACATGATAAAGAACTCATCTGTGAAGAGAACTCTTTCCCAATCGGCCTCTTCCCAATGGATATGCTCTCTCGCAAAATCCAAACGCGCCTTTCGATGGGCTGGAGTAAGAGCTGGGCCTCTTGTCGCGAGGCCTTGAATCATATTCTCTGAGGCGATCCCTTATTGTCTGAGTGCTAATTTGCACCCCATGAGTTTGCTCAAGCTGATTTTGAAGGAGGCGAGCGGTTGCAAACCGTAGTCTCAAGGAAGAAACTTTCAAGTAACGTTCTTGAATAGCAGTTATTACCCGTGGTCTACCCTGTCCTGGTCTTCGGACATTCATTCCTGTCTCCCTGAATCGCTGCAACATTCTGGACACACTTGTAAGGGAACCTCCAAACCTTTCTGCATTTCTTTTGTATGTCCACCCTTCTTCTCGCAAAACCACCGCTTGGGCACATTCCTCTCGAGTCAAATTGCGTGTATCGCGTTGCATAGCGATCGAGAGTAGAGAATCAAACGAAAGAAAAACTATTGATCACTAGAATTGATCGAGAAGAACTGTTTTTAAACTGGAGCCAATACATTCAAAATCCGATAATATCATCTTTTTTTATTCCTGCTGGGAAAAACCATCTGTATTGTAGAAAAATGTTGAAAGTGGATAACAAATGCATGCATTATTCTGATAAAAATAATTATCATTGAGAACACCTTCAGTTGTAGAATAAATTTGAGATTTCCATAATGTGCGTTAATTTTTTTGCGCAGTGTATGTACGTTTGATAATTTTACCATCGACATCATATTCTGAAAATTTTCTTCATCTGGTATATTCTAAACTCAAGTTATGATGGCTCAAGATTACGACGAAACAGGGCAGTGCCTCCAGATCTATAATCTATGTAAAGGACCTGCTATAGCGATGTAGTGTTAACAAATTGAAATAAAAAACATTTTTACTAATAATGGCCGGTAAATATAACATATGATTCGAAATGTTTCGATTTTCAGTACAAAAATTGTTTATTTTTATAAGATATAATATTGAATGAATATAATAATAGAGAAATAGTTTGTTACAAAACCTCCTTCATTTTACGAAACAAAATCATATCCATGTCATCTAGCCATTATGATCAATACATAAGTTATATCATTTCCCTATTTCATTATACGTTACTCTGGTCAAAATACAGGGTGTTTCCTTAACATGCGGCAAAAATTCAGGGGGCTGTTCCTTGGACTATTCTAAGAATATTTTGTCCTTTGATGATTTTTGAAAAACCTCTTTGTTTCGAAGATACAGGGCAAACAAAATTTTAGATAATAACATTTTATTATGAAAAATTACATGAAAATTTAACTTAACCTACAAAAACTGTTGAAAATGACCACCTCCAGCCAGCATACAAGCATCCAATCTTCTCCTCATTGACTGCCGAACCCTTTCAAAAACACCAGGATCATTTCTTATTAAGTTACACCCAGCAATGATCGGATTTCGCAAGTCTTCCACATTTTCTACTGGAGTGGTATAAACTAATGATTTTAGATGGCCCCATAGGAACTGGCCGTTTTTTATAGTTGTCAAACACATTTAAAAATAAATTGTACCTACTTAGTAAACACAGTGCGGTACGCATTTTTATTTATACTATTATCAATTTTAAAAATATGAAAAATGTTGTTCGCCCTGTATCTTCGAAACAAAGAGGTTTTTCCAAAAACATCAAAGGACAAAATATTCTTAGAATAGTTCAAGTAACAGCTCCCTGAATTTTTGCCGCATGTTTAGGAAACACCCTGTATAAGGGTCCATTTAATTTCGAATTCTTGTCAATGGCAGCGTTGTGACATGGGGCCCCATCTTGCTGTATCCACATACTCAATCTTACTTGAAGAGGCACAAAGTCACATCTGTGTGTCCAAATAGAGGCATACTACCACAATACAGAAAAAAAATAAATGAAATAGAATTAACATAAAACACGCTGCAGATCGTTGACGGTCAGAAATGGGTGGAAATTTTATTCGAAAAAAAATTCAGAATGAAATAAAAAAGGTATGATCCTGGGGAAAATATTTTTGATAACGCCGTGACGCCTAGTGTCTTTATTTATTTGGCAAATTTTTATGCGCAAGTATCGGCACTTCCTTGCATCCAATGGTGTGGTGTGGTTGATGGTTAAAACACTTGCTTTCTAACTAAGTTTTATTTAACATAACTAGATTACACTTTTTTCAGACCATTTCCGAGAAACACGCAGACTGAATGACAAGAAGTGATTACAATGACAATGTTAAGTAATTAGTTCATATCTAATGCAATCGTTTGAATTTGCTGTGTTAGCGGAGTGCTCATATTATATTTATCATTGATTTCTCAAGTGGAAGTAGGCAATGTTGTCACCGGTGTTCCACTTTCGAAATATGAGCTAATCAGGGGTCTGAAGTCCATCACAACTTGTTCAAAACGCCATTCACAGAATGAAAAAATATTCGGACGTTTTCGAGAAAATTGGGGTTACCAAGATAAGTGAATCAACCTAATAGAATGGAATATCCTCGATTCAGATCCTTCCACAGTCTTTCTTTGTTACTCCCAAAGTCCCATTCATCACATCCAGCCCGATCATTCCTACTATCAGGACCTATAAATCCCCCCACCAAAGTATAAGCAAACAAGCCCAGTTCCGCCGGGGATTAAATATACGAATTCCCCAAAACTCGACGCATGAACGAGTTGAGAAGATAAGACCCCTCCCGGTATCTTCGGCATCCCGTGCCGGCGTGTAATCTATCAAAAGACAAATGGCGCGGCGAGGGGGGTCGGGGGTGGGTTCCCGAGGCGCCTACAGGTGCTAAGGTCATCCGAGCGAAAACCTCTACCCCGATACTCGGGCACGGCGCGTTCGGGTTATCGCAACACCTGTGTCTCTTGCTCCAGCTCGCATCCGTCGGATCAATTTGATACATACATCACGGGCGGTGACGGGGCAACATCTGCAAAAATTGCGGGCGTCCTTGCGGCGCTAGGTTTATTCCCTGCGTGGATATCCGACGTGGAGTGGTTGATGGTCATGGGAAAGTTTGGAAGGGGGTAGCATTCAATTGGGGATATATGCATAACGAGGGGGTAGGAGGTTATTAGGGTCTTACCTAGTGTTGAAATTGAGTTTGTAAGAAGAGCCTCACTTTTGTACTTAAGCGGTACATTGTACCACTTCCAATGAGGCGAGGAATTCCGGGCGTTCATGACGCTATAGGCAGTCGAGACAAAATTTGTTTTACTACATACTGTGTCGCTCGCAACTGGACCGATGCAAAAGGGGGATAACGTCATTACTTTAGACGTTAGAATTGAAGGGCTCATTGTAGTACAAACTCCCTGAATATTCGACGGTCGGTAAGAGCGGTTAAAGGAGTGTCCGGGACACAAGAGTTACCCAACACTAGTCTAACCCCACTCCATTGAGGAGAAGTAATCGGGAAAAAATTTTAAGTATTAGGTGTGCAGAGTGGGCAAAATTGGTGATACCTGATCCACAACTTTTTAACCCAACGAGTGGAGGAAATTGAATGAAACATTACGGTTAACTTTTTAGAAAAACTGATAATGCCAACTTTATCCCTCTATCTTCTTTTGTTTTCGAGTTTTAGGCCACAATTGAAATTTGGGCAATTTCAACTTTTGTCATCATCTCTTTTTCTGTTTGTGCTAGGATGTTGAAATATATATATTCTTATGAATTGGAGAGCTAAAATAATACAATAAATGTTGAAACAAAAACTACCTAAGCTGAGGTATCATACGATACCTCAGCCGAAGAAAACCTGTCTCGTCGTAAAAAAAATAAATAAAATTGTTGTATCTGAATATTTTATATTGAAGGACATCACGATTATCAGAACGGCTCTTCGGAGGAAGGATTTCCAAACACAAACTCCAACCTGAAAATAAAAAAAGACAGAACAGCAAGAGAATGCAATTTATACTTCATCAAATTGATCTAAAATTTTGAACCCATTGCAAAAATGAATTTGATACATTGTGTATGGCTCTAATGCCATCCTGAAAGTTATAGATCCAACAATTATTAATTAGGTGTTCAACTGTTTTCTCTGATTCACCACATTCACAATTAGGATTGTCAACTGAATTCCACTTGAAAAGCATGACCTGTTCTTATTCGATCAAGAAAGGACCATATTCTCCTGGGAAGGTTAAAACCAGGAACTTCATTCGATGGATTAGATATTAGATCTTTATTAGATAAAGAACATATACATCCCATTCGGATTTCCAGATTTCCCTGTAGCTGAAGTTCGAATTCAGAAAGTCATTCGACCAAATAGGTTTACGGGATTTCAGTCCTGGAATTCTATTTTCTGGAACGTAGGAAAGTATCGGAGAAGAATCCGGAAATAAATTGAATTTATTCCAAGAATTGCAAGTTGCAGAATGTCTTCGAATATGGGGAGGAACTTTATTTGATAGCACTGGTAGCCATTGGATAGATGTAGATGGTTTCAGTAATTATTCTCATTGATAAATTGAGCTGCGCGTCGATTTTCTAAACATGAACTTCATTGAGCCAAACAGGGCAACAATATTCAGCGGTGGAAAAAACCAGAGCAAGGGCTGCTGTGCGAAGAGTACAGGTAAGGGGTGGTCAGATTTCGTATTTTAGTACTAAATTTCTTGGATTAAGCGAGATAAAATATGAGTAATATACGTGTCATGTTCTCTTATTTTGAGAAACATTATATGCTGAAAACCGCAAGTCGCTAAGGTGTCTAGTTTCCACGCTATATAGGGTGATTTTGAACTTTGGCCAATTATTATAATTGGTTATAACTTCCGCAGTATTGCCGCTACGCTCTCGAAATGAAAACATCTTTAGGGCAGTTTTTACAGTACTTTTCACCAGTGCTATCGAAATTTCACTGCTTCAAATTCTAGAGAAATTAAAAAAATTAATTTTTTTTAAATGAAAACCGTAGTGTGCTATGATGATTTTCAATAGACTTTTCTTAGACAATTTCAAAAATATATATCATGATATACTTCCGAGCTTGAATATGAAAATTCTGAAAAAACCACTTCTCGGTAAACATAATTTAAGCAGGCTCAAATTCTAAAACTTCAGGTGAATAGAATTGAATCAAAATCAAAACCTTCTTTGATTTTGTTGATCGAAATCTGTTTTTTCGCAATTTTCGATATTTAAGCTTGGAAATATATCATGATATATTTTTGAAAATATCTAAGAAAAGTCGATTGAAAATCATCAAAGCACACTATGGTTTTCATTTGAAAAATATAAATTTTTTCAATTTCTCTGAAATTTTGATAAAATGTACTGGGAAAACTCCACTAAAAATGTTTTTATTTTGAAAGCGTAGCGGCAATATTGCGGAAGTTATAACCAATTATAGTAATCGGCCAAATTTCAAAATCACCCTGTAAGCATGGAAACTAGACACCTTAGCGACTTGCGGTTTTCAGCAATTAATGTTTCTCGAAAAAAGAGAACATGACGTGTATATCACTTTTTTTCTATCTCGCTTAATTTAAGAGATGTAGTACTAAAACATCGAAATCTGATCACCCTGTACACCTAATAATATCAAAATGCATTCAATTTTTCCGAAAAAAAAAACAAAAAACACGTTGCTGAGTAATAATTCAATAAGAAACATGAGTGCTGGTGCCAACAAAAATAAGAAAAATTAGATGCCCGAATGGTATTTGACAAGACTATTTCATGAATAATAGATTATTTTGAATGCATTATGTGTAGGTATCAATTAGAAAATCGAAAAACAGGTAATTTATTCAATCACAAAATAGTACTGAGTTAATTCTTTATGGTACAATAAAAATATGAATCGCAGTTTTGGTACACAGTAGGAGTATTGGTTGATTTAATTTTTGACCCATCGATAACGTTGGGTGTAGGTACATCATTAATGTTCTTGATGGGTTCATCTGTAGAGTGAGAAGCTTCAGGAGTGATTGCAGGATATTCTGTTTTTTAGGTGGATGTTCTGAGGCATCACTTCTAGGGGTGTTCATGATGGAATAGTACACATTATCCATTTGAAGATTAAGTCTAATTGAATTGTCTGAACTGTGGCCAGTAATTTCAATTCTTGTTCACCTACACTTACATTTGCCAAGGTGCTAACGGTTGTCGATCGTATTGAGTGGTTTGTTATTTTTATTTCTTTTGTATTAAATTCTTCATTCTCTATCGTTTCGAAAGTTCGTTTTTTCCCACTGGAGCGTTTCTGTATCATCCACTTGATTGTTCCTTGTTTGATGATAGGTTAACCGTTAAGAATAATCTATCATCTAATCTATCTATCAAAGAAATTCAGAGGGCAATAAGACCAATCACCCCTAATTCAAGAGCCATCTTATCATACATCCCCAAGGTCACAGAAAGAATTGGTGGAATACTGAAAAGGCTCAACATCGAGACCGTTTTTAAGACGACACAAAAACTTCTGAAAATGATCAGAACTACCAAAGACAAAGTCGACCACCTTTCACAAGCAGGTATTTACAGGATACCTTGTGAGTGCGGCGAAGTCTATATTGGTACAACCAAACGGAGTATCAATAAGAGAATTAAGGAGCACGAACGATGCTGTCGACTCAAACAGACAGAAAAATCCACACTAGCGGATCATGCTCTAACAGATTCACACAACATAGATTCCTCAAAGGCGGAGATTATTTCCAATATCAAAAGTTACTATCCCAGGCTGAACATGAAGCCACTGAAAATCATAAACACAAAAACAACATAAACAGAAGAGAAGAGACCCCTTTTTCACATAGCGCCTTGTTATCGACCCTAAAAGAAACAAAGAGCAAGCCGATTCGAAGTAGGAGCGATGGGCCAATCAACATCGCGCACGTAAACTCATCACCTTTTCCCACTATTAACCAGGGTGTAGGTAACACTTCCGGTTCGAACACGTCATTGTCAGAAATTGAGCGTTCGAGGTACAATCTTAGACCATGAATCCTCTGAAGATGCCTACCGCAGTTGTAGGCGAAACGTTAGGTGAAATTATTTCTAATGGACCACGGCCAATAAGCCCGGAAGACTGTTTCAATATCAATCTATCAGTTGTTATTTTAGACAACGTTTAACCATCAAAATTTTGAAAAGACAAAGGGTTGGGTTCTTTATGTAGGGGACCAGCCATTTAGTTTCGGCCATTTTTTTTCTCCACCCTGGGCCGCTTTACTGAGGACATGACTATATTCTACTCTTCCAAGGGATTTTTGAATTCATTAAAAAATGTATTCGACCCACTTCCTCTTTGAAATGATGAATTTTGCAATTGACTGCTTCTCCAGCTCTCCAGGGAATTTCCTCTGAAGCGATATTTGCGCACATATGCTTCCCAACCAGACTTTAAGATAATAAATTTGAATGGATCAAAACTTACATTTCCATTTTCTTTGGTAAAGAAAAGAATGCACATTCAAGAATATTCTTTCTATTATTTCTGCAATTAATCACCATGCATTTTTCATGCACACAAGAAAAGATTATAGAGTGAGCTAGGTGCTACTCTTGTAGATTTCGAGTTATTTCAGTGGAAAATAAGCGAGAAAATACAATCATCATTCAGTAAAAATATTTATTCAAGTATTTCTTTCAAAATGGACAACAGCCTACTAATAATCTCTATAAAATATTAGCCAAAAGGACACTAATTAAATATTTTAACCATAACCAGTTTACTTTTGAAACTACAGATGTCGCTCACATCACTGTAGTCGCTTCGTTTCCCATTTTTATACTCTATAATCTTTGGTTATGATATAACACATGTCAACAAAGAAATAGAATCATCTCATTTAAGTCGGCTTATTTCACCCGATCTCGAAGCACTTAGGTTTAAGCAAGCTTAATTCCATCAAAGTGTACGGTGCATTTGGAAATAACGGCGTCAAGCAAAGCTTAAGCACTCAGTTCAGCCTCTTAACGTACGGTACATACAGGCATAAGAGAGTTAAGGTACGCGTCCACTGGAGACGGGCCGGATCGCATCGGGCCGGCGAGCATTATTGCCTACTGCGTCCATTGTCGACGGATTTTCAACATACAGTCGTCGCCAGTCGCGTTTAGGAAACTCGAGCATTCGAAAATTGTTAACTATGGACAGCTCCGACGAAGAATTATTTCTTTTCAATATTTTAATAGAAGAGGAACAGCATAATTTACGTCGGAAACATAAATATTGGGTTCACAATATATGTAAGAAAAGGAGATTTTATGGAGAATTTCATCACCTATTTGCAGACCTGCTTGAAGACCGAACGAAATTCTTCGAGTATTTTCGAATGTCTCATGAAAATTTCGAAGAACTACATGAAATTATTCCAGATCTCAAAAAGTAGGCAACAAATTGGAGTTAATGCTTCGCGAATTGCTTTGAACATCAGGGACATTTTCAAAAGATATTTTCTATCGAATTCTGGCACCTTGTCGTGGCAAAATAATGTTGTGCGAAGAGGAATTCATAACACACAAATGTGAAAATACTTTCGAATGTAAAAAAATAATACATAATTCATGAAAATACTTACGACTATCTTTCATAATACCCCCTATTTCATTCCAAATATTGGACCTCATCAACTCATCATGATACTTGGAATCTCCAGTATCGTATATTTCGGGAAACCGCTGGACCGAGGATATCAATAATTTATCACTCACCGTCCAAGCGTTTCTGCCGACTGCAGTTCCTACACCCTGCGTCCACTAGGCGGGTCGGGGCGCATCGACGGAAAAATACGCTCAGCGACCGATCCGCCGGCGGATTCCGCCTGGATGCGGCCCGGCCCGTCTCCAGTGGACGCAGTTCCATACAAATGTTAGCAGGCGGATTTTTACGTCCCGATGCGACCCGGCCCGATCCGCCCAGTGGACGCGTACCTTTACAGCGTACATAAAAAAGTTCAGAAAATAATTCGCAGAGAATTTAATTAAATTCATCACTCCAAACAATATCACCAAGAACGACCCTTCACGAGCATAATAATTACGATTTCTATCGAAAGAGCGAGCCATTGTTCATGCTGTCAACAAAAAAAATAAGTAATTTCCGAAAGCAGATGTGGCCTATTGCATCGGCTCTTTCCGCCAGCAGACGCATGCCATGTAATCATGGCCAATTAGGATGAACGTCACGTTTTTCTAGTTAAATCGTAGAGATGTTATTTTTGCTTTATGGCGAAAACGTGAGAGCCATAACTAATATTCCGTGGTGTCTGGGCGGTGTGTTCCGAAACTAATTATTCATTATCGATAGGGATATCGACTGGGGTGACTCTCAACTCTGGTAGATACACATAAAGTACACCACTGATTTTACTTGTGACTATTTCCCTCGTCTTAATTTGCTCCAATCAGAAACGCGGAGTTTTAAATTGCAAATGGTTTCTAGATGAAAAAACTGTATGGCAGCAGTTGTCAGCAGTTTCTCAGAGTTTACCCACTTCCAAAAACTGCAATACCCCTGAAAACAAAAGTAATCATGACCTCCTATTAAACCAGAAACCTCCAATTTTATTGTCAATGTTTGAAATTTTGTTTTGAAACAAGGCTGGTCAGAAGAAGAAAATTCTTTGCCTTTACGGAGGCCACATCGAGAACATTTTTGAAACATAGATGAATTCAAAATAGTAATCATCGAAATGAATACCATTTTCAATTCCCAGGCTAAGAGATCTTTTATCATGAGGTTGGAGAAATGATATAAAATTTTGTCACTGAGATGAGAGATATACCGGTTTCGGACTTGTTGGGCCCCATCAGTATCCCGCACATCTCAGGACAAAATCTTCATAAAAAACTTCGGAATTTGAAGCAATTGGTTGTGAAGTAATGAGTAAAATATTACAAGGTACTAAGGTGGCGACATCCAATTGCGTCAAAATGAAGTTTCACATCTCCAATCAAAGTGATGGAAGACGCCCAATTCTTTTTGTGACTGTGGAGCCAGATGTTTTTTTAAGAAAAAGAAAATTCTTTGCCTTTACGGAGTCCACATCGAGAACATTTTTGAAACATAAATGAATTCAAAATAGTAATCATCGAAATGAATACCATTTTCAATTCCCAGGCTTCACAGTCACAAAAAGAATTGGGCGTTTTCCATCACTATGAGAAAGTAGCAAGCGGGCTCTGAATAGAGCCACTGCTAACATCTCATTCAGTGAAAGAAGAAGTACAGATTTCTTCTGTTGCATTTGATTGGAGATGTGAGACTTCATTTTGACGCAATTGGATGTCACCACCTTAGTACCTTGTATATATATATTCTTATGAAAAAGAGAGCTAAAATAATTCATTAAATGTTGAAACAAAAAGTACCTAAGCTTAGGTAAAAAAAGAACGGGGTATCATAACATTCTTTGTATGATATTATAGAATCATACGATACCATCAACACTAGTATCATACGATACTATACAGCCAGGGGAAAAAACCTCAGCCGAAAAAACCTGCCTCCCCGTAAACAAAATAACATAAAATATCAAATATCAGGAAAATCTTGAAAGACATCAGTGTGATCATCTTCATGTTATCCGTCGATGGGCTCGGATACACAGATTCTTTCCAAAACGGCTCGTAATTCTTAATCTGAAATGAAAAAAGACAAAAGCAGAAAAAAAACCGATCATTCAGAATACCTTGTAATATTTTACTCATTACTTCACAACCAATTGCTTCAAATTTCGAAGTTTTTTATGAAGATTTTGTCCTGAGATGTGCGGGATACTGATGAGGCCCAACAAGTCCGAAACCGGTATATCTCTCATCTCAGTGACAAAATCTAATATCATTTCTCCAACCTCATGATAAAAGATCTCTGAGCCTGGGAATTGAAAATGGTATTCATTTCGATGATTACTATTTTGAATTCATCTATGTTTAAAAAATGGTTTCTAGATGAAAAAACTGTATGGCAGCAGTTGTCAGCAGTTTTTCCGATTTTATCCACTTCAAAAAACTGCAATACCTCTGAAAACAAAAGTAATTATGATCTCCTATTACACCAGAAACCGAGGCTCAACAATTTTTCCAATTTTATTGTCAATGTTTGAAATTTTGTTTTAAAACAAGGCTGGTCAGGTTATGTAGTGAAAATGAGTCGCTTTCGAAGTGATTTTTTGAATAAAATTGATCTTTCGATTGAGAAAAGTGTAGAAAAGTCATAATTTTCAATTGTATCCTCTATTTTTCTGATGAACACTAATTCTGCTTACTGAATACTAAAAGCAGTTTGTCACTGTAACTGTTGTATCAATTGATTAATTAGCCTTCTCTTATAGACCAACGTTATACAGGGTGGCCATTTGAAAACGAAACAGACGAGATTACAGACGAAATAAATTTTTTCGATAGAAATGCTCGGACAGGTCGATTTCTGTTTCGAGGGGGACAACTTAAGATGTAGGTTACGGACGCATAGCGCTTCAACCCTTGCTACTACAACCCTCACCCCAATTTTTGAATAGATGACTTTAATATTTGTATTTTTACTGTATTAACTTCATGGCGGGTGACTTATTCATTTTATGATTGTGAATGATGTCAATAAATGTTTTTACACTACCATCTCCAACCCAATTATCTGGATACAGTCCTTCACAGTAATTTAACAAAATCAGAACAACTCCGATTTCGAACAAGAACTATACCGCTAAAACTCATACGTCAATATGGAAATAGTTTACGGAATTCTACAAGGCAAAGACATAAGAGCCAATGGAAACTATAAGTATATAGTATAATCCGAATCCTGGAAGATTGGGAGTGTAATATGAAAAAGGAAAGCAGTGAACTACCTGTGTAAGTCTTCTTTTTACCTAAGTTTCGCCTACAACTGCGGTAGGCATCTTCAGAGGATTCTTGGTCTAAGATTGTACCTCGAACGCTAAATTTCTGACACTGACGTGTTCGAACCGGAAGTGTTATCTACACACCGGTTAATGGCTAGAAAAGGTGGTGAGTTTACGTGCGCGATGTTGATTAGCCCATCGCTCCCGCTTCGTATCGGCTTGATCTTTGTTTTTCTAAGGTCGGTAACTGGGCGCTATGTAAAAAAGGGGTCTCATCTTTTCTGTTCATGTTGTTTTTGTGTTTATAAATTTCAATGGCTTCCATATTCAGCCTGGGATAATAATTTTTGATATTGGAAATAATCTTCGTCTTTAAGATATTCATATTGTGTCCATCTGTTAGAGCATGTTTCGCAAGTGCGGATTTTTCTGTCTGATTCAGTCGACAGCATCGTTTGTGCTCCTTCTCGTATAGATACTTCGTTTTGTTGTGCCAATATAGACTTCGCCGCAGTCACAAGGTATCCTGTAAATACTGGCTCTTGAAAGTGGGTCGACTTTGTCTTTGGTAGTTCTGATCATTTGCCCAAGTTTTTGTGTTGGCTTATAAACGGTCGCGATGCTGTACCTTTCCAATTCTATTTTTTATTTTTAACCGATTCGAATGAGAAATTTTTCGCTTAATCCGAATCTACAATAAAAAAGATGGGTTTGCATTTGAAATTTCAGGGTTGGGAGTCATATCTCATTTAAGGCCCTTTTTGGCCCAAATCTGATGGGGAATAGGGTCAACAAAATTATACCACAGTTACTCTGACATTAGAAAAAAGCAAAAATGTCTTTTCCCATTGTCCATTGCTACCGAAAAACTGTGCCGTTTCCCACAATTATATTTCCAATTTTCCTTGTTTAGCTTTTATTAAAATGAATAGGTTGTGATTTCCCCTCTGATACCTATCAGAAATGTCACTGTCACGCGATGTCCATATCCAGCTTATATTTTATTCACTCTTGGGAAACTCGGCAAATGTGGGATGTGGGTATATTTACGATAAAATGAATAAGTTAGAATCTTCAGAAGTGATGAGGCCTTCCTACCTTCAACTAGGATATGAAGTTGGCGTTTTGGGAGGCCATAATTGGGGAAAAATATGAACGGAATCAAGCATTATTTTTGCGTTAAAATAGGAAACATTAATATATATATTATATATTCTTTTGAATAAGAGAGCTAAAATAATACAATAAATGTTGAAACAAAAAGAACCTAATAATTAATAAATAGGAAAATTCAGAAAGAAAAAGGACAAAATGTATAAATCTCAATATATAAAACTAAGTAGGCCATATTGTTGGTTACGCCATTTCTATCTCGAGATTGGATGAAATGTTTGTTATGAAAAATTTTTTGTTGGATTCTTCAACGGCGGGGTTAACATAAAATACAAAAAACCCTGAAAAATTTGATGAAATGGAAAAAAATAGGAAATAATTTTCTTTCTTCCGAATAACGCCATAGGTGTCGCTACGGTTACTAGCGTTTTCTTGAAAGTATTATATTTGATATTAATTCGGTGAACTACATTTTCTTATAATATTAAAGCATCTGAGTCGATGTGTTATTACACCTATCTTTCTTGGGAACACTACGTAAAATTTTATTTTCCTGAAAACTTAATATGGGTTTTCTCTCCCAGTTTCTGAAACAAGAAACAATTAGAAAAAATTTTTTAATAATATGAGAAAGGCCCCTGTGTAAAATTTGAGCACTAATTTGTCAGGGGCCAAAACTTTACGAGAAGAAACTGTTGCCTAACAATGAACAAAAAGAAAATGAAAACACTTTGAAATCTTAAGCGTAACGTTTCGGAGTCTAAATCAGACTCCTTCGTCAGACAATAACTTATTTTCATTCAACTTTGAAGAATGAAATTGTTCCTTGTTTCAGAGACTGGGAGAGAAAACCCATATTAAGTTTTCAGGGTAATGCAGAGACCTCCCAGAGAATTTTTCAATAGATATCGGAAAATTTTATGATGAAATGTTTTGAACAAATCCTCATTCTACTATTAGCGGCAATGTAAACAATTACTGTGTATTTTGAGTTGCCTATACGTGATTCACAATAGACAATCAGCAATCTGCACTATTTATTCTCGCATTCTCGAGAAGAAAAAACTACAAATGTTGTTCATCACAAGGTACTACAATGAGGGAATTGTAAAATATAAAAAAAAATTACCTCTTTACCTTTTCAATAAAGAGAATTCTTTTGATGTATGAATAACAATGTATAAGGTGATTGTTAATATTTTACTCAATATCTCAGTTGTTATTGGTCATTTAAAAACGTTTGAATGGGCAAATTTGAAATGTTTGAGAAACATAGGTTTTTTCGTCTCAATCTGGGGCAGTTGTATAAGGTCACTCGAGAATATGTGATTTCTTTATATCGATGTCCTATTTATGGCCTTCTGATAGTACCTACTTAACCTCCTTGGGCACTTTTTTATGGGGATATTTGAAATATAAACTGTATATATATGACTCCTCCGCGAAATATTAAAGAGATAAATTTCAGAATAGAGGAAGAAATTATTGAAAATCTAAATATATTCCCTAAATGGTAAGGAAAACTTTAAAAAAATGAGTTAAAAGAAATCGACTGTGAGTAGACGTATAGGAGGGTCATTTGAACATTCAATTCAACTTTTAGTTAATATCTAAATAAAATTAAAATCAGTTGTTTTTTATCCACGTTTCCTTTGATATAAAGAAATCGCATCGTAATCTTGTGGCATTCCACATCTGCCTTAGATTTAGAAGAAACTATCTATATTTTTCAAAAACTGCCGATATCAACATCAATAAAGTATATATATATATATATTTGAAATCAGAAGATAGAGCTTTACCGATTAGAAAAATAAAATGCAGGGTGTACCATTTAAAAAACAATAGTTTACGACAAATATTCAGGTTTTCGATGCCTTTATGAATATCTTAGTACTGAATTCTGAATGCCCATGAAAATACTTCAAATTTGCCCATTCAAACGTTTTTGTACTACCAATTTTAACTGAGATAGCTATTGAGTATAATATAAACAATCACCCTGTACATACCTATTTCAATGCAATTAAATTTTTTGTATATTTTGTACTTTAGTATTTTTTTGTATTTCACCTAATATATTTCCTTCTTAAAAAAACAACTTCATTCATCTTTAAGGCGAAACAAAGTTCGCCGGGTCAGCTTGCTTATCTAATTTCCAATTGCCACAATTGGTCCCATCACCAGATCCCTTACGCTCTTCAGTTTCTGGGATAGGAAATGATTCCAAAAACTTCTTGGCCAACATTCAAAAATATAACAGCTTCCAGACGACATCGTTTGGCGCAACACATATTGTACAAGACAATTTTATGTCTACTTTGAAGGTATTATACCATAATAGTTTATTATAGTATTAAAGTTGCTTTTTTATTTATTGATTGAGCCAGTACGAAGTCTGCCGAGTCAGCTAGTCTAAAGCATGAAAGTAGCCTAAAGTACATTCTGACATAACCGCAGAATAACAAAAATGTTACATACTTACTGATAAAGAAACTGCAATAGCCAGAAGGAGCTGTTTAATTTTTTTTTGGTGCCATATTATAATGAATGCCTTTCATTTCATTTTCTTAATTTTTCTCAATGACACCTTCTCATGCCTGACGATGTTTCTAATTGTCCTTCTTGTTATTTCTCTTGCCATGTAGGTTTTCGATTTGCATGCGAGCCTGTTTAAGAGTGATTTTTTCAGAATACATTTTGCAGTTTGTTTTTTTCAACTTCTCCGGTTTGTTGAATGCCCCCCATTTTCAACACCCTATATCTCGGAGCTGTCACCCGTTCCATCAATTATTCAAGTAATCATCCTTCCCCATTAGAAAGAGTGTTATGTGACAATAATTACAATTTAATGCGTTTCGGAAAGCTTCACCTGAAACAACTCTGGAACGTTTATCGGTAAATTATTGATCATGCCGGAATATCAAAGCTTGAGGTGACTAGTAAGTTCACCGAAGTTCACGCGGGTTTTGATGGAAAAATCGAAACCGAGTTTTACTGTGCAAATAGAGCGAGTGGTTCTCCTTCAATTTCATCAAATGATCGTCTATTAACCAGGCTCTGAAATGGTATTGATCGTGAATCTTTCATGGTCTTTATCGACAATAGCCTTTTTCTTATTAATGCATTTCTGTAGTAATGAAGTGATAATATTTGCATTCAGGTATTCTCACTGTGAGGGATGATCCATTATGATGTACAGGGTATTCCAAATTGCTTGATTTTGACTGTTTCTGGTATTTTTAGACTAGATAGGTAAAAATTCTGGAGTCCTGGGCTCCTTTTTCGTTTAAAAAACATTTCATGATATACTGGGTGTTTTAACAGGAGCTAGGACAGGTGGTGTTAAAACAGCCAGTATGTAAAACCAAGGACGTGACTCATACTTCATTTCACGATATATCAAATACATATTAAATTCGGACATAGCATATACTGTATCCCAAATTGGGCGAGAATGCACTGTATCTCAGCTATTATTGAAGATAAAGACATGCGATTTCCGCGACCCTGTATCATTTTTGTTAACTTTCAAATCCACAAAAAAATATTCCAAACTAGCTGACCCAGCAGACTTCGTACTGCCTCAATCGATAAAATATTAAAAAAAGTTCCCTCTTTACCTCTTAAATTAAGATAGTTCTTTTGATGTATGAATAACAATGAAGATACCTATTTCATTGCAATTAAATATTTTGCATATTTTGTGCATTTTTAAATTCAACCGAATATATTTCCTTCTTGAAACAAATCAATGGTTAGTACAACTTTATTCATCTCTAAGGCGAAACAAAATTCGCCGGGTCGGCTACCTTATCTAATTGCCAATTGCCACAATTGGTCCCACCACCAGATCCCCTACGCTCTTCAGTTTCTGGGATAGGAAATGATTCTAAACACTTCCTGGCCAACATTATACCATAATAGTTTATTATAATATTGAAGTTGCTTTTTTATTCATCGATTGAGACAGTACGAAGTCTGCCGGGTCAGCTAGTTATAAACATAATTATGTGTACGAACTTTGACAGGAGTTTTTCGGTTACGTGAATCGGCACTGACTTTTGCGCAAAGACCTTAGAATTCCAAGGCTAAGACGTTTGGGCAACTCAAAATACACAGTTTACATTGCAATATAGAGAATAGGGATCTGTTCGAGACATTTCGTCATAAAATTTACCGTAGTGTTCAAAAGAAAGATAGGTGTAATAACACATGGACTAAGATGCATTGACATTATTATAAAATGTAGTTCACCGAATTAATATCAAATATAATACTTACACGAAAACGCTATTAACCGTATCCAATTTTTTTCCATTTTCAAGTTTTTTCAGAGTTTCAATGTATTTTATGTTAATCCCACCGTAGAAGAATCCAACAAAAAATCTTTCATAACAAACAGTTCATCCAATCTTGAGTTATAAATAGTGTAACCAACAATATGGCCGAATTAGTTTCATATATCAAGATACTCTTGTTTCTGAAACACAAAGTGAAAACGAAAAATCTTAACTTTTTTGAGATGTGATTATTTCTCAGGAAATTTCTCAAAAATGAAAACTGTTTTCAACAGATATTTTCACGTAGGTCAGTTGTGTTGTTAAAAAAATGTTTCAGAGCACTGTTTCTGAGATTGAGCAAACTAGGTATTTTTCAAATAGAACACCCTGTATATTTAAACATCATATTTTTGCATTTTTTTTTCTGAATACATTGATGTATCACAATCTAAATTGAAAATTTTCAGCTTTAAATATCAGAAGATTCCATATTTATGTTTGTTTTTTAATAGTAGACCATGAATATTTTCACGAATGCATTTAATTATTTATTTTTCTGATTTTAAAAATTTATTGAAGGTTAGGTTGAGATACATCAATGTATTCAGGTAAAATTTTACTTTAAACTATACAGGTTGTTCCATTTAAAAAATACCAAGGTTGTGCTCAATCTCAAAAACGGTGCTCTGAAAATTTTTTTCAACTACTCCACTGACATCTACGTGAAAATATACAGGGTGATCCACGGTCAATGGTACGTTAGACGTTAGACGATGTAAAATATTTTCAGCGGTGTTGCCGCTTATGTCGAAAAGTGGTAACCACTTTGTTATTTCAAATGACACACCCTGTATATTATTGCATTTTTCTATTTATCGTAGTAAAACGATTATTTCGGAATCACTTTCTCATACTTATCTTCAGCGGTTCCTGAGTATTCAAATGATTTTTTTTTGTGCAAAACATTTCTTTGGTTAAACATCCATAACGTCAATACTATGAATCTTATGCAAAATGTCAAGACTCCATGCATCATGTATGTGTTACGAGATACGCTTCTCATTATACAGAGTCATTCAAAATTCGATGGCTTTTTGAGGCAGACAAAAACGGTTAAAAGTGCATTTTTTTGAATGAAATGCCAAGTATATTTTGTGAATTACTGAAAAAGAATTGAATTTCCTCTTAAATTATGTATCATATCCTATACCAAGATTGTATGATGCTGCGTCAATGAATTTCTGCTTTCCGTTCTCCGTAAACGTCTGATGTACCATCACCCTGTATATTATAATAAGTAGTTTTATTTTTTCCTATCTCATACCTAACCTGAGAAATAATGACATCTCAAAAAAGGTGAACATTTTATTTCCGCCCTGTATTTCAGAAACAAAAGTAGTAGAATATTTCTGTTTGTGGAATTAAAAGTTTAACAAAAAAGTAACAGAGGGGTCGGAAAAACCGGATATCTCTATCTTCAATAATAGCTGAGAAACAGTGCAGTCTCTTGATTAACTTTCAAGTTGTCCAATATTTTCAATTTTATTCTACTTCGAAGAACTTTAAAAAAAAATTTGATCATTGTTTGTAATCCACAATGGGTTGATTCAGATTTGAAGTGAATAGGCACCAACTCCTTTTTATGAGTGCTGAAAACATAGTTATTTTTTTTTCCTTCGCAGTGCATGAAATTCGTTTTAATTTTTTCTCGTCGTTTTTTGTTTAAATTTTAATTTTTTATAGATATGTTCATGAGCTAATATCATCTGAAATATCAACAATCGTTTATCATTTAGAAGGTATTCTCTGGCATATAACCTACAGAATCTTCAAGAAGAGCATACATTTTTTCTCTCTTTCTTGGTTCTCACGATGTTTTCTTGATATTACAAATATCTCACATGACAAAAAGTTTTTGAAGAATTCGTGACACAAATAGAAACTTTTGGAACAGTCTCAGAATTTCAGATCATCTTAACCCTACACTTCTCAAATTTTTTATTCTGTTAGAAAAAATATTATTTCGATTCCTTGTATTGGAGTGATATGTGTAAAAATGAGAAAAAAATTCTAGAGTTTACATAAAGTTTTATTTTTGAAAAACATCAGTTGTATCAAATTTGATACATAGTGCATACCACGGATTGTGGAAATTAACAAAACAACTATTATTTTTATTGAGACACAAATGAACATCACATTTTGAATAATTCAAATGGGAGAATGAATTACAAGATGGATATTTCCATCTTTGTCTCTTCACATGGGGAAGTCCGTTGTGAATCCACATGAAGTAACAGCTAAGGCTCCTAAGGATGTCGTTGGATTCATCAATGCCACTGATGGCCTCCTTGGGATTTAAATGAACGAGTTGGGTAAAGAACAAAAGATCCTTACGGTCGAAGTTCCCGGAAGGCTGAACGTAGCCACAACGACCCCTGTTCAGGATAATAATAATAATACATCTTTGTCTCACATCTTCATAAAAAGGCCAGTGACCACTAAAATCAGTCCTGACGTCCTTTGGAGGAACATGCGAAAATACTGTCAAAAAGTATGGTATCATCTTCAAACTCCAGTGGGAGTTGTTCTTTATTGATTCTTTCAATGGTTTCAGAATCACTGTCGATCTCATTGTCAGAGACAAAATCGAGATCATCTTCACTGTCCGACAAGTGAGCAATAGCATCCTCCAGTTGTTATTGTGTGAGAGGTCTTTTTCTATCCCATTTATTAGCCATATCTGAAGAAAAAATAATACTTGTCAAGAAGAACATGTCGCAACAATCTCATCAATTCAATTCAAATATGCGCTATGTATCAGATTTGATACGACTGAAAATATGTCTAATATTATAATATCATATGGGATAAATGAATAAAATTATGTTATATAGTATATATCTTACCTTTATCAGAGGAATAATAGTTTTTATAATTGAATTTCACGATAAATAAATGTATAAACTAGTCTGAATCACCCCACACTTTTGACATGACATCAACTAGCTACACTATGGAAATGAAAACAAGCCAGAAATTATATTCTGGAGCGAAAATTCATTATGAACCGCATTGTATCTCAGAATAAGTATGTATCAAACATGATACGACGCGTCATGGGTCAGAAACTAATAGATGAGATACCTTTGAATGGAGTTTATTTGGTTGTATCTGATTTGATACAATAGGCAGTGTAGGGTTAAACTTATGAAAAGCAGTATATCTTATGATTTGAGGAACCAGAGGTTTTTTTCGATCAATACTTCACAGATGCGTCGGATTTTCAGTGTTGTAGCATTAGCAAGACTGAGCATCACTTCTAGTGCACATTTTTCTAACCCGCAATTGTAAGATGGCACCACAGGCTACATGTCATCAATCCTCTCCTTCCTGAAATGAATGCCACTTTGTATGACGTCCGAAATAACACTCATTCTAAGATAAATGGCAGGGAAAGGTGAAGCCCCGTTTTCACGTGATACACCCCGGAGTGCGGGAAAAATTTGTTCTGGACCCGTTTGCCGTAACCGCTGGCGCTGGATAAGGTTAGGATATCTCAATCCGACGAGACACCTGCGATGCGTCGATGTTTTCATCGCCTGCTAGACTCCATGGGAAACGTACATCCTTCTGGGGCAGGACCGTATTGTCCCGATTTTCCGGGTTCGCGACTGTGGTAGCTGACCTTAACCTGAAATTTTGTTTCTTTCATTTCAATGAGAATTGGGTCAGATTATGGTTCAAATGGGGCCTTTTCATATTTTTCATCTTGATGTGTACTTATTTTTCAAGAAAAGTTAAAATTTGTGGTGTTCTTTTAAAGGAACGGTAGGTTTTTGTGTGACAAAAATTCATTCTATGAAAAAGGAACATTGAAATGTCACACTTCACAATTTTTTAATTTTATTCTGGTAAACAATCAGGTGGTTTACTCTGACCTATCTTGAAGATTGGTGTAAACTCTTTGATGGCTTAGATGGTCCTGTTTTTATTGTTTTTCTATTAGTTTCCAGCAAGAAGTGGGAAATACAATTTTTGTCCTTGTCGAAATACGATTCGAACTCATGTTTTTACGGGATCAGTCAACGCCCCCATATAATCTAATGTTGCATGAGTTTTGGTTGGTCAATGATATATTTTTTTCTCAAGGGGAATATCTTATTACTTTGTTTGGTGCATGGAAATACGAATAAGAAATTAGTAGGCGCATAAGCAACATCATTGTTATTTCACTTACAGAAAACTATTGAATTATGTGCAGAAGAGAATTTTGCTCAGGAGGTTCTGAAATCATGTCAAGATTATCTGCATGATGTAGTATCTCATGCAGAGTCAGATTTTTTCCAATAGTTATAACAATATATTCAGGTAATATAGTAGGTGATAATCCTACCGTTCCGTTAAAAGAACGCCTTCATTTACGTAGCAAAAATCAGGATTTGAAATCATGGAGAAGTTGAATTCGCCTCTAATATTATTCATCCAAGCATGGATATAATTATTTCATTCGCAAATAAATACATATGAAAAAATACCACCGGACAAAATGAGGTATTGCAACAATTGATGCATTTATGAAGTTAACATGGCTTTAAAGTGAATTTGAATACTGGAGCACTTTGTAGGTTATATTCAGTGTTGAAGAAAGCATTAATTTATGTGTTTATATTGACGCCTTCTTTGTTTCTTTATTTTGAGCATGAATAGAAAACTTTTAGATAGGTTTTCTTTATACGGAACGGTAGGTCCATTTGGGTTAATAAACGGGACGCCATACTATTTCATAAGGACACGAACGAAATATAATAAACCATAAAGGAAAAAAAGCATGAAATATCTATCAACATAAACGACAAATATCGAAGGAGAAAAAAACAACAGAAAATCGAATCATCAAAAATATCACAAAAATGAATTACAGGGTGGGCCCAATTGATGATCCCACAGCTACAACTTTTTAACCGTTATAGGTTATAGGCTAAAATTGAAATTTGGATGATTTCAACATTGTTCCTTATCCGCATTTCTGTTCATGCTATATGCTTTATGTTTCATGCAATATGGAAACGAAAACATTCAGCAGACACTTTTTTGATAGCAATTCAGTGGTGTTCTCTTCTTTCTTTTTTTGTTTTCGAGTTATAGGCAGAAATTGAAATTTGACCGATTTCAACTTTCATTATCTCCGTTTCGGCTTGTGCTAGGAGAATGAAATGAAAATATTATACAGATATTTTATTCATATCATTCCAGTAGCGTACTATGTTCTTTACCAAGAAGTTTTCTTGTTGGGCTATAACCTATAACTATAATATAAAGTTGTGTTTTCCTTTTTTTCTCGGGAAAAAACAAATAAGTGTCTTAATAATGTTTCTCTATTTCAGTATCGTAATGAGTTCATTACAGTACTAAAAGTAGTGCTGTAATGAAACTCATTACAGCATTGTTTTCAGTTATATTTTTCATTTTCTGGTTGTCAGTACTGACCTCCGATCGAATCAAGTTTCGAATCAAATCATTTCAAAATCCGTGATCTGTCAAATTTCGTATGTCACACCAACTGCCAAGATACAAAACAAAAGTCACTAATCTGAATTTTCATTTGAATTTCGAGAATATTTCACAAGAATTGACTGAAATAGAAAAATACCGTCTAATACTCGTTGCAGAAGGCAATTCCAACACTCATGCTATCGAAAACTCGCTCCTTCGTCGCTCGTTTTCGAACTTCGCATTCGTGTTGGAATAGGAGCTCATTCTGCAACTTGTATAAGAATATACTATTTCATTTCAACATCCTAGCACAAAGAGAAACGGAAATAATGACCAAAGTTGAAATCGCTGAAATTTCAATTTTGGCCTTTAACTCGAAAACAAAAGAAGATAGACGAAGCAGTTGATGGCATTATCATTTTCCCCCATCTCTTTCGGTTAAAAAGTTGTATTTCAGGTATCACCAATTTTGTTCACACTGTATATAACTGAAATACAAGCCTTGTTTGTAACTTGGTACAAGAGTAACTTTTTATTTTTCTGAAGTAAACTCGGAAATTTCATTGAGTGAGTGTTTTACTTAAATTCTAAATGTGAGGTTCTTGAGTATTTATTGTTTCTCTATTTCAGTACCGTAATGAGTTCATTACAGTACTAAAAGTAGTGCTGTAATGCAACTCATTACAGCATTGTTTTCAGTTAAATTTTTCGTTTTATGGTTGTTAGTACTGACCTCCGATCGAATCAAGTTTCGAATCAAATCAATTCAAATTCCGTGATCTGTCAAATTTCGTATGTCACACCAACTGCCAAGATACAATACAAAAGTCACTAATCTGAATTTTCATTTGAATTTCGAGAGTATTCCACAAAAATTGACTGAAATAGAGAAAATACCGTCTAATACTCGTTGCAGAAGGCAATTCCAACACTCATGCTTTCGCATTCGTGTTGGAGTAGGAGCTCATTCTGCAACTTGTTTTAGAATATACTATTCAAATCCTAAGTTCAAGATAATTTATCACTATCTATTGAAATACAGATGTTTGTCCTTGGTTACAGGCTATAGTTTTTTAGGTATAAGCAATTATATGTTTTATTGTCTATTGAGCGGAATCCCAAATGTCAGAAGAATCCAGATTGAACATTTGCTCTTAAATATCGAATTTAAGGTTATAACAAATATTTGTATCTAATGTGTCTGGTTAGTCAACAGTAAAAGATTTCGTGAAGCGCTCGTGTGATATTATGAACACCAGGTGTCAATGTGGATTTTCTTGAGCAGTTTGAGCTCACTGCGAACAATGTCTATCTGGAAGAATAAAGAGCTTGTGTGGAAATTAGAATCTGTCCATGTGAAAAAAATATACGAAAGTATTAAATGGTGTTTCGATTTGAAATTTTTACGCATTATTAACTGAGTTGGTTCCCAATTCGACTTTGTGTTTGTATAATTTTTTTTTGAGTTCGTTACTTTTGACTTGGTCAACCGATTTTAATGTTTTTTTTTTATTCAAAAGCTTAAACTGAAAAAGGGGTTATTTGTTCTGAAATGTTTTAGATGTATTGAACTCCGATATGTCATTTGAAAGAGTATCATCATTTATCTTCATTCTTATCTCATATTTTTCAAACAAGGTTATTATGGAGAAATTATTTTCAGCATATTAAAAATTGAAATTTATGTATGCAAGGTCCTTTTACATGTACAGGGTGGTCAGATTTCGATGTTTTAGTACAACATCTCCTAAATCAAGGGAAATAAAAAAAAGTATTATGCATGACATGTTCCCTTTTTCGAGAAACAGAAATTGCTGAATACCGCAAGTCGCTACGGTGTTCAGTTTTCATGCAACAGGGCGATTTTGGAATTTGGCCAATTACACTGAGCAAAAAAATTAACGCTCATTAGGGAAATCTCGTATTCATTCTACAACTGAAGGTGTTCTCGATGATGATTATTTTTATCAGAATTATGCATGCATATGTTATCCACTTTCAACGTTTTTCTTCAATACAAATGCTTTTTCCCAGCAGGAATGAAAAAAGATTATATTATCAGATTTTGAATGTATTGGCTCCATTCTAAAATCAGTTGTTCTCGATCAATTCTAGTGATCAATAGTTTTTCTTTCGTTTGATTTTCTACACTCGATTGCTATGCAACGCGAAACACGCAATCTGACCCAATAGGAATGTGCCCAAGCGGTAGTTTTGCGAGAAGAAGGGTGGACATACACAAGAATTGTAGAAAGGTTTGGAGTTTCTCATACAAGTGTTACCAGAATGTTGCAGCGATTCAGGAAGACAGGTATGAATGTCCGAAGACCAGGACAGGGTAGACCACGGGTAACAACTGCCATTCAAGAACGTTACTTGTGAGTTTCTTCGTTGAGACAACGGTTTGCAACCGCTCGCCTCCTTCAAAATCAGCTTGAGCAAACTCATGGGTTGCAAATTAGCACTCAGACGATAAGAAATTGCATCAGAGAATATGATTTAGGGCCTCGTGTCGCGGCAAGAGGCCCAGCTCTGACCCCAGCCCATCGAAGGGCACGTTTGGATTTTGCGAGAGAGCATATCCATTGGGAAACAGTTCTCTTCACAGATGAATCTAGATTCTGCCTCTACCATTGTGATCGACGTTCCCTTGTGTACAGACGTCCACATGAAAGATATGCTCAGTGCAATTTCCTGAAAACTACTGGTTTCGGGGGAGGATCGATTATGGTATGGGATGGAATATCTTTGACTGCTCGCACAGACCTAGTGGTCGATGATAATGGAGCTATGAATGCTGATAATTATATAAGGAATATTCTTGAAGAGCATGTAGTGCCATTAGCCCCATACATTGGTGAAAATGCCAGACCCAATCGTGCGCGCATCGTTCAGGAGTACCTTGAAGAGGTTGAAGTCTCTCGAATGGAATAGCCAGCCAGAAGTCCAGATCTCAATCTGATTTAGCAAGTTTAGGACAACCTTTATAGAAGGCTGAGCAGTTCAGAAAATCATCCAGCTACTCCTAATGACTTAGGAATCCAACTCGGATAAATCTGTGAAGGATTAGATCAGAACATTTTGAGTATGAACCGTCGTTGCCGAGCTGTAATTAACGTGAGGAGTGGAAATACCAAGTATTAAATCACTTATCAGCATTTCAGTATTTTGAAAATTGTTCATTTCTCTTCTTCCACATAAGATTCGGTGAAATCCTGAATTTTTCTCTCATTTAATGTGTCTTTTTCATTCAAAACCTTTCCGAGAGAACACGAAAAATAAGTTATAAAGTCAATGAAGAGTTAACTTTCATTAAAATTGAGATTTTCAGAGTGCGCCTTAATTTTTCCGCAGTGTATTATAATTCGCTTTAATTTCCGCAGTATTGTCTCTACGATCTAGAAATAAAGCCATCTTCAGGGCAGTTTTTTTGGTACCTTTGATTCATGATCAATTGCTATTTTGTTGTACTGCAGTCATACAACAGTTCAACTATATGTTGCACATTAGTGTTTTTCACTCATATTCTTGTTACCTCACTTTTAATGTAGAATGGAATATGAAATGATAACATGAATGAAAGGAGGTATCTGTTGTTATGTCGAATTTTTATTTCAGCTCGCCTGATGATGGTTCCAATGTTACCAAATTCGATCGCCAATAGGAAGAATTTCAATGAGAAATTGTGTGTTTTTCCTCACATTCTTTTTTCTGTATTTTTTTATTCGTAGACATTGCGAAAATCTTCATCTTGAATCGGCAGCCTTCTCGTTTCGAAACACCGTTCAAACACTGATTAAAACAAGAATGAAATCAATCGAACACCAAAACCGCCAGTTTTTCCATTTCCACCTGCACGGCGACAATTTCCCTCACGATTTCCACTCCGAAGATCCCTCCCTGCTGCATCTCGTGGATCAGGCTGCCAACGTCTGTTGTCTGTCCGCGTGTACACGTCGCCATCTGTGCATCGTCTATTCCAATTTTGTTTGGAAGCTCTCTCTCTATCCCAGAAGGGGCAGCGGGGGCATTATCGGGAGATGATTATGGCCATTGCGAACAGCCGACGTAACACGCCGCTATTATAAACGGACACATGCGGCCGCCTGATTATATTTTTACAGTTTTTCCGGCACAACTGCATTCCTTAAATCACACGCCACCAGATGATACCAGTCGGCGGGATGCTGTACGTGTTTCAAAGCAACAACGATCAGATGGGATAACATGAAAGTGTAATCGCGTAGCCGGTTTTTCGGGGAAATGAGCTGGATTGATCGGCGGTTTGTTTGGCAGACGTCGATATACGGTTTTCGACGTTTTAGTTTAGAAACGTGAATACTGCACAATTTGGAGAAATTAATTTAACAACTACGATCTGGGACTGGCGGAGATCCAGACTGAGAGTAAACCACTGATAGTACGAGAGCGAGTGAACCTTTTGAGTAACGGTTTGCCTGTAAGGCTAGAAATTTTTATAGCGATAGTTCCTAACATGCTGAGGACGGAAATCATCGCCTGGCACCCCTCACCCCTGCACGTCATCAAGATCTATATCTTTGAAAGTGTTAAAAAAATTAAAAAATAAACTTATTCCTGTAAGTTTGAAACTTTCATACGATTTTGTTCGTTCATTGTGAAGTTCAAAAAAAAATTGACAGGCGATTTCGACAAGCACAAGTACCTGCCAGGCGACTCGAAAAGGGTGTAAAATACGAACAAAAATGAACTTTTTTCTGTAAGGCTGAAATTTAAATATGTGTTCGTCTGAGGGAATGAAAAAATAAGTTTTATTATTAATCTTCATCATCATCTGATATGTTATCATTAATTTCTTCATCATATAGTACAACCGTTTCAAGCGTAGTACACTGTGTCTCAAATTGATTGAGACTGCATTATATCTCAGCTATTATTGAAAATAGAGTCATGCGGTTTTCGAGACCCTGTGTCACTTTTTTGTAAAACTTTTAAATCCCCAAACAGAAATATTTCATATTCTTTTGTTTCTGGAATACAGTGCGAAAATGAAAATGTTCACTTTTTGAAGATGTTACTATTTCTCGGGCCCTGCATAAGAAAATAAATAAAAACTTCTTATAATGATATTTTTACGAAGAATTCAGTGCCGTAGCAAAACATTTTTTCAAAGCATTGTTTTTGAGATTGAATTAGAACGGAATGAAATTTTTCATATGGAACACCATGTTTATTTTAACGTCAAACTGTATCACGACCTATGCTTCAATAAATTTCAGTTGAGAAAAATATCCCACGCATTTAATCAATATTCACAAGCATTTAATCATTACTTTTTCAAAAAGCCATGTGATCTAAACAGATTTATTTTATCCTATTTTGAACATAATTTCAAAATATCAACTGAAAAATGGTTTTTTGATGCATGTGTGGAAGAATTCATGTCTTACTTAAAAAAAAAACAAACAGAAATACAGTAGGCGCTTGATGCCGGATTATCGGAAATGCCGGATTATCGAATTTGTACAGGAAAAAAGAGCTAACTTCATATGATTTTCACCACTATCCAACTTTCGCAAAATTAGATTGCTATTTTGTCAAGGGACGCTATGAAACAAGAGAAAACAAATACATGACATCACTGTCGAGGTTAGGTCCGGACTGCCGAGCGGGAAAAACTACTCTCGGTGATTCGGCGATCAGCTGTATAAAACGCCGGATTATAGAGCGGGTTACCTGGGTCCCAAAGTGCCGGACTACCGAGCGTACCGGAACATTTATTAGATAAAAATTTTAAGCTACGCCACTGACTTCTCCGTAAAAATATTATTATAAACATTTTCATACTTTTTCTTTCTCATACAGGGTCCGAGAAAAAATAACATCTTCAAAAAGTGAACATTTTCATTTTCGCACTGTATTCCAGAAACAAAAGAAGATGGAATATTTCTGTTTGTGGATTTAAAAGTTTTACAAAAAAGTGACAAAGGGTCTCGAAAACCGCATGACTCTATTTTCAATAATAGCTGAGATATAATGCAGTCTCAACCAATTAAAGACACAGTGTACTACGCTTGAAACGATTGTACTATATGATGAAGAAATTAATGATGACATATCAGATGATGATGAAGATTAATAATAAAACTTATTTTTTCATTCCCTCAGACGAACACATATATAAATTTCAGCCTTACAGAAAAAAGTTCATTTTTGTTCGTATTTTACACCCTTTTCGAGTCGCCTGGCAGGTACTTGTGCTCGTCGAAATCGCCTGTCAATTTTTTTTTTAACTTCACAATGAACGAACAAAATCGTATGAAAGTTTCAAGCTTACAGGAATAAGTTTATTTTTTAAATTTTTTTAACACTTTCAAAGATATAGATCTTGATGACGTGCAGGGGTGAGAGGTGCCAGGCGATGATTTCCGTCCTCATGATGCTAGGAACTATCGCTATAAAAATTTCTAGCCTTACAGGCAAACCGTTACTCAAAAGGTTCACTAGCTCTTGGACTATGAGATAGTGCCGTCGTCGAGAAAATCATAGATTCAGACTGAATTCTGTGTTGTTACCCTTAATCCCATAATTCTACCTAACTGTCGTTAGGCTCCTGTATGAATGTTCTTCAAGCCGAAATAATAGCAATTGAAAGATGTATAGATATCAACTTAAAGAGAAACCAGAGACAACAATGAGACGGTCAACTCCTTCACTAATTTTGTCCGATTCAAGCCATTCTTTTCTATATCATTCCAGATCACATAAAGCTATCTTTGTTCTATTTCAGCGGCCATGCAAGTAGAGGCGCTGCGGACGATTCTGCTGGCGTTGCCAAATTTAAAAATATTTACTGCCATTGGCTAGAAATAAATGAGCTCTTTCTTATTTCTTCTATTGCGAATGTGCATTTCTATCTTCATCAGTCCACGTGTATTTAAACCATTGTGGCAACACGGAATATATTCCGTGTTGCTATAGCATCACGTGTTTCAACTGAGTGCAAAACAGTTTGAAATTTGAAGTTTGTGAGTGTTTGTGTATTTCAAAATATTTTTTATCTATGATTAGGTGAATGCTTTATATGTGGAGCTGAAGAAGATGAAGTATCAAAAATACATCGTCTTTCAACTAATATAAATAAGTGAGTTGGCAATATTTATATAAAGGAATCAGCTTTGAATACAATCGTGTTTTTTTTTCCAGATCAAAAATCTGACAAGAGAAACTAGGAATGAAATTCATTAAAGAACATCTCCGCTTTAACCATTTTACTGCAGAGTCATACATATAGATACAAATCATAGACTACTCACAGATGCAATAAAGTTCTTCACTAAACCACTTCCTTCGACTTTTGCTATGCCAGAAAAATGCGAAGAAAGCAGATTTATGATATCTGAAAGTAGTGATGATTTGCAAATCCACTCAGATAGCCCCAATGTCATTGCATCAAGTATGTTCAAAATGTTTACTATAAATAACTGATTCAGTTAACGTTCCTTCTGTAAGTATATTAAAATTGAAGTTCACTTTGTTTTTATTTGAAGAGATATTCTCTCATAACGTACAATTGGATCAGACACCCAAAGATGATTGCAGAATTTTAACATAGAAACTTTATCCATTAGTAACACTTTCTTGCCGAAATTGTGTCCAATCTTCATTGAATGGAGATGGTACCTTGAGAAGAAGAAGTAAAACTTCACCATGGAAGAAGATATCGGTAAAGGTTATTCAGCAAAAAGAAAGACCACTTACCGAAGCTCAAAAAACAGTGTAGGTGTAGGGAAAAGTCTAGGACTTTGAGGAGGGTTTTCGAGGTGTCTGATACCCCAGAGGTTCAAAGTTTGTACGAAAACATGACTAAAACAACCTGAAACTTCATGATGTCGCAATTCAGATGTTCCAAAGTAAAGTCTACAAGAGGCAGAAGATGGACCTAAGACGACAAAATTATGTCGCCATTATTATTAAAGAAAAGTCCTAGATCAAATTACAGCACCGTTTTGAGCTTGCTCAAAAAAATGCCGTTGAATCCTGGCATAAAGGGAAATATTTTTGAACGCATATATGAAAACATCAAAGAGAACATTGATCGCTGTCGCGTGTTGGTCTTTGATGAAATGGACATAAAAGAAAACCTATATTATGATAAGGGTCAGAGAAAAATTATTGGCTTCGCCGATTTTGGTAAAGAAAAAAGTGGAAAAAAGCACTGCCAGGAAAGTTATAGTTTTTATGGTGGTTGGACTAAACTGTAAATGTATTAGTTGTTGTTTTATATGTAAGTTGATTGAGTTTCAATGAAAATTTCAATAAATCAATCATTTGTAAGTCGTATTTTCGTTTTTTTTTCACGCAACCATATTTATAGCGAAAATTTTCGCCTACGGCAATAATCCACATGGCAAAAATTTCAGCTTTTAGTTTATGGTTGCTTGAAATCGCTCCAATCGCGGTTTTTCGGGGAAATGAGCTGGATTGATCGGCGGTTTGTTTGGCAGACGTCGATATACGGTTTTCAAGGTTTTAATTTAGAAACGTGAATTCTGTCACAATTTGGAAAAATTAATTTAACAAATACGACCCTGGACTGGCGGAGATTTAGACTGAGAGTAAACCACTGAGATAGTGACGTCGTCGAGAAAATCATAGATTCAGACTGAATTCTGTGCTGTTACTCTTAAACCCATAATTCTACCTAACTGTCGTTAAGCTCCTCTATGAGAGTCTACAAGCCGAAATAATAGCAATTGAAAGATGTCTAGATATAAACCTAAAGAGAAACTATCAGAAGTGCGATATCTGGGGGCACGGTAGGCATTTAGACATTCCGTACCCGCATTCGGCACCTTGCGCGAATAGCACTACGCCATTGGTAGACTCGAAACCTTCTCTCTTCTAGCGCGAGTGAACCAAACGTATCTGTACGTGTTTGATATCCCCCAAAGTCGTGGTTTTTGCCTATATTAACTGAACTCATCATGACATAACACACATTTGAACCTACACATAGGTACAACTAAGAAAGAATAGAAAAAAATTTTCTCATTGAAATTCGAAGTAATGTTCTGCTAAAATAAAAATAATGTCAAATGCAAAATCAGAGAAATCTCTTGAAAAAAAATGAAAAATTTCAATGAAATTATATTGAAAAAGGTTAATGATTTGTGGAAGATTTTGTTTTCTACAGTATTATTTATGTTTCCTTCAAAATGCATGTGAAATTCAAAAAACTCTCCTCACCAGACTTGGTGCTATTTAATATGAATACAACTGAAACTTACCCCACACTTTCAATACACTTCAATAGTCAAGTTTTATCTTCCATTAATGACCCCTATTAATGCTTGATTTCGCATTTTAATGCCTAATTGTAATGGGCAACCGAACAAAGAAAATTCAGAAATCTCACAAATAATTGCATTTCTGAACCAAGTTATAATATTTAGGTGAGATACGTCAATCGTTCCATTCAATTTGGTTATACTTTGTTGATAAATCATGTTTTGAAGAACGGAAAACTTCTTATATTAGAATCTCTTCATTTGATTATTTTTGAGAGATGTGGACATTTTGCAATCCCCTCGTTCATCAATCTAGCGATTCATTCATACGTTAATAAACTAGTTGATTAAATTACTATAGTTCGATTATTTTCATCGCCATTCCGTCTTTCGATTAGGTAGAGATGTTTTCAGTCTGATCTGGAACCCAACAATCCCAACCCACCAAACTAATCAAGATTGTATCCTGAATTTTCTGGAAAGTGAATTAATCGAATTTTCATGTTCAGAAAACGTACGAAACGACTCTAAGCCATCAAACTACACATTTTCAGTTCATAGCTTCAAAATGAAATCGTTCTTTTCTAGAACTTGGTACCATGTTTCGATCTCAAAAATATTTCATTTGGATGCTGCAGAATATAAATTACCTATATTATAGTATAGGTAAGCCGAAAAGATCTGTCTGGCAACTGTATCTACTGAAAAACGTCATGCAAGGTCCAAAACATTCACAATTTGAAATGGTTGAATAAAGCAACCAGTAAGGATTCATTCATCAATTGGAAAAAATCCCACTTTAATTTAGCCGATACAAGTAATTGCTGAATAAAACGATAAATAAAGCTGAACTCTCGCTTATTGTACGTTTTATACATTTTGCACTCGAACTATGATTGGTTTCTTAATTCGTGCTCGTCTGACCAATTGCATAGCGCCTATTCGCGTAAAGTGCCAAATACGGGTGCGGAATGTCTATATGCGCACGGTAGTACCCCCGCCTAGACGAGATAAGACCGCACCGGGACACTACCTACCTTTTCTGGAAGTGTTTCTCCGTATTTTTGAACCCTCATACCTTGAGATTGAAAAAATTCTCAGGATATAGGTATGTAATGCCAGTAGTAAACTTATCAAAAGTACAAAGATTCAATTGCATAGCTCGTACACTTCAGATTTAATAGACATCTAAAAACCCCTGATTTCGTCACTCAGTCACTGATGATCATAATGTAATACCCACCCTTGTTTCCAGTCAATTGAAGAGCGGCTTTCAGTTGACCAAGGGGGTAAAACTTGCAGCTCAAAAAAAAAATGAAAAATATACTCCTTTCTCTACTAGGAGAAAGTTCGCGAGCTCGTGCCTATTGCACTAGGAATAGGTCTTATTGGCTTGATTTTTCAAAAACAAGTTTTTGTTTTTAGGATGAAATGAAAAAAAAATATCGTAATTTTAATTTTAACACGTATAATGACAAAATTAACAAAAATAGACACTTTACAGCCGTGCGCCTATGCACGTCGAATATTCCATCAGATCAACTCGAATAATGACAACAATATTATTAATTCACGCCGGAATGAATGGTTCAATCAACCACACTATAAAAATAAATAAACAAAATTCAAAGTATTCAAGTTCAAAATACATTCAATGAAAGAGATTTCTGGACTGTGGACCCAACCTTAACTGTTGTAAATGGAGAACTCTGACCTTTTACTTTTCCCTCGATGATAATTAATCCTTATTAGACAAACTACTTGCACTACACCCGAACACTAATCCCGAAACACCGCGCGATACGAAACAACTTTACAATTTTTCAAAATCCGGACACAACAACTTTTTCCCGTTTCGAACTAATATTTCCCAATTTCCAAATTTAGGACTTTACCGTCACCCGAGTTATCTAAGGATGTTGTTTTTTCGCTCCGAAATCCCCAGATACACTACTTAACTCTCTCCATGAACAGAAATTTAAAATATTTTTTTTTTCTACCAATTTGGGGTGGTACCTCAAACGCGTTTCTCTCTCCAATGACGGTCCTAGAGAGGGGGAAAATGGGGGTAATTACCCGCCCCCCAGAACAGTTAAATCATATTCATCTTCCTCCTTTATTCATATTGATAATACAAAAAATGGAATGAGATGCATGAAATTTCAAGTTAACAATATCTCTTCAGTGTGGGACCGCCTCTACCAAAAATCTTTTTGTCTCATGACCTATATCTACCAATCCGAATTTCTCATGGGCGGTCTCCTGAACTAGCTTAGTTCTTTCAATCAATTAATCTTCGAAGTATCCCAATTAACGATACGGCACTAAATCAGTCTTCGAATAATTCGAATCAGCATGGATAATAATTTCGTCGCAATACTTCATTCGAATTATTCATATTTAAACATCGTATATCTGCCTTTCAGCGGACCTCTATCAAGTCTCTTAAAGTCCCTAAGAGCATAATTGCTTCGGAAACTTCAAGAGCCACTTATTTCTCATAATTCGTTACGTTAATATATTGTCCCGCTGAAATAACCTAATTGATTTGTCTCGATCGCAATTAAGAACACTTCAATTAATTTTCACGCGTCTCATAATTATTCGGATTGGTTGCAATAATTCATGATTTTTTTGATATCCCGGTCTATTACAATAAAAACTGTTTGGGTACATCCCGATTCCTGTGAAGTGATATTTGGTATGTGAGCTAGTATCAAGTACACAAACAAACGAAAAAATTCTGAAACTTGACACTTTCACCCCGCAACTCTTGGAACCAGGAGATGTATAAATTTGTATGAGACTTTCGCCAATTTTGATGCTAGTGGTCTGAAAATTGATATAAACAGAGGACTTCTTGTTATGAATGTTAAAAAAAATTCAAGAATACTAATTGAATATCACCCCCACATTTCGAATGAGGGGATAAAATAAACCGCTCGTAAAACGCCTCAAGTGGATTTACACCAAATACAATTTCCCTGTAATAACCTCAACCACAATTTTCATTGTGCAATTTCCCGTTGTGATCACTGTATAAAGATAGGATTCTTTATACAATGGTTGTGATGGCAGCTAGCAAATACACAGCGATTGCAGCTTTAACCTAGGTAGGTAATGGTATATTTCTTCACTTTGTAAATGGTTGATTTTGAACATGGATTGTGAATTAGGTTTACTTGAAATAGATCTCGCAATAATTATATTTTATTGAATTATTATTGAGGAAAGAAGGAACAAAATGAAGAGATTTTGTCATAAGCAACGTACAAAAATAACTGAAATCCAAGCAAAAACATTTTCATGTAAAATATCGCCAAGACGAGGCAGTATTTCTGACATTGTCAAAAAGTTATCGGATCTCATGTAGAGCCAAGCTGCTAACTCTACACTCTTCAAGTTCACAAGTCCTTATTTCACAAACTCTCTATGCCTTGGTCAAAATAAGTGATGAGGCACAATACACCATAAGATCGCAATGGATTGTATGCCCTTCTGAACTAAACTTAAATTGACCAAACTATATCTCCAAAACGACTTATTTGCAGACCCATGTTTTTTGAGGTCTATATTCACCTCCCAAAATTTCGAAAGTTTTGTTTTTTGAAACTTTGTATATTTTCAGGCTACTATCTGCTATATTCAGTCATGGAACACAAAAAACACCCCCAAATGACCAACCGATGAAATATCAAACCAACAAAACCAAACTGTTTGTCCGTAAACAATCCTGCAGATAACCAATCCCGCTCAGGAATATTTCAGAAATGCAAATAGCATTCGTGTAGGTGAAACCTGCAGTTTGTACCGAAATTCCCACATCAATCGAAACCGATACACCTAATTATATTCCATAACACGATACTCCGCAGATTCTGATGATCTTTCCCCATTACACCAACGTTTCGGGAATGATTGAAAGCAAACAATCGACGAGAATCGAGAACGCTATGCGAAAATTCAATATTTGAATAGCCGTCCATCAATTACCTCAGGATCGGGAACTTTAAACGAGCTTTGAATGCGAAAATGAGAGAAAACTAGTTTTTTTATTTCAGTTGTATGGCGGGAAAAAGATAATTCGATAAAAGTTATTGCGCATAATGAGAGTGGATAGTGCAAGAATAAAAAAAAGTAGAAACCCCATTCGAATTAATAATCACTACTAGATAGGTGCTATTTTCTGACAAAATAGTAGAATTTTAAGGGTCTGTTTCACAAAACTTCGATTGTACCGTTGAATTAATTGGAGCCACCGCGATTCGTTGAAATTTCTAAACGAGTGATTCGATCGGTTCGAATTTACGTAAGGATTTCTAATCGCACAATCAAAGCTTTGTGAAACCTGCCCTACAGCTTCCAATCATAGTCTTCCACAAGGATCAGTTTCAGCGCCCTTTTTTAATCTGCTAGATATTGTGGCTACTTCTCTTGAAACTTTCTTAGAAAGTGTGAATTGAAGAACTTTCATGTACAATAATAACTATCGCAACAGGGATGTTTTGGGAGAAAATTCCGGATTTTGCCAATTTTTATTCGAAGGGGTATAAAAACTGCTCCACATGACTTAAGGATATTGACTTAATTTGCAAAAAAATATAGTTCAAATCAAAGATTATAGAGTATACTTTATAATCTTTGGTTCAAATGAGATTTTGTGATGAAAATTCCTATAAATATGATTTCAAGTTGCAGGAAATAAAAGTAATTTCAGTCTGTAGGTCTGCAGCGTATACAGGGTGGTTAAAAAGAATCGAGAAATTTTATTCCCAAAGAATTCAAGCATTTTAAGACTACCAATACAAAGTATGGCCTCCACGGGCCTCAATAACATCTTGACATCTTCTTTGCATACTACACACGAGGTTGTTGAACATTTCTTGAGGAATTTGGTTCCTTAAACGGAGCAGAAGCTCTCTCAGATCATTCAAGGATTCTGGGGTAGGTTGATGATTATCTAATCTTCTTTGGAGCATATCTCATGCATGTTCTATGCATTTCGAATCTGGTGAGTGCAAAGGTATTGGTAAATCTGGAACACCAAGCTCCTAACGTAATCTTCTAGAAATTGAAAAGTATCAGAAATAGCAGCGTGAAAATTTGGTAAAACATTGTCATTGACATGCTCCCTATAGTGTAAGGCGGTCATATTCACAGGACAAATGTGTAGATTTGTGCGCCCGTTGGAACATATCCCGTCACCTACCACAACACTACCCCCTCGGAATGGATAGACTTGGATATAGCGACGATTACGGGGTATGCGTGGGATTGTCCATACTCTTATTCTTAGAGAATCTGAAAATCGTCCATACCTGGATTCATCAGTGAAAAGGACACTACGCCATTGATCGTTCCAATTGATATGTTGTCATGCCCATTCCGGTCTTTGACGCTTATGGTCACGTTCTAATAGAACTCCTCTTAATGGACGTCTAGAACCTAGGTTCACCTCTCTCAAATGTCATCTGTTGGTTTCGATGGAAACTAGGACCCCATCTGCATTTTGAAGAGTATTCCGTAGTATTCTTCAAGTAGATGTAGGCTTTCTTCTCGCCGAAACGATGATGAAACGATCCTGAGCAGGTGTTGTCTTTCGTCGACCACCAAGCCTTGGTCTTTCCAACACGGAACCCGTCCTTCTGAACCTATTCCAAAGTCGAGATATCACCCTTGGCTGACTTGGAGCTTTTCCGCTACAACAACCTGAGTTAGGCCACCCTGTAGCATTCCGATAGTCCTATTAGCCTCAGCGTTTGTTAATTCATTCCTTGGCATTTTCAGAAAACTCGTTTCAAATCAAAGCATTTGATGAACTGACTCCATTTTAAAATCAGAACATTCATGAAACAAAGAACCAAACTTCAGAAAATAGGCGACCAGTTTGACGAAATGTCTCATACTGATTTTTATAATATCGATTCGAGTTGTTATTGAGTTTTAAATGATTTTACAGAGATTTTCTCGAAGATACTTTTTAAAACAATTGAATACGATATCCCTAACTCTCGTGGAGCAGTATAATTGGATCACAATCATATACATATACTGAAATTCATTCAACCTTAGGGGTAGTAGTTGTCATCTCTTAATTTTTATTTAATATGTTACTGACAGTTCATGTTTGCTCAAGAAAATATTTTTCAGGGAATGGAACCCAAGTTAATAAAAGAAGAGACGGCTGAGAAAGAATCAGGAGGTGGTTTTGCAGAAACTCCCAGAACCAGATCAGCCAAAGGTAGGAGCTAAATTTCTGGAATTCTTCTTGAAAAAAAGTAGACAACAGACAACAAAAGGGAAAAAAATCATTTTTTTCAAATTAGAACCCCATTTTCGGAGCATTTTCGAAATCTACGGCAAAGAATTATAGGAGCATATTATTATAGGAGAATATTTTTCGAGATATTCAGGAAAAACGATTTTGTCTTCAATTTTCAATCTTATTCCGAATTTGTTTTTTTACTTGAAAATAATAAGCGGTTAAGTGAAATTTTTGGAAATCCCTGTTCTCTAAATTATTCATTCAAAAGCATTGAAAACTATAACAAATTAATTTTTTTCTGCATTACGTTGACTTCACTAATACTCACATTGGGAACTTTAATTCAATTGTTGCTCTCGCATTACTGATGATAATTCAAGAACTTAACTCGTCTGAACTATAGAAAATATTTTCACGATAAAAGAGATATCCAAATATTTCACTTGACCGCAAATTATTTTCCAGTAATAAAACACATTCGGAATAAGATTGAAGATTGAAGACAAAATCGTTTTTCTTGAATATCTCAAAAAATATTCATTATCGGAAAAAAATCTTGGACGTATGCTCCTACGAATATTTCGAAAATGCTTCGAAAAAATGGGGGTTCCAATTTGAAAAAAACGATGTTTTCATAGTTCGTCACTTCTAACTTTGACAAAGAATTTGTTACCTCCTGTATCATATTAAGAAAATCACACTATCGAAAAAGAAGCATCACCCTTTCTTCTCGGAGATTCTCAAAAATTCTCCAATATTGAGATTTTTTTTTCGTATTTCCTCATTTAAAGAGAATTTTCCCGGGAAAATTTAATCTTTCGGAATCTAAAAAACTCAGAATTCAATGCAGAATCTATTTGTGCAATAAGATGTCCGGAAAAATCTTCAAAAAATATACGAGAAGTGGTCTTCTTACTAGAAGCTCACCTTTAGAATTCCAATGAGAAGAAAAAGAATCTTGTGTCTTTCCTAAACATATTCGATAGAGCCATATTCGTGAATAACCCTGTACAGTGTTACCTCTTTAATTCGGACACATTTAATTCTGGACATCCAGTACTCCGGACGCCTGATTTCAAAACCCATAGTCCGGACGTATCTCTATAATCCGGAAGCACACAAGCGACCTCATCTGAAATTTATGAGTTAAGACACGAATCAGACCAAAGATTATAGAGAACTGTATCATCTTTGATTCAGACGAATGTTAGAGTACTGATAGTGTACCAATTTACAAGAAATGAATATGAAACCAATGATTCCGCTACTGACGGTGACGATGATATAGCAACGGTCGAAAAGGAAAGAATGAAGAAAACAAAACTTCAGACGAGAATATGAAGATGCTCTTCGAAATGAAGAATGAAGCAGTGAAAAATGAAGCTCACTGTAAAGTTCGAACCAAAATTTCAGATTCCCTCACAGTTGAGCAAAATTTTAATGGGATCTCTTGATTTCACAGATTCAAATTAAAATTATTTCTGTTCCTTTTCTGAATAATGCATTCGTTCAATAAACAAATTACAAGAAAAGTAAACATATCATTTATATTGTGATACAAGTTTTGATATCTTGTGTTTGAAAATTCGAACCAATCAAATATTTTCTTTTACTTTTATAGATATTATATTTCATTCAATAAACAATTTTCAAGAATAATTTTGTTTTTCTATAATCCGGACAACTGCCTTGCCATCAATTGTCCGGATTAAAGAGTTTGCACTGTATATGCATCATATTGTATATTTGTGAAGGCGATCCTAAACCCCATCGTCCTCACAGCTCCTGCCTGCTAATAAAGACACCCGTCATCAAACTAGGATAATGCAAATACGACTAACATCCAGCCGAAAGCGATAATTTTATTCAAACAACCCCTGAAATATTCCCTCCGCCGTCTCTTCCAGAATAAACAAAAACCTCCGGACCACCGCACACTCCGGAAAACTTGGCCGGAATTTATCCGTGGGAACCGTATCAGCGTAGCGGAATCTTATTATTTATCCAGCCCCGTTCTTCCGCAGAGAGAAGAGCGGAAAAGTGCCCCCGGCACGGGGTGAGAGCAAACACAACTCCGGCAGGGATAGAGAGCCTGAACGGCGGATTAGCTGATGATAGAAATACGTGCCGAACCGCACATCTGAGGGTTCTATCTCCTAGCACGCCCTCTATACTCGGTGTTGCGACAACTGCGGACGTTCTCAGCCGGCTACGCGGTGCCGTTCTGCTTTCTGTTTATACTGAAAGGGTACGGGCTGTCCAACATGGGCTCTCGCAGAATTTTTTCTCAGGGGGGGCAAAAAAAATCGTCGAAAAACGATAAGGCGCTTGCGACATCAGTATTCCATTTCTTTCTATTTCGTTTTTTATATTCATGCATGACCGCCCGCAGAATTTGTTAAAAATGATTAAGTTTTCCACCTCAACATTTTTTTAACATCAACAATATAAGGCGATATGTATAAGATGATACAGTAACTGTTTTCTGAACAAATCACAATCCATGAAAGAATATTAACAGGAAAATGAAATATAAATAATATGAAGAAAGGAATGAAATAAATTGTATGATTGCTAATAACTACAGATACATCAACCAGTAATAACGAAATTAAAACAAATATACATGATATTCATAAAAACCATACATGAATAATAATGAAATATGATATATAAATTAAATGAAACAAACCATAAATTCAAAACTAGAAACTCAGAGATTATTCGAAATAACAAAGAATAAATATATTATCAAAATGAATTAATTATAAAAAAAAATAAAAAAGACATAACACACACAAAAATAATACTAATAATTCTGAAAATAAAATACCGGAATCGTAATACCGCGCATATTTTATTCTGAACTAAAAACCATCCTTCTGTTTTCTGTTAGTCTCAAGAAATTCAATAGGAAGTTAATTCCTATATTTTTCTTAGATTGTTTCTTTATCACTACACGAGGAACGAGTCTGCATTGATGTATAAAGGTTTATTTTTTGGGTGTCTTATAGCGATCGTCATCGGCATTCGATCTCCTTTGGAAAAATTTTAGAATATCCATATTTTCCAAAGGTAAATTCATCATATTATAAAAATATATGAAATATATATAAAAACATAAGTAAAATGACTCTCAAGAAACAAGAAAAAAACAGTCGTCTGGGACTGCCGATATAAGTGAAATCTGAGCAACTTGTGAACTGTATCGTCGAACTATTTTTGGTTATCATTTTTGAAGCAATTTTGGTTAACAAAGGAGTGTGCATGATCAGGGATCAAGAAAGTTCAAATTGATCATTAATACTTCCTTACAAATCAAAAATTATTCGCAAATAATAATCTTATGGGTCGACGCTCTACGATACAATTCACGTGTTACTTTGTTTTCACTTCTATCCGCAGACCCCAAAGGCTGCCACATTTCGAATTTTTCACAGTTCTTATCAATGATCTACAATTATAATAGTTGAAATTTCATATTGAGAGGCGCCGAACGAAAAAATCATCTACGTAAATAATCAAAGAAGTTACCCTCGATAACACAATTTGGAGTCAAAGACACTAAAAACGAAGAATACTCTCTGAATAGGATTGTTTCGAATTCGAATACATCTTTCTCTAGAATGAAAATACTAATGAAAAGATTCTATATTTCCGCCTTCTCGGAAAAAAATATTCTGATTGGAGAATGGACAATAATTATTGAAACATAGTCCCACTATATGAAGAATTCCCCATCAAAGAAGCCGCCTAAAAAAACCGGTCATAAAACGAACAGAAGAGAATGCCGATAAGCATGGGGTAGTTTATGAATTTATTACTTCGTTTTAGGTAAACAAAAACATGAAATTCATCGTCTTCGAAAACTTTCCATGATTTTTTTCACCCAAAAAAGGTTCAACACGCCTCAGGGAGTTATCAATTCGATAGAGGATCAAAATGTCAGGGGGGGGGCTACGGCCCCCCATGGCCGCCCATGCTGTCCAACTTCAGGTACCTCAAGGGCCACATTTGAAAATATTCCGGTTAGGAGGGCCGCATTAAAAAAGTTTGCAGTTCAATGCTGCTCTTTCAGATATGTGCTTCCCATCTTCAAACCCACTGTAAGCCTTATGTTTCGTAAGTTGCGGTATCGTGCTTCTTGCAGCAAATTGAAAAATACCAATTCAGTTCACGTTCTTTCTTGGTAAAAAGAATCTGTTTGCAACCCACACGATTCCAAATGGAGGTGTGCTCTATTTACATTCTGAAGGAGCTGACCAAAAGCTCAAAATTTTCTTAGAATTTCTTGAAATTCGCTAAAACTATTTTCGACTTCTTTTGCAGTCTTTTCAATGCATTTTATCCGAAGTTGATATGAAACTTCCTCAAAAAAATACTTCATTTCTTCAAAGGATGTTGCTGTGAAGTAACATAACAGTTCGCAATATGTAACTTCTACTTCGGCTCGAAAATCTCAAAATTTTCAAGGAACGATTGCCCTCTTGCATAATGTTAGTTATTTCAACAACTAATTTCATGACATCCATTTGAGGTGACAATTTTCCACATTGCGCCTCTTGGTGGACAATACAATGTATTACAATCCTGTTGGCTGTTTATGTGGTTTTATTTCAAGAGTCCTGCAAATCCGATTTCAGTTCCTGTAATAGCTCTGGTGCCATCAATGACAATATAGGAACGTTCATGGACACCCCGTGGTCCGATACCACCTTATTCACAGCTTCAAAATCCGTACCCTTGGTTGTACCATTCAAAATCAAGCATCTCTTATGAACGTTTCTGACAAAAATTACAACCTGGCTGATATCCGATAGATCAGTACTTCCAACTAAGGATAGCGAAAAATACTCACACTTTTCAACTGAGTTTTTGAGATATACCTATATTGATCAATATGATATACTCGTTTTGCAATCGTTTGGATACGATACAGAGACTGCTTCGAATTTTTCGGCAATGTTGTTTCACCAAAGTGTTATGCCATTTTGATGGCACAATCCATCAGTAAAAGGTTTTTTTTTACGCTTTGGTGATTACCAGCGCCCCTCTGCGGGCCACAAAAAATTAGGTCCCGGGCCTCATGTTGGATAGCCTTGCTCTAGAAGGACGTGGACGCGAAAAATACACCAGATACCATCATGCGGGCATGGGCCAATCAGCATCGCTCACGTAGACGCGCCACTTTTTCCCGCCATAAACCGGTGCGCAGATGACGTTTCCGGTTCGAACGCGCCAGTGTCAGAAATTCAGCGTTCGAGGTACAATCTTAGACCGAGAATCCTCTGAAGATGCCTACCGAAGTTGTAGGCGAAACGTTAGGTGAAATTATTCCTAATAGACCACAGCCAGTAAGCCCGAAGACTCTTTTCATACCATTACTTTTTTTTGTTTTCTTGGGGAGGTTTTGAACGAAACAAGACACATTAAATGGAAAATGAGTGATCTTAAGATGTTCTGATCTAATCCTTCCCAGATTTCTCCGAGTTGGATTTCTAAGTCATCAGGAGTAGCTGGATGATTTTCTGAACTTCTCTGCCTAATTGAGGTTGTCGCAAACCTGCTCAATCAGATTGAGATCTGGACTTCTTGCTGGCCATTCCATTCGATACTCTAACCTCTTCAAGGTACTCCTGAACGATGCGCGCATGATGGTATCTGGCATTATCGTCCATAAAAATGAAATTTTCACCAAATGGCACTACATGCTCTTCAAGAATGTTCCTTATATACTTATCAGCATTCATAGCTCCATTATCAACGACCACTAGGTCTGTGCGAGCAGTCAAAGATGTTCCACCCCATACCATAATCGATCTAGTAGTATTCAGGAAATTGCACTGAGCATATCTTTCATGTGGACGTCTGGATACAAGGGAACGTCGATCACAATGGTAGAGGCAGAATCTAGACTCATCTGTGAAGAGAACTCTTTCCCAATCGGCCTCTCGCAAAATCCAAAAGCGCCCTTCGATAGGCTGGGGTAAGACCTGGGCCTCTTGCCGCGACACGAGGCCTTGAATCATATTCCCTGAGGCGATTTCTTATTGTCTGAGGGCTAATTTGCACCCCATGAGTTTGCACAAGCTGATTTTGAAGGAAGCGAGCGGTTGCAAACCGTTGTCTCAACGAAGAAACTCTCAAGTAACGTTCTTGAATGGCAGTTGTTACCCGTGGTCTACCCTGTCCTGGTCTTCGGATATTCACACCTGTCTTCCTGAATCACTGCAACATCCTGAACACACTTGTATGAGAAACTCCAAACCTTTCTGCAATTCTTGTGTATGTCCGCCCTTCTTTTCGCAAAACTACCGCTTGGGCACATTCCTCTTGGGTCAAATTGCGTGTTTCGCGTTGCATAGCGATCGAGTGTAGAAAACCAAACGAAAGAAAAACTATTGATCACTAGAATTGGTCGAGAACAGTTGATTTTGAATGGAGCCAATGCATTCAAAATCTGATAATATCCTCTTTTTTTATTGCTGCTGGGAAAAAACATCTGTATTGAAGAAAAACGTTTAAAGTCGATAACATATGCATGCATAATTCTGATAAAAATAATTATCATTGAGAACACCTTTAGTTGTAGAATAAATTTGAGATTTCCATAATGTGCGTTCATTTTTTTGCGCAGTGTATTTTTCGCGTCCACGTCCTTCTAGAGCAAGGCTATCCAACATGAGGCCCGGGACCTAATTTTTTGTGGCCCGCAGAGGGGCGCTGGAAATCACCAAAGCGTAAAAAAAACCTTTTACTGATGGATTGTGCCATCAAAATGGCATAACAGTTTGGTGAAACAACATTGCCGAAAAATTCGAAGCAGTCTCTGTATCGTATCCAAACGATTGCAAAACGAGTATACCATATTGAACAATATAGGTATAATCTCAAAAACTCAGTTGAAAAGTGTGAGTATTTTTCGCTATCCTTAGTTGAAAGTACTGATCTATCGGATATCAGCCAGGTTGTAATTTTTGTCAGAAACGTTCATAGGAGATGCTTGATTTTGAATGGTACAACCAAGGGTACGGATTTTGAAGCTGTGAATAAGGTGATATCTGACCACGGGGTGTCCATGAACGTTCCTATATTGTCATTTATGGAACCAGAGCTATTACAGGAACTGAAATGGGATTTACAGGACTCTTGAAATAAAACCACATAAACAGTCAACAGTATTGTAATACATTGTATTGTCCACCAAGAGGCGCAATGTGGAAAATTGTCACCTCAAATGGATGTCATGAAATTAGTTGTTGAAATAACTGACATTATGCAAGAGGGCAATCGTTCTTTGAAAATTTTGAGATTTTCAAGCCGAAGTAGAAGTTACATATTGCGAACTGTTACTTCACAGCAACATCCTTTGAAGAAATGAAGTATTTTTTTGAGGAAGTTTCATATCAACTTCGGATAAAATGCATTGAAAAGACTGCAAAAGGAGTCGAAAATAGTTTGAGCGAATTTCAAGAAATTCTAAGAAAATTTTGAGCTTTTGGTCAGCCCCTTCAGAATGTAAGTAGAGCACACCTCCAACACGAAGCGGGAGCCATGGGCCAATCAGCATCGCGCAAGTAGACGCGCCACTTTTTCCCGCCATAAACCGGCGCGCAGATGACGTTTCCGGTTCGAACGCGCCAGTGTCAGAAATTTAGCGTTCGAGGTACAACCTTAGACCGAGAATCCTCTGAAGATGCCTACCGAAGTTGTAGGCGAAACGTTAGGTGAAATTATTCCTAATAGACCACGGCCAATAAGCCCGGAAGACTCTTTTCATACCAGTATATCCGGTCGTGAAAGCCTTAAACTATTCAAAAAAAAGTAAGTTATGAAGTCGATGTAAAGTTAACTTTAATTAAAATTGAGATTTTCAGAATGTGCGTTAATTCTTTTGCGCAGTGTATATTAGAGTATGCTTACATCATTTCCGACCAGAAGATTATAGAATGAAAACAGGCAAGAGTGGAAACTGATGTCAATTGAAGAAGAGAGCGGATTAGCTGATGATAGAAATACGTGCCGAACCGCACATCTGAGGGTTCTATCGACTAGCACGCCCTCTACGCGGTGTTACGACAATTGCGGACTTTCTCAGCCGGCTACGCGGTGCCGTTCTGTTTACACTGAAAGGGTACGGCCGATAGGCGGACGTGGACGCGAAAAATACAACGTTGGAGTTGCCGTTTTTAATTGAAATGCGCTCAGGGTTGTTTTATGTTAATGGAATTTGAATGTAGGTTGGATTCGGTTCGTGTTGGGTTTCGTTTGATGGAGTGTTCGTTTCCTTGTTGCGACTGTGCGAAAGTTGTTTTGGGAGGTCGAACTATTTCATGATTGAAGGACAGGAGGTCGTACGAAATAAAAATTGAAAAAAAAAAACGGAAACAAGTTCAACTTTGTCGTGAACTGAGAAAACATTAATGAATGAAAAAAGACAAAATGTTAATATATCCAACCAAATGTAAAATATTGCCAACACAAGGCCGTATTTCTTACATTGTCGAAAAGTTATCAGATCTCATGTAGACCCAAGCTGCTCTAAACTCTTCATCTTCACAAGTCCTTTATGCCTTGGTCGAAATAAGTGACTTGGCCGTTTCTCTTCCACCACTTGAGCGTAAGGTGAAAAATTCATTCGCTGTTCATAACTTTTCTGTTATAAAATAGTTCCTATAGTTACGAAACGGCCAAGTCACTTATTTTGACCAAGGCATAGAGTTTGTGGAATAAGAACTTGTGAAGTTGAAGAGTGTAGAGTTAGCAGCTTGGCCCATACATGAGATCTAATAACTTTTCGACAATGTGAGAAATACGGCCTCGTCTTGGCAATGTTTTACATGAAAATGTTTTTGGTTAGATTTCAGTATTTTTTGTACGTTTCTTAAGACAAAATCTTTTCATTTTGTTCTTTTTTCCTCAGGGATCTATTTCGAGTCAAACTAATTTACAATCCAAGTTCAAAATCAACAATGTACGAAGTGGTGAAATATACTTTTTTCTACAAACGTAAGCGCATTGACAACAATATGCGAAGTGACCCTTTTTTTAATTTTCCTTCGTTACCATGACACCGTGCGCGAAGTAGTGTGCGAAATACTAACTTCGCACACTGCCTATAAACTATATGGGATTTCTCTATTTTAACTTTTATGTTCCCCAATACTATTTATTCCAATAACTTGGTTAAAACATCCATTCGGCGACTGGTAGCATAACTTGGACGAATGCCGCATATTTTCGGTGAATGCAGTGGCCTAACAAGACCTCAATTAAGTTTATGTGGGTAAGATGAAATTTGCGAGGCCCCTTGATGAAAAAAGGTTTTCATAAGAAACAATCGAAATTGTCTAACATTTTAATAAAATATATGTGACGAATTATGAAGTAAAAGTCAAATAAAAATTGTCAGCCTGACTTAACTGCTTAATCCATCATAGTCCAGTTGGGATGTTAAATCTATTTGGATAGAGAGGGTTGCCAAAGAAGAAGTCTTTTCTGACGCAGATCATTTTTTACCAGCTTTAATTTTGAGAAATTTTTTTCAGCAGAGACTGTACTCACCAGTATAGTCAATATAATTGAAATGAATAAACTTCTTGTATGCTGTTTTTATATAAGAAAAGCTGTCCCACATCTTCAATGAGGACTGTACAGCAATTTGCTTGATTTTCGTTTTTTCTGGTACTAGATAGGTAAAAAATTCAAGGGATTTTCGTGAAAACACCAGTAGTGGAAACCGCTTCAACATATCTTTATTTGTTTCGAATATAATATACCAAAATTTTGATATTTGATCGATTTCGAAGATGTGCCATAACTTTTTTATTTTCAAAATATCTGAAAACGATTGAAACTTTTTACAAGCACTTTTTTACTGGGACTAAGACTCTCTTTCAAAATTTTCATCTCTATTTTTTTAGGATATAAGATGAAAAAATGCGTTCGATTTTAATAGAAAATAGTTCTTTTTTCCACCCTTAGTAGACGAGACAAAAAAATGAATAGAGTGTATCATTTCCTGTGAAAATAGCCTGTAAAAATTTCAATCGTTGTCACATATTTTCGTAAATAAAAATATCATGGCACACTTTCGAAATCGATCAAATATCAAAATATAGTTATATATATCCTAAAACAAATGACGATATCGCGAAACAGTTTATATTTATGGTGTTTTCGCGAAAATCGAGCCCAGGACTCCTTTCAACATTTTTCCTATCTAGATCTGAAATACCAAAAACAGTCAAAATCAAGCAATTTACGATACTCTGTACAGGTTCATCGTTGCTTTCATAGTCGAATCCTCTTATTTCTGATTTAGTGCGGTGGAGATACGCTCTTGTCACCCTCAAGCGGCGACCAGAATCCAGAGTAAACTGTTGTATGTAGGTATTCCTTGCACGATTTAGGTTTGTGTGGATTTCTGCAAATATATTGCGCTATAGAAAGTTGATGAGTGTGTTGAGAGGTACGTAATAGAAATTGTCGTAAACGAAGAAAAAAGTCTCCATATGCATCTGTAAATAAAATGGCAAGCACCCGAAATGCCCAGTATTAAAACAAACTAAAAGGAAATCATTAATTTAAAAAACACATAAAACAATCATCAGAAATCTATCTTAACCAACAAAAAGGTTTCATCATCTGCCTCTCTTATGAATTGTTCAACTTCCTCTCTAGTCAATACCTTAGAATTCTTAGGATGGTTTCCAATTGACAATTTTTTAAAATATGGAACCAACTTGGTAAATTTCTTAAAATCCACGTTTTCTTTAACATTGAGTGTTGCTTTCAAAATAAAATATATTGCCCATAACGTGGAAGACTTCAGCTTCTTAGACTTCTCTGCAAAATACGCCAACAGCACATTTTCGGATATTTTTCTGGCTTCATTTGCTTTACACCACTCTTTAAATTGCTAATATGCATTTTTATACTAGCGCCTCGATTTCTCCGGTAAAAGACTGGAAATTACTGAATTGGCTGCATCTGTCAAGATATTTGGGTATTGCTTACTTCATCATCGCTGGAAATTTCCATTATTTTACAGTTATGAATATCACGCATGAAATTGACGCGAATAAAAAGTCACTAAAAAATAATCATCAAGAACTGTCACTTTGAAATAATTGTCAACAAATGCCATTTTATTTCCATAGTAACAGTTGTTAACGCCCCGCGTTAATTATAATGTGCAATGAGAGTAATCACCCATCTCGTCATTTTTGGGTGGTCAAAGTTTTTGTTGAGTAGTATATCTCGCCATTCAAAGGGTTTCCTATAGCACCTACCGCGAAGACACACATGCAAGACAATGTGATTATTCTCTCGCTGTTCTGTGTTCGAAGAAGTGAATTTAAGAATTCTCCTCAAGCGCTCAAAATTTCTCTTGAGAAAATCGGTGCCACCCCTAACCAATCAGATACAGTCCATACCCCGGGAATGAATTATAGCTACCCTCTGGAAGCACTGAAGACTTTGGTGGACGATTTACCAGGTAGGTGCGAAACCAGACACTTTTTTGATTGGCGAGCATATTCATTCTCTTTCAAATAGTGTGAAGTCAACAACAGTAATTTCTTGATTTGGAAAAACAGTTTAAGCCAGTTCAACACTATTTTTCATATCAAGCTGAGCATGTTAATTATTTTAGAACAATATTTTTGACGTTTGTAGAAAAATTTTTGTTTGCATCTCATGCGTGAAATACTTTGGTGATCTCGACTATTTTTTTTTAACTCGGCTGCGCCTCGTTAAAAAAATGAGTTCTCGATCACCAAAGTAGCATTTCGCGCTCTAGATACAAAAATAACTATTACCTACCCAGGTTCAAGCTGCGATCGCAATGTATTTGCGAGCTGCCATCACAACCATTGTATAAAGAATCCTATCATTATACAATGAACGGGAAATTGCACAATGAAAACTGTGGTTGAGGTTATTACAGAGAAATTGTATTTGGTGTAAATACACATGAGGCGTTTCATGAGCGTTTTATTTTATCCCCTTATTCAAAATATGGGGTGATTTTCAAACGGAATTCTTGAATATTTCTTCTAACATTCCTTAACAATTAGTCCTCCGTTTATATCAATTTTCAGACCACTAGCATCAAAATTCGTTTATATATTTCAAGCGTTTCTCCTTCTTTAGGTTAATAAATTCGCCTATTTCCTTTTACCATCTTTCCATTCATTTATAATTTTCGTCATAATGATCAAATTATGCCTTATACCGCTGATAAATTTCGAATAACTTGAGTAAATATTTTGCTTCTTTGCGCTTCCAAGAAAAACGTAGTGAATAAAAGTTCCTCGAATCAATTAAATATATAATCCCTTTCTCTCATCATAGTCATAGGGAAGATTATAGAAGATTACTGCAATTTCAACTCTCAGACGTCCGCAAACTTGGATAATCAATGTTGCGACGAATCTGAATCGTCCAAATTGGATAACTAATAGGATCTTAATTGCGTTTTACTTCCAAATCCACGCAGAAATGTGGAATGTTCACCACGTAGAAAAAATGTCATTAGCTTGCACGATCTCCTGACCTCAATCCTATAGAATTCACAAACTCTATGCCTTGGTCAAAATAAGTTACTTGGCTGTTTCGTAACTATAAGAACTATTTTATAACAGAAAAGTTATGAACAACGAATGAATTTTTCACCTTACGCTCACGTGGTGGAAGAGAAACGTCCAAGTCACTTATTTCAACCAAGGCATAGAGTTTGTGAAACAAGGACTTGTGAAGTTGAAAAGTGTAGAGTACATGAGATCTGATAACTTTTCGACAATGTCAGAAATACGGCCTCGTCTTGGCAATATTTCACATGAAAAATTATAGCAATTGATAAGAAAACAAAAAATTAAACACTATTAACATCCAACAAAATACTCATCTTCGATATATTCTTTAATACTATAATAACTCTTAGCTAAAATAACGTTTCACAATAGTTTTGAACCTCATCTTATTCAAAGATTCAACACTTTTTGGTAGGTGGTTATACAAAGTTATCGATCTATATGTAGGTCCTGATTCAAACTTTGCAGTAGAATGTGGTGGAATGAATAAACTGTCAATATTCCTCGTTGTATAATTGTGAAAGCTAGATAGTTTTGGCATAGAGTCTACATTTTTCCTCATATGAATTAAACAACGAAAAATATATAGACAAGGAAGTGTCAATATTTCGTTTAATTTGAAATATTGTCTATGTCGTAGTCTTTTTATAAACTCAGTCATATTATAATACGCCTAGGCTTTTTCAATTCGACTAGGCATATTGCAATATCACCGAAGTAATGGACGATCTCACAATTTGACTGGCCATTTAAGGCGTATTATAATACGCCTATATGGTTATTCGGCTCATTGTCAAAACTTAAAAGCACACGATTTCCCCAGATTCTGACAGAGGTTATACTCGTCGTATTGTGATTCGACTGAGGCTCTCTATCTGTTGCTGCCCACTGAAATTGTCGAAACGTGAATTCTGAAGACGATCTGGAAACAGTTCTAAATAATACTGTATGTGAATATGCTTGCTCTGCAGATACATCACTAGAAAATAATAAACTATTATCAAGAAGTCCAGATAATGTCACAGATGCCATCTACGCCAAAATGAAGAAATAGTCGAGAACCAAAGAAAAGATTATGTAGAGGGCAAGAAAAGAGCTTCAGCAAAAATGCCGAACGTACGAAATTGAAACCTCTTGAGGTTGATCAAACAGTAGCTATAGAAGTTCCTAATGTAGATAGGGGACCTCTGGATTCCAAAAATATCACAGAAACCATAGTAAAAGTCTCCAATGATGGTTACCAAATTGGTACCACCCATGTTCTGTTAAACATCTCGAGAGATGAAATTACTGATTACCAAAGATAAAAGAATATTGATATTCCAGATAATAAAGTAATTTCCCTTTAGGATTATTCGCAAAATTCGAAGGACAGGGATTCAAAAAATGTTCTTGCAATCGAAATAATAAAGGTTTATGATTTAAGTCCCATATTAAATGCACAAGTAAATGTCATAAGAGTAATCTATGTTGTAATAAATAATCCAAATCTAAAATTATCTATTTATTTTTGTCTCTAAATCGATTTCCATAATCTGCCTGATACACTACCAGACGTATCATAATACGACGTATTTCATACAGTCAAATTCTAAAAACAATCGCGTACAGGTTCTTTCGAACAAAAAGACTAAGAAGGCGTCAAGCGTATTATAATACGTCTGAAAATATCAGTCATATTGTCAGATTTTCACTTGCTTTGGTTGTTTTACAATACGCCTAGTCATATTGAAAAAGCCTAGGCTTATTATAATAAGACTGATATCATAATGTGCCTGCGACATCTACATGAATCACGTTGTTTCAAATTGAAGATCAACCTGGTGATCCTCTTTTTCATAATGAAAACTCTATTAGAATCAACAGAATTTCCCCATATTATCACATTATAATTAAAAAAGCTGTAAACTAAACTATAGTAGATCTCTTCTATTGATTGAATGGGTAATGCTCCTTTAAGTCTACTGATAGCATAATATGAACTAGCCAATCTTTTGCAAACATATTCAACATGGTAAGTCCACTTGAGTAGCCTATCCAAAGAATTTGACTGATTCTTTTGACATAATCTGATGATTCATGCATCTTATGACTAAGCGATTCGTATCGACATTTTCATTATTGAAATGAATATATTGGGTTTTCTCCAAATTTAACATGTTCGACTTGCACCAATCTAAAAAACTCAATAACAGGGAGTTAAAAATTTTTGACAGTTCCTAATTATTACAGTTGTTATAGATTCTTCATTGTATGCATTAGTTTTTTTTTTTCAGAATGACAATTCTCGTAATATGTCTCAGTTTTTGATCCTGAAAAATATTCTGTTTTCTTGTGTTATAACATGTTTGGTTTATCTATGGGAGATGATTGCCTTTCATTGGGGTCCCGTAGCGGTCTTCAAACATCTGAAGTGCCGAAAAATCATCACCTGGAAGGTCGTATCCGGTTTGAAAAAACCCTCACGACCAGATAGCAACAATTTGTGGATTTTGAATTTGAATAGTGAAGGAATTTCGAAAGACAAGTGTGATTAAGTCTCCAAATTAGCTGATGAACATGGTATCAAAGAGATTCTTCTGCAAGAAACCCACACGGCAACAGAAAAAAATCATCGTGAAAGAGGACAGTTGAAAGGTTATGTATTAATTGATTTTTTACAAGTTTAGCTTGTTATGTTGAAAAATTATCAGTTTTTTCGTAACTTTCAACAGATTCGGAAAGGGGAAATTGATGGAGTTTTTTGTTCTTCATTTCTTTCAAATTTTGTGACATTTCTGTCATAAATATTTATAAACCTCCGAACATTATTTGGCCAAGAAATCTTAATGTTGATGTTTTTTAAAGTAGCAAATGCATTTCCAAAATGCATTCGATTTATTCTGAATAATCGGTTTCTTTTCTGCTTTTGTCTGTTTTCATTTCAGATTAAGAATTACGAGTCATTTTGGGAAGAATCTGTGTATCCGAGCCCATCGACGCATAACATGAAGATGATCACACTGATGTCTTTCAAGATTTTCCTGATATTTGATATTTTATGTTATTTTGTTTACGGGGAGGCAGGTTTTTTCGGCTGAGGTTTTTTCCCCTGGCTGTATAGTATCGTATGATACTAGTGATGATAGTATCGTATGATCCTATAGTTTCATACGAAGAATGTTATGATACCCCGTTCTTTTTTTACCTCAGCTTAGGTACTTTTTGCTTCAACATTTATTGTATTATTTTAGCTCTCTTTTTCATAAGAATATATATATGTGTACGAAGTCCAACATTTGCATTTGTTTTTTTTCGAACTTTTCCAGTTTTGTCACTACCTTTTTCACAATTGTGTAGGCACTCCGAGAAGGATGTTTAAAACGTTGTCGCACAAAATGTACATCCAGTGCAGTTTCAGCCTAACCTCCAACATACCTTGCACCAGGTGCGTAGTGAATACGACGCGAAATAAAGCTCGTTTCACACCAGACCAGAGAAAATAAACGGTCAAGTCGAAAATCTTCACCCGAACGTGGGCAGGGACCCTTACAGTTTGATATATTAAGGCACGTTAATAAAGATTGAACTGGCTGAGCTGGCAGCCGGAAACCATGTTGGCTCAGGTGGCGCCTAGTCCAATTAGTAGTGTTATGGCCGGGCCTGTGCTAATATCTATAAATTGTTGGATAATCCGAAATATAAACATCCACGTTTTGACGTGATTCAACAGCGACCCCGCCGGACCTGTTCAAGAAAAACGTTCCGATTGATTAACGTTCGCACTGACATCGATGATGACAGATGACAGATGATACTTTCCCGAATGATGATTGAAATGCGGAATCAGTGTTATAACTAATTGAAAATATTTCAACGATTTTAATCTAAGCTTAAAATCAATTAGAGTGTGTAAAACTGAAGAAAAACAATTTTTTACTCGGCACTGTTTGATTTTCGATTTTCTTGATTCCAAAAAACCGAAATTGAATGACACCTAGCAGTACAAACCTGGTAAAATTCAGCACAACTTAAAGTTATCAGTTGAATTCACACAGTTAGAAGTGTGCTCTATCTTCGTTCTGAAGAAACTGAGCAAATTTTTTTCACAATTTTTTGAAATTCGCTTAACTTATCTTCGACTAGTACAGTTTTTTCGATGTATGTTATCCAAACTTGATATGAAACTTCTTCAAAATAAAATCCCTCATTTATTCAAAGGATGTTGTTTGAATTAACGGTTCGCCATATGTAGCTTCTACTTCGGCTTGAAAGTCTCAAAATTTTCAAAGTACGATTACTCTCTCCTATAATCTTAGTTATTTCCACAAGTACCTACTTTCATGACATTCATTTGAGGTCACAATTTTCCACATTGTGCCTCTTGGTGAAAAGTACAATTTATCACAAGACTGTTAATGTGGTTTTATTTCAAGAGTCCTGCAAATCCGATTTCAGTTCCTGTCATAGCTCTGGATCCATCAGTGACAATAAAGGAATGTTCATGGAATCCCTCGTGGACTGATACCACCTTATTCACGGCTACAAAATTCGTAACATTGGTTGTACCATTTGAAATCAAGCATCTTCGATGAAAATTCTGACAAAAATTACAACCTGGCTGATATTCGACAGATCAGTTCTTTTAATTAAGGATACCTACCGAAAAATACCTACTCACTCTTTTCAACTGAGTTATAAAGTTTTTAGATATACCTATATTGATCGATATGGTCTACTAGTTTTGCAAACGTTTGATGCGACACAGAAACTGTTTCGAATTTGTCGGGATTTTTGTATCACTAAAAATGTTATGCCATTTTGATGGCACAATCCATCAGTAAGGGGTTTTTTCGTTTTGGCGATTTCTAGCGCCCCTCTGCGGGCCACAGAAAACCAGGTGGCGGGCCTCGTGATGGACAGCCTTGACTTAATATTATTTTCAGAAAATTTGTGGGAAATCTGAATAAACCCTCAAAATTTTCTCAGATAGGGCTTCATTCCAATGTTAATAACATGTTGATCTTTGCTTGATAATTCATTATCAGAAGACATGCCACTGTTCCTCCTGCGTCAAATCAAAATTCAATTGAACATACAGGGAGTTTTTAATTCCATGTCAAAACTAGTCATAACAAAACATAAAAACCCGTGCGACCACATTTTTTCCTTTTCTCAGCTGAAATATACGTTGAAAATAGTGTATAAGTGTGATACAGGGTCCTGCTCTGAAATATTTTTTCCCGGGATTCGCTAAAATCAGAAAAGACTGACCATGTATTAATCGAGATTTTTGTGCACTTTTTACTCATGATTCTTCCCTTGATTGTAATTTTGGCAGGACTCTCCATTGTGATTTAGACTGAGATTAGAATTACATTGGAGTAACAGTGGAATTAATAATGTTTTAATCTCTCCAGTCCTCGTGATGAAAAATATATGAGCCCATAAATTGAAGATTGTGTTAATTTCAGCACCTCAGAGGTAAGGTGTGTTAAGTCACAAAATCAAAATCGGCCAAAACAGAGATTTTTCAGTTCAATTATTGCTTCAAAGAATGTTTATCGCTATTTTATAATGAATTGATATATCTAGAGAGTGAAATCTGTTTTTCACTTTGATAATATGAATCCAATATTGTAGATAAATCGTGTCTGAGAAAAATGTGACTTAACACACTTTACCTCTGAGGTGCTGATTTCGATAATTACTATTTTCAATTAGTCACATTTCCATTATTCATTGTAGCGAATTGGCGAATGAGCCAGTTACCGAAATTGAAATTTCTTATGCTAAAGATCTAGAATAGTGGGTACATATTGAAAGAAATTTCTGATGAAATTGTAATGTCATCGGCTTTTGAAACGTACTTCAGATTTTCAAGTTTATCACACTTTTTGAAATCGATGTAAACTACGCCCTGAGATTCCGTGGTCAAGTAAACAAAGAAGTTACTGTGGTACACAGGGTGTACAAAGTTCGAGGAGCTATTAGGCGTTACTGGAGAACTAGACCTATATGAAATCTGAGAATTGGGGTTAGCATATTGTTCGACCTTACCTACGGAGCTAAAAGATTCTTGAAGTCCGTTTTCTAATTTTCAAGCTATTGCATAGCTTTTATCTCAGGCTTTGAGCGTGGCAGTGCAAAATGGAGTCGGCAATCTCGCTGTTCCCATTGAATTACGAACGGCAAATATTTCATTAACATCGGATAGAAAATGTATAGCCAAACGCAAACATTTTCCATTAACTTCAACTCTTGCTCCAACTATACATAAGTCGCAAGGTGGAACTTTTGACGAAATAGTATATGAGTATAGTAAATCACATTCTCAGGAACTCGTTTATGTTGCACTCTCTCGGATGACTAATAATGAAAAATTGTATATTACGACAAAAAATGATGATTCTGTATTTAAGTTTTTTCATAATCGAAGGCAAGCTGCATCGACTGCATCTTTGTTGCAAGAATTCAAAAGACTGTCCTTAAATAGTGTTTAGACGATAGCTCAAAGTGTCTTAGATTTCATTAGTAATAGAAATGGCATTTCAATAATGACTTTCAATTGCCAAAGTTTACATAGTCACAAATACGATTTACAAGATTCAGTTACGAGACAAACCAATGTGTTACTTCTTACCGAAACATGCATGACGCGTGATAATCCGATTGAAATACCTAATTCTAATTTTCAATTATTCAATTCAAACGAGATACTGTTCCAAAAGGTGGGGTAGCTATTTACAAAATAGTAATAATGTTACTAATATTATGACTCGGAATATTGAAATAAATATTGAAGACATTAGCGATGTCAATGTTAGACGCTCATTTGTTGGAGATATTTGAGCATGCTTATGCAAACTTTGAATTGGCCTACACATAGTCATGGTTGCAATTTACATTTCTCCGAATCCGAAATTGGACGAGGTAGAGCATTTTATTCATCGCACTTTACTGGAGTACACTGAAGAAGGGTCGAAAATACTTGGTACAAATGGTAATAAATTTCCACTTATCTTGGCTGGCGATTTCAACATTAACTTCGCTGATCAAAAATCAGAGCGGTTGACAACTTTTCTTTCGGAAAAATTGAATTTAAAATTGAATAATGATCCACAAGAATCCACAACAAACTATGAGACCACTAGTGACGAGGTATTTTCCAGATATTTAGAAGACATCATGACTCAAACTTATGTTTTTTATTTCTGTTACCATAAACCTATAGTTTCAATGATAAACATTCCTGAATAACCTACATGTATTGTAAGATAAATAAATATTTCAAATCAACAATATTATCTTTTTATTTTTGAATAGATGCTATGCAATAGCTTTACCGCGGCAGTCCTTGAGTGCCACACGTGCTCTTGTTTTTTTGTTTCTTTATTCCAACTTTGATATAGTTTTCAATGCTGAATACATTCGTTTTCCAATCGCTGCATTCGTCGAAATACTTTTCAAAATATCAAAAATAAACTGAAGAAAAATGGGAGATAAGAGTATTCGATATTGTTTGTTATTCCTATTCTGAATATCTTAAGCACAAACCGTTTCCACATTTTTGAAGTCGAGGACTGTGGAAATATCGCACATTTCTAGAATTTTGAAGAACTCTTCATGGGGTGTTCCAAATGTTGGATCAAAAATTGGGCTCAACATTGTCTCATAACTTTCGTTTTTCGAGATAGAACCCAATTTTTTATGATTGCGTTGGATTTTGCGAAGAAAAATGATTATCATATTCCAACATGTTAATGCTCAGTTATTCAGGATTTTCTGATTCTATGTCGTAAGTAGTGTGAAATTCATAAAATCTCTTTGATATCAACAATGACCTTGGTCATAAAAGATAAATTATTTCAATAATTCACTAGTGATTGATATGAAACAGATTTCATGAATTTCATACTATTTACGACATAAAATCAGAAAATCCGGAATAACTCAAGAATTATTCATTTTAGGAGCATTAACCTGATAGATTACTTTCATCATTTTTCTTCGCAGAATCCCACGCAATCATAAAAAAGTAGGGTTTTATTTCGAAAAACGAAAGTTATGAGCACATCTTGATTCCAATTTTTAACCCAACATTTGGAACACCCTGTGACGAGTTCTAGATATGCACAATATTTTACAGTCTTGAGCTCAAAGTATTCAGAACAGGAAGAACAAACATAATACCGAATACTCTTATCTAACTTTTTTGTTAAGTCTTATCTCCATATTTTGAAAACGGGTGTATTCAGAATTGAATTACACTATTTTTTGTTTGGATCTTTTCTTTCAAGTTGCTTCATTCTCAAGCCGATAACCTATTTCGCTATTTGGCAATTTTGTCATTGTCCATTATCATTTCCAATATGGATTTTAAATGTTATTGAGAAAAAGACTAAACCAGTAAACTAAAAAATTCTTTGCCTTTACGGGACCACACCGAAAACAGTTTTGAAACAACCTCATGATAAGAGATCTCTCAGCATGGGAATTGAAAATGGTATTCATTTCAATGATTACTATTTTGAATTCATCTATGTTTTAAATATTATGATTGAATTTGATTTTTAGGAAGTCTGGTCATATGTAAATTTTTTTCTGTCAGAGTACATTTTGTATTTGTTCTTTCCGAAGTTTTGCGATAATGTCAGTGCTTTTATGCATTTGCCTATTGTGTAGGTACATCCCTCACTCCAATTCAGTGTGGTGCATCGAGTGACCCCAGGAAATATTAATTATGCGAGAACTACTGCCGAATATTCGATAATTTCCCAGAGGGAACAGCGGAAAGCCGTGGAAAACGCGTTCGTGGTCGGGCGAACGAAACAACCTGCGTTATCCGATATTTTCCTACCGGAATCTTCGCATCTGCTCCTTTGTACACATTCTAGCGATGGCCGGCGAATGTAAACCCAACGGACAGCGATGCATAAGGGTCCTTTTCGTGTGGAATGATCTCCATTTATGCTTGCACGAGCTCGACCCGGAATTATTCGATGTTTAACTGAATTCTTATATTTTCAAACTCTGTGTTTCGTGGTCGACGATCATTCGATTGGATCGAGGAACGCTGTCGAGTTTATCGGGGTTAGAAATTCACATACATACATCGTCAAAATTATTGGTCAACTCAGTTTTCTCAAGACATAAACAATCTATGTTCTGAAAAAATTAATCCAACCAGTCCTTTATTTTGAGAGTTTGTGAAATAAGGACTTGTGACGTTCAGTGTTGCCAACCCTTGAAGGAGTATCATAGTAAAACAGCCAACCGCAATATAGTACATTTGACAGAATCATAGTACCATATGTGAAAACAAGGAAAAATTTATTTTATTTTTACCATTTGTATATATGAATGATTAAAAAAATATAAGAGGGTAGAAATTCCAACGAAAAAATACTTTCATGACTCAAACATTTCATAATTCATTAATCATTTCAGTTTTACTTTCTCTTGACGTTATTGAACATATTATTACAGGCACATTCTTATTTTGTTGATTCAAACAAAATGTAAGATGCGTTTGTTTCACTTATATCCTGAAAAGTGAGCAAAAAACAGGCTTGGTTATTCATTTATTGTTCTGTGCCGTTTTCTGCTCCCCTTCTAAATATTCTTTCACGTTGAGCATCAGAATTTGATATGCACAGGATATTAAAATTGAATACATTTCTGTCCTCTGATTCCCCGATTCTACATGCTTTTTTCAGTTCGATTTCTATATGGCGAAAGCCGTTCTGAACAATGTCTAGACAACTATATTAAGTTATTAAGTTTTCCGTCAATATTGTTCATGAAAGAATCAATATACAATCAAGGCCATTACAAAAATTTTCGAATTTTTACTACTGAAATTTTGGCAGGTATATATTATAAAATTATAGTACAAAGAGCGTACTATATCCACTTTGATAGTACGTGAGTGGCAAATATCGTACAAATACTATATTTATAGTACGTTGGCAACGTCACTGACGTTGAAGAGTGTAGAGTTAACAGCTTGGCTCTACATGAGACTTTTCGACAATGTGACGTGACAAATACAGCCTCGTCTTGGAAACATTTTATAAGAAGATGTTTTGGTTGGATTTCAAGTTATTTTTGTACGTTGCTCACGACAAAATTTTCATTTTGTTTTTTTTTCCTCAATAAAAAATTCAATAAAATATAATTATTGCGAGATCTACTTCAAGTCAAACTAATTCATACTGCATGTTCAAAATCAACACTTTACGAAGTGGAGAAATATACCTTTCTCTATTTCAGTAACGTAATGAGTTCATTACAGTACTAAAAATAGTGCTGTAATGAAACTCATTACAGCATTGTTTTCAGTTATATTTTTCGTTTTATGGTTGTCAGTACCGATGTCCGATCGAATCAAGTTTCGAATCAAATCAGTTCAAATTCCGTGATCTGTCAAATTTCTTATGTCACACCAACTGCCAAGATACAATAAAAAAGTCACTAATCTGAATTTTCATTTTAATTTCGAGAGTATTTCACAAAAATTGACTGAAATAGAGAAAATATCGTCGAATACTCGTTGCAGAAGGCAATTCCAACACTCATGCTATCGAAAACTCGCTCCTTCGTCGCTCGTTTTCGAACTTCGCATTCGTGTTGAAATAGGAGCTCATTCTGCAACTTGTTTTAGAATATACTATTAACTATCTAGGTTCAAGCTGCGATCACGATGCATTTGCGAGTTGCCATCACAACCATTGTATGAAGAATCCCATCTTTATACGATGATCACAACGGCATACTGGAAACTGTGGTTAAGGTTATTACAGAGAAATGGTATTTGGTGTAAATACACATGAGGCGTTTTACGAGCGCTTTATTTCATCCCCTTATTCAAAATGTGGGGGTAATTTTCCCTGAGAATTCTTGAATATTTTTTCAACATTCATAACAAGCAGTCCTCCGTTTATATCAATTTTCAGACCACTAGTATCAAAATTGGCGGAAGTCTCATACAAACTTATACTTCACCTGGTTCTAAACGTTGCTGGGTTAAAGTTTCAAGTTCAAGAATTTTTCCGTTGTTTGTGTACTAATAGTAGCTCGCATACCAAAATTCAACTTGATAGGACATCGGGAAATTCAAGTGAGTGAACGAAATCGGAGGTTTATACATATCTATAAAATCTGAAGTGTACGAGCTATGCACTTGAAACTTTGCACGTTTGAAGAGTTTACTACTGAAACTATATCCTGAATTTTTTTTTCATCTGCTATATTCCAAATTCAAGGTATGAGGGTTCAATAATACGACGAAACACTTCGAGGCGCGGCGCTTCGCTTGGCACGTATACATAGTATAATTAAAAAAATTTATAATATCATTTGTTCAAATATACAATGACGTCGAAGTTAATTCTGGTGGGAATGCGAACCTTTTTTTTCAATTTATTCGTTTCCGAACTTAGAACCTAGAAATTACTGAATTTGGGAGCGGAGCATTCTAAAGTACTATAATAATTATTTTTCTTCGCATGATTTAACGCAATGATGAAAAATTTCGAAAACTTATAGAAAAAATACAATTGTTTGAACAAAAATAATTTCAGCATTGGATAATCAATCACATCAGAAACGAAAAAGAATTGCTCAATCTCCAAAAATACATGCGCAAAAAAATTAACGCACATTATGGAAATCTCAAATTTATTCTACAACTGAAGGTGTTTTCAATGATAATTATTTTTATCAGAATTATGCATGCATATGTTATCCACTTTCAACGTTTTTCTTCAATACAAATGTTTTTTCCCAGCAGGAATGAAAAAAGATTATATTATCAGATTTTGAATGTATTGCCCCCATTCTAAAATCAGTTGTTCTCGATCAATTCTAGTGATCAATAGTTTTTCTTTCGTTTGATTTTCTTCACTCGCTATGCAACGCGAAACACGCAATTTGACCCAAGAAGAATGTGCCCAAGCGGTAGTATTGCGAGGAGAAGGGTGGACATACACAAGAATTGCAGAAAGGTTTGCAGTTTCAAATACAAGGGTGTCCAGAATGTTGCAGCTATTCAGGGAGACAGGTATGAATGTCCGAAGACCAGGACAGGGTAGACCACCGGTAACAACTGCCATTCAAGAACGTTACTTGAGAGTTTCTTCGTTGAGACAACAGTTTGCAACTGCTCGTCCCCTTCAAAATCAGCTTGAGCAAACTCATACGATGCACATTAGCACTCAGACAATAAAAAATCGCCTCAGAGAATATGATTTAAGGCCGTATTAGGAGGTATTTTCATTTCAAAAATGAAGAACTGCTTTGTGGTACCAAAATCATTTCGACCTGTGTTACATATTTTTAAATATGGAGACAGTACATGAGAATACCGTGAAAGAGAAATTGAATTAATGAGTAGTTTACCAAACACGAACAAAAAATCAAAAAAATGTCTGATATCCTCTGAAAATCTGATCGAAAACGAGCGACACAGAGGCCTTCGCTGCTGAAAGTCCAGCGCATAAAAGGCCCGATCGGCAAATCATAATTTATACCGCGATCAATTAAAACGCCGTCTATATCACGAGACCGCGGCGCCACCTACTTCGGCCTGTCAGATGCAAAAACAACTGACAATTTAAAGTGCTCGTTCCTGATTTCGAGTTCGTTCATCAATTCACAATTTGTTCAATAGAACATCGGAGCCATGTTAACGAATTCCCGTTCGTCAAAAATAATTGAACGTTCATATATAATGGGAAACTTCATACGCAGATCGGCGCTCGCATAATGCGCATAAATTTGCGGCGGTTAATAGGTTGTGTCGCGGCGATCAAACGGAAATAATGATGAAATTCGGATTTTCTTGGATTGATGAATCGAGCCATGGTGTTTTGGCGAGGCTTCGAATGCGATGCCGTGAATTGGTTCCCGATTTTGACGGAGCGGTTTGTAGCTTAAGTGAAATTTCTTTTCAGTAGAACGCCGAACATGGAGGTAGAAGAAGGGGAGGTAGCATATCCTATGTTTCCCTTGCTATGAAAGTGTCACCAAAAATCCGCCATGTTGCGGAGCCATATTTGTGGCGGGAATTTTGTATATTTGAATTTTTACAATTCGAAGTTTGTTCGATTCTCTTTTAATGACCAAAAGATGAATAAACAATGATCGAAACAAATCAAGGAGTCAAAATATCATAAACAATTGCTTCTAATGAATCGGTGAGTTGAATTACGTACGGAATGAATGATTTGTTCCTGTTACTAATCATACATTCTATTTTTTCAATTAAGGTACATACAAATTCAGATAATATGCAATGAAACAAATAGGTAAATTATCTCGTGTACCCCTATCAATTAAAATTGTATGCAACAATTATTAAACCATGTATTTACAAACGTCAAAAAATTTAGCTTTTCACCATTAATTGGCGAGTAAGATCAGCATATGCTGTACAAGCAACTATTTCTTATATGTTTTTCCACTACATACAACTGTCAAAACCAACGAACGAATAATAAATAGGGCCAAAATTGCAGAACCTACAGTTTAAAATACCTCGAAGTCGGCCATCTTGGGGTGCCAAATCCGGATTTGTTTTGGTGACACTTTTCAAACGTTATGCCCCCTCCACTTTCTTTACCTCCATGACGCCGAATGCGCCATGGCGTATAATACATAAAGGGTTGGGATAAAGTATGGAACCAAGTAAATATCTTTTAAACGAAAAGAACGATATTTATGAAAATTTGCAGGTCAGTGCAATGGAACAAAACGCATCTGATGTAAATGTTTTTTTATAATAATATACTTCCGGTTTAACCGGAAATGCCATCAACTTCTTCAATTTAAATGGGACACCCTATATATTTTTACAGATTTTGAAAGAGCTTGTTATTTTGAATTCATACATACTGAGTTTAGTGTAAAAAAATTTGTAAAAACGAGGAATATAGCACTTTAAACAACCTCCTTTGAGTTTTTTTGCATTAGAGCAAAAAACTATTTAGATAAACTAATTGATGTTGTTTGTATGCATAGTAATAAATAAACAAGTACTGTTTAGTACGTCTTTTGTTCTTCAAGTGTCAAATTCTAATTGACGGAAATAAATTGAACAATTTAGAATGGTTCAATTAAGTGAAAAAGTGCGCATCGAAATTTTAATGATGATCGGTTATGGTGATCGTGTTAGAACTCATGAAGAAGTGTGTCATATTTTTAATAATTTGCATCCGGAGAGAAATCCTATTTCACGCTCAACAGTAACTAAAACATTACAACGTTTTAATACTACTGGGATGGTAGAAAATTTGCTAAAACCTGAAAGACCGCGGACTGCAACGAACGAAACTGTTAAACAAAATATTGCAATCGATTTAGAAGAATCACCTCAAACTTCCACCACAAATTCGGCACTAAACCATGGTATCAGTCGACGTTCTGTAGATATTAAAAAGTGAAAAGTATCATCCGTATAAGGTACAGTTGGTTCAAGAATTGTCATACGATGATTTTGACCGACGGCTGGAATTTTGCGAACGGCTAATGGACATCTGTAATGTCGACGAAAATTTTGCTTCTAGCATGGATTTTTCCGATGAGGCAACTTTTTATTTAAATGGAACAGTTAATCGCCACAACTCAAGGTATTGGTCAAATGAGAATCCTCATTGGATTCATGAAGCACATACCCAGCATCCACAGAAGTTAAATGTCTGGATGGGAATTGTCGAAAATAAGCTTATAGGCCCATTTCTAATCGACGGAAACTTGAATGGTGACAAGTATTTGGATCTACTAAATAACGAAATTATTCCTGCACTTCAACAGAACGGGCAATTACCACAAAATATTTGGTTTCAACAAAATGGAGCACCTTCCCACTATGATAGACGGGTTAGGGATTTTCTGGATGCGAATTTTCCAAATCGATGGATTGGACGTAGAGGATTCATAGAGTGGTCTGCTCGTTCTCCGGATCTTAGCCCGTTAGATTTTTTTCTTTGGGGTTATCTAAAATCACGTGTTTACGTTGGACGACCAACAAACTTACAGGAATTGAGACAAAGAATTATTGATGAATGTGAACTAATACGTGGGGAAGTCTTGGAAAGAGTGACTCAAGAATTTGTTAATAGGATGGCATATTGTCAGGAAGTAAACGGTGAGCATTTTGAACATTTGAAGTAATTTTGTTTCCCATTATTCTAAAATAATGAAATGTACATCTATTGTACTACTAACAGTGAGTTATTCCTCGTTTTTACAAATTTTTTTACACTAAACTCAGTATGTATGAATTCAAAATAACAAGCTCTTTCAAAATCTGTAAAAATATAAGGGTGTCCCATTTAAATTAAAGAAGTTGATGGCATTTCCAGTTAAACCGGAAGTATATTATTATCAAAAAAATTTACATCAGATGCGTTTTGTTCCATTGCACTTACCTGCAAATTTGCACTGTTTTCTGGTTAACCCATTTATGCCGACCGGTTTCCTAAATGAAATAAATATATGAAACATACATTTTTGAAAACTGGGATTGTCCATAATACACTGCGCAAAAAATTAACGCTCATTCTGAAAATCTCAATTTTAATGAAAGTTAACTCTACATTGACTTTATAACTTATTTTTCATGTTCTCTCGGGAAGGTTTTGAACGGAACAAGACACATTAAATGGAAGAAAAATTCAGGATTTCACCGAATCTTATGTGTTCGGATCTTCTTCTATATCAATGAGCAGTTTACATATTCCACTATTGAAAAAATATTCCATATTCTTGAATGCAGAAATTCACATTCTTCCTTTCGAAAGAAAAGTTCAGTCGATCTGTGTCAACTATTCATCATTGCGAAGTGAGCTTGAGTTCAATCGAATACTTCAGAACTCAAGCAGCAACGTTCGGTTCGTTTCCAGTTTTCACATGACCATTTCCTCGGAAAAACGTCGTGCATTAACGTAATTATCTAGGCCCTGGGCCATCCAGCTATTAAAACATCGCCAGACTACCGGCAGATGGTCGAACCGACTGTTCGATGTCATAAAGTGGCGCACCAAATGTTCGGAAACGCTAGTGGCGCTAACAACACAGAACATGCTATTTTTCCTAATGTGAATCGAATTTTCCGATAATTATGAAAAATGCACCAGATGCAGGGTAGGCGTAAGATAACGATGATCACGTTCGGTACGATCTACTTCTAGGGCCGTACTTGATTATACACTGCGCAAAAAAATTAACGCACATTCTGAAAATATCAATTTTAATGAAAGTTAACTCTACATTGACTTTATAACTTATTTTTTATGTTCTCTCCGAAAGGTTTTGAACGAAACAAGACACAGTAAATGGAAGAAACATTCAGGATTTCACCGAATCTTATGTGAAACAAGAGAAATGAACAATTTTCAAAAAACTGAAATGCTGATAAGTTATTTAATACTTGGTATTTCCACCCCTTGCGTTAATTATAGCTCGGCAACGAAGGTTCATACCCAAAATGAGTGATCTTAAGATGTTCTGATCTAATCCTTCCCAGATTTCCCCGTGTTGGATTCCTAAGTCATTTGGAGTAGCTGGATGATTTCCTCAACTTCTCAGCCTTCTATTGAGGTTGTCCCAAACCTGCTCAATCGGATTGAGATCTGGAATTCTTGCTGGTTATTCCATTCGAGAGACTTCAACCTCTTCAAGGTACACCTGAACGATGCGCGCTCGATTGGGTCTGGCATTATCGTCCATAAAAATGAAATTTTCACCAATGTATTGGGCAAATGGCACTACATGCTCTTGAAGAATGTTCCTTATACAGGGTGTTTCACGAATGATTGTACAGGCTTTCAGGGTAGATGCAGGACATTTTGGTGATTCTGAATCAGTGTTAGAAATATGTCCTAACAATATTCGTTTAAGAGATACAGGATGTTTTATGTATTTCCACAGAAATTTTCAATTGGCATAACTCTTGAACGCCTGCGTGGATCTTCATGAAAATTTCAGGGAATGTGTAAGGGCCATTGGCAAATGTTCACACATAATGGCTTCCTGATAGCGCAGGCGCGGACTGAGAAAATGATTTTCTTTATTCCACATCTTATAAAACACCCTGTACATCAAATTTTTGAAAAGCAAAATTATCCTCAGATTCTACAATAAATACTCTTTCAAACAAGCCTATCATGATCAATGGCACACTTCGCATCATCATATTATGAGCCATTGAATATTTGGAATTTTCAATTTATAGTAAACACGGACCAGTAAATCTCCGAATAATGTGTTAATTCATATCGAATGAATTTAATTTCCCAGTATCATGACTTAAGGCAGCGTTTCTCAACCTGTGGGGTGCACCCCTCTAGGGGGCGCGACATACCAAAGGGAAAAAATAAATATTATTTGAAAAAACTAATAACTGACTGAAATCAGACACAAACACACACACAAAACGAAATAAATTTAGACATCTTATTAACACTCTCGGAAAGAAATTCTTTCACACCCCTTCCTCTATCAATTTTCGTACGTGATTTGTTCTCGAAAAGTTCCTATTTTTTTTTGACAGCTTTCATTAGCCTTTCTTTCTGGTACCATTATTATTTTACCATGTGAGAAGTCACCTCATGACTGGCCTGCAAGATCCCCTGATCTTACATGCATGGTTTAGAAAAAAAAGGGGGTATTTTCGAAAACAAGTTATAATTTTTTTCTTATTTATTGTCCATTTTTTTCAGTTCAACACAACATGTTCATAAGATACATTTCACATTTTTTTCTTAAGTACATTTTATAATAGTACAATTAAATGTTCAATGTTAAATCAAGTTTTCGATTAAATTCAGTTTTTTTTAGAAATATTTGATGTTGCTGCCATGCATCCGTGTTTCACTTATTCGAAGAAAGAATTTTCAAAGTATAATAATTCGAAGATGAGTATGTCCCCCAAATCCATGTATTGGATGGAATAAGATGCAGTACAATACCTAAGTAATGTTACTAAGGCTTTCAATCGATTTAATTATGAATCAATTCATTATTCGGAGATTTACAGGTCCGTGTTTACTATAAATTGAAAATTCCAAATAATCAATGGCTCATAATATGATGATGCGAAGTGTGCCATTGATCCTGATAGGCTTGTTTGTTGTTTATTGTAGAATCTGAGGATAATTTTGCTTTTCAAAAATTTGACGTACAGGGTGTTTTATAAGATGTGGAATAAAGAAAATCATTTTCTCAGTCCGGGCCTGCGCTATCAGGAAGCCATTATGTGTGAATATTTGCCATTGGCCCATACACATTCCCTGAAATTTTCATGAAGATCCATGCAGGCGTTCAAGAGTTATGCCTATAGAAAATTTCTGTGAAAATACATAAAACATCCTGTATCTCTTAAACGAATATTGTTAGGACATATTTCTAACACTGATTGAGACTCACCGAAATGGCCTGCATCTGCCCTGAAAGCCTGTACAATCATTCGTGAAACACCCTGTATACTTATCAGCATTCATAGCTCCATTATCAACGACCACTAGGTCTGTGCGGGCAGTCGAAGATATTTCACCCCATACCATAATCGATCCTCCCCCGAAACCAGTAGTATTGCAGTGAGCATATCTTTCATGTGGACGTCTGTATACAAGGGAACGTCGATCACAATGGTAGAGGCAGAATCTAGACTCATCTGTGAAGAGAACTTTTTCCCAATTAGCCTCTTTCCAATGGATATGCTCTCTCGCAAAATCCAAACGCGCCCTTCGATTTGCTGGGGTAAGAGCTGGGCCTCTTGCCGCGACACGAGGCCTTAAATCATATTCTCTGAGGTGCAAATTTGCATCCCACAAATTTGTCTCAACGAAGAAACTCTCAAGTAACGTTCTTGATTTGCAGTTGGTACCCGTGGACTACCGCTTGGGCACATTCCTCTTGGGTCAAATTGCGTGTTTCGCGTTGCATAGCGATCGAGTGTAGAAAATCAAACGAAAGAAAAACTATTGATCACTAGAATTGATCGAGAACAACTGATTTTAGAATGGAGCCAATACATTCGGAATCTGATAATATATTCATTTTTACTCCTGCTGGGAAAAACATCTTCATTGAAGAAAAACGTTGAAAGTGGATGCATGCATTATATTCTGATAAGAATAATTATCATTGAGAACACCTTCAGTTGTAGAATAAATTTGAGATTTCCATAATGTGCGTTAATTTTTTTGTGCAGTGTTATTTGAGAAACATAAACGGAATCAGACATAATGTTTTCATCCTCAAAAAATTATGTTGAACAGTCCAATGAAGTGAGGAAGTAAAAGAAATGTATTAAAAGATTGAACTCGAATGGCATAAATTTCATCAATACCAATATTGACGAAGATATAGTCCAATAACCAAAAAAGGCAACATGGCATTTTTGTGCTCCTCTCTCACGTTAACGTTGAAGGCAAAAAATAGTTATTTATGATATGAGTGTTAAAAGTGACTTTGTATTTTGTGAGTGAAAAAGTTTGTGAAATGAGCGGAGCCGAGGGCTATGTTGATCATTCCATTGCATATAGAAATGTCATTGCTGAAAAAATTCTCCAAAACTCAACAGATTTTGCATCATCATCATCCAATATTGTACTTCCGGTTTCTACAAGTACTGATGGTACTAAGGATTCTAATAATGTGTTGCGAAGATCCCTAACGTCACAGGTCATTAATGTTAGTAATTGTTCTAGTTTTACGATCAATATTCATGTTCATAAGTAATGATTATTGAATATTGATAATAAAAATCTGCAATTGATGAATATTTCTCATCTGATTTCATTATAAGAAAATGGAGTGATTAAAATATTTTTAACACGCTTCCACGTAAATAATCAATTTTAACATTGTTTGCTTTCATTAAAAGTGTCACTCCCAGTGGCAGTTGTACAAAAAGGTTTTTTTTGCAATCAAATTTGGATATCTCGAAGACAAATGATCATATCCGAACTTGGTAAAAACCAAATTTGAGCTGAATAAAGAAGCTATGCAACCTTTGCATCGGTCTAGCTCGAAAAAATTTTCCCATGAGCGTAGAGCAAAAAATGAAATTTGAAAAATTTTGTAATTTTTCCCTTCTTCATTTATCCGAGGATTGCATGGCTGTCGGTACTCTGAAAAATTGTTAACCTATAAATTAAGAAACTAGAGTGTTCAAACTTCAAAAGTAAGTTATTTCATTCTCCACACAACCATTTTTCACTGAGATACAGCCTGTCAAAAATCACCAAAAAATTTCGATAATTTTTCTATACCTTTGATTGTCGCTCGAATTGTAATTGAAATTTGAACATCGGCGGTCCACATGACGAGTCCTAGTTCCGGGCTGAAACTTTTGATGTCGAAGCCAGACCTCGCCGAACAACAACCAGCGCAATATTTATAATTCAAAAACAGATTCACACATAAACGATACGTGTGTAGCGGCAAATGTTCCTGGCATTGCCGCCGACGGACTGATTTTCCCGTTATGATGTTTCACGGCCTGAATTTGACAGATTAATTATTGTATTTTTGTTTTCGGAACTAAATTAACCCGAACGATTCTAATGGAGGTGGTCTGCCGGCGGTATTCTCAGTTTTGCGGTCTTTGTGCAGGGGACGGCTTTTGGAGGCGGCAAACGTTTGTTTTGTAGTTCGGCCAGTTGTTCGGACCTTTGTGATGAGAGGTTTTTAGCCGATTAGTTCTGCGCAGGAATTGTTAGCCACTAGCCACGTACTAAGCCTGATAGATCACGTATACTCCGATCGAGGATTACTGTCATCTGAGCAGGCCTTGGGAATCCACTCGCGGCTTTATTTCTAGTTACAAAAAGTTACTAAAGATTTGTAGATGTTTGTTACTCGAATAGGTATTGTAGTGTCTTTTTGCAAATTTTCCAAATTTTGCAAAAAACCAGTTGTTCGAGGAGGTCCAAAGTCAATTTTTAGTTGTCGTTGGAATGCCTAGAGCACGTTTAGCTAAGTGTGTAAGGTTATAATTTAACACTTAATGCTCCAGCTAGTCAGAATATGAAACCATTTTATATGAGGCAAAATGAAACAATATGCTTCTACTCTGGCTAATAATAATCAAAACTTGAACAGCCGAGATTTATTCTTCTTTGATGACAATAGCTATTAACAATATCGATATTTGTAACGGTATGATTTACCGATTTCAAATTTTGGAAGTTTCCGGATCGTCCCGTATCGGGAATCGGCTGGGAGCACCATTTCCGGTAGTACGCGCTGGCGACGGGGACAGTGATATGAGTGCCTCGGCGAGCGACTGATGAAAAATTCTCCCTCTGATATCCCGCTATTCTGGCACTGCACCTGAAGAGGCAGTAGTTTATCCTCTTATTCTCGAGTGAACTAGTGTAACCTAGGCGATTGTTAAGTATCAGTGGGTACGAAGTTGATCAGACAACCATATACCTATTTTTGCTAATAATTCATATGTTTCATATGAGGAGATACACGCTTAGGTTCCGCCATTTTGAGGATAGTACGACTTTCCATCTGATTTCCTCAACCATCTGATGAATCAACCTTCCTTCTAGATCAGTTCATCTATGTTATTATTGATTAATTGAATTTGAACATTTCACAATTCCGTGACCCTCTGATTTTCAATTTTTCGATTTATCAGTGCCAGTGTTTCAGTGAACACGTGGACATTTTTTCCTTTCTTGAATTTCCTTTATGTAAACTAAGATTATCAGAGATCTCGGGGAATTGTGAATAATGCCAGATCAAAGGAAGTGATTATCATTCGACTTCGTCCAGATCTTTCCCAACAAGAATGACGAATCTTCGACTTCTCACAGTTCTTCCAAGGCTGAAGTTCTTAATTTTCCAGAAAGACGTAACTTTGACTTCTTTCAAAAAGAATGGTGTTGCAGGATGTGAAGGTTCAACTCCCCCCAATAAAGGTGTTGAAGGTTTAATTCCCTCCCAATGAACAATTTTTGTTTCATTGAAGTTGCATAAAGGTCTAAAGAACGAAATAATAACACTCAAAGCTTCATCATATGGTGCTGATAACCCTAATAAACCAATTATATAACCCTCAAAGAACTCAAATGGAGAGTACTATATAGTTACCAACACCTTGATTCTGGTAACGTTTTACAACCCAAGGTCCTATTACGGTGTTGGTGTAAGACACTATACACCTGTTATACAACTCCCAATTCAGTATTGCGGACGCTTCTTATAGAACTATGGGATAATCGACAGGTGTTTTAGAAACACTTAAATCACTTTTATGGGACCATTTTATAAAAGAATCGGAAAGGTTTACAGAACGCTAATATAACCTTTCCTCTTCATTTTGTTTAACCTCATAAGCCTCTGTGATATAACTATCTCTCTCATACGCATGGAAATTACTATTTTTGTGCTTCATCGTTGTTTCCTCCAATGGTTGACTCCTCTACATCAGCTTCGAATATATGATTATTAGAAAATAGATTATGGTGTTATGAATTCGAGAACTTTGAATCGTCTTCAACCAAAATTCTCATGCAAATACTACTTTTACTGTGAAATTATGCTTTGTAGGCCTCAAAAATTGAAGCGCTCTAAAAATAATGAGCGAATACAAATTTTATCAAAAAAGAAAAAAAAAGGTCTCTACCTCACACTCAGATTTTGCTGTTATTTTTGAAAGGTGTATTCGAGAGATGGAATCGAATTTATGCTGAAAAGGCTCTCACATAAGATATTTTCATAAAAACAATGATTTCATAATTTGTTCCGAAATTAAATTCGAGGTTAGGTCCAACTAAAATGGCGGAATTATTAATAACTTTCAAGAAACTTTTATAAGTTTTAAGTATCCATAGATGGTTCCGCCAAGCTCTAAGTGAATCGTCATAGCGGATTATATTTAATTTTCATAAAAGCAGTGCGATGAATATGTTCAAAGTTATGAAAACATTAGATCCAGGAAAGAAGACCATCACGATGATATATGTGTCATCGCGATGGCATCTGCAGATGCAAAGGAAACTTCAGCTTTAGCCTTAGCCGCCAATATTATGTAAAAAAAGAAAATTAAATAGAAAGATATTTGAAATAGACTACCCCAGGATTTTTTTACTGGGTTCAGAGTGTCATGGGATATTCTCAGTTTGAAATGAACTCCCAAAGAAGTTTTCCTAGAAACTAACAGCCCAGATCTTGAATTTAAAATTTCCTATAGGTTTTTCTCCACTTTTCTGAGAAAAGAGCCACTTCTCTTTACTTTTCTCCAAGTATATACTATAAAGGGTTAAAGACGCATTCGGGACAGATTAAAGTTCTATAAATGAAATGTATATCTAACCTATAAATAATAAGTGTTATAGAGGTATTCGAGGCTACTATTGTTATATATGAGTTTCTGTGGTTACAGAAATATCTTCGAGTAATATAATGATAACCACTGAGATATTTACAGACCCTTTGATAGAAAGTTCTATAAAGAAGTGGTGGTGATATTTATATTACTTCTTTATAAGACTTTCAGTAATTGGTACTATTGGTTTCATCATGATGTGATATAATACGTTTATACGACTAATTTATGGAACCTTTGTTGCTATATCTTAAGGTAATTTTACAGAACATTTATAAACCTTGGAGCTAAATGGGAAACCATTATATTCCGCTTATATAACTTTACCGGCACCTGAAGCTCCCCAGAATGTTCATTGGGCCTCCAAGAACGTGTTGAAGAATCAACTCCCTCCAAAAAGGTGTTGAAGGTTTAGCTCCCTCCAAGAAGGTGTTGAAGGCTTAACTCCCACCAAAAAGGCTATTGAAAACACTTGCATCAGTAATTTTTGTTTCGGCAAGATCCAACAATTCTCCGAGATCTCTGATAATCCTCATTCACATAAAGAAAGTTCAAGAGAAGAAAAAATGTCCGTGTTCAGCGAAACACTGGCACAGATAAATCGAGAAATGGAAAATCAAGGAATTGCAAAATGTTCAAATTCAATCAACAAATTATAATTTAGATGAACTGATCTAGAAGGAAAGTTGATTCATCAGATAATTGAGGAAATCAGATGAAAAGTCACATGATTCTCAAAGTGGCAGAACCCAAGCGTGCTACTCAAGTACTTCACTTACATGAAACAAACGAACTATACGCAAAAATGAAAAAATGGTTGTCTGATCAACTTTGTACACACAGATTATCAAGTTCACTCGAGAATGAGAGAACGGTACCACGACTTCTCAGATGAAGGAAGTGCGAAAACGAAAAGATCTGAATGAAAAATCCGTGCACAAGAAAGCAACCGAGAACTAGGTACGCGAGAAAAATGGAATCGTCCAACGAAAAGATTGCAGGACTAGTTTTCTGATTCGTGCGCGCAGCAGAGCCGCGTTTTTCAATTGATCCCCGATACAGGACGTTCCGAAAATCTTTTAAACCGAAATCGGTGAATTATACCGTTACAAGTGAATTTGAAAGATGTCGAATTATTGGTCTACAGAAGGCGGGATTGCCAATTCGAGAAATCACTAACCCACGGCATATTAAATCTAACAGGCCGGAATGTAGACGTTGCCGTTGTTACCATCAGAGTGTTAGGTAGCATGCGTAGATATCGACAATATACGCCTTCCTTAAGTATTTCGCACTGTTCGATATAATTTCGCATTTATTTCTATTTACAATGAGATAAAGAACTGTAGGGAGGAAAATAAAACAGCATTTCGTTTATTTGCGAATAATTTCTAAATATTTTACCGAGAATAATAAAAAACTCACCACGAGGAGGTAGCTGTTGTATTGAGTTCCACAAGATTACAATCAGAATGAAAATTATTCTTCTTTCTGAAGCGAATAAAATAGGTGAATGACATCAAAAGTGAAAAAAAATCTATTATTTCGCCCTCGAAAACGATCACATTCTGACTGCTGATGTTTTAACTAAAAATAAATCCTATGAAACAGGAATTCAACAAGAATAAACTGTGAATGAATTCAAACCTGAAATAGGTTATAAAAAAATAAAAATAAACTATAAATAAATAAAAACAATTCTAATGTGAAGTCTCATGCTGATGAATATCGAACAAACCAGGACGTACATAAACATAGTACTCGTCAAAAAGCGCATATTTATACCGATTTTCATCGAATCAATAAAATGATATGTGGAATTACATATTATGGGCCGAAACTTTACAATAAACTGCCGACCACGGTGAACCTGATGACTCTTAAACAGCTCAAAAGTGTAATGAAACACTATTTTCTGCAGAAATGTTTTACTGGATGAATACTTTACTTGTGATATTTTTTTCCATGTGTACTTTCCTATTTTTTTCTCTTTGTATATGATTGACGTATGTAAACATTCTGTATGTACTAGCATGAATAAAATATTATTATTATTATTAATAATTAACGACTAAAATTAGTAATTTCCTCTCGGATTGAGCAGTTCTTGGGATTCTATCACAAACCATTTTGGAATTATTATTATATTTTTATTTGAAATGATTATGAAATGAATAATTATGAAATTGTGAACATTTCAAAAATTTGTTCACATATAAGAGAATTATTATAACAATTTTAAAAACTTATTCATACAGTGAACTCTCGATAAATCGAACATCGATAAGTCAAACAGTTGTTCTGGACCCGATTCATACATATCTTACCCAGTGTCTACAGGGTAAGTAGAGTCTAGTAGATGAGTCGAACTGCTGAAAGGGTCGTCAAGAGAACCTCCACTTCTATAAGTCGTTCTCCTGACCACCATTGCCTCTATGAGTGGAACTTTTTGATCTAATGAATGAGACCAAAGAAAATTCGGTTCGCAGACAAATCACCACACGTGATGAATATAATACAATTTTTCGACATCTCGTTTCTAATTGATGATTTCGTGTCTACCCGAGTTTTTCTCTCAATGAAGTGAAGTCTCACTTAAATAACTCGAATGATTGATGAGTCGAACAATAGATTAGTCGAATAGTTCTTTTGGTCCCTAGGAGTTCGACTTAACGAGAGTCCACTATATATTAATTACAGTATGTTTGAACAACAATAAAAGAAATATATCAGAGGTGTACAACAAGACCTGTAGGTCAGCCCAGCAAGAGTTCTTTATGCGTTATCCAGAAGAATATATTTTTGCCCCGAAACCTCTATCCATTTGACAGCACTGAAAATAAAAACTAATGAACAAGACAGTTACATGATAGTTCCAAAACTTACATTTCCATTCTCTTCAGTAATGAAAAGAATGCACATTCAAGATTATTTTTTCTATTATTTCTGTAATAAATCACCATGCATTTTGAATGTCGGCCAGTTTTTATCACAAAATTTATAACAGAAAAACACACAAGAAAAGATTATTGAGTTAGCTAGGTGCTACTCTTGTTGATTTCTAGTTATTTTAGTGAAAAATTCTGGAGAAAATGCAATCATCATTCAGAAAAAATATTTATTCAAGTATTTCTTTCAAAATTGACAAATGACTAATGATCCCTATATAATGCTTGCCAAATGGACCCTAATTAAATATTTTAACCATAACCCGTTTACTTCTGAAACTACAGATGTCGCTGACATCACTGTAGTCGCTTCGTTTCCAATCTTTATACTCTATAATCTTTGCTCGACATATATTTATATGACATATGACAAACGAGGGCTTATTTTCGAAGTAGAATTGGGGATTTAAGTATCTTGGTTAAGATCTAGACCACGTACTGTTTTCAGATGAAAACTCTGTGATCTCCAGCCGGGTCGAAGTCTGCATTCACATTTTTTTTTAATAAACCCGATCGGTCAGACTTTCAAGTCGATAAAAATCGGAAATTCCCGAAACTACCCCGGACGACGTTTATGAAGGGTGGCTTGCATGCGATATGAGTCGCAGGCTGGTCCGTTTCGCTCCGTTTCTTCGGCGGCAGCATCGACCGCATTTGGTCCTAATGGCTTCTCAACGTGTTCATTATTACATTCTTAACTACCGCCATCTTTACCATTACAGCCCGACGTCTCGATTGATCAGCGATTTTTCGAAGGAAGGCGACGATGACGAGAACCATTATTGGGATATGGCCTGTAATAATTCACGCTGTTTTCACGGTCAAGTCTTGCTGATTTAGAGGACCGTTCTGTCGTGGACTTCAAGAAGTTACGGAAGGAAATGCTACATATACAGTTGACTCAAGTTTTTCCTTTCTAACTTCATCATCGAATAGAACACTTATTTCTCGAAAAAAACTTCAAATGAACATGTATTCTAACATGCTTCGCCTTCGAGATGCGAGTTGTTAAAGTTTGAAAAAAAATTTTTTTACTCATGAGAATCTTTACTTTTTTTCTGTAAAATGATTCCATGTCCCAAATCAATAGAATTATCAATGGATAAGAAGGTCTTTTGAATATTTTCTTCATAGGAAGCACCGCTTTCGAGATAATCTAGTACAAAGCAAACAAAGAAAAGATTCATTTTTGCAGGAGTTTATCATCCTTTCATTGATATGAATGTGGAATTTATCAGGTAATCTACAAAAAAATCTCTTCATTGTAACAACCAAGCTTATGGCAAATAACATTGCCTTCTTCAGTGTACTAGAATAAAAGTATAATAAAACATTTTACAAAAAAAATACTCCCTACAATGATTGTGAAGTTAGATACAAACATTGACTCTTAAAATGCATGATAGAAAGAAAGTAAACTGCTCCACATGAGTTAGGGATATTGACTTAAATTGCAAAAAAAAATTGCTTCAATGAGATTTTGTGATGAAAATTCATATAATTATGATTTCAAGTTGAAGGAAATGAAATTGGTTTTAGCCTGTAGGTCTGCAGCGTATACAGGGTGGTTCAGAAAAATAACGAAATTTTATTCCCAGAGAATTTAAGCATTTCAAGACTATCAATACAATGTATGGCCTCCACGGGCATCAATAACAGCTTGACATCTTCTTTGCATACTACACACGAGGTTGTAGAACATTTCTTGAGGAATTTGGTTCCATAAACGGGGCGCAGTACCGCATTTGGACATTCCATACCCGCATTTGGCACCTTGCGCGAATAGAGCTACGTCATTGGTAGACTCCTAACCTTCTCTATTCTAGCGCGAGTGAAACAAACGTATCTGTAGCACCGCGCTAAACCTTGTACGCATTCATTCCCCAAGTCGTATTTTTGCCTATATTAACTTAACTCATCATTTGAGAATTCACTTTTCAGATAACAAACATTTGAACATACACATAGGTACAACAAAGAAAGAAAATGATCGCATTGAAATTCGAAGTTATGTTTTGCTATAATAAAAATAATGTCAAAAGCAAAATCAGAGAACTCCCTTGAAAAAACTTTGAAATTTTCAATAAAATTATATTGAAAAAGGTAAAGGACCTGTAGAAGATTTTCTTCTCTTCAGTATTATTTATGTTTCTTTTCATATGTATGTGAAATTCAGAAGACTCTTCTCACCAGACTCGGTGCGATCGTTGATTGAAGTATCCTTCAATCAACGGTGCGATTTAATATGAATACAACTGAAACATTCTCCACACTTTGAATACACCTCAAAAGTCAAGTTTAACGCACACGAAATCTTTCATTAATGACCCCTATTGATGCTTGATTTCGCATTTCAATTCTTAAAAATTGTCATGAGTAACTGAACACAGAAAATTCAGAAATCTCACGAATAATTGCATTTCTGAACCGAGTAAAAATATTAAGGTGAGATACGTCAGTCGTTCCATTCAATTTGTTTATACTAAAATTCATAAATCATGATTTAAAGAAATAAATACTTCTTATATTAGAATTTCTTTATTTGATTATTTTTGACTTTTTATTATTAATAATACGCTCGCTCCGTTCACACGTTATTAAAGTAGTTGATTAAATTACTATAGTTCGATTATTCTCATCTTCATTCCATCTTTCGATTAGGTACAGATGTATTCAGTCTGATCTGATACCCAACAATCCCAACTCACCAAACTAATGAAGATCATATCCTGAACTTTTCTGGAAAGTAAATTAATCGAATTTTTATGTTCAGAAAACGTACGAAATGACTGTAAGTTCAGCCATCAAACGAGACATTTTCAGTTCATTGCATCAAAATCAAATAGTTCATTCCTAGAGCTTGGTATACCTATCATGCTCCGATTCCAAAAATATTTCATTTGGATGGATAAATTACCTATATTATAGTATAGGTAAGCCGAAACAATCTGTCTGGCAACAATATATACTGAAAAACGTCATGCTAGGCTCGAAACATTTACAATTTGCAATGGCCGAATAAAGCAATCAGTAAGAATTCATTCATCCATTGGAAAAAAAATTCCACTTTCAATTATTAGCCGATATAACTGAATAAAATGATAAATGAAGCTGAACTCTCGCTTATTGTAGGTACGTATTATACATTTTGCACTCGAAATGTGATTGGCTTCTTAATTCGTGCTCGTCTGACCAATGGCATAGCGCCGAGCCTATTCGCGTAAGGTGCCGAATAACGGTGCGGAATGTCTAAATGCAAACGGAGCAGAAGCTCTCTCAGATCATTTAAGAATTATGAGGTAGGTTCATGAGTATTTAATCTTCTTTGGAGCATATCCCAATCATTATCTATTCAATTCAAATCTGGTGAGTGCGGGGGTATTGGAAATGTGGAATACCAAGCTCCTCGCGCGCATTCTCAACTCACAACTATGGTTGCGTTCATAAACTTACTCAGAGTAAGCTCTCCTTACTCTGAAGCATTCACAAACTTGCTTTGTCTTCCTCGGAGTATACTCTGTGAGCGTTCATAAACTTCCTCTGAGTAAGCTCTGCATACTCTGCTATTTGGGAGAATAAACACATACTCTGACAGTTATGACGTACGATTTTCATTCTGTCCTGCTCCCGCAGACTTTTTGAAACTTGAATATTATTCGAATAAGTATTTATTTCTGGTTTTGTTTCATTTCAATAACGAAATACGAAACAATAAATTTTCCAAGTGAAACAACTATTCTGTGAAATAAAGAAATATTGGAAAGAATTACTTTAATGATTAATAAATTTAATTAAATTGCTAGCAGTGAATTAACGCAGCTCAAAGTGAACTTTACCAAGAGATAATGGTAAAGAAAACAGTTTTTCCCTGTATTGCAGAACCTAGAGTGGTCCGTTCAAGTTCAAATAAATCGAGACATGAAAAGTCCCACAATAACTGTTTTTTGTACCTGATTTGGAATCTACTTTGATATTTTGTTATATTCGAGGGTTTAGATCTGTCAAGATTCATTCATATTTTGCTTTATCTTTCATACAATATTTTTTTAACTTCTTTTTGTTAGCTTCCTCGAATGAAACTATTTTGTGTTACGAAGTATTTAATTTTTTTCTGGCGTAGAGTCAATAAAACAACAAAACATGTAATAACATTTTTAATTTTCTGCTTGCAAGAGAAGATTATAGACAATAATATCCTTTTTCATTCTTCCTCTCTCATTAAAAGTAATTCAAAGTCCTGAGAACATTTATCAGTTTCCTCACAATCATCAAAAAAACACGTTTGTGCTCTGCTTTTCAAATAAAAGAAAAATTGACTATACTGCGAAGTCACAACTGAAAATGTACGACTAGAGAGAATTTTTTTCTTAAACTTCTATTATTCATTCATGATAGCAACAATTCAATATAAAAATGATAAATAAAAAATGTATATGATGCAAAAGTATTATTCATAACCAATACACATGTTTGAATTTTGAATGACATTTGCCAGAGTAAGTTTGTGAACGACGAGTGTGGAGTAAAGACCGAAGTATATTTCTGATCATATGGCCATACTCTTACTCTACTCTCTGAGTAAGTTTGTGAACGCTACCCAAGAAGTGACGGGAAGGAAATGAGACATACATATGGTGACGCAAATTTTTCTTTCTAATTTCATCATCGGAAAGAACACTTTTTTTCACGAAAAAAACTTCAAATGGACATGTGTCGTTACATGTTTCTCTTTCGAGATACAAGTGTTTAAAGTTTTAGAAAAAAAAATTTTCTACAAGCTTACGCTTTCCACCCTTTTCCTGTACGCATTTCAATTCGGAAAGGGACACATTTCAAAATAGTGCGGGAAAAACCCCTGCTATTCCATTTCCTCACACTTTTCAGTGCTGAAAAGGATTAGCAGGGGTTTTTACCGCACTCTATGCACCGAACGTCAACGATGAGAGTACTAAGTTAACGACATGTGGAAATACATTCGACATTCATGTGGGATCTGCGATTTCATTTAGAATAGGTTAGTTAATAATGTAGCTTTTAATTCTAACCTACGGCACTGAACTCAAGTAAAGTACTTCCCAGTGGATTTATCAGACAGTTCTAGACACTTGGCGCTAGACGCTAGATTTCTTGAGTGTTACCAGATGTCAATTCGAAGAGTCGATATTCATTAGACAATATTAACTTGAGGGTTCCTAGGTCTAGCGGGAAAAAAAGGTTTAGGGGGTACTTCGGGAAAAATAGGGACAGTCGATTAGAGGATTTGGGGGAGTCGACCAGAGAACGGGAAGAGGATCGGTCGAAACGTGGAGAATTAATTAGACGCGGTTCAGAAGAACCGATTAGACGGATTTTTCGACGAAGTGATTTGACGGACTCTAGTCGGAAAAGTTAGACGTTAGACGAAATCTTGGGACGCAATTCTTAGACTTAGCAGAATAGACGGAAGCTAGTTCAGAGGACGTTGAACAAGATTTATAAGAGGAAAATATCATAGACGTGCGTTATTCAGTGACTAAAATCCCGAGTTCTTGTTGTCAGTGTTTTTACTTCTATTCATCTACTCATTAAACATTTTATTGAATTACCTGGTGCCTAGTTATTTCCCTAGATACACTCAAATTCCTACATTCATGTGTATTATGAATTAATATAGGTTATCAAATTTGATCTTTGTGTTGAATTCAAATCGATCTCATATAGGTGCTTGTAGAAAAAATATCGTTCCTATCTTGTGCAGAAAGTATCTTTCCCGTACTCGATTGCAACGGCAGTTTCGTGCGGGAAAGTAACACTTTCTGCACTTGTAAGGAAAATAACTATTTCGCCGCGGAATCCAACGCAATCATGAAAAATGGGGTTCTAATTTGATTCTGGCAAATTCCCGGTCACAGTTTTCGACACAAAATTTTAAAGACACTGTGATATTTCTGAAATTCAAATGATGCATGACCGATCAACACTTTTCTACTTTGATATTATGGGAACGGTTAACGCTCAGGATTATGCGAAAAATGGACATAATAATGACTAATATTCGACTTTTTTTCCTGTTTCTTTTCGATATTTTGAAAACATTTTGTATAAATACATTTGTTTAAACAACAGCAATCTCGTGAGGGTAAGTAGAACTCTGCACTTGATAGGAAAATATGCAATTGCAAAAACATATAATAGTTTGAATGAGATTTTGTGTTGGAAATTCATATAAATATGATTTCAAGTTGCAGGAAATAAAAATAATTTTAGCCTGTAGCTCTGCAATGAATATGGGGCGAATAAGAAAAATCGAGTAAAATAACGAAATTTTATTCAAGCATTTTAAGACTATCAATACAATGTATGGCCTCCACGGGCATCGATAACAGCTTGCCATCTTCTTTGCATACTACACACGAGATTGTTGACCATTTCTTGAGGAATTTGGTTCCATAAACGGGGCAAAAGCTTTATCAGATTATTTAAAGATTCTGGGGTAGGTTGATGATTATCTTATCTTCTTTGGAGCATATCCCATGCATGTTCAATTCAATTCAAATCTGCTCCTCGCGCGCATTCTCAACTATGGCTGCATGGTGCGATCTAGCTTCATCGTCTAGAAATTGAAAAGTTGCACCAATAGCAGCGTGAAAATTTGGCAAACATTGTCAATGACATGCTCCATATAGTGTGAGGCGCTCATACTCCCAGGACAAATATGTAGATCTGTGCGGCCGTTGAAACATACCCCGGCTCATACCATAACACTACGCCCTCGGAATGGATGGACTTCTTGGACATAGCGACGATTACGGGGTATGCAAACATATGCAAAGAACCAAACTTCAGAAAAAAGGCGACCAGATCGACGAAATGTCTCATACTGAATATTATTGGATCGATTCAAGTTGTGATTGAGTTTTGAATGATTATACGACGATTTTTTCGAATATAACACACTTATCAAAACGATTGAAAACAATATCCCTAACTCTTGTGAAGCAGTTTATTTGATATTTTGATTAAGAAGTTATAATCCCATAATTAGTTGGGATTTTTGTTAAGTCTAATTTTTTTTGGACTTGACCCTTAACTGGTATGGCAGGGTCAAAATTGACCCTACTCAAATCAAATTGTACCATTGCGAGATACGGAGTGATTCTTCCACCTATTCTCCAAGTGTATTGATGTGACTAATATACGCTAGCAATTTTTTTGTTAGCGTCTGGCATAAAACCATGACAGCGGGCTTGGGGTCAAATTTGACCCTGCTATACCATTAACGTCGTAAACTCAGTGGAAACAACCGAAGATTCTATTACACTCCAAAACGAAGCTAGGTGTTTTTATGTCCATTCAGCGATATGAAACATTTAAATTCATGTGCTGAAGGTGAAAAAAATTGTTTGCAACAATAAATGTTCGGTCAGAATAGTGTGCCAAAATTGTGTTCAATATATATATATATATATATATATATATATATATATAATATATATATATATATATAATATATATATATATATATATATATATATATATATATATATATGGATTCGTAGTGCGTTGTGACCTCCGTTAAGTTCAGTGGGCGACCTGACCTCCGGGTGAAGGAGTGGTGTGATTGAAATTTTTTTTGTCAATAGATTTAGAGGGGAAGGCAAAAAATATAGGGACCTTGAGAGGGGAAACGATTTAGCTCGAAAAAATTTTTTTCATATGAGATAGACCTTGCTACCTCCGCTTATATTTTGTATGGGTCGTGCGCTGTGTCCTCCTGCAACGATGCCAGATTTTCGGAGGACAGAAGGTAAATTAGTTCGGAATAATCATATATGGAATGCAGCTGTTCTTTCAACACATGTTTGGAAAGATGAGTGCTTTACGCTGCTCATTCCGGAGCATCGGAATAAATAAAGAAACATCGTCTTGTGCCTGACAAAGGCTTCGTGAACTAATGGTCCCTATACACGGCTATGAAATAGAACGAGAGGTTTCTCAAAGTTTCAAGCATTATAAATCGAGATACTTTTTACAGAAAAAAACAAATTCTATTGAATTGGGAAACATGCAACTGAATGTTGAAAAGATGAAGAAAAGTTAATTACTCACAACATTGATGGGATTAATCATAATTGAACCTTTTTAGCCAAAACAAATATTATACGTTATATTAAATTATAAAAACCATTAGATAACCTTCAGTTTTCTATTCCTTCAATGCACGGTTGGAAAATTTTCGATGTTTCCGCCCTTCCAAAAATTTGGTTTCGTCTCGTTGCTGGACATCTTTAACGATATTCAATGAAGAATATTATACCTCTGAAGAACAATAATGCTTTCGGAGTATATATGAAAGTCTATGTTTTCGTTAGTTTGTTTATTTGTCTTCACAGAAATCAGGAAGCAAATGTCCGGTTTGATTGTGGAATTGATTCTAATATACTCAACGAGGAAATGGGGCAAATATAGAATTTTCATGAACAAGTTGTTATATGATCCATTTGATTCATGGCTTTTACGGACGACGCTGGATGAACTACAAGAGATAGTGGAACTCGAAAGGGACATTTTTGTAGTGCAAGAAAATTTATACATAAAAGTCCGCGACTACATATGTCTAACTCTCATCGGGGATAACCCTCGATAACCAATTTTAACATATTCAATTCAATCCAAATCAATGTTCAATTTTAAGGGACCTTTTGACTGGTATGGAATGAATTAAAATTTAAATAAATATGACTGTTATCATTCCTTATAAAAAATGCCTTTCAAAGCATAGTTTCCTGAAGAATATTTCCCGAGATATGACGAGAGGCTGAAATAAAAATTCAGACAAGAAATAAAATTTACGATCTATCGATCTATCGTAACGAAGCGTTCTAACGCTTCGTTTGATTGATTCTAACGAATGATTTGATAACTTGATATTGTTTCAAGTTTTCTCCATCATTGAGGTTTAAGATTTTTTGATATTGATAATAATTGTAATTATTTTTTTATTTAATTTTTCATATTGAGATTTTTTGATTTTCTGTTCTCACGTTCATCTGATGCACAATATCTGCAAGTTGAAGCATCTAATGAAAAGTAGCATAATATAGTGTACGTGTACAGAGTTAATATTGGTCGTAAAAAAAATTTTAAATGAGCAAAATTGACGTACCTATTTTTCATGGGCATTCAGAATTCAGTACTAGGAAATGCAGTTTTCGTAAACCTAAAATTTTGTTCTAAACTATTGTTTTCTAAATGGTACAGTACGTGATCAGGCATTCAAAGTTTTGTGAATCCCACCTTGAAAGTGGTTTTCCGTCTATGATCACTTCAAATGAAAAAGGTCCCTCTTATTTTTTAAATTCGCAATATGATTAAATTAAAATTGATATGATGAATAGTGAGTAGTAAGGACCTCTTGAAATATTGACCTTTGAAATTAGCATTTTTAGTGTACCAGGGGCGGACTAGGTTGTACATTTGAAGCTTACATTATCCCTGTATGATGAGGGACACCTTATCATACGAATGATTTGAATACCATGAATATTAAGCTCAGGAAAAGGTACTCTTGTTCATTGTCGATAAAATGAACCGTTCTCAAAAAACAAAATATCAAGAGAACCTAGTCTGCCTCTGGTAAACTAAAGAAGCTCATTTAAATTGAGTGTTTTAAGATGTCCTAACTACTGTTCATTATAACAAAGTAGCTCCAACCCGCGGCTCCGCTCGCGTATTATTTCAATTCAAAACAGTACTGATTGGTCCACAACCACACATTCATAACTCGTATCGAAGCAGAGACATGCACTTGACTACGTGACAAAGCGATCTCGATTAGATTCAACAATTTCTTGCATAAATTCGCATTCGTTCAACCTGCTGTAACTTTTAAGGTATCCATTAGAAAACTTTACGGTAAGGGGCATTTTTCAATTGAAAAAATAAAAACACAAGACTACGTTCACAATATTTTAATAAATTAAACATCTAATAAGTCGACATGTTTCGGGTTTTATCCCATTCTCAAGACTGAAAAGTAAACGCATAAGTCAAAGAAATGAACATCGAACAAAAGATGTTAAAACCGGAGATAAGCGGAAATCTAATTGATCGTTCACAATTGGTTGTTTATACTTTGAAGCAGAAAATATTTCCAAAATTTCTAGAAGATCTAGGCGTCTGCTTTTTTCCCCTTCATGCAATATTCTTGTTTTATTAAAATCTATGAAATGGTTACAATTGATACAATGATCAGAAAAACCAGTTGTTAATTTGTTTTGAAGAATTGACTTTCTATGTTCATCAACCCTTATCTTAAGAGAACGATCAGTCTGACCTATGTAAAAAGCTGGGCATTCGTCACAAAAAATTTTATAGACACCACTTTTTTCAAAAGTTGTTTAACTATCCTTTCCATTACAAAACATTGATTTTAAGTTTTTCTTGTTGGTACATACAATGTCAATTTTATTTCGTCTTAATCTACTACAAATATTGTCGCTTATTTGTGGGATATAGTTTATATAAGCAAATTTATCAATACAGTTATTAATTTGGGTGGGGTATATACATGATAATAGTTTTTGATATTGTTTTCTGTCAATTAATTTATCTATAATATTGGGAGAGAAACCATTGTTCAATGCCAATGTCCTTAACACTTCCACTTCTTTTTCGAAATTAGCTGTTGAAAGTGGTATTGATATTAGACGGTGTACCAGGGAATGAAAAGCTGACATTTTTATTTTATATGGATGTGAACTACTATTATGGATGAGGATGTCTGAAAAAGTAGGTTTTCTATACACATCAAATTCCATATGATCTTCTACTATATTTTTATCTGAATGTCCAAAAAGTTTAACGACTTATTTTCATTTTCCATTTCCAATGTGAACTGGACCGACACAAACAAAGAGTTAATCAGTTGGAAAAACAATTCAAGCTCAAAATCTGAGCCAGTCCAAATACAAAACACGTCATCTACATATCGTCTCCAGTATAGTACAAATTCAGTCACATTGTTATTAATTGACGAGAATATTTTTTTTTCCAAATGTGTCATGAATACTTCGCTTAAAAGAGGAGATAAAGGAGAACCCATTGGTAGACCATCCAACTGTAGATAGAATTTTCCATTGAACTTGAAATAACTCTGTTCAAGACACAACTGCAAAAGTTTATTTGTTTCATCTATCAATTCTGCACTGAGGGAAAAATTATTATGAAGCTGTTCGTTGATTAAATTTTTAACTTATGTATGAGGTATTGATGGGAATAAATTTACTACATCGAACGAAATTAACCTAGCATTCGGAGGGATTTTCAGTGACTTTTATTCATCTGTAAGTTGGATTGTGTTTTTGATGGAGTAAATTGGTTCATGTTGAATCATTTTTGGTAAAATAGAATTCAGATATCTACAGAGTTTTGAAGCTGGTGCATGAGTATAGGAAACAATGGGTCTCATAGGACAATTCTCTTTATGGATTTTAGGTAGAGCATATAATTGCGGTATTCTTGGATTCATTATCGTCAAAGGAGAAGTTATTTCAGATAATACGTTTGGGCAATTTTTGATATACTTTTTGAGTGAATTTTGGAATTTCGATGTTGGGTCAACTCTCAGTTCTCGGAAGTTATCAGAGTTCAACAATAATTCTGTTTTTTGTAAATAATCAGTCTTGTTCAAAATTGTAACTGTATTGCCTTTGTCAGCTTTTGTAATTATCAGATCATTCCCAGAGGCTTTCTTTTTGATTTGTTTCAAAACGGCAACTTCGATTTTATCCTGTCTAATACGAGCATTGGATATCATTCTCATACAAACAGATTTTTCAAAGTTTTGTATCTCAGGAGTTTCGATCTTATTTAAAGCTAATTCTACATTAACTGCTAAATGTTTGAGATCCTTATTATTAAACATATTCGGACAGTGTTTCAAACCTTTTTCCAATAATCTTAATTCAGCTTCTTCGAAATGTACTTCTGTAAAATTCTTCACTTTTTCATAAAACTTCACTG